>OX422213.1:492634817-493274285 GCA_949130495.1 Sambucus nigra | reverse complement strand
TCGGGTTAGGTATTACTTGATTTAGTCAAAGGCCTCTTGGTAAGATTTATTCCAAAACTTAGTTGAATCCTTTCGGAGGAGTTTAAACACGGGCTCACAGATAGAAGTCAACTAGCAGATGAACCGGCTGATATACTATAATTTTCCAAGGAATCCCCAAATTTCCTTCTCCATTATAATTGGCGGGATTTTAAGTATGAATTTTAGCTTGGATGGATGTGCTTTTATCCCTTTCTTACCAACCATGAATCCCAAGAGTTTTCGTTTGGTAATGCCGAAGATACATATTTATGGGTTAAGTCGCAACTGATATTGTCGTAGCCATTCGAAGAACTTTTAGAGAGAGGGAACATGACCTTCCCTAGTCTTAGCCTTGATAATCATATCATCTACATAGAACATGGCTTCCTTGTGTATCAAATCGTGAAAGATGGTTTGGGCAACCCTCTGGTAGGCAGGCCCTACGTTTTTTAGACCAAATGGCATGACGGTGTAGCAAAAGGTTCCCTAAGGGGTGATGAATGCGATTTTATCTTGATGATCTGGGTTCATATTTATCTGATTATATCCAGTAAACCCATCAACGAATGACTTGAGAGCGAGACAGGTCGTATTGTCCACAATCATGTCGATATTGGGTAGCGAGTAATCATCCTTTGGAGGGGCCCTATTCAAGTCTCGGTAGTCGACGCACATGCGAACCTTCCCTCCTGATTTTCACACAAATACGATATTGGCTAACCATGTGGGATATTCGATCACACGAATGAAACCATGTTCAACTATTTTACCACTTCTTCTTTAACTTTGAGCGATCATTCAGTGCGGAGCTTTCGCAGTTTCTGCTTGAAACAAAAATAAATCAATCCTCTAATCTTGATTATCCACGTACACACAGATATCGTTCACACACACACACCCTACATATTGGTTTGTGTTAGTAAATTATCGACACTTGACAGTAAGACAAGTGTAACTGACAATATAGGCATTGTAAGACATGCAGAGCTGATTTCAATTATCATTTTTCAGATATCACTAAGTAGTATACATACAATATGTGCATATACATACAGTATATCCAATACACACACATTCATACTATTATTTGATCATTTGTGGTCTATAAGAGTTCAAACATAGGACTGAACTAGTTCTAGTGTGGAAAATGAATTTTGTGTGACAAATCCATATAATCTAATATGCTTCACATTAGATTTAGGACAACCAATCCTACAGTAAAATGTGATCAAAAGTTCACATTCATGTTTATCATAGATGATAATAGAATACAAAATATGGAAAATAGCAACTGAAGTGACTAAACAAAATCAACGATTTTATAAAGAATCAAAACTTCACATTGGTGTTTTTGCTTTTCACACCCAATGCCCACTTTTAACCCCAAAACGAGCGTCTATTAGTTAATTTCGATAATCGAGAGTCCGATGAGAACACTTTCACTTCCTATAAGTTACATATGTGCCTTTTAGGGTGTTTGTTGGCTTGTCTAGGACAATTGATTGTTGTTTTAAGTTTTCACCCTCTAAATCCCATTTTAGCCCCAAAGCGAACACTAGCTAGTCAATCTCAAAAACCAAGAGTCTAATGAGACATGCCACTTCTTACAAGTTACTTTTTAACTCTTAGAGTGTATGTACCTCTATCCGGGCCACATGATTGTTTTGTGAGTTTTGCCCACCTAAGTTCCATTTTTAAACCCCAAACAAATGTCTACTAGTAAATTTTGGAAAACCGAGAGTCCGATAAGGACATATACACTTCCTACAATTTACATTTGTATCTCTTAGGAAGTTTGTGACTCTCTATGAAAAACTCGATTGCTATTTTTAGTTTTTTCCCCTGAAATCATATTTTTAACCCCAAAACAAGCGTAACTAATCAATTTCGAAAATCGAGTCCAACGAGGATAGAGTGACTTCTATTAGGTTAGCTTAGTACCTTTTGGGGTATCTATCCCTCTATTCGGACTACTTCGTTGTTGTTTTTAATTTTATATGGTGTTGGATAACATTGGCGATCTTTTCAATAGTGATGCATGTTTGAATTAATTGGGTCCATCACATATATCACAAAATAGAACCATATTAGAAAATTAAATTAATCGCATAAACTACTTGCAAATGACGTGAATTAATTAACATAAACAAACATATCAATAATTCTAACTAAAATTCAAATAAAGAAATACACAAATATTTTCATAAATTAATCTTAAAACTATATTACAACAACCAATTAACAATCCGAGTTTTCAATTAACTCACCCTCAACCTCCTATCACCACTACAAAACAATCCAGTACAAAAACTAATGATATTAATCAATAACCAATAATTAAAACTACCTATTATTCGTGTCAATTCAACGATACAATAACTTTAATGCTCGAGATTAGATCAAATATTTAAACGCCAATAAACCCTGTCAAATACCCATTAATGAAAAACATATGATTGTAGTTGAAAGAACATAATTATGATATAAGGAAGAAAAACAAATAATTAATTTATATTATAACAAAAACTCCAACTATCCCAATAACTAAAAATAGGTTAATTAACAGAACAAAGAAAAATTTCATATACGTTTCCATCAAAAAATATATATTGCATTCGAAATTTACAATTTTCCATGTGCCCCTTTCCAAATCTCGAACCAAACGAGCTCCTAATAACCATCTTTTCATGTGCACTTTAAGTTAATTCCCACAAATCAAAATAAATAAATAAATCTGGAAATTAATTCCATTTGAAAACCCATTAAGCAATTAACCTTGCATAATGTTTTCAATGTACATTTAATAATCTCTAGAGTAGGGAATGTTCAAACCTAGAAAGCACTAAATCATATATAACTAATGTACGCAAACTAATATAAATACATTATAGTAACACTAATCAAACATAAATCCAGGTGCCCATATATATATATATATATATATATATATATATATATATCACACACACACACACACACACACACATATATATATAGAGAGACACATTTTAAATGTACCCATTATTGTGCCACTGTAGATATATTAATGTAAAATACTTTAACAGCAAAATCTTGTTACAAAAAACATACCTTTAGCAGGAGCCATCCATATTATATGTTAAAAATCCCACAGAAACTCTAAGCCCGTAAATGAGCACTGTTAATCCTCGAAACTGTAAGTCCAGAAATGCAAGAATGAAGAAATATTTCAATCGAGAATAAAAAAACATATAAAACGAGAATGAACTAATGATCTGACAAAACATATATGAATGTATTGAGGGGGCTACGAGAATACCCAAAACCTTCAAAAAAATCAACATCAAGAAAATAGGTTAAACAAAGAAATTTACCCTTCAAAACCTAAGGCAAAATTTTGGTAAAGAGAGAGTGGGAAGCACGAAGAAAGAAGAGGGAGAGATTGGGAGAGGGAGCAAGAGCAGGAGCTTGAAGACGAGAGAGGAGAGAGAAGAGGGAAACTAATCTTTGGCCAAAATTGTTGTGACCTTAATAGCAGTCACAAATTGAGCCTTATGCCAAAATTTGTGGCTCTTCTCAGCGGTTACAAATTTGTGACTGCTAATAGCAGTCACAAATTACGTCTTAGACCAAAATTCGTGACTTCTATGAACAGTCACAAATATATAACTACTAATAGGAGTCACAAATTAAGTCTTAGGCCAAAATTTGTGACTTCTCATAGCAATTACAATTTTGTGACTACTCGTAAGAGTCATAACTTAAGCCTACTAATAAATTTGTGATTGCTTGTGGAAGTTACAAATTGGTGACTGCTTATAGCAGTCACAAATTAATTATATGGGAAGATTTATGACTGTCATTAGTAGTGAAGAACCAATTGACTCAAACTTTTCATTACCCAAAGATTTTATAACTCCTAATGGCAGTTACAAATAATTTTGTGACTTCTCCCGAGAGTGATAAGTTTGTCTCCCCCATTACCAGTCACAATAAGGCAGTCAAAAAATTAGTATTTTGGTTTAGTGACCTTTTTCGTGTGGACTCCATACTTGCTGACTAACGATTGCCAAGCTATATCGGTAGATACCGAGGAATGTGTGGACTCGTGTGCTGTGGGCCTGGAGTTGGTGTACTCCTGCGTTGCATTGTGGAGAAGCGGTTGGAGATAATAAGAGGCATTAAGACTTATGGGGATCGATTCGTTAAGTAAGACTGTATTTCTTCCTTTGTAAAATCGCAGCATAGTGATTTTCTGGCCGTGGTCATCCTAGGTTTTTTATTGTTGTGGTTTCCTCATACATAGGTGTGTTTTATGAGCATTCTTTACTTTGTCTTGATTATTTTACTAGATGCATGTTTAGGGATTAAAGAAAATAAAATTGGCCTAATTAAAATTGGTTCCCAAAATTGGTGCCAAATAAAATTGGAAAAAAAAATTCTTTGAAAAAATTATTTTCATTTAAAGCACACACAAAAGGGCACCTACAAATTGGTATCAGAGCTAGAAAAACTATTTTATTGTGTGATTTATCCCATGTGTTTTTAGGTATGAATTTCAGTATGTTTGATGGATTTAGAACACCTATGTTTGACGATTCAAATTAGGAGTATTGGAAGATGCGTATGAATAGTGCACTTAAGGCCATAAATGAGTGTGTTTTGTTAGCAGTAAAGAAAGGGTGGACACCACCAGTCACGGGAGAGGGTGAGGCCACACACTTAAATCCTGTTAAGTCATGGACTGAGGCTGAACATAGACTTACACAATACAATTTCAAAGGTTTAAAGGCTATTTCTTTATCCGCCACACCAAAAAAGTATAATCGTATTATGATGTGTGAAACCTCGAAAGAGCTTTGGGATGTTCTTGCACTTACTCACGAGGGAACTAGCATCGTTAAGGCATCCAAACCCCAAAACTTCACCACCCAATTTGAGGCAAATAAGATGTTAGAGAGTGATACATTTTATGAGTTTTATGCTAGGTTGGCCCATATTATCAACTCGTCGTTTAACTTGGGAGAGAAAATACCCGACATTCGAGTCATAAAGAAAATCTTAAGGTCGTTTCCTAGTAGATTTGATCCAAAGGTAACGGTTTTAAACTCCGTAGGTTTGATTGACTCAACAAAACTAGAAGATCTTGTAGGTGACCCAAACCTATGAGCTTAACATGTTTACCTCCAAGAAAGTTCCAAAGAAAGAAAAGGGAACCACTTTGAAAGAACGAAAGGAGGAATAAATGTTTCGAAGGATGATGAATTTGACACCTATTTTAAAGACGTAGACATGTTGGGAAAGAATTTCAAGAAGTTTCTTGATTCCAAAAAAATCAAAAGATTCCAAAAGAGTTGAGAAATTCAAGAACAATAAGGTGGATTACGTCCCTAAGAATCGAATTGAGAATGATAAGAGGGATGAGTCGGATAGTTTTTTTTTGTTGTGAGGCTTATGGCCATAGGGTAGTGGAGTGCCCCACTAGACTTAAGAAGGAGGGCAAGAAATTAATTGCATATAATGCCACCTTAAGTGATAGTCAATCGGAAGAGGGAAAAGGTTACCCCCATTGAGTACAACTACACTGCAATTATGGTTTGTCATGTGAATGATGACGATAAATCTTCTTATAAAGATACTCATGTGAATGACACTTTACAGGCCGTTATGTGTAAATCCCAAGTGAGTGAGGGTGAAGCTAGTGAGGATTAGGAAATAGATATGAGTGAGTTGCAAGTTGCCTTCAATGATTTAAATGAGGAAATGGTTAAAGTGAAGAAGGAAAACTTGAAATTGCAAGATAGGATGAAAGAGCGTGCTGTAGAAAATAACGATGCATTGATTGAGGATCTTGAGGTACGGGAGAGGACTCTTTAGGAGAAACTAAAGTACGTTGAGGGTGAGAGAGATAGTCTTCGTGGTTTGATGGAGGATATGAAGAAGTAGATTCTAGAGTTTGAGGAGTCTAGGCATTTTCTTAAGTCTATGATTAGTGATCTTGAGGAGATATTGAGAGACTCGAGTAAGGTTAATTTTTATTTGGAGGCTAGGTCAAAAGAGTTGGATTGAATTTTAGGCATCATCAAAATCAAAGATGATATGTGTCGTATAAGATTCGATGATCGTATTGCTCCCATTCCCAAAGCCAGTACCATATGTGTGAGAGAGACAATTAGGAATGTTAGGAGAGGTCCACATATATGTCACATTCCTCGCCGTGTTTACACATGCACTCATTGCGGTTGGAAGGGTCACCTTAGACGTTATTTCTATGACCTTAAAAATGCTCCTAGGAAGTTTAAGAATAAAGTCGTTTCTGTTCCCAAAACCTCCATGAGATAATATACACCTATTTGGATTAGGAAATCGAACTTAGAGGCCTTAGGAATTAAACTTCATGACTTTCGTTGCTTACACGTGATACTTCTCCTAATAGATCTTATGGATGATTTTGTTTGCATGTTTGTCATATGCTAGTTTTAGTTCATTATATATATTTACTAGTGTTATGACATGTTTATCTCTTTGTATTATATTTTTCATTTATTTGAGTCTTATTGAAAAAATACAAAAATATTTTTGGTTTCATAAATCTTTGAGAAAATACAAAAAGATTTTATTTTTGTGTCAAAAATATTTTTTGAAAAAAAACAAAATGATTTTCGTTTTGATTTTGTGTTATGAGTTTACACTTGATATGGCATATTGGTGTGCTTGTACCCCCATCATTTCATCTTTTCACGTGGCTAGTACATTTGGTCATGATGCTTGATACATAGATTGATCTTAACCATTTATTTAATGGGATTGTTTCGAAGTTGACTTAAATTTTTATTCGACTATGTATATGCCTTTGCACACATGCAGGAGCTTAATTGATTGTTTAACTTCTCATGCATATTTGAGTTTGGTGAGACATTCTCCTCTCAATTTTCTCATCTACGCGCATATTAGACTTAGGGGGAGTTGTGCACGTAAGAACCATTGCCTATGAGGATTTATATTGCATATTATGAAAACATAATGAGTGTGTACCGGAAAGGGTTGCGAGAGGCATGTGAACTCGTCATGAAAGCCATCGTTTAAAAGAGGTCATGAAAAAAATTAAGGCAATAAAAATAAATATATTCCAAAAATAGGGCCGATAGAAAATCTCTTAAAAAGAGAAATTAGATCTTCAAAAGAAAATTAAAAAGAAATATCATTTATGATTGAGGTATTTTTTGGTTAAAGATCAACGAGTTTGGAAAAATAAGTCCTAGGTTGAAAAGACGTGTCATGACGTTATTGTTTGTAGAATCGTTAAAATTCTAGACTTGTGTGTATGTGATGTTTGTTTAGTTCATTAAGTTCAAGTTTAATTATCACATATGGCTAACACGTAGTAGGATGATATTTAGCAGTCAATTAGAGCTTCTTGAACGTATCTTTGTGTTTAGATTATGATTCATTTATGTTAGTTACACCCCTTCATTCCATTCCATGTTTGAGCACATTGATACTATGTTAACTTATAACTCACATGTTTGTTTTTTAGTCTGTTTTACTATTGTTTTCATACTTCCAGTTGCTTTTTTTAGATAATATGGGCAGATCCTACATAGTTTTAGAGCTGGAATTGAGGTATTGATAAGTCGTTAGAATGGCTTTGGGGTGTCGTTTGAACGATAAGTCCATATTGTTCGATGAGTGGATCAAAAGACCCTTCCAGTGAGCTACAGTAAGTGTCATGTATGGTCATTAGATAGGTCATTTGTATGGTTGTTTTAAGGTCACTTCGCGCGAAAACACACTATTTTGGGTCTTTTCTTAAATGGTTCAAACGACATGCCTCAGTCGTTCAAACGACCTGGCATTGTCGCTCGAATGACCCAACTTGTATTTTTTTATCCTTTGATTTATTTCAGTACTTTCTGGATTTATATTCTGATATTACACCGATTTGGTATTATTTTGGACAGTTTATATGCGTTCGATATGGATTATTCATGATTGATTTTTTCATTGCATTGATTTTGTATAGCTCCATCATTCTGGATATTGATAATTGTTCTATGTGACTGTTTGCTAGCTACAATTTGAGATATTTGATTCATTTTAGCTAGTTCATCATGTTTATTCAAATATGTTTTCCATGTTATAGTCATGCTAGATATACTTTTATATGTTTATTTTTCTCATTAGTTGTCTCTTCGAGACAAAAAGGGGGAGAGATAGATATGTGATGTAGGGGGAATTTTTGCTAGTAATTTTTAGATTGGTATCATATTGATTATTTATCATTTATTCCTTTATACTTCACATGGTATTTGTTTGTTTCGTGGTTGTAGTGATTATTCAGAGATTCAAGATTTTGCGACTACGTCACATTCAGATGTTCATGCTACATGTCCGATATTTGTTTACTAGATCATGTCCTGTATTTTCTTTTGGGTTTATGGGATGGGATTTAGGTCATTCGTCTTGACGACTCAGCATATGCATTTATTTTTTTTGGTTTTGTCCCGAAATAGTCCAAGGGGGAGATTTGTAAGGACAAATTCCTAAATAGTGTTAATTTGTATGTATAAGCATTATTCCGGACAAAAACCACTTTTAGTCATATGATAGATTTTACTTGTCATGATTCCCATTAAGATTATGAAGTTATGTTGAAGACGTAGCGATCAAGCTTCAAAGATAAATCATGTTGTACGTCGTAGTTTTGGTACACGTTTCACATCTTCACATTAGTTTTTCGAGATTCTGTCAAGTATGGATGCGTATTGTTCTATAGATACTCGGTAAATATGTTTAAGGATGTTATTTTATTTGAATATGAGTTTAAAATGTTTTCAAAATGATTTTTCTGAGATAATTCTTGTTTAGAGTCATATGGAACGTTTCCTTATGTTTTGAAAGATCAAATGGCTTTGACAGTCATTCAAATGACATGGACTAATCGTTCTAATGATATGGACATTTCATTCAAACGACATGCCAATATCGTTCTAATGACACGCTGACTTAAAGTTTTTATTTAAGGCATATTTTGCTCAGAAGAATGTGTGTGCAGAACATACAGAATTAAACATAACCCATAAATTTTCTGCATATATTTATCAAAGGTTTCCAAAGTTAAAAACATCCTTTGTGTTTACAAGATCTGAGTTTACATACCATATGTTATAAATATCTTGTGTTTGCACCATTGTTTTATTATTCCTTTGTTAAAGAACATGTTTCGTGCGGTGGACTCTGTACTTGCTGACTAACGGTTGCCAAGTTATATCGGTGGATACCGAGTTACATGTGGACTCATGTGTTGTGGACCTGGCGTAGGTGGACTCCTGCGTTGCACTGTGGAGGAGCGGTTGAAGATAAGAAGAGGCATCAATACTTTTGGTGATCGAGTCATTGAGTAGGACTATATTTCTTCCTTTGTAAAACCGTATCATAGTGATTGTCTAGCTGTAGTTGTCCGAGGTTTTTTACCGTTATGGTTTCCTCGTACATCAGCGTGTTTTGTGATCATTCTTTACTTTATCTTTCTTATATCACTAGATGCATGTTTAGAAATTAAAGAGACAAAATTGGCTTAATTGAAATTGGTGCAAAATAAAATTGGAAAAAGTTTTTGAAAAAATTATTTTCACCTAAAGCACACACAAAAGGCCACCTATATCATTGGTTTATAAATATAAATGGTATATGGATGGCACTTCATGTTAACGGTCATAATAATATATTGGAATAAACACACTTGTTTAAAAGTGGGATAACTTCAAAAAAATATATTATGAACGTTAAAGCAATAGATACAGTATTATCGAACATAAGTGAAGACTATAAATAAACATTGTAACCAATAAGGATAAAAGAATTAAAGAAAACAAATAAGGATAAAATAATGAAAGAAAAAAATATATAAAATAATAAGCAATATATTAAACAAAAGCAAAACTTTATTACATTACTCCATTAGGAAGATTCTCTAATATGAAATCCAGGAGGGAAAGCTAATTCTATCTTTCATCTCCACAAAGAAGAATCTTTCAGTCCCTTGCTTTATCACCATGGATTAGAAATTCAAATAACTAGTGGAAAAGCCTTTGTAGAAGAAATAATAGTAATTTATTCTCTTTCATTCGTTCCAATGAATAGAGGAGAGAGATGTAGTTTATTAATATAAACGAATGAAGGAAGTTGTCTTAGTAGTTATAAAAGGATCAAGGTAAATTGGAAGACCTTTTACCACAAGAAAGGGAGTAGTACTACAATGATGAATCATCGATTAGTGTTTTTCCAATGAAGGTCAGAAAATGAAAATGATGGATGAATAACTAACATTCATCCAACCGTTAGGCTTTGTTTGTGAGTTCTATATCCGATATAAAATAAAGGAAAGGAAGGGGAATTGTGTTTACCTTATTTCGTTTGGGAGTTTAAATAGGAGAGAAAGCGTATTTCTCTCGTTTGGGAGTTTTAAAAGGAGAGAAAACAAAAAATAATTTTTAAAAAACATTCTCTTCGTTTCTCCCCAAAATTTTCTTTCCAAATCACAGAGAAATGGAGATAAGGGAAGTTTTTTTTAATGAATTTTACCTTATTCCCCTTGAAAAAATTATTTTCCTCCTAACTCCCAGACAACTAGAAAGAAAGTTGTTTTCTCTTCTCTACTAAACTCCTATCTCTTATTTTCTTTTCTCCCCTAAAAAAATTTTCCTTTCCTTTCTCTTCTCTACAAAACTCCCAAATGCGTCGTTAGTCATCATTTATAGCTTCTCAAATGTTTGTTAGGTCAATAGGGTTGTGGGGATATTTATACTTTGTTTATCTCACTCGATTGCTAGTATTCTCATGTAAAAATGAAGAACATAGATGTCTTTAAGTACTATTATATGCAGAGAAAACTTAAAATATTAAAGACATCAAAATATAATTATGAAGATAAACCTCAATGCGTTATACATCTATGTTACTTGTGTTAGTAGCAATATTTTGTAAGTTAAAAATCCTTTTATATGTGACCAGAAAGACAACAAAAAAAAGTCACAATTGAAGTCTAAAAATTCAATCCATTAACAAAAAAATGAGAAAAAAACTTATATGCACACCTCAAGTCTCACGGTTTATATGTTGGAATTATTCTTACCTCGTTGGAACTTGAAAATTTTAAGATACATATTCATAAATAAAAAAATAGAGATATAATTATTTATAATAAAATTATAGAAGACTTAACAAAACAATTTGCCATAGTTCATTTATATTATTAAAATAGTCTGAAGCAGGTAACATATATGAGCTAAATCTCATGTTTATAAATTTAGTTCATTCCAAATATTAAGCGTCACACAAATCTCCCCATAATCATGAACAAATAGACACGGTACAGTTATTATTCAATAAATAAGGTGAATTTAGTTTAAAATTAAGGTTTCATAATCACATCTAAAATGAGAAATCTTGAAAAAATTACCCAAAACAGCCTCAATTGTCACATATAACTATCTCTATATTTAAGAAATTAAAATAAGCCTACTTATTATTCACCCATCAACTCAATTAATGTGAACATCAATCATGTGAAACTCCCAAAGTTAAAAATTCATCTAATTTACATAATTAACAAATTAATTAATAAATTAAATATGATTATTATGTCATGTAATAATAACTAACCTAATTCTATAACTTCTTCAAAAAACATACTTCATAAGAAAAAATAAAATAAAAATAGTTAAAGTAAAATGAAAAATGAGAATGTTGTCACTTATCTCCTCAAATTCCATGATTTCTGTAATGATAACACATCCACTATGCATTAAAACAATCCATATATAAAATTATCATATATAGGTTGTGTATTTAAATATGCAAAAGATACAAGGAGGAAAAAAATCATGTTCATAGCATATTCCATACCTGGTTTTGGAAAAATATCCATTACTGGATAACCTTAACTTGAAAACCTAACTTTAACACCTAATATTTACTTATTCCTAAAAATAAAATTTAAGTGGAGTAATAAGACACTCAAAAAAATTAAAGACAAATTAAATTGATTCAAAACTCTAACACTAAGTTGAAAAAACAAGGTTGTAATAATAAATTACTTCAAAACATGTTAGTGACGACATTAACCTAAGAGTGTGTTTATGAGTTCTATTTTGGATAGGAATGAAAATAAATGAATATAAAGTGTTGTTTTTCCTTCATTTGGTAGTTTAAATAAGATATAAATTAAACACTTTCTCTGACATGGGAGCTTAAAAGATAGAAAAGAATAGAAAATTTTAAAACAAAATTCACTCCAATCCATAAACAAAGGGAGATAAGGGAACTTTTTAAAATAAAATTTACCTTCTTTCTCTTAAAAAATTATTTTCTTGCGAACTCTCCAATAATAAGAGATTTATTTTCTTGTCTCTCCTAAACTCCCAAAAATGATTGAATATTAATGACTCTTTTATTATTTTCTCTTATCTCTAATTATATTTCAATTCTTTTCATTTTTATGCTATAAAACTATGTTTTCTTTTCTTTCCTAAACTTCAAACATATCCAATGTATTACCTTAATAGTTTGGTGTAGAAAAGTGATCGTTGTTCACGAAGAGCATAAGAAAAACAAGAGAGTATAAATAGGTAGGGGTTGAGGAATAAAAGAGAAATAGAGTGAGAGAGAGTAAAAATGTTTGATGGAAAGCTTTGATCTTAGTTGTTGGGGACTTAAGACATGGAAAACTTGGATTTTAGGATGACTTAGTATTCAAGGGATGAATCAAAAAAAATTAGGGGGTAAAATATTATAGTTTATTTTTTCACCATTAATAACAACAAACAAAAATTATATAACTTCATATAACAATGGAAGCTATAAACTAACGCAACAATCAAGTATGTGCCACTTGTTTGCTTAATTAATTTCATACCCTAATAAAGATATACTAATTTTAATCCCTTTAGAGGCATTCCATTTTTCAATTCAAGAGGGATATAATTATCTTCCTAGGCTTTTAATTTTTAATAAGCTTACATATTCCTCTCTCTCTCTCTCTCTCTCTCTCTCTCTCTCTCTCTCTCTATATATATATATATATATATATATATATATATATATATATATATATATATATATATACATACTCTTAATTCGACACACTCATTATCACCATTATATGTCCATCTTCACCACCGTTGTCAAGTAGCCTTTTTTTTCGCATCGGTGATATGATTTTATTTATAGTGCTACTTTACAACATTCTAGGGAACAACATGCTCTTCAGTTAGGTCGGCTTTTACACACTTTGCGTGCATATTTTTTTATCTCATTGTTGTTGTGTTTATGAAATTTATGATTTATGAAAAAAATTAATTCGTTTTAACTATTTTGTTTATTTTTCCCCATACTTTAGTTGTTAAATTTGTTATGTTTATAAAATTTTATAAATGTAGAGTCACGATTTTTCAAACTTTGAAACATGATCTTAATGTCCAATCATAAATTTGTGACACCTTTTTTCTTCCTTTATGCCAACCTATTTGGTATATACAATGTTTATAAACAACCTCCCAATTTTAGGTTGTTATGGTTATGAAATATGCTAAAACCTCTGCCTCATAAAATATGCCTTCCTGGAGGAGAAGGAGGAGGAGGAGCAAGAGGAACATGAGGTGTTCTTTAATGAGAATAATAAAGGGAAAATGATGTATAGTGGTTCAATACCTTTCCTCATACCTACATCCATTATTTAGGTGACACTCTTTAGTATATTTAGTGGAATGGTGAATGATTCAAGTCATTTTAACCTTAGGCTTTGGACAAGGTCGCGGAGAAGCATCGAATGATCATAGAATTTTTGAGAACTAACTGAATGACTCCGTTAAGTACTTCTTACTCACTAAGGACTCACAAGAATAAATTAAAGTTATGTCACCTAAATGTGGTTCTTAGAATACAATATATAAGTAGGAAATGGTCTAAACTCTTCTACCAATGTTAAGTAAAGCGGTGTCTAAGTCATGGTGGGCCATACCTAAGCTCTACCACTCTGATATGAGGGTTAAGTGTTGGTGGATGGAGTTGCAGGTTAGTGGTATGTAAAACCTAATTCTTTCGGATAAATTATAATTAGTGAGTGCGGGTAGGTAGAAAAGTGTGTGTAATTTTTACTAACCTATTCGATTAGTCTATAAAACCTTTATCATGGGTTTATGAGGACTCTTGAGCTTGAGGTCTCATGTTTTAAATACTGATAAGGTTTCGATAGTTTTGAGAGAGTTCAGACGAGTCTATGGTTTGGAGAGGGTGATTGAGGGAGAAAATTCTCATTACAAGGCTTCTATAGGTTTTATGCCCACTTTCTTAAGGTATTCACCTAGTGTAGGAGAATGTGACCTAATTAATAATCTTCTGATAATTCAGTATGTAGTGTGAGTTGTGGATGATATATGTACTCGGTGGTGTAGGTTCGGCTTGATAGTAATTTAGTATGTAATATTAGTGTGGGTGATGGATGATTTGGGTAATGATTACCCAACTTTTGAACCGTCATGCACGTCATTCCTCATCCTATAGATACCCTTTGCCTTGCATTTTTTAAACTTTCATTATCATGTGTCTTTGCTTTCTAGAGAGAGAAATTTCGAGGTATTTTTAAAGATCCAAAAAACATATTCTTTCATATTCATTCTCATTTCAACCTTCATCAATCTATGGATTCTTCTTCATAAAACGTTTCCTCTGCTTCATTAACCTCCATGAGTGAAGTTTTGGTAGGCGCTTTTCCCATCCACATTATTGTCCCCACCTTTATTGCCACACTATAACCTCCATTGCATCGTTTCTGCTTGTCTCCTCTGCCACAGTTGCCACCATATCTGGTGGTGTTGGGTTTTCTCCAGGATAGGTGAGTGGGACCATTGCTACGTCTAAAGGCTAAAAATAATTTTTTAGAATCTAGGGCTTAGAAAGATTTTTTTTTATCTACCTCCTTGCCCATTTCTTTGGCAATGACGATGATTTTACGACCTCACTTAAGAGATTTTAGGTGAATTTGTTTAGAGGATAACCGAGCGACCTCTCTTAAAGGTTCCCTGAATCTAAAGATACTTCATTGGTTCTCGCTACTGGCATCTTGCGCAATCGAGTGGATATGGGTGATTTTCCCTTTTTCAATGGAAATGTTGACATCTGTGGAAGAGACCCAAACAAGTGGGAATTATGGGCGGATTATATCATTAATGTTACATCCTATTGTACCAGAATCAATGAGTTAGTCATCGCTCAGATTTTCACCAGTTTGAAATTGTGTACATTCATAAAAGCATAAGTTCTTTCAACATTTTGATTTCTCGACGGTGTATTCTCACACATTTGTCACTAGTTGGGGTGAAGTTTCTATTAGCCATGAGGATATCTTTGAGATGACTAGTTTGCCAATTTTAGGGAACCATATTTTTACTCATGGCTACGAGGACTCTATAGAAGAAGAGATGTGTAAGAACCTCCATTAAGATTTAGTAGATTGTGCTCCTTATGTATAGATTAGTCAAATTAGGACGAGCAAGCATACCTTTTCCAAATGGAAAAGAACTGATTTAAGGATTTCAAACTAATGTCTAAAGAAGAGGCCAATAACATGGTGCTTAAAAGTAAAGGTGGGCGAAAACTAGGATCGAGGACGGAGCTCAAGAGGTTTGTGGGGGAGGAGAGTTACATTCCCTCTCCCTACCTTTCTCCTAAGACCATCATCCTCTTAAATGAGGGGGAAGCCCTCTTTTTATAGAAAAAGTGTCAAAGTGGGCTTAACACGTGTCATCTTTTCTATGGAGCCAAATGTCCAATATTTATGGTGTCACTTATCACAATATATATGGTGGTATCTCTAATAATTAATTTAAATCACTACTATAGAATTGTCTAGTTTAATTCATCATGACCGTGTAATACGCGATATATTAGTCACACGCAATAATATTGCAGTCGGTGTAGTGTCCGGATATCAGTAGGGCTTTATTTAAGACCCTTCTACATTTTCCCCCCGTACAAATAGTTGGTGTGGTGATGCTTTAGCTGAGACATATCAACTGTGTGTACGAAATATCTTTCACTATGTTTTAACTTTGTCTAAGCCATCATGTGATCACATTAAATCTATACGATGCGTATATGTGCATATAATTTTGAGGTCTATCATTTTCGCCTCTATTTTTCACTTTGAAGGAGTATTTTAGGGTTGCCCCTATCCCTTTAGTCCGTTTTGATATATTCGATCAACCTGTGGATCGTGGGTAATAATCTCACATGTCATTTCAGTTTGATTATATACTTTTATGTCATATCTCACATTTTAGGTTTTGATCTCATGAGTTTTTTCTGAAGAACCTCATGATCATTATTTTCATGCAGATGAAATATTATGAGTTGAAACGAAGAATACGAAGGAAAATATAACTCCTTAACAATGAAAACTACTTGTTAAGGATTTTTCACAACTTCGCACCTACGAGGTGACTTTATCAACAAAAATATGCTTGTTAAGATTTTTGCAAACTCCACCCAAAAATAGATGACTTAATAATGAAAACCACTTGTTAAGATTTTTTGCAAACTCCACCCAAATATGTGACTTAATAATGAAAATAACTTATTAAGATTTTTCCCAAACTCCACCAAAATATGTGACTTAATAATAAAAACCACTTGTTAAAAAAAAAATTTACAAACTCCACCCAAATATGTGACTTAACAATGAAAATCACTTGTTAAGATTTTTCTCAAACTCTACCAAAATATGTGACTTAACAATGAAAACCACTTGTTAAGTTTTTTTTTTTTTGCAAACTCCACACAAATAGGTGACATAACAATAAAAACCACTTATTAAGATTTTTCGAAACCTCCACCAAAAATAGGTGACTTAATAATGACAACCACTTGTTAAGATTTTCTAAGCGTCCTCAGTGTACCTAGTCGAGCAACCATTAAGGTGCTTTAGGCAAACTGGGGCTTCTAGAATGCCCAAATTACTTAGTCGAAGTTCCATATAGGCCCTTTAAGTAAACTATGACTTTTAAGCGACAATAATTTACCTAGTCGAGCAACCATAAAGGTGCTATAGGTAAATTGGGCCTTGGAGAATGCCTAATTTACTGAGTCGATGTTGCATATAGGTCCTTTAAGTAAACTGAGACTTTTAAGCGACAACAATGTACCTAGTTGAGCAACCATAAAGGTTGTTTCGGTAAACTGAGGCTTAGTGAATGCCTAATATTACTTAGTCGAGGAACCATAAGTGTGCATTAAGTAAAACTACGATTGACATATAGGTCGAGATTTCTTATTACTATAATGCACCACTTTGGGCGACTTACCACAACATCGATAAGGTTTCCCTAAGTTATAATCCACCACTTTGGATGAGTTACCACAATATTGGTAAGCTTTCTCGAAGATATAATGCACCACTTTGGGAGAATTACCATAATATTCATAAGGTTTCTCGAAGATATAATGCACAACTTTGGGCGACTTACAACAATATCGGTAAAGATTCTCAAAGCTATAATGCACCACTTTGGGAGACTTACCATAATATTGGTAATGTTTGTGAGAACTATAATGCACCTCAATGGGTGATTTACCCTAATACTGGTAAAGTTTGTATGCAAACTCTATATCAATGCTCCAGGTTTTCATGGCAATTTACTTTCCCCCTGTCACTTCCCTGAAAATAATGCCATGTAGTCAGTGCTATATGCGAGCCAACCGATGTCTATTCTGAATAAGTATGAAGTCTTCTTTGGTGATGCCTCGACAATGATGACTATTTTATGACTAGGTCTGAGCACGCTTATCACTCGGGCTCCTATACAACAAAATATTACATCATACAATATCCCCCCCCCCCCCCCCCTTTAAATTTTTTGTCTTTTATCTCAGGATAAAGAAAAGTAAAGAAAAACTCATACATCACTTACAACACCAAATGAAAAAAATTAAATACATTTCACTGTGTGATATCCCCAAAATAAAAAAAATATCTTGAAAGTTTGGCTTTGAGCGTTTGGCTTTAACATCTGTAAGGCCTGATGTAATTGCTCGAGATTGATTTGCTCATGTGCGTTCATATGTGCAAGGATAAACAATCATCTCTGATTATGGAATAAAAACCATTAGTAAGTTGTAAGGCATATTATAATGTCATATATAATCATGTGGGGTATATCTTGTCCCCTTTATTTTATTTTATGCCAGTAGAATAAAATAAACTCAAAATCATGCCTCGAGGAATCGTAAAACATATCGTTCAGTACAATTTCATGATGCCAGTTTGATATGATACAATAAGTAGTTCATACTTTTTCAATCTTATATAGTGCAATTATATCATGTGGTGAGATATTGATCTCATTCTCCTAGTATCTTATCAAAGCAGAGAAAGCTCAGAAGTGGTCTATTAATTCGTATATAGAATAATTCAATCAGTAAGCATGCTGAGTCACCTTGAGGTGAATAATAAGTATCAAACTTAAATTTTCATGTAATTAATATCACCATGCGAATTAATCATATCTGAGAATGACAATGGAGGAGGTTGCTTAGAATGCCGCTCGAGGTACCACAAATAAGGTTGCTCGAGGTACCACGGATGAGACTGCTCGAGGTACCATGGATGAGGCTGATTTGAGTGTAAAATATTATCTTGATAAGGTCATCCGAAGGATGTCAAATTTTACATGGTTTCTTAAAAAAATATTATTTCAACAAAGTCACTCGAAAGATGTCATTTGACATGGTCATTCTAGGAAAAGTATCATATTTTATAAGGTTACTTGAGTACATGCACGTACTACATTGAGCTCATTCTTTAAATGGTCTCCTCGAGACGACATATAAATTATTCTTGTGCTTTTGAAAGGGGTACATGACTTTTTCCAAATTTATTTTATCAATCCCACCAAAAAAATAAACTATTTTGGTAACAAATTATGATAAATATCACTTAATTTGAACATCATGAACAATTTTATGAATATATATAGGAGGTGGTTCGGACGAATTTCACATCTATTAAATACAACCCGACATTGCCTTAAAAAGGAGGTATCTCCTAATAGATTTGATAACTCTTTTTATTTTCTTTTACAACAAAAGGAGTGGTTCCTATCTAGGAACCTGCAACCCAAAAACACGCTCCAAACAAATCATAGAGCAAGTATGCTCGAAAAACTCTCTGCCCTGAGGTGGGTTAGGTTCCAAAGGTTCGTCGAAGTCCACAATTCTTGATTTTTCTCATTCATGGTGAATCGGAGGTTCCAAGGTATGTCGGGGAAACATCCTAACTTGATCGCGATTTGTACCTGATGGCTCGGTGGATTCGAGATTGTTCGAAAATCTCAAGGTTGCTCGTAGTAAGTTCTGACCATAAGGTTCGAAGAGGTTCCTCAGTTGGGTCCCAGGCTTCTCATAGTTCAAGGTGGCTCAAAGATCAAGAGTCCTCGCCTGTCAAGGTTCCTCAGATGTCAAGGTTCATAGGATATAGTTATTTGAATTTAGTTGTTTATATAGATTTTGATTTCTTTCCAAATGTAAAACAATGGTGATTAAATTTTGATGCCCATACCATGCTAGATCATTTGTAAATATTTGCTCCATTTTATACTCACATATGGTCAGTTAGTTGAGGTTGTCCAAAGTGACTTTATTTTTAACAACAGTTCCTACAATAGATTTAAAATGAGGGTAAATAACTGATTCGAGTTTCTTAGTTTCAAGACCAAGGTCAGCCGTAAATCACCAATTTTTGTTTTGATATGAGATCGATGGTGAATCAGTTTCAAACCTTTATGGTGGTGGGTCATTTTTTAGAAACGCCGACCTAAGGTGAAGCGCTGGAGTGATGTGGTTTGTTTTGGTCAGTGGTAAACTCTGTTGATTTTGTTTTTGTTTGTTTTTGTATTTCTAACTCTTGTGGTGCTCTGGCCAATCTTAGCGGTAAATCTCATATAGGGATGGGTTAATGCTTTAATTTTTGCAAACCCGACATGATTTTGGATTCTCAAATAAGGAATGTAATAGAGTGGTGTCGTGATTTTGATCTCATAGAAGACGCTGAATCTTCCGAATGTAAAAGACATATTAATTGTAATTGTGTACTAACACCATAGACAACACCTTCCTTCTTTACCTATGCTTGTGTAATAATTTTTTTAAGTATAAAAAATATATATTTAACTGTTGAAGTACACCTATAGCCACACAAGGCAGGGCTATATATTTAGGAAACGTGACTACGAATGGTCAAATCCCAATGTTTAGGTCCATTAAATTCTGACAACTGTTATGCAAAAATTATGGGTGTACCATTTTGTATATTCAAACTTTCGACAGTTATATGGTAAAAAAAACAAACGAATATGACTTACCAAGGTTTAATAATATTCATCATGCCATTTCGTGCAATAACAGAATATTAGATAATGAAATATATTGAAATTATTATCTGAAATGGGATGTTTTTTACATCTTCATCGAGCTCAAGAGATTTGTGGGGGAGGAGAGTTCCAAAATGAGAAGCCCTTTTTTATAGAAAAAAGTGTCCAAGTGGGCTTGACACATTACATCTTTTCTGTGGAGCCAAATGTCCAATATTTATGGTGTCACTTGTCACAATATATGTGGTGGTAACTCAAATAATTAATTTAAATCACTACTAGAGAATTGTCTAGTTTAATCCGTCATGCTCATGTTATACGTGAAATATTAGTCACGTACAATAATATTACAGTCAGTGTAGTGCCCGGATATAAGTAGGGCTTTTATAAATAGCTTAGCCTCATTTTATCGATTGTGCGGGGTTAATTTATTTAAGCCCCTACTGCACATATATACAACCATCATTTCGTTTTCATCATTTGTATATGTTACATACCATCATTTCACACTATTGTGAAGATCAAGCAACCCCTCCCCTCTTCCTCCTCATTTTCCTCAGTAATAACTTTTTCAGGATGGATTTTTTGGTTTGGTTTTCTCAAATGCGACAACCAAACTCATTACCATATCCACTGAAATAGAATTTGTATGACTACCTCTTAAGCATGGCCGACTATATAGTTTTCGGGGCCCTAGGCGAAAAACCATAATGGGGCCCTTTTGTATAAAAAAAATCAAATTAAAAAAAATGTGTTCTTCTCGCATTAAGTGTAATTTGCTAGTAGAGGGGAAAAATAGAACCTGATTTGAGTGTCAATTTGATAGCAATCTCAGATTTTAATTTGTAAATGCCCAAATAACAAATTGAAATCTACAAAAAAAATAATATTTTTAACCCTTATTTTGATGAGGTTAGTTCAAGGAAAAAAAGGGGGGGGGGGGGGGGGGGGGGGGAGTATACCCAATTTTTTTTTCCGGAAGGGGCCTCGATTAATTGAGGGCCCTAGACGTCGGCTTAACTCGCCTATACCTAGAGCCGGCCCTGCTCTTAAGTGAGATGGAATATATATTTTTTTCTTCATATACATTTGGCCCAAACCTTCTTGTGCACGCATGATTTTGGTTATATCCGTCAATGTTCAGTTTTGTAGTTTCATATGTTTAAATCACAATTCGTAGCTGCAAATACAACCTTATAAAACACAACTCGAGCACACACACGTTCACAAACAAGGAAATAATCCACAATCATTTGAACGTACTTTATGTAATTATTTTATGTTAATTTTGTATTAAATAGAAACTCAAATAAGAAATGATTTTACATAATTTGAGCACACATACATATGTGCATTTTTATTCAATAGAAGATGGAAAAAAAATTACGTTTACATATGTTTTGTTGAAGTTCAACTAACGGGTTAAATTCTAGTTTGAAAACAATTAATAAGATACCTTATATATTTGCTTTCTTATTGAAAACATAAACATATCCAACCAAGTAGAGATTAAATTAGATACCGCTGAAATTAATGTCTGACAAACGAGACATAACAAACTAGAGTTACATAGATTGACAACTCTGATGAAGGCGCACTAAGGGAGAGGGAGATTCACTTCCACGCTTGTAGTTTTAGGAAAGAGACAAACGGGACACCTTTTGGTAAAAGCATCACATTTCATGCACACACACAAGTGGCGGCAAGGCCAAAACATGACCGTCGGCACTTGCTTCCGACATGCTTCACACACCAGCCTCACCGGCTCCACTTGGACAGCATCCGGGGCAGCATATGAGGACTCACCCTCTTCCTCTTGGCGCACTCCGCACGAGGCGCATCTCATCCTAGCCTTGCACAACTCCTCCTTGAGAATTCCTATTTTGTGCTCCATTTCCATCGCCTTGGTTTCACAAACATGTTTCTCTAATTCCAAATGCGCCACTCTCTCTTTCAACTCTGCGTTCGTTTTCACCCGCTCCATCTCTTTCTCCTTACGCCTCTTGGCCGCCTCCTCTTGGGCTGTGCTCAGGAACATATTGTGCTTCCACATTTCCACGATAGTACGCCGCATGTTGTCACACTGCATGGCGACAAATTACTAGAATTATGTATGTACATTAAATTTAACATGAGTAGATAACCATTTGAAAGTGAGACAAATTATTACATGGATTTTTATGACTTTGTCTGTTCGTTCGAGTTCATCATCGCTGTCACCATCCATTAGCAAGGAGGTGAAGGAGGACGGCAACGCCATCTTCTCTTGTTGCCTAAGCAGTTGGACGTGAGTTTGGCAATTCAAGTCTAAGCCATGATCCGTTCCAACCAGATTTTCCCAACTGGGTAGTGCAGATTTTGCATTCTCTTCAATTTTCCTCTTGCCTTTCTTGGTAGCCCCTGCAGATAAACATAACGCAAATTAAAACAAACAATAAAATGTTGCGTTAAAACTATTCTGAGAGAGAGAGAGAGAGAGAGAGAGAGAGAGAGAACCGTCATTTCTCGAAAACATAGCGAATTGCTCACAAGGTCAATTAGGACGTAGATCATAAAACATAAAAACAGACAAGAGGGAGGGAGGGAGGGAGGGAGGGAGGGAGGGAGACCAGTTAATGGACTCTTGCGTATTGTTAGTGAACTAACATATGGCATTATAAAGAAATTGACACGGCGCGGATGATTAATACTGAGAGTTCAAGATATGATGGAACGAAAAGATGTAACCATTCGCCCTATTTGGACCTCCACGAACGCATGTAACCTGTTGGTAGATACCCTTTCAAGTAAAAAAAATCTTACACCAACAAAAATAAACGGTTGAATTAGGAATTGCGGGTCTACTTTAATTATTTTGAGTTACATTGAAATGATATCAATTTTTTTTCATTATCGGTGGAAAAAGTTTTGTTACTTGAACTGAATAAATATTTTAGTAACGGAACACTTGAAAGAATGAAAAGAAAAGAGCTAACCAAATAATTAAGATGGAAAAAAGTAAGACAAAGAATGTACAATGAAATCTTTAAAAATTGAGCATGTATTACACATCATTACGACCGAAATGTAAGAGTATAAGTTATTGTTATTATTTTTTATAAATAAATGTATTAAAAAAATCAACTGCTAATGGAGTGAAACCCGTTTAGAGGGAGTATACAAAACAACCTATAAAATGGACCGAAGAAGGAGTCCTCTACCCGATAACTACCACACCTACAGTTCTTTGTGAACATTCTCCACAAACACTAATACATTAACATTGAAAAAGCCTGTCTCTCCTTGGACCAACTCAGTAACGTGCTAAAAAAAAGGTAACGAATCCTAGAAGGTGCAGTCTCCACCCCTTCAAAGTATCTCGCGTTCTTTTCTTGCGAAATATTCCAAAGATACAATGTGGAATATCCCACAAGCCTCTCGTCACCCTGCAATGCAGAAGAAGGTGTTTCGTTGTCTCTTCAACCTCCTTACATACCAACATCAGCTAGCCATAAACCGTCTTCTCTTCTGCAATCCTTCAGTCACCAGAATTTCCTATTTCACCTCAGTCCAAACAAAGAATATTACTTTTGGGGGCGCCCTAGTTCCATATGTGCTTCCAAGTGAATTGAGCTTTATGGTTCCCGTTAATTCTCAAATTGGGATATTAACTTTCCACCTTAAAACCCCCTTTTTCGCCTGCTTTCAATCTCAAAATATAATCCCCACTCAACGGACGCGGGGCCGAACCTAACTAGTATTTAAGTTTTGAGGACATAATACCTCCTTTAAATAGGCTTTAAGATTTTTTTTTCCTCTTATTAATTGTTATCGACTAAAATATATTTATTGTTGTAGCCTGTTAAACTAAATGGTGGTGTGATAACCACGAGGTCCTTTAAAATACACTAAGGAAAAGGAAAAGGAAAAAACAAAATAAAATATACCATCAAGGCTCATGTGTATTCGGTCGAATATTTTTTTTTATCATGTTTAGTTATGATGTAATACAAAGGTCAGGTGATTCACATGGTATCATTGAGTTTAACCGGACTTTAACGAAAAAAGGTGTTAACATCGATAATAATTAGTACGAGGTAATAAATATTCAAAGCCAACATTATTTACAGGTAAAGAATTGTTATCCAAAGCAAAGCTTAAAATTAAAAAAATGTAATCAAGATAAATAGAAGATATATTGATTTTCCAAATGAAGCCCTAATTTTTTAGGGTTTACCTACAATGTTTTGGACCAAGTGATTCATACAAAATATAAATAAGAGAGAGAGGGAGAGGGGGGGGGGGGGGGGGGGGGAGTTCTACCTAAAGTTATCTATATTTGACTGTAGATCTAGATTGTATGTGGTCATGAGAGATGATGGAGATTTAGATAGGCGATAGAGGGGGGGGGGGGAATGTTGAGGGTCATAAAAAATGAGGGATGGAAAGCTCGATGTACCGAAAAAATTTAACACTTGGAATAAACGTGATTTAGCGCATGTGAGGTTATATTTTTTCTCCTAAGATTGAGTACAAATTTATTTTTATTTGGAAAAAGTAGTAGTAACAAATTTTGTGTATTTTTAAATGTTAATTACATTAGGAAATATTAAAAGATAAAACTGTTAGAAATTACAACAATATTATATTAGAAATTTAGGAGGTGTAATATAGTTTTTATTATTCATTATTAGACTCTTGAATAGAAACCTTTTTCCTAAGACGTAGGAAATGATACTGAGGCCAAGTCCACTTAGAAGGATGAGGATATGATGAGATGGAACACTCCACATTTATCTGGCGTAGGTATGTTTGTGTGAATTCTCAGATGAAGTTCTTTTGGGGGGGAGAAGACTTTATTACCCCGTATATTTTATAAATGAATTAAATGACTCAATTAATAAACAAAGTGGAATTTAAAATTCAAAATGAAACATGATTTTTTAATAATAAAATATTAAAAGTGGATTCGTACTTGTTTTACATTTACTCGCAACTGTGTTATTTTAAATAGCAACATAATAATTTAATTTGTCTTTGAATGAAAAATGAACTAATTTGGATTATTGAGCATACCTTTTGGGGGTAGAGTTTAAGAGAATGTTATATGGGAGAATAGTCATTAATACTTTTATGAGGGAGAAAGACTAGGATTTTATAGTTTTAATCACGTTGAAAAATAAGTTAAATCAATTAAAAAGGGAGAGAAAACATGATCGCGGTTAGATTCATATAGGGCCACAACGACCGGTTGAGGACTGTGACTCCGAACAAACCACCCCACGACCACGGCTATGGATAGGTCGCAGGACAACCATGAGGGACTCTGATTTGGGGCTTTAAATCTTGTTATATAAAAATTTGACTCATTTTGCATCAGATTCCTAAAACTTACGTCTCTCCAAACCTAGGAAAATCATAAAGCATTCTCTACCTCTCCATTAAACATTATATCCTCCATTAACAACCTAAAATCAATAACTCGACTAAGAAAATTAAGATTAGATAAATAAACTAGAGGATAAGACATATATTAAACAATATCTACACAATTATAAATTTGACAAATTTAAGGCAAGATAATGTTTTATTCCTCTCTTTTCATACATATAATTGATAAATTAACCTAAACTAACTATGTAGTCATTAAAATTAATTAGAGATAATTATATTTTCTCTCTCTCTCTCTCTCTCTCTCTCTATATATATATATATATATATATTATATATTAAAATTGGGCTATATGTCACATGATTTATATAAATTATCCCTTAATCGATATTGTGTATAATTAAATTAGTGATAATTAATGATAATCCCCTTCTTAGAATCATATGTTTAGGAAATTGATATAAATCACATGCTAGCTTTATCCACTTAGATTCATATGTTTAACATCGAGGAATGATTACATAATTCATGTTGTCGAATGGAATATAATAATTAAATAAACATGTATTCATATGCTATAATTTAGTTAATCGTCATTCTTATGATTAAGAGACTTAAAGTACGAATAATTAATATCATCATGCTAATTCTAATATGAAATTTACTAGGGCCTCATATATGCTCTTATAAATGTTTATATTACTCTAATTTGAAAGTCATGAATTAGGATCCATTTTACATAAATAAGAGTTGGAATTGTTCTTACTTAATATATTGAGTTAAGATGTGAATAACGTTGCTTAGTCCTTAATTTTACATCACGAGGGTATAAATAAAGTAATTAATATAAGATGATTTTTCTTTTGACCATGAGCATGCTAAAGTAGAATTATCCCTTTTGTTAAAACTAGGTTTATTAGATTTAAAGAATTGTTAGTTATTATTAATCCCTAGGGAATTAATATATTTTTATATAAGAAGTAATGAATCATTTGTAAGATAATTAGCTTAAGTAAATAAAAAAATTTGGGACTTGAATTGATGATACTTATAAGGTGGGGTAAGTTAAGTATACTGTGATTGGATCTTGGGGTAATGAGTTAATTATGAACAATATAAATTAGAATGCTTAAAAGAAACTAAGTAATTAACTATATTATAATAGTGTGTGTTGAGAGAGAACACATTATTTTCATATTACACATGATGTAGGACATGATCCTCTTGTGTAGACTTGATAGGATGTGAAGAGGTACCTATTTGTTTGTACCGTATGATGTTGGCCCTAATCCTATTGATGACTAGACTGCATATGGTGTTACTATATTTGTGTCACATGTAATGGTGGCCTCATGCTCATTATAGCGGGACTGAATATAGTGATAGTTATTATGTGGGTGTACTGTATGATGATGGCGTTGGTCTTATGAGACGTGGCTGTAGGCAGTTATGGTTTGATTATTTAAGATATTAATTGATCATGGAAATTAAATGTAATTAAAATGGATTGTGAGACACCATTTTCATATTCCGGATATGTTATTATTGGATATGCAATTGCAGAGGTATCCTTCGCATATATGATTCCTTTGAGTTTCCTGGTTTCATTATCTTGCTAGTCGTGACCCATTTATACTGTGGAATATTTTCAAGTGCTTGAGTTGGGACCTGGTTTTAACACTCCTTCCATCTTAGCATGGAGCTACTCTTTCCACTCCGAGTTATCACCCTTCAGGATACTTTGATATGTAGGTGTTATTAGTAGTTATTCATTTCATTTCAGTTGTGAGTGTTCAAGGTGTACTCTATTTAACTTTATTTTTAAATATCAGTCTTTTTAAAACTTATGACTATTCTTTACCTAGTTGTGTTGGAGGATATTGTAGATTGAAAATATGATGTTGGGAATCTTATTATATTATTTTTTATGAGTGCTGATTCAATTTTATCGTTTGAGGATTTTATTTTTCCATACTCTTTACTTTGTTGCATCATTATTCGATTGTTTATTTACATTATGAGAATGTATAAGAAATTAATAGATCCCGGTATTTGGAATGTATCGTACCATAAATAGGGTATGGCTCGTGGACTAATCAGAAGAGGATACCTGGACTCTTTACTCACATAAAGGAGGTCGTCTCAGTTATAAACCTGGTTAACCTATGCAATCTTGTTAGCCCCGGTATCACGGTCAGTCAGTATAGCCCAACTGGATCATAACAAGTCAGCATTATTATGTAACATCGTCAAAGCAAGCATGTACTATTTGATTGGATGACGTCAATAGTACACCCCATATGGGGCAGATATGAAAATATTCCCCATATTCTTATAATAAACTTTATGATTATTCTCTCACTTGCATGTAAAAGGTGTACCTGCCTAACCTATAAAGTCACGACACCTATCACTCCCCATTCACTCTTTTATAATAGCCTATAAATAACATGAACTCTGTCATTGTAAAGGGATCGAGATATATTTTCATACTATTATGTTGTCCATGTCTAGAGTGAACTTGAGAGTTTGTATCCTACCTTTGTCCATGGCCTTTTCCCATTGAATCAATACAATAAACATTGGCATTTGTGGACATAGACACCTCCTTAGGCTGAACCACATCAATTTTGTTTCATTTTCTTTCCCTCATCCATCTCTACTATTTTTTCTAGATTATAATTTTTATGATTTATATGTCTTTCTCTATTATTGTCTATCATTGGTGTATTCTTACAAGACCAAATCAGTATGCTAGATTTAGACGATAACAAATTGGCATCGTCTATGGCAATCGACAAGACATTTGCATCTTTCAACCATTATTGAGTTCTAAAACTCGAGGATACCCAGTCCGGAGAAAAGAGTGAATCACAATTCAATTTACGTGTGTTTCATTAGGTTAGATTCTACTAATCTTCAAACTCCTTTCAATTTCCTTTCATTCTATGAATCCATCATCATAATCTATTTTTCGTATTACGGTACTCTATTTTTTTGCAAATTTGGTGAACACTGGCGAAGCCCATAAAAATTTGAGTTGTTGATGGAATTTTACCTTCCACACCCATGGGCTTGGGATATCCGAATGAGATATTATAGAGCTTGTCTAAAGTCCAAGAGGCTATCCAAGTTAGCATCAAATAAGTGACGCAGAGTACTTTAGCAGGGTGAATAGGCACGAGGTGAACCTGGTTACCCCAATAGCAATGAAAACTTAGGTATAAGGCGAGAGATGCCACCTCCAGCCCCATATAAGGACAGGATGTGGATGCATCACAAACAAGTTGTAGAAAACCCCAGAAGGTTGGATTGTGGCTCGAAAGGCGAAGGTAGTTGGTCTAAATAACCTTTATTAGAATGTGATGACATATCATATCACTCGAGAGAAACATCCACCATCAAATCAGGTGGATATGACCATGAACATATGTACTGCCTAGAATGCCCAAGAATTTTAAAACGCTCAGCAGAGGGTTTACTTTTGATTAGCTGGGCCCAAGATATACGAAGGCCCGCCGCTATAGAGATCCAATGGAACCAAGGGAGTATAGAGAAAAATGTAGGATAAATGAGACGAGGAGGTTTAAGTACTCAATTAGGTCAAAAACATGTGTGCGAGGATCGGTTCAAGTTGAGAAAACTTCTCAGGAAGAGAGCTCAATTGGAAGTCGAGGACCATCATAAAAAATAATCATAATAAAGGACAACTATGAGGAAAAACCCTAAAAAAAGTTTATCCAACAACTAAAGGGTCATATGGGTGAGATTATAAAGACAAAAACCCTATGTAGGGGGTTTCTTTCAAGGATCATCGTTCACAACAACAATTGTGGGTTTATTCAACATCCATAAAATTTAAACGCCTGCCATCACTCCCAAATAAGATGCAAAATCGGATCTTATTCTGCATATAAAATAGTACCAGATCGCTTTCGATATTTACTCCATCCCGGATGAGATGCGCTCTAGATACTTCTCTAGTAACATCACTGAATTAATTTAAATTTGGTATAATGTCTTACTAAGAGGGAAGATCTAAAACTTCCAGTAGTTGGCAGATCACTTCATCAGCAGTTTATGTTTCGGTATGAACCCAGGAAAGAGGGTGGATCACTTGTTAAGCGCCCATAAAAATTGGATAAAATGACAAGGGATTTTATCACACATCTTAATACCAAGAAGTTTGAATTAATTAATTATGATGAGAAGATAACGATTATGACCATTATGAGTATTTTATTTTATGGCAAGTTATTTTGCGCCCTACCTAAGGAACTGTCAAGCACGAGGGCAGAATTTCTAACTAAGGTCTGAAAGATTATGAATGATGAAGAAAGGATGGAAGCAAAGGAGTTAAGACATGCTAAGTCCGACGCTGATAAGAGTTCGAAAAAAAGGAAAAGCATACAAAAAATAAGAAGTCGGACAAGCCAAAGAAGTACGATGAGTCCACCTCGTTTACTATAGGTGTGCAACACATCCTCGATGAGATCCGAGGAAGTAGTGACCTGAATATTCCATCTAAACTGAAGGCTCCATCAATCTGAAGAGACAAGAGAAAGTAATATTACTTCAATAAAGATCACAGGAACAACACTGACAGTTGCCGACCCTTGAATAAAAAAATTAAAAATTTAATCAAACGAGGAAAACTGGCGAAGTCCATTAATAAAGGTGGTCGATCAGATAAAGGGATGTTCATAAACTAAGGAGGTGATATAATTCTCCTTGCAAGAAGGCCGACGAAAAAAATCGCAGCCGAAACAAGGATTTAGTGGATGGTCCAGATCTTCCCAATAAGACTATGGAGCCTATGAACAACATTGGCATATTTTTTCGATTATAAATTTAGAGTTAGAGGTGACTCTAACCGTGGAGATGGACCAGCCGAGAGGAAAGCCTACCTTAACAAGGCAAAGGAAAGTGCTAATGTCAAGGAGGTCAATTTGGCCGAAGATTTGGCAACTTATCTATCGAAAGGTAAACAAAGATCATCTCATTTTTTTATTTTTAAAGGGTTGATTTGCTAAGTATGCTTTATCCATATTAAGACCCTCTAGTCGTTAAAATGAGATTACTGTCTTGGTATGTATATCTAGTAGAGTATAACATATTGTATGATCCCATAATGGAAATTAAAGGGTAGGCAGTGTCCAACTTTATAGCATAATTTACCTATGAGGAGAAGATTACCAAGAAAACTTCTATAAAGGAGACCTTAGCTGTAAAGACAGTAGAGCAGACCACTATAAAAGAGACCTCAACAGTAAATCCAGTTGAGTAGACTTCCATGAAAGAGAGCTTAATAACAAAGTCAGGGACCAGATCAGCGACATACCAAAGTCCTCAACTCAATAGGAATAAAGGTTTCATGACTCGGATCAAATCGAAAATTCGTTCAATGACGACTATTTAGTCGGGGGAAATTTTGAAAAATAACTTCCCGTGTGAAAACTATTTGTAGACGATTCATAATATATTAATAGTAATGGACCATGACTAATTATAAGCATGCCTAACTATGTAGATGTCGAGTACGCTCCCAGGTTCAATTTTGAGGCTTCTAACAATGAGGAAGACTATGAATACTTAGTCACAGGATTGGGATTAACAATATCATTGGGTACAACGAAGTTTATAGTTCCTGACGAATCTTAGTTGGTAGTGAACCAAATCTTGGGAATTTATGAAGCCATAATATCCAAGGAAAGTGAAAACTTTATTATCAAGGTTCTCAGCCATATAGATGGTCAGAATACCAAGAGTTGAGAGCACACGAGTAGATGCAATTTCTTAATTGGAATCATCTACTTAAACTGAACTTCGGAAAACACTAATAGTTCAGATCTTTTTTCAGTGCAAAATTAAAAAAGAATGTGTGCTCATTATGGAGTTAGATGTGAGGCCATCTTAGAGCATATTTAGAGATTGGCATAGTACCAAAAGATATAAATGAGGCATGGAGACTCCGTTATAAGGCGGTGAGATACGTTCTATAAGGAGGAGCTTTGTTTACAATGATATTTGTAATGCCCTTGCTCATATGTGTTCACCACATGAAAGTGCTAGAGCTGATCAGAGAAGTCCATAAGGGCTCATGCAGATCCCACCCAATAAGAAGTTATTTAATAAAGAGAATTGTTACCCCAAAATATTATTAGCCAATAACAAAGGAAAAATGTGACAACTACACAAGAAAGTGAGACAAGTTCCAGAGGTATGAAGTAATACACAAGAGATTGATGGTAGCATTGACACTGTTCACATTTCTATTGCCCTTCGCCGTGTGGGGAATTGATCTTGTTAGCCCACTGGAGAAGACAAGGTGCAGATTCAGGAGTTTGGACACCATGGTTGATTATTTAACTATATGGGTGGAAGCAGAGCCACTGGTAGAGATTCCGTACGATGAGTTTTTCCATTTTATATGGAAGAACATCATTTTCCAATATGGTATGTTGTACACTTTCATCGCATACCACTATATGTAGTTCGATAATGATAATTTTGACGAATATTATATTCGTTCGGAGATTAAGAAACTACATTCTACACCATCACACCCTAGTGCAATGGGAAGACATGGGTCACCAACATGACTTTTTTGGACGGAATGAAAATGATACTTGACGATGCCAAAGGAAACTGGATTAATGAGACGCCCAGCATACTATGGGCATAACGAACCATTCCAATGAGTCTAACTGGAGAGACCCCATTTATGTTGGAGTTTGGCATTGAGGTAGTGGTGCTCGTGAAGATCGGATTTCCCACTCACCGAGTACTCAATTTCTAATCAATTAAGAGTGACTTAATGAGAAGACTCGATATGGATTTTGTTGAGGAAGTCGGGGAACATGCAACACTTTGGGTGGTAACCTACTGTTGATGTAAAAAAACTAGATCGCTCTAATTTTTCAATCACAGATAAATAAATAAGACAAAGATTTTTAAAGTGGTTCGGCTAGGAATAAAGCCTACGTCCACTGTTATGTTATTGCTGAGTGTTTGGGGAATTCTTGATTACAAGTTCTCTCAAGAAATTCCGTTCCCCTTGAATGAGGATGATACAAGGTATTTATAGCCTTTAGGCTGTACATGAAAGGTCCAATACATTAAATGATATACATATGAAAGGGTAATACATTTAATGCAGCGTGTGCGTCAAGAATATAATGAATAGTTGAACAGTTGTCCGTCTGGTAATTAATGATACGGCCGAGATGCAGTTCGGACCGCCTTAGTTGCTCGTTGATCAAGAGTTCCTCGGAGTGCTTAGAGTATCTCGGGATGATAGAGTTCCTCGGGGTGTCCTCCTCGTTGCTCGGAGAGAACATGACTTGGTCGGGGGAAATAAACTTCCTCGTTGTTATTGTGCCATGTAGATTGACACGTGTCTTCTTATTATTGGTCCACATCAGCAGATTAAATTTGGTATCAACAGAAGCCCCCAATGCTTCATGCTTGATGGGTTACTTGAAAGGATGGAGTATTTATTCTGCAATGTTGCTCGGTGCTCGTGAAATTCTTGATCTATCTTCTTGGTTTGTTTAACATAAAGTTCATTATCTCCTGGACGAAGTATGATGCAGGCTGATCGATGGTTGCTAATCTTTCTTTAGAGGAACTCCGTGTGCTATGTATCACCCCTGGGAATTTAGATGCAGCCATGCCATAGTATGAAACTTGTAGCTTGTCATAATCTTCAAGTATGTTGATTGGTTTGCCATTCGACCAACTGCTTCCTGTGTCGAGCAACTGAGTGCTAACTTCACGTGCTTGATTCTTCTGATTTATGCTTATCTGAATACTTTGTCGAGTAACATATAGCTTTTGAACCCAACTCTTCAATCTGATTAGTACCAAGCTAGTGGTAGACTTCAAAACATTTTCACATAAATTCTTCTTCATTATTGGTCGAGACAGTATTAGCAAAGATCTCAGTGCTATAGATGCTGATTTTGACTTCTACCTCTGCTCGGGGACGAACAAGAGGTTCTCGGGGACTAACAAGTGATTCTCAGGGACGAGCAAGTGCTTCTCGGGAATGAGCTAATGCTTCTCGGATAGATCATCTGTGATGAATATCAGAATGTTGAAAGATCTTAACTTCATACACTCCCCTTATGCTTTGAATGATCCTCCTGCTGGTGAGGAACCTATTTTAAAAGTAGAAGGAGAAGAAACCAATAGAATAGGAATCTCAATGTAATAGTTAGTATACATTTTCATTCTCAATGTATTTTGTTTTTTGAATTTAATGAAAGACTTTCATTTTTATTCGCAATCTTAATTGCTATTGTCTTGTAAAATACTTTACATGTGTGCATATGTATAACAATATTGTGTTGTTCATCGACCAACTTAGTAATAAAGAAGTTACAAGTATTAGTAACGTTGCTCGATCACTTAATAATAAAGTAATGAGGATAAAAATGTTAAAATTTTTCCAACCAACCAAGGTTGTTAAATTATGCTTGTCGACCAACTACAGTTGATGGGTTTTTATCCCCGACCAGCCATACTTGGTTCAATTTCAAATATTTTCATAAAAAGTGTCCGACCAACTAAGGTCAATAATTTATCCTCGTCGACCAACTACAGTTAGTGGGTTTTTATCCCCGACCAACTATACTTGGTGTATTTTGGAATATTTTGTTCTTCAAAGAACTTTTTATAATAATCTTACCTCCCGACCAACATAAGTTGTAATATGAGAGTATATTTTTATCTTACCAACCGTAATTGATCATGCTGGTGTACACCTCTTAACCAAAGGAATATTTTTTGGCTCCTTAGAGCTTTTGGCTACTTATAGTTGTCCTCCTAACCAAAGGAGGTTGGCTCCTTAGAGCACTTTTTGGCTCCTTAGAGCTGTCCTCCTAACCAAAGGAGGTTGGCTACTTATAGCACTTTTTGGCTCCTTAGAGCACTTTTTGGCTACTTATAGCACTTTTTGGCTCCTTAGAGCACTTTTTGGCTACTTATAGCACTTTTTGGCTCCTTAGAGCACTTTTTGGCTACTTATAGCACTTTTTGGCTCCTTAGAGCACTTTTTGGCTACTTATAGCACTTTTAATGTTTGACTGATGATAATAGGCAGCAAACTCCTCGTTATCAAATTGTGTTCCATGGTCTGTGATGAAGGCATGAGGGAGACCATATCGGCAGATGATGTTCTTCCAAACAAACTGGTACACCTTCCTTCTCGTATGTCATGTCAATAAGTGGCTCAGCTTCTATCCACTTAGTAAAATAATCTACTGCGATGACGAGGTATTTGAATCTTCCTCGAGTCGTCGGCAATGGTCCAACCAAATCAATCCCCCATATGGTAAATGGCCAAGGGGGAGTTATGGGTGTCAAAAATGCTTATAGAGTTTTTCGGATGGAGGAAAAGCGTTGGCACTTGTCACATTTCTTGGCATAGGCTTATATAGTTAGCTTTCATTGTCGACCAGTAGTATCTCTGCGTCATCACCTTTTGCAAAAGTGTCCGACCTGTTACATGGGCTCCACAGGACCCTTCATGGATCTCTTTAATCAATTCTTTCACCTCGGAGGGATGTACACATCTTTGCAAACCTGCCATAATTCCTCGTCGAGCAGCTTTAAACTTCCATTTCTTGGCAGCGAGCTTATCCTCCGGTAATTGTTCCTCCTCAATATATACTCCGATGGGATCCATCCAAGATAGTCCTAAATCAAGGGTAATAATATTCATCGTCAGGTCTCCATCTATGTTCCGACTTTCTAATACTTCAATTGGTATCGTTCTTCGCAGCTCGATACGAGTAGCTGATGCTAATCGGGCCAAGGCGTATGCTATCACATTCTCCGTTCTTGATATTCTTACCAGTTGAACAGCAACAAACTCTGATACCAACTCCATCCCCTTTGCTTGATACTTGATCATCAATTCTCCTTCGGCTCATTATTTTCAACATTTGGTTTACGATCAATTGAGAATCACTGAAGACAATAACCTGCTGTGCCTCCATAGTATTTGACAAATTAAGACCTGCAATCATGGCCTCATACTCAACCTCATTATTAGAAGCTTTGAATTAGAAACGTAGGGCGTATTCCATGTCGACCTCGTCTGGGCTGTTCAAAACGATCCCTGCCCCACAGCCTGTAGTGAAAGATGATCCATCTACATATAGCCTCCATATAGGCAACTTGTCTTCTAATTTCTGGTCTGACAGAGTTCCTCGGTGGAATACTTTTCGCTTTCTTTCATCATGTCCTGATACTTCTGAATACACCTCTTGAATTTCAATATACCTCCTGAATTTCAATATTCCTCCTGAACTTCAATATACCTCCTGAACTTCAATATTCCTCCTGAACTTCAATATTCCTCCTGAGAAAGTGATTAGTCGGGGTTGAATTTGATGCTCGACTGCATGATGATATAAGAATGTGCCACCAAATGAACAAATATATCTGTAATAGAAGCCCCCAACTGTGGAATGTGAACTTTGAATGAGATTTATCGACCAATACCAACCGGAGTTGGATTTCATCTACCAACCGGAGTTGGATTTTGTCTACCAACCGGAGTTGGATTTTATCTACCAATCGGAGTTGGTGGTAATTGATAATAAATGATGAAGACTTCCTCGGAGTTGACCAACAGATTGTTGGGAATAAGATAATATAAATGCTGGAGACCTCCTCGGCGCCGACCAACAGATTTGTTGGGAATAAGATAATATAAATGCTAGAGACGTCCTCAGCGCTGACCAACAGATTTGTTGGGAATAAGATAATATAAATGCAGGATACCTCCTCGGCGATGACCAACAGATTGTTGGGAATAAGATATAATAATAATGCAGGATACCTCCTCGACGATGACCAACAGATTGTTGGGAATAAGATATAATAATAATGCAGGATACCTCCTCGGCGATGACCAACAGATTGTTGGGAATAAGATATAATAATTGCAGGATACCTCCTCGGCGATGACCAACAGATTGTTGGGAATAAGATATAATAAATGCTGGAGACATCCTTGGAGCTGAATAAGATATAATAAATGCTGGAGACATCCTTGGAGCTGAATATATGATTATAAATATTTGTCGAGCTCCATGCTGAAATGAGAATAGAATATGCATCCAAATATATATAAAGAATAATTAAAAAATAATAAAGTGCCTCGCCGATCCGTCGAGGTAGAATCATATAATGCCGAACAAGAATAAGATCTTTCAGAACATAAGAATATGGCCGAGAACGTTGTCAGGCCTGAATATAAATAAGAATTATCCGAACGAATGTTGTAATTCTCCTTAAAGCTGAATAAGTATCTTGTCGAGGCATAATTGCAGAATGCCGAATAAGAATAATATTTTCCAGAACATAAGAATATGGCCGAGAACTTTGTTGGGCCTGCATATAAATAAGAATTACCCCGACCAACTATCCGTTGGGGGTGAAATATAATAACTGTTGTAGCTTTTCCTCGGAGCCGAATATATATAGAGAGAAGAAATTTTTCGAGCTCCATGCTGAGATAAATATAAAATATGAATCCGAAAGGATATAGAATAATTTGTGCTTCAGCATTCGTCGGCATTGAATCTTGTGCCTGTAAAAATTAATAATTTGCTCTACCATATGTGTAGGCTGAATTGATTAGTCATGAGAATAATTTACTCATCCAATCAATATATGATATGTATCAGCATAAAAATTTCAAAATATGAAATAATATGTTTTATGCCAAATGTGTGTGAGATGGACAAATTATTATCAAATATGCATCATAAATAAGACGTAAAGTTTTTTGTAAATTTATTTAATCTCCAACAACCAATCAGGTATTAGTTGCTGTTTAAAAATATTTTTGGGGTGATCATAAGTTAAAAAGACTTAAGCCCCCTGCTTGTCCCCAAGCCGAACTCGTGTTTAAAGAAATATCAGGGGTGCTTAGCATTTTTAATACCCCAAGATTCTACTGCTGCCGACAAACGACATGGATGTTGCCGACCAACATTTAAGGATATCTCAAATTATAGAATATATGGTTGGATGACCAGAATATCTCGAATCTTTAGATCAAAAAATAACATTCAATGTAAAATTTAAGCCTTAAGAATGTTAATTAAATGAATAAATATATAACCCACTAGATCGTGTGATTTCGACAAAGAAACCTTGTGATGTGATGAACGAGGGGCCAAAATATAAAATTTGTCCTCAGAGTCTTGATATGGTCATGATTATTTTACTGATCCTCTTTTACAAGAGGTGGGTAATGATTTTTCAGGTGAGAGAAAATTATTTTTTATATTGGTCCCTTCCTATTCCCAATTTGGAGAGATAAAAATATGGTGAATGATCGAAATTATTACCAAATTTATATAAAAAATCAATCAATTTGACTTTATTGACATAGATGGAAGATGAACCAAATTAAGTATATAATTCATTAAAGTTAATGCAAAGAGACTCAAACTTGAAGAGAGAGAAAATAGATCTGGGTCATGATTTCCATGAGAAGACTTTTCATTGTCTTTAACCTTTTCCCATTCTTTTATTAAAAATATGATGGGAATATGAATAGACATCAAATATCTTACAAAATTTATTTCAAAATCAACAATGAAAATGATCAAATCTTATCATCGTCGTATATATTGGTATATATAATCATTTAAAATATTTATTCCATGATATAAAATTAAAACTTGAGAATCAAGCAAAGAGTTATGATTTATGAAATCCACTATTTTTCAGATTTTTAAATAAGAATGAATCTAACAGTTATGATTTAAAAATCATGATATGCAACATTTTGCAGATAAAAATTGGACAATTAATTTATGTATATAAACATAAAAATCACGATTCAATCAAAAGATGTATGTATAATTGATTATACGTAGAGAAAATAAAAACTTAGCTTTTGGTGGAGAACAACGCTTGTAACACGTTCCCACAGACGGCGCCAATCTGTTGATGTAAAAAAACTAGATCGCTCTAATTTTTCAATCACAGATAAATAAACAAGACAAAGATTTTTAAAGTGGTTCGGCTAGGAATAAAGCCTACGTCCACTGTTATGTTATTGCTGAGTGTTTGGGGAATTCTTGATTACAAGTTCTCTCAAGAAATTCCGTTCCCCTTGAATGAGGATGATACAAGGTATTTATAGCCTTTAGGCTGTACATGAAAGGTCCAATACATTAAATGATATACATATGAAAGGGTAATACATTTAATGCAGCGTGTGCGTCAAGAATATAATGAATAGTTGAACAGTTGTCCGTCTGGTAATTAATGATACGGCCGAGATGCAGTTCGGACCGCCTTAGTTGCTCGTTGATCAAGAGTTCCTCGGAGTGCTTAGAGTATCTCGGGATGATAGAGTTCCTCGGGGTGTCCTCCTCGTTGCTCGGAGAGAACATGACTTGGTCGGGGGAAATAAACTTCCTCGTTGTTATTGTGCCATGTAGATTGACATGTGTCTTCTTATTATTGGTCCACATCAGCAGATTAAATTTGGTATCAACACCTACCAACATAAAATAACTCGGTTATAGAATAAAATAGTAAGGTTGAGCACCTTAAAATAATGATACTATGTGTTGAAGAAGGTTATCCAAAAAGGGAATAAGCTAGAACTGAATTAGCATGACCCATACATAATTTATGTTGTTATGTGAAATAGAACTTACCATAGAATTCAAAGCACACAAGGAAATATTTTTAGTGATGAAGATAAGATTACAGTTTGGAAGACAAAAATACTATATAAACATATTTTTTTCATTGCCTTGTTGTCACTCTTAAGTAAGGAATGAAAATTAGAATTTCCTTCGCTACTGTAGACAACAGATTCTAAGCCCCCTAAGTCTCACCTTAGGTCCCTAGCACTTCCCCATTTCAATACAAACCCTAGGTCGCACTCTGAGTACCAATCTAGAGGACATCGGGCGCTCCCGAGCCCTTTTTTACTCCGGTCAACTCTATCGTCACAGTGAAAGCTCATTGAATCTTTGAAGGGATCTGAATACCCTTTTCAACGTTCCACCCTATGTACGAATCAACATAAAATTTCGAACAAATGAACCATTTTACTACCAAAAATCGATTCAGAGGCTACCGGGCACTCCCGGGCACTGATTTGACTTCAATCAACTTCATCGTCAGAGTGAAAGATCTTTGAATCTTCGAAGGGAACTAAAACCCATTTATAAAGGTCCACCCCGCGAATAAAATGACATAAATGTTTGGACGAACGATCCATTTTCCCTCAAAAATCGATCCGGAGGCCGTCGGGCGCTCCCGAGCTCCGTTTGACGAAAGTCAACTCTTCAACTCGAACGAAACTAAATGAATCTCTTAAGGTAACTGAATACCCTTTCCAACTTTCTACCCCGTGCGCGATTCTGACTTACGGTGCAGACGAACAATCCATTTTACTCTGAGGGGTCACCGAGTGCTTCCGAACCCCAATTGACCAAGGCCAAATTTCAGAACCAAGCGAAACTCTTTGGAATGTTGAAGTACATATTTTCACCTTTCCAAAAGTCTGCCCCATGTGTGATTTTGACTTAGCATGCCGACGAACGATCCGTTCCCATCCGATGATCCCCCGTCCAAAGGACCGACGTGCGTTTTCGAGCCACATTTGATCCAAAGTCAACTCTCGGACCCGGGAGCGGTCCAAAGGGCTCTTGAAGGTCTCTGAAGTAACTTTCTAACGGTATGATCCTTGCACAATATGGAGCAAGATATCATGTTCTATGAATATTTTTCCAGGAAAATCTGCACGAGACTGCCAATCGGCAGGTCCAGTTCCCTGCCTATCGGCAGTGTGTCTAGGGTCACCTCCCGATAGGCAGGACTAGGGTAATGCCGATCGGCACCACCCCACAAACTATAAATAAATGGTATGAACTCACTCCTAGGACACTCCTCAGATCCATCAGCATCAGTGATCTCAGCAACATTCTCTCAAAATTAGCTAAGTTCCTCCATGTGAAGTTCCATTTAAGATTATATTCCTATCCTTTTCATACCCAATTTGGAAAAAAAACACATTATCTCTCATCCAACATTCATCTCACACTCAAGGGAGTTCATCCAAGATCAAAGATTAAGATTTAAATAAGGTTCAATTCCTTTCCTTTCTCTTTAAATTCTTTATGTTGCATAAATTTCTTTAGATTCATAATATCTACAATTTTATTAGTATATTGCACATAGTTTATTTACTACAAAAAATCCAAAATAAAAAGAGGGTTACTCCCATAAATTCTGAACGGGATTATCCATCACACTTTTTTAAAACCAAATCATGTTTTTCTACACACACTAATAAAATCCCGTTCGAATCTATGAGATAAACCCCACTCCTATGTCGTATTCGAACTACGTGGACTTTTATGCCTTTATAGGCTACATAGGCGTTTTGGATTAAAACACGAGACTCGAGTCTAATTTTTCAATTTTCCAATTTTCTCAATTTTCAAATTTATCAATTTCTCTAAATCCTCCAATTTTCCTTAATCTCCCATTTTCATATTCTTGCATTAGTATACATATTATGTTTTTTTAGCGTTTCAACCAACACATATTACCGTTTCATCATGACGATCAATATCGCGATAAATGCATAAATAATATTTGATGTATATTATTTTGGGAACATTCCTATGGATGACCTCACTCTATCTCTTCCATGGTATGAGTTTGGTGATTTTGATATTCATTATATATACACGCGCACACACTTCATGGAGAAATAAAGGAAAATAATAACACTAGACCATGAGAGAGTGAAAGGGAGGGATGAGTGACTAACACCTTCCCATTTCGTAACTTAGCCCCTGGACCCTTCGAACTATTGGTTTCATATGCATCAGTTTGTCTTTGATACCGCTCTCACGAGGCGGAAACATGTTCTTTTGACTGTTTTGTGCAAAATAGGTTGGCAACTCAATTTCTTTACATTTACCCCACATTGATGACGACCGAAGTGTTACTAAGTAGTGCCTGAGATATTTTGATCCCTCCTTCCTTCCCTATTCCCCCCTTCGAGAGGTATAAGAGAGGCCCGGTGCATGATCTCGATCGGGATGGCCACAGTGGCGACTCTGCTGGGGAATTTTACATAAGAGGAATAAACTCTGTTTGCATGGGTGTTTTTTCTTCTTTTATGCGTATGCATCAACCTGTATGTATAATTTCTCTCCTCTATTATTTCTTGTACATATATACCTTATGCTCGTATCACTATTCACTCACACACTTGTAGAAATTCTCGATATACACTTCATACCACATGCACTTAGGATCACTTACATCCCCATATTGAACACACCCCTTAAAAATTCATGCTTAGGTGTCACTAACACACACCTCCACATATCACACTTGTATATATCCATGCTCACTCACACTTATCACACACCACCTGTAGTTTATCCATGCTTAGGTTCACTACGACACACTCACTTATAGATAATTACACACCACTCACTCTCACATATCCATGTTTAGTATAGATTTACTTACTTTTACCTTATTTCGTTCTTAGCATGATCAATAAAGATACTCTCTCCATAAGGTACTAATCAAGAATCATGAATATTGCACACTACATCACCAAAGAGCATTGCTATTGACCAAATTTTATCCCGTAACTGGGGAGTCACTTCATGATGGGCAATGGTCTGGAAGGTCGCGGTTAGCCTAAGAGATATGACTCTCACCTTCCATTAGACAAGTACCTTCGACGTATATCCAACGGTTCCCCCCGCATTATACCATTTGACCGAAATCATGACGGGAGGTATATCGCAGGGAACTTATTCACGTACGTTGTGTATATCGAATTCACTGTCACACGTACTGTCCCCACGAGGAATATAGTGAGGCAATTCATATACACTCAGGTATATCAAATGGCTTGTCCACACGTATTGATTGCCCTCAAAAGCAAGACAAATATTATGGAAGTCATGCCAAAGGGGGGAGCACCTTCTAATTAACCCAACAACTGCATACCCGCATATAGGTGTCAAACCTAGGACAGTCATATTTAGTTTGCTAATTTGTACCCGAAACTCTGTCAAAATGACGGGTCGGCATGCCACCCAAAATTTCACGCAATTTTTTAAAACGGGGCCCTGCCCATAAGCCTGGTAACAAGTCCAACCATATTTTGTACATATTATTCAAACCCTATTTTTTTAGGCTCGAGTCTCGTCTGACATTTCTTTTTGCATTTAGGTAAACCTAATACAAGTGAGAACATAATAAATATAATAATAATCATGCTTAGACCCGTCTCTCATCTTTTTCCTCTTTCTTTATCCAAAAGTGTCAAAAATATTTGTCCTTATTTTATCAAATATACAAAACACATTTTTCCTTTCCTCATACCAAAAAATATTTTCCCTCTCTTTTACCCAAAAGAATTTTGTTCCCCTCTTTTCCCCAAAAAAATGCCTTCCTTTTCACATATAACAGTTTTCCTTCCTCCTTTTTCAAAAATAAATCCCAATTTTTCTTCTCAAGTCGATCGCATACCCTTGGTCTATCTCCCTATTGGCTTTGGTCTTTAGTCAAACTTCCCCGAAGCTTCGTCAGTTCCTTCGCTACTTCTTTTAAATCCGGTATTTATCCGCTTTCAATGAACAACACAGACCTAGTACCGAATGTGGAGCCGAATTTATAGACAGCCCTAGAATAGCCCACTGCCAAGCTTGATAACCTTCAAATTGAGGTTCATGAGATGCAATGAAATCGGGTCCCTATCCCCGAAGAGCCCGAGGTCCTCTTCCCTCGCGCTATGGGTCCGCTGGAACTCGAGCGTATTTATGTTCCAAGGAATACCAACATGCTCCACGCGATCCTCCTGCTAATGGGACATTGTCGACCCAACTCCCTACACTGAACCTTGCCCATCCAGGGGCTAACTTACCCATGACCGTTGATCAAAATGAGGAAGAATTGGACAAGGTAAAGGAGGACCATAGGATGTTTACCAATAAGTTCTACCAAGTCATACTCTCTGGAAACTAAATGGACTACACCCACATGTCTCCCTATCCTAAATCCAAGTTATCGAAAAGGTTCAAAATGCCCAAATCGAGAAGATCGGGGGTAGTGGACCCTTGATCGTTCATCTCCATAGCTATCACCGAGACATGAATCTCCAAGGGGCCTCTGAGGAAATAATATCCCAAATATTCCAATAGACCTTGTAAGATATCACTCTCCCTTGGTTACTATCTTTCGAGGAGTTCGAAATTCGCAATTGGGAGGACGTTGCCCATGAATTCATGTCACAATGCAAGTGCAATGACGAGTTATAGGTTACCCACTGTGATTTAGAGTTTCTCAAGCAGAATCTTGGGGAATCAATCAGTAACTTCATAGCAAGGTAGAGAAAGAAAGCTACCACCATGACCAACCGACCTTTCGAAGAGGATCAAGTCAGCATTGTGAATAAAACTTCTTACCCTATGTCCAAGAAATGATAGGATTACAGTACTACCCTTATTTTTTATCCCTCCGAGAAGTAGTAGTGGAAATCAAAGAAGGTCTTGCCAAGACAGAAGTTGAACCAAAGAAAGTATATGAACAATTCGCTCCCAAAAAGTTTAAAAATCCAGTAAGTACCACAGTTTCAACCATAAAAAATATCTCTAAGCTTGCCACTTCATGAGCATCAGAAAGTCACCCTAACCCAGTTCGAAAGGAATACACCGAGCTTCATGCTCCCCTCTCCAAATTCTACCAGGCCCTCTTGAGATGAAATCTTATCCAACCCTTAGGCCCTCGTCCATTACCAAACCCACTTCCTAAAAATTTCAAACCAGATGCCCATTGTGACTTTCACCAAACTGTGAGCCATACCACCGACTAGTGTTTCCACCTTCATAATATGATCCAAGGTCTAATCGACCAAGGTGTCATCGCCCCACCAACCAATCCTAAGCCAAACACTACCAATAATCCACTCCTTAATCATACAAATTCCATTTTTCTAGAAGAAGACACAAAATTTGACCCATCTACCCAGATCTTACCAAGAAAATCACCAATCACACAAGTATACTCTCCTAAAACTCTCTAAATATGCCCATACTTTCTCCTACACCCTACCAACTTTGCTGATCAAGCTCTGTCACTCCTTACCAGAGCATGCATCACTGTCAACACCCATTCTGGAGGTAAAGATATGGAATTGATAGAAGTGTTGAACTAACTCCTAGAGTTCGAGCTGAAATTACCTTCCCAGATAATCGTTGACTGTCAAAGATTCAGTGTGTTGTTCTTAGAAGCTCAAAAATGGGCTCGAGCATCAGACAATTGGGTGGTACCGAATGATGAAGCCAGTCTACGTAATGTGGTCCAGATCATAGTGGATTTATTTTAACAGATCAGTGATATTTGTAGTATATCCGAGTTACTTAATGCTTTGAAACTACAAGGGTGCCTGGTCCCTTCACTTCTACATCTCTACGCCAAATGGAATGACTTATACGAAGAAGACATTGAAGTTGTGGAGTGTATTGACTTTTTATGGAAAGATAATATCATTGCCATCGGGTAGGGGGACGTATTCGATGATTCAGACGAAGAGCATAGTCTAGAAAAGACTAGCCCGATAGTCAGCATATGTGGGATTATATCATTTGAGGAGGTACTAGGATAAATCAACAATGTGGATGAACAACCCGAGATTGATGAGGAAATGAGGTTTCTATTCTTCCCCTCTTTTGTGAACTATATGACCAGGTCAGGGAGGCATTACCAAATCCCAAGCCTGCAACCATAAAAAAATGACAGAGGAAAGTGTGTTGAGAATCTTCCTATGTTAGAAATGACCCTCAAGGAAAGTAACATCCTCTATCAGTTGAAGAAAATCCAATCCAACATCACTCTGTGGGAACTCTTTATATCTTCCTAGTTGCACCGAAATTCACTGATCAAGCTACTCACAAGGCTCACAGTTCCTCCTTCTACCTCGTCAAAAGAAGTAATGAACCTGGTTGTATCTCTAACCTCTACTAGAATGATCTCCTTCTTCGAAGAAAAAAACCCCAAGATTGGTCCAAACCACAATTCTTGTAATAGAGTCTGGCCCTATAAATTCGGTTGTTGAATTCCAAGTCATCGATATCCCAACCTGTTTTAATCTGCTGCTCGAACAATCATGGATCCATAGCATCAAGGGAGTATCTTATTCCCTTCATCAAAAACTGAAGTTCTTCGCTAATAGGGAGGTCATCACCATCTTGTGTGACCAAGACAATGCCGAGAATGCAAGCACCAGTAATCCAGTACTAGAGATAGATCACATGACAAATTATATGCTTCTATTAAGTTTTCGGGTTGAACCACTTCTACTCACGGAAGGGGACGATTTCACAGATAGGGTTTACCCAGAGTACAATCCCCATTGCAACGTCAATGTAATCCAAATGTTTAAGAACAGGCACTTCATGACCGGACTGGGGTTGGGACGATGACAGTAGGGCATACGTGAACCCATTGTGTTGAAGAAAACGTTTCCTCCCTGTGGAATGGGCTATCAACCGTCGGCAGAAGAACAAAAAATGATCCATCAGCCTCGACTAAAGATAAGGCTGTAAAGTGCCAAGACTGTCTCGAGAGATTCCTTAAATGGAAGATTCATCAGAGAGGGTGAAGATTTCCCCTTTTGCAACTTCCTTGAACTCTGGTACGATCATGTGGACAAAAAGATGAATCCTGGAATGAAATTGTTTTTCCAAGACAGTTACTCATGGGTCAAAAGTTCCCAACATCAAATGCAACCACTCATTGGGAAGGCTATAGTTGATACCAAAGATTCTGAGAAAAGTGACTCCAAGGATTTTTTCAATTTACAGACACTACACCAAAAGGGCCAAATCGTCACCTTTCATTCGACAAGCCTTGTCGCAGTCATTGATCGTGATAAAAAAAATGCATTTGATTCACTTAGGGGATACATCGTCGGATCCATCCCGTTAGGGGCTACATCGTCGGATCCATCCCATCTGATTTAAGTTGTTGATGCACCCCTCCTCAACTGGAATGATGCACCTGTGTCACCTGCTTATATTCAACTTAACCCTAGTTGTTCTTCCTTACTCTAATGTAATTGAAACCTCCTTTGATGAGGTTCTCAATGTTGTTTTTCCTATCAACGAAATAAATGAACATTTTGAGTATCTTATTGTTCTTTACATTAATTGTCTTCATTCTAATCAAACTCTTGATGATGATGATTTTGTAAATGAACAATTCTTAACTAATCTAAATAAGGTTAATGACAAATAACATAACTGCTTTCAAGTTAATGAAGATGAGACAGTTGTTATTAAGTTCTAGTAGCCAACTGAGCGAAATTAGGATAGGAACCACCCTTAACAAGCATGAGCGCGCTCAACTCGAGGAATTCCTAAAGGAATTGGTGGATGTCTTTGCATCATCCTATGTTGACATGCCCGGCATTGATCCTGAGATAGCTCGGCATGAGATTCCTACTATCCCCGAAAGCAGCTCGTTGATAAGCACCCAAAAGTGTATATTTTATACCCCCAATAGACGTACTTTAGTTGCTGATTCTTGAAAATTTGGGTCTTATGCGCTTAAATGTTCAATATGCAGGCTTAATTGCAGTTGCGGTGTCAAAAGTATTATTTCGAGGCAAGTTGTTGTCAAATTAGAGCTAATTCCCCATTTTCAAACCTTACCCGAGCCTAAACCTAGTCTAAACCTACCCAGCACCCCATGTGTGTTTAGTTTGTGCCTTTTTTTTAGATTTTTAGTTTGCGTCATTTTTATTTTTAGAGTTTTTATTTATTTATTTAGAATTTCTAGGTTTTATTTTCTATTTTTTTTGTATTTAATTTTTATTAGTACAATTTTATTTAATTTTGATTTTTATTAGTTTTTAGTTTTTATTAGGATTATATTTTTTAGAATTTTATTTATTTTTTAGTTTTATTAGATTTTACATTTGTTTAGGATTTTAGTTATTAGTTTAATATAATTTTATTTTTTGTTTTTATTTCTTTTTAGTTTCATTTTTTTATTGAGTTTTTATTTTATTTTTAGAGTAGGATTTTATTTTAAGATTTTTAGTTTTATTAGTTTTTTTTAGTGTTATTTTTCTTAAGGGTCCAAATTAAACACACACATAAACCCACTCACACCCACCTATCCTACACCCACCTACACACAAACACCTCTTCCTCACCCTCACCATATACCCAATACCCTCAACTACACCCAACAATACTCTCACGCACACCCACCTTCCTATGTACCTCACCACACCATAACCTACTCCCTCCATCATCTTCTTCCCTAACAGCCCCTCTCTCTCCTCAAACACCATTAACAACCAACACCCTTTATACCTCCCATCTCAGACCAGACCTGCTCGGATCTGTCCATACCTTCCCGTGACCAAAAGCCCGCCGGACCTACCTATGAAATCGGCGGCCAAGCCAAGCCAAACCCAAACCCGGCCTAAGCCTTCCCCTGCCCCCTTTCCAACTCAGGTCGGCGAAACCCGATACCCCCCGGGCGCCTGAACCAACCGGCGCTCCATACTCGAAACCCGCCGGAACCACCCAAACTCAAAACCCGCTGCTCTCCTTACCCCGTATCCGGCCATCCCTCTACCCGATTTCGACCTGCTTGACCCGCCATTCCAAACCCGAAATTTGTGGCCATGCCCTGCTACCCATTTTCCTTTAACCCATTTCAACAACCAAACCCATTTCTTCCAAAGCCACCCACGATTTCTACCTGCATAAACCAAAAACCAATTAAATCACATGTTTAATACCTTTTAACCCCATATACCGATTTTATCCCCAACTAACCACTTATCCCCTTTATCCCAAAATACCCTCACCCAAATCAGATTTTTGTGACCTCACACCTCTCAAACCTCATGTCCACACACCCCATGCTCCTCTCACCATTTTCATGCACACTAAAATATAAACTCTCCAATTTACCTATAGCCTCCATGTGCACCATATAAATTGAAGACTTTGGCCATTTTCAAAAGATCTCAAATTTAGTTTTTAAGCTTTGTGTGATAAATTTCTCTACATTCCTCTTTAGAGAGTATTTGCATTTTTTACAAATATCTCAATATAGAGGTGTGTAGTAAAATTTATCTCTAGGATGAATTCCACTCCACCCATATATAATGATTTTTTGTATTTTTAGCAATTATTTCATAATAGATTGATGTAGTTAAATTCATCCCTTATGGAGGCTTTTTCATATCAATTTTAGAGACAGAAACACCATTTTCTAGTTTAGTTTTTTTTAGGTTAGAATTTATTTTATTTTACTTTTTTTTAGATTAGTGAGAAAAATAAATTAGTGAGAATCCATTTTTGAGTGTAATTGTTGATATAATTTTTGTTTGATCACACAAAATGGAGGGATGTAAATTGCAAATTGAAGGATTGGAGTTCAATTTCACTCAAAAAGATTTGGTTTAATTGTTCTCTTCTCTACTTTTATTTTAATTGCCTAGTTTATTTGATTATCATGTTTAATATCATGTTATGCTAAATTCCCTTTCAAGGGATGGGGGGAACCCTTATTTTATGTTATTTTAATTTAATTAGTTTGATTACTTGAAAATTCCCTTTGAATGTTAATTTTGATCCCTCACCCTTAAATTTACGCCTCGAGAGAGGGTAAATGATTTTCGAGACAAAATCAAAATTCTAAGTTATAATACCCATTTTAGATTCGAACCAGAGGTAGGGGTTTCTTAAGTGTGGTATTATTCCTTGAATTTCAACTCTAAATTTATTTTCTAAGATTTACATAAATTTTAATCGATTGATCCTAGCGGGTGATTAATTAAAAGGCATGTAGATCTATTTTCTAGAGTTGTGGGGGGTTAAACTTAATTTTTTAAAAGATTAATATTAAAATTACACTTGCAACGAGAGTTGATTTGTAATTTTGATATTAATTTGGGCGAATTCAAATAATTAAATTAATTAATTAGAATCGCTAAAATTTGTGGTGAAGTCCCACTCCTTGATTGCTCTCACATTATTTACCTGATTTGATCTCTCATTTTAGTTAGATTTAACTTATTTTTCATCACACTTTCTCGTTAGTTTTGTTTAGATCTTGATTTAGTTAATTCACCTTCTCACAAAAATGGTTGTAATATTTGAAAAAAAATAAAAATAAAATGTAAAAATCCCAAAAAGAAAATAAAATTGAATTACAATTGAGTTTGTCTCTAGCTTACCCCCTTGAAGTTGATTAATACCCTTACTTACCGCTCTACACTTGAGTTTGTTATAATTTTTGTATGTAATTGAGATTTTGATTAGAGGACTTTCAAGCAACGACGAAATATATCGAAAAGTTTTCTTTATCAAATGGCGCCGTTGCCGGGGAAGTGGATTTAATATATAATCAAATGAGAGATTTTTTTTGTTGAAATGGACAGAAATAGGTTAATTTCCTTACCTACCTCTCTATCATTAGAATTTATATTTAGTTTTTATTGTTAGTTTCATTTATTTATTGGAATTATGTTGTTCATGTTGAGTGAAATTTGTGCATACTTTGCTACCTTGTTAAATTTCCATTTGGACCACATATATGTATCTATGAGCTTCTCTATTGTTATGTTGAATTTATTTAATGTAGTTTGGAATGTACTTTACTTTTGTGACTCTTTAAGATGGGGTTTGTGGAAGTCCAAATATAAAATTTTTAGGGTTTGGGAGAAAAGTTTTGATTATAGTATATAAAGTGAAATGCAAAATTAATCCTAAAGTTTGGGTCATTTTCAATGATTCATTTGATTGTGGATTCATTTGAAAGGTGAAAAAACATTCCTTATACTGAATCATTTTTTATTGACTATTGGTTAATAAAAGATTATTGATATTGATTATTGAATTATAAAAAAGACATTTTGTATATTTCTTATTAAGTGTTGATAAATACATTTTATATATTGATTATGGAGCATGAACATGAGAAATATGGCTACCAAACATACGAATATATTTTCAAATTCAAGGTATGTATTATTTTATTATATAATTAGCCTTAGAATAATTAAAATAATTAAAAAAAAAAGGAAAAGCACCTTTTTACGCCTAGTGTTCCCCTAGGCGCGCCTGGGCTCCTAAGGCTTGAGGGTTGACCTCGACCACGCATCGCGCCTTTTAGAACCTTGGTAATAGCATGTTGAATAGCATAATCAACATTTTTATCTAGTTCTATACTTTATAAATTCGATGGGATATTCTAGCTAGGTCCACCTTGTTATCGGTCACCTTAGCTTGGATATTTTAGCTAGGTTACCCTTGTTATCGGTCACTTTGTTTCCTACTGTGACACCCCACCTAATTAAATACCGGGTGATCAATCCTTTATTAAATTAAAATCTAGGTGAACGGTTGGTTCATTCCTAGCATCACTGTCGCAAAATAAATATTTACAATTTAAACGCCCTAAATAATTAAGCTAAGTGTAAAAACAATTTAAAGTCTTATTCCATTTATTAAATCCCAACTTGAAAAACCTTTTTAAATGTAAATCAATTTAAGAATCACATAAATGCTAAGGATGGAAATCAACCCAAAAGAATTAAACCAACTAGATTAACCAAACCAAGTCAAATAACCATAAGTGAAATCATCATGACGAGAATTAACTCCCAATGAGTATTGAATACTGGAAACAGAAATAAATACGAAATCTCTAATAAGTCTAAACTGAAATAAGAAATCGGGCGACACATGCCCTAGCTATGAAGTACTAAATCAAGAGAAGAATCAAGGAAGATGTCGTCTAGATCAAGGGCCTGCAACTCCCATGTAAGCTGCAACACGTCAAATCCAAAGAACCTACGCCTGGTGCCCCTGTGGCTGGGCACCTGTAATATATACATATATATATATATATATATATATATATATATATATACATATATATATATATATATATATATATATATATATATACATATATATATATACAAGAGAGAAAAATGACAGGAGACGGGTCAAAGCCTAAGTGTAAAACAATTTTAAAAATAGTTTAGCAAGTATTTAAAATGTTTATCGGCTAATATAACAACCATGTTAGTATGCGACACACTCTTGAGAATTCTTACCTCTCATCTAGTGTGCACGCCTACCGTACTACTAAATGCCTCATATGTCTATCTAACTTATCCCCCATAAATTTTATTTCAAGAAGACACAAGGCTATGATATTTAGTTTAGAGATCAATCTCTTAATGATTACTTACGTTACTTAGTATATCTCAGTACTATTATAAAGTTCCCAAACACTTACTATAAAATTTGGAGCATTTATTCAATACTTAACTACTTATACGCACAGTAGAAGATTTCCATATATACGTATATATATTAATTACTCATATAATATATATAGTATTGGCACCCCACATAAAATCTATGGTGCCTGCATACTCTACTATCAAGTCCCCTTATCTCTCGTACTAAGGGAAATACTAGTTCGGAATCACTCTTGAACTGTATTAACACAATACACACAAAATGGAGGCGAAGCGTAGTTCCAAGTCACTAAGAGGTCAACACATACCCCTCACATCCGTCTAACTATCATTCTCAGATATCCTGTACCAAGGAATCCAATATTTTAGGGTATAAGTCAATATCCCCCATAAAGGTCCCATCGAGATAAGATTATTCTGGCGGCAACCTCCGTGATAGCAAGTTGCGCGGGTATGATTATACACAAATATAATATAGATATTTACATATGCACTCGGTCATATATATAAATATTCTCATTTTCCAATTAGGTTCACCCACAACCCATAATAATATTTTAACATTACGTAATACAATTTTACCCAATTTTTTACCCATAAAGAACTCATCTCATTTATTCTCAATTTTAATCATTTCATAATTACTTCTCGTCCCTCGAAGTATTCTCTCTTCCTAAGGTCAATTAAGTAGGTACAACCTCTCTAACATACTGGTATAAGTCATTTATGAACCTCTCAATTCCGTAGCTAACGTGCGAACGATTTCCAATATGTGTCAAACCCCCCGTTAACCCACGGTTACATCCCATATATAATTCAATCAACGGAATCTACTTAGACCATACTGGTCCTCTTCATGACCCATTATATTATTTAAATAATATTAAAGGGTTCTTACACATTTTATCTGAATTAAAACAAAAGAGGAAAAACATTCAATTTCTAGGAGGGGTCAATCGATCAATCAGTCGATCGATCGACATTCTTATGTCGATCGATCGATCAAGTTGTTCTTGCCCAGAATCTGTTAATCCAACCTACGGGTTTCATCCAAGAATTCCTCCAAAACACCATTAATGATTCCCAAACTCCCAAACAAGTATACCACTGATTTAATATACATACCTACATGATTTCCTACGTAAAGCATGTACGAATCCATCAAAGATATCGAATTAAGGGGCCAATTCAGCAGAATTATCAAGAACCCTAGTTTTGTATTAAATTTCCAAATTATCATTCTTCTTCCATATTTCTTCCTATTAAACCATTACAAATTCGTGGGTATTCCTCTACATGTGACAAGGTGTCACAATTTCATGATTTACTCCTAAAACATGCGGTTTAAGTCTTCTAATTTATATGATTCTTCCTTAAAAATATGTATTCTTAGTCCTACTCTAACTTGGATGGAATATAAACTAGGAATTTGCAAGATAGATACTTGCCTGGGAATCGAAGGTCTGATCTGTTGGTGATGAAGGTATGGTTGCGTTCCTCATCTTACGATCTATTGCCCGGTGGTGTTATTCTTGAAAAAGGTGTTACGGTTTTTGGTCAAGTCTTGAAGAGCTCTCTACCTTTCTTCTCTAATGGTCGTTCTATGTTTCTGTGACTGATAACCCTAAAATATTAACTCTAATAGCTTATATAATTTAAGGAAATTCGTGGGTTTAATTACCCAAAAATATAGAATTCCTATAATACCCTCTCGGGATGCCAATTAGGCCTAAAAATGCCCCGAGACCCAAATTAAACCCTCGGGTACACTTTTCTTACTATCTCGACCCTTCCAAACACATTGGCGTACTCGAAATGACCATACAGGTAACTTATAATTTATTCACTTTTTATAATAATAATAATATAGTCCCGACACGACATAGGCACGTCCCGACGTAATTTCCATAATTGTCATGTTATTCACACGTGACAATTTTAATAAATTCAATTCTACATATCACTTTACTCATTAAGTAATAGTCAACAAATTTCCAATAATTACTAACTCTCATCAAACTAGTAAATATTTAAAATAAATTTCAGGATTAATATTAAATTAATTTATCTCAATTACATTTAATACATCCTTAATTTAAAAGCCATACAAATATGGGGCATTACATACTTCCCCCCTAATAATGGAGTTTCGTCCCGAAATTTGGAAAATAAGGCATACCTGATAAAAATAGATCTGGATATTTTTCGCACATATTTGCCTCGCGCTCCCAAGTGGACTCCTCCACATTATGATGCTCCCACTAAAGCCGTAAAAGTGGAACCACCTTCGACCTCAATTTTCTCTCGTTATGGTCTAGGATAGCCACTGCTCTCTTCTCATAAGAACTATCGAGCTATAAGCAATCTCCTCTATCGCAATGTGGATGTGGGTCATATCATCCCGAAGATATCATCTCAATGACGAGATGTGGAATACATCGTGAATACAATGAAAGTACTCTGACAAACCCCATCTGTATGCCCCAATCATCTCAATGACGAGATGTGGAATACATCGTGAATACGGTGCAAGTACTATGGAAACCCCAATCTGTATGCCAACGGACCTATCCTCTCGATGATGAGAAATGGTCCTACGTACCTCAAAGCCAACTTCCCATTCTTCCCAAATCTCATTACTCCTTTCATAGGAGACACATGCTGTAATACTTTGTCCCCTATGCTAAACTCTCGGAAGGACCGTTATGCATCGGCGTAGCTCTTCTGTCAGTCCTGGGATACCCGAATACGTCTCCTCATAAGCTCAATCCTAGCTGAAGTCTCCTGAATCACCTCTGGCCCTTGCGACTTGTTGTCCCCCACCTCTAGCCAATAAGTGGGAGAACGACAAGGCCTACCATAAAACGCCTCAAATGGGACCATGCCGATCGTGAACTGATAGGATTTATCATAAGAGAGCTCCACCAGTGGAAGATACGACTCCCAACCTCCTCCAAAATTAAGACGCATGCGTAGCATATCCTCCAACATCTGATTGGTATGCTCTGTCTGTCCATCCGTCTGCGGGTGATAAGCTGAACTCATTCCCAACTCTGTACCCATGGCCTCCTGAAAGCTCTCCCAAAAGCACGACACAAATATCTTGTCTCTATCAGACACAATATCCATGGGTACCCAATGTAGCCTAACTATCTCGGCAATGAATAACTGTGCATACTGGCTCGTGGTGTAGTCTATCCATACTGGTAGAAAATGAGCTACTTTGGTCAACCGATCCACTATAACCCATATGGAATCGTGACCCCGTTGTGATGTAGGCAACCCAGTAATGAAATCCATGGAAATTCTCTCCCATTTCCACATAGGTATATCCAACGATTGAAGTAACCCGACGATCTCTGGTGGTCCACCTTTACCATCTGACAAGTGACGCATTTGGACACGAACTCTATAATGTCCTTCTTCATCCCACTCCACCAGTACTGCCGCATCATATCCTGGTATATTTTATCCTGTTCGGGATATACCGCTAATCTAGACCCATGCGACTGTTTCATCACTGCATGACATAAATCATCTCTCTCCGGGACCACCAATCGCCCATTAAACCTCAAACCCCCATCAGAACTCACTGAATATGATTCAGAACCTTGAGTTAAAAGTCATACAATCTGATCCTGATAAAAAGTATCCTCTACTTATGCCTCTATTACCCTCATAACAATCTCGAGTGTGACTGACCTAGTCGGATAAAGATAATCTTTAAGGGAACGTGGCGCTAACTCGTTTCCCATTTCGGTGAAAATCGAAAGTCTACCTACGTAAGTATCGGTAATCCTAGACTCCACACTCGACAAACGACCGATATGATCTCGAAACCAACTTCGCATACACGAGCTTACACGAAATTCTCTCTTTTATTTTATTTCTATTTTTATTTTTTTAGGGTCTACCTACTGGAAAAAACGAATTTGGAAATTTCCAAAAAAAAAATCAATTTTTTTTATTTTAGGATAAACTTAGTGCTAAAAGTGCTATTTATTAAAAAAAAACTTTACGTTGATTTCTTTTTTATGAAACTTTTACTAAAAAAAATACGAAAGTTAAAAAAAAAAACTAGTCCGAAAGTCACAACTTTTTTCAAAAAAATCGAACAAATCCCCGGCAAAGGCTCCAAAAAATTATTGTCAATTTTATAAAATACAGCAAGTGCACGGGCTATTATAGAATAACAAGTGTAAGTACGGGTCGAACCCACGATGATTTGTCAATTTTTTCTTTCAAAATAGTTGTGATTGTCCAAATAGATTAATTGGGTTTGGAGATGAGATGTAATATTAAACTAAGAAACACATACAAGAATTAGGAGTACAAGAGATATAACCAATGGAGCGTGAAAACTAGGATGTTGGATCCATTTATCACATTCAACTAGTAATATGTAACAATTTAAACTCGTTAGCTCCGATTTTATAACTCAAATTAAACCGACTCTCGTCGTATTTAATTCGGAGGATAACACGGTTAAGTTCCCAATAAAATTTAATGTCTCTAAATTAAGACGGATACAATTCCTATTCCCTTAAAAGTTCACTTTTAGATTTCGAAGTATAGTCTTTAAGCATGGACTATCAAAACATACTACACTTAAAAATAAAAATATGATTTTTCTTAAACAAAGCCGAAGGTTTAAAATACACTCTCGTGTTGTTTTGAATGAATACCGAATTTTTAAGACCTTTAGCACATATCGGGAATAAAGACGAATTTAAATCACGCACAATATTAACTATACATTATAAACTTCACCCAGTCCTAGCAAAGAAATTAAGCTAGCATAATGAAAGACATCGTAAAATTGCAAGAATGAATATGAATTTTCATTAATAAAATAACTTACAAATGATGTGCCTTACAATTGATGTTGGCATAATTCCTTCCACAAAGATACAATTCTTGGCCCTCAAATATAAATACAACTCTCAAGATAAGAGAATAAAAAACTATTTCCTAAACTCTCTCTACAATTCTATCCTTGTTCTACACACCAAATAATGATCCAAAGGGTCCTATTTATAGGCTTAGGGTGAGTATTTAGGGTTTTGGTGGAACTCTTCAATTTCCACCTCTTCAATCTCCTCACACTCGAAAAGTCTTATCTTTTCTTGCTCAACACGCATGTCAAATTTCATCCAATTCAGAGAATAAAAATTCTCGACTTTTTTACAATTTTTCGAGCGGCCGTAAAATTCTCTACTTTTTCGAACAACTGTAAAATTCAGCTTTTTTGCGCCTTTTTCAAGTTGATCATCAATTTGCACCAAATTCCATCATTAACTGCAAAAAATTCACTAGGCAAAGTTTTTGACAAATTAGCACAAGAATATTATAAAATTATTAACGCACCCATTTTTTACTTGGAATTGCCATTTTAACAATGAATTCAATCATTTTTGCATTTTTTTCTCTTTTTAATAAAATGATCCTAAGAACTTACTAAATAAAACAAAATGGGACTAACAAGGTATAAATTTGGGTATAAAATATATAAATTAATGCACTCATCTAATACCTCCAAACCTAAACTTTGCTAGTCCTCGAACAAAACTAAAATTTTAAAATCTAAATCACTTTCGTAGGAATCACGATTGCACTTAGCATGTGTATAAGCCGTTAAACCCCTAGGTTACCCTAGTGGATGAGTTTTGTCTCGTGAGGGTTTGCAGTGAATATACCCACAAAATTCAAAAACTTAACTCGGTACAAAAGACACAAAAGTAATATAACAAAGTTTGAATGCAAACTTCATAAGTATAGTAGAACTTCACTTCTCAATCACAACTTATCGTGAGTGTGTGCATAGCCAATATAACCGTCCATTTTAAACGATTTGATCGTTACATTTCTTATCCGACAGTTCATTTTGATTTCAAAATCTCACGGGATGCACTCACAATCGAACACTCGGAAATGGGTAATTTTCTCTTAGTATATGGGAATAAAGGAGTAAATTTAGATAAAAAAAATTCACATATACATGATATTAACGGACTTGTATAATGAATGAACATGATCTCATGAACGGAAAATCGATTACTTGTTGAAAACATTGAATCACACCATAGATCCTATTCATCTTCTCTCGACACTATAACTAACTTCACTTGAGATCGTTTAGGACTTTCTTTTGTTGTATTGTAGGCTCGAATTTTGGCTAGAAAGAATGGCTATTTGGAGTTCAAAACTTCTGAGAATATAGAGGTTTTTCGATATTTTGACTTTTAGGCATTTTTTTCCCAACCTCCATTTTTCTTTTCTTCTTTTTTTTGTTCTTTTCAACTCACTCTTTTTTCCTTTCTTCCCTTCTTCCCTTTTTTTCACACATCATTGTTTTACAAACTTTTTTAGCCTTTTTCCTATCGTAATTTTACCCTAATATTCTCAGAAAATGGGTATAACTTCTTTTTATAGGCTTTTAACTTCCAGTTGGAGTTGGATAGGACAGTGGGTTTTCGACAAAAGTCTTATTTTCTTTTTGGCTCAAATGGGCTTTCAACGGAATATTGTAAAAAGGTTGTATCTTAGGCCTAATTTTTTGTCTTTCAAAAGATGGTCTAATCTCATTTCTCAAGTTTCATTAAGTTGATTTGTGTCTCAAGAGGACTTACTAAGACTTATAGTACTTGAGATTCATATTTTGACTTTTTGTTTTCAGTAATCGAATAAAACAATGAATTTGAGATCATTAACGAATTTATCACTGAAGGAAAGTTTGAGTTATTTTAACTCTGATTGATTTAAATCTCTCGAAAACGATTAATGGTAAAAAATCTCACCCGGTTAAAAATCTCCACATTTATTCGTTAAGCATATTAACTTTTGCCTCAATATCCATTTTCGATCATATTATATGGCTAATGTGTAAAAAAATTCATAAGTTGAGAGATCCATGAATTAATTATATATTAAGAAATCATTTCAAAACTCAATTATATTGAAAATCTTTTTGAATTTTTGAATTTTTTCTGATTTGTTTTTCAAAAATATCATCCTTACCCCCAAACCTAAATTTTACATTGTCCTCAATGTATGCTCAAACCAGAAATATGGACAAATCAAATAAAGTATGGAAGTAAAAGGATGATATTACCCGTGAATTTCCCCTTATGTTACCAACTTCCAACCAATCTCACATTCCTTTCATCATAAATCAAAAGTCTGAACAATTGAGAGTCAACCCAATCGACAAAGTATACACATGAAGGAACATAATGAATGTGGTGAGTGAAATTAACGAGATGCGCAATCACATTATAACAAAGATGGTCAGCCTCGTAGAGACTATCATAATGAAATTTTGAATGACACGCTAATCCTAGGTTTCCCGCAAACTCGAGAATGAATAAATCGGACTCTAAATCGGATGATCCTCTACTCATGTCCTCGATCTCATCCAAAGACTCAAATGACACAGGTGGACGTGGTGGAAAAGGATAATGTTGTATGAAAAAACATGTGTCACCAGGTCGAAATGCTCGAATGATCTTTTCAATCTCCTCACTAATAGATAAGACCTCGCGTGTTAGCATACTCTCAAAAGGATCAAGCTTGCTTTCACAGAGAAGGAATTGATTTATCCTATCATCCCAGTCTCTCTCATCTAAATGACAAAAAGATTCGAGTAAAGAGTGGACATCAACAGTAAGCTCCTCATCAACCAAATCAAATTCTTTCTCAAAATCTTCAATACTCATATCTAGAGAGAGATCAGGTGGCCAAGCATGTAGATCGGGTGTGTCACTATCCCGTGGGGTAGTGACACCGTTCACTTCTTGAACGTACATGACTTCAGTCTCTTCATCATCAGACGATTGCCTCTCTAAATTAAACACATTCAGATCCATGATCATATTTCCAAATGACAGGTTCAGTTACCCACTACGACATCGAATGACAGCATCGGAGGTGGCCAAAAAGGGTCGACCAAGGATGATCGGGATTTATGCGGATGAGTTTAGTATGTGTTGCGTGTCTAAGACCACAAAGCCTACCAAAAAAATAAATTCTCCCACTTTAATCAATACATCTTCTACAACACCTCTAAGAACCTTAATAGATCGGTCGACTAAGGACAAGGTCATCCTAGTGGGCTTTAATTCCCCTAAACCTAGTTTCTCGTACATGGTGTATGGCAAAACGTTAACGCTAGCTCCTAAGTCTAAGAGGGCTTTCTTGAAGTGATGCTCCCCTATCTTAATAGAGATCGTCGGTGTCCCGGGATCTTTGTACTTGACGGGAGTTCTATAGGAAATGATCGAGCTTGCTTGCTCGGCGAGAAAATATTTCTTCGTTAGGTTGGTGTTTCTCTTGAAGGTACAAAGGTCCTTCAGAAATTTGGCATAGGATGGGACTTGTTGTATAGCGTCAAGCAACAGGATATTGATTTGTACTTTCTTGAATACTTCCAACATATTATTAACTTGCGCCTTTTTATTTTGGGGCACTAAACAATGGGGAAGCGAAGCTTTTAGTAAATATGTCTCGACACATGGCTCGAAAGATGATGGTGGAAAGGAAGTTGGATCCAAGGGTGGATCTTGCTTTTCCTTACGTTTCTCAGATTCACTCTCGGTGGGTGGTGAGACATTCTTTTCGATTTCCTTGCCAGACCTAAGCGTGATGATTTCTTTTACATCCTCTTGGGTGTGTGAAGTGCTCGTGTCGTGTTGAGTAATAAATTGACCCCTCGGCATGTTACCTTTTGGATTGGGTTCGGGCTAACTCGAGAATGTTCCCTTATTCCTCTCACTCAAGGTGTTCGCAAGTTGTCTCATTTGAACCTCGAGTTTAGTAATGGCGTGAGTGTTTGCATGCATGCTTTGCTGGGTGGATTTGAGGACATTTTGAGTGGTTTGCTGGAATTGAAGGGTACTTTGGGCAAGAAGGTTCATCGAATCCTCTAAAGATTGGATCTTTTGGGATGAAGGATATGATGGTTCGGGGGAATTCTTTTGGAAACCCGGAGCTGGGTTACCAGAAGTTTGACCTCCACTTTCTTGGTATTGACCCTTGGACCATGAAAAATTGGGGTGATCTCTCCACCCCAGATTGTATGCATTGGAATATGGGTCATACTTTGGCCTATTTTGATAGAGGACATTGACTTGCTCAGTGAGTACCTTGTGGGCCGGAAGGGCGGGGAAATTATCGACTAAGTGGTCGAATGCATCGAAAAATATACACATGGGGGAACCTATATGTTGAATGACTGCAGGTGATGTTCTATTTCCCTCTTTGCTCATCTCCAAAGCTTCTAAACGTCGGGCCAATGTGGCCACTTTGGCATTTAAATCATAACTTTGTTCGGCTTGGTGAGCGAAACCCTCATTGGAGGTGGTGGCCCAATATTCTCTATGGGGTGCCCATTGGTGGGACCTTTTCGCAATGGCTTCTAGGAATACCCACGCGTCAACCTCACTTTTTCAGTAAAATCACCGTTACATAACGACTCGAGCATAGTTCGAGTATTACAATCGAATCCCTTAAATAAAATTTGGACTTGGTGTCCCATCTCAATCCCATGGTGCATACATTGAAGTCGCAAGTCCTTGAATCTTTCTAAATATATCCATAAGGCTTCTCCTTCCTTTTAGCTAAATGTGTTGAAGGTGTGACGTATCGACGCCGTCTTTTGGTTGGGAAAGAATTTTTGTAGGAAGGCGACACTCATTTGGTTCCAAATGATGATGGATTCGGGTGTTAACGAGTTAAACAAAATCTTGGCTTAGTCTTTCAACGAGAACGGGAACAATAAAAGTTTGACAATCTCCTCGGTGAGTTGTTGATACTTAATGGTCCCACAAATCTCCTCAAATTCCCAAACATGAAGGTAGGGATCCTCTTTGTCGGTACCTCGAAACTCGAGCAACATTTGGATTGTTCCATGATGGAATATGAAATTATTTGTAGTGTGATCGGGTAGACGTATGCACGAAGGTTGACTTGACCTAGTCGGACAAAGATAATCTTTAATGGCACATGGTGCTAACTCGTCTCCCATTTCGGTGAAATTCGAAAGTCTACCTATGTAAATATCGGGAATGCTAGACTCCACACTCGACAAACGACTGGTATGATCTCGAAACCAACTTCGCATACACGACCTTACTCGAAATTCTCCCTTTTATTTTTATTTTTATTTTTTATTTTTTATTTTTTATTTTTTATTTTTTATTTTTTATAGGGTCTACCTACTGAAAAAAACGAATCTGGAAATTTCCAAAAAAAATTCAAATTTTATTTTATTTTAGGATAAACATAGTACTAAAAATGCTATTTATTAAAAAAAAACTTTGGGTTGATTTCTCCTTTATGAAACTTTTACTAACAAAAATGCGAAAAGTAAAAAAAAAAAATAGTCCCAAAGTCACAACTTTTTCTAAAAAAAAAGCGAACAAATCCCCGGCAACGGCGCCAAAAACTTGTTGTCAATTTTATAAAATACCGCAAGTGCACGGGCTATTATAGAATAGCAAGTGTAAGTGCGGGTCGAACCCACGAGGATTTGTCAATTTTTTCTTTAAAAATAGTTGTGATTGTCCAACTAGATTAATTGGGTTTGGAGATGAGATGTAATATTAAACTAAGCAACACAAACAAGAATTAGGAGTACGAGAGATATAACCAAGGGAGCGTGAGAACTAGGATGTTGGATCCATTTATCACATTCAACTAATATTATGTAATAATATTAAACTCGTCAGCACCAATTTTATAACTCAAATTAAACCGACTCTCGTTGTATTTAATTCGGAGGATAACACGGTTAAATTCCCAATAAAATTTAATGTCTCTAAATTAAGATGGCTAAAATCCCTATTCCCTTAAAATTTCACTTTTAGATTTCAAAGTATAGTCTTTAAGCATGGGCTATCAAAACAATCGAGTGCAAGCATAATCCATTAAAAAGTATTCCCACTTAAAAAAAATATGATTTTTCTTAAATAAAGCTGAAAGTTTTAAACACACTCTCGTGTCGTTTTGAATGAATACCAAATTTTTAAGACCTTTAGCACATATCGGGAACAAAGACGAATTTAAATCACACTCAATATTAACTCGATATGATAAACTTCACCTAGTCCTAGTAAAGAAATTAAACTAGCATAATGAAAGACATCGTAAAATTGCAAGAATGAATATGAATTTTCATTAATAAAACAAGTTACAAATGATTTGTCTTACAATTAATGTTGACAAAATTTCTTCCACAAATATACAATTCTTAGCCCTAAAATATAAATACAACTCTCAAGATAAGAAAACCAAAAACTATTTCCCAAACTGTCTCTACAATTCTATCCTTATTCTACACACCAAATAATGAGTCAAAGGGTTCTATTTATTGGCTTAGGGTGAGGCTTTAGGGTTTTGGTGGAACTCTTCAATTTCCACCTCTTCAATTTCCCCCACTCAAAAAGTCTTATCTTTTCTTGCTCAACACACATGCTAAATTTAGTCCAATTCGGAGAATAAAAATTCTCGACTTTTTTACGATTTTTTGAACGACCGTAAATTTCTCGACTTTTTCAAACGACCGTAAAATTCTGCTTTTTCGCGCCTTTTTCAAGTTGATCATCAATTTGCACCAAATTCCATCATTACCTGCAAAAATTTCACTAGGCAACTTTTTTTACAAATTAGCACAAGATTATTATAAAATTATTGAATCACCCATTTTTGACTTAAAATTGCCATTTTAACTGTGAATTCAATCATTCTTGCATTTTTTCCCTTTTTAATAAAATGATCCTAAGAACTTATTAAATAAAACAAAATGGGACTAACAAGGTATAAATTTACGTATAAAAGATACAAAATAATTCACTCATCGCTATCTTCAAAAAGCTTCGGATGAACCGCCTGTAGTACCCGGCTAACCCCAAGAAACTACTCACCTTTGTCGGTGTCGTGGGGTTTCCCCACTCTCTCACTATCGATACTTTGCTTGGGTCAAACGGTATCCCCAATTCCGACACAACATGCCCCAAAAACTGTACCTCCCGTAACCAGAATACTAACTTCTCATACTTAGCATACAATCGATGCTCTCGTAGAGTCCGAAGAACCTATCTCAAGTGCTCGGCATGCTCCTCCTCAGTCTGTGAATAAATCAGGATGTCATCCATAAAGATGATGACAAACTGATCCAAGAACTCTCTCAACACTCGGTTCATCAAGTCCATGAAAATGGATGGAGCATTTGTCAGCCCAAACGGCATGACTCTGAACTCATAGGAACCATAGCTCGTCAAGAAAGCAGTCTTCGACACATCCTTCTCCTTAATCCGTTGCTGATGGTATCCCAATCTCAAATCTATCTTCGAAAAGAAGGTTTTTCCTCTCAGTTGGTCGAACATGTCATCAATTTGAGGTAACGGATATTTATTCAGTATCGTGACCTTGTTTAACTCCCGATAATCCACGCACAACCTCAAACAACACCGGAGCGCCCCAAGGCAAGGTGCTCCTATGAATGAAGCCCTAGTCCAACAACTGCTATATCTAATTTCGTAACTCCCTTATCTCCACTGAAGTCATACGGTATGGTTCACGTGCTATCGGCCGAGTGCTTGGCATCAAGTCTATGAAAAATCTATCTCTTTACTGGGAGGTAGGCCCGACATCTCCTGGAATACATCTGAAAACTCACAAAAAACTAGAATCGAACCCAGGGGAATCAGAATCTCCTTAGAGGTGTCCTCCTCTATGTAATAAAATGGGTAGAAGATCCTCCCTCTGGGCGAGGCATAACCACCAAAAGCATCTCTTGACCCGGAATGGCAAAGATGATACTCCTAGATAAACAATCTATCATGGCTCTGTACGCAGTGAGCCAATCCATGCCAATAATAGCGTCGTGCTCATGCATATCTAAAACTAGCATTTTCGAAGGTAAAATCAAGCTACCAATCTCTATACCTACACCCCGGCATATAAAGAAAATCAAATAACCATTCCCCAGTGTTGAGTCTACACATGTCACTGTACTCTCTACCGTGTCTAATAACCCTAAGGCCCATGCAAAGTGAGTAGCTATGAAATAGTGCGACGCCCCAGTATCAAATAAGACTCGACCCATAGTGCCTTGGATAGGAAACATACCCTCAATCGCGGGTGGCTCCTGAGGAGTTGTGGCCTGGTGGACGTTATAAACACGTCCATACTGCAATAGCCCCTACTGAACTGGGGCTGCTGGGATGGCTGGTAGGGCTGGTATTTGAGCTGGCGCTGGGAGGGCGACTGGAAAGAGTGGCATCTGTGGCTCATTACGGGCACCCTGCTGCTGTGGGGACCTATCCCCCTCTGGGCAATCCTGATGTCTATGGACATTCTTGCCATATCCAAAAAACCTGCCCATGAAGTTTCCTCCCCTCTACCCCTGCTGACCATGGCCCCGTTGGCCGTTACCACCCCGCCATTGGCCCTGCTGAAAATGTTGTTGGCCTTAATGGCCGTGCCGCTGACAGTGTTGGCCATGCTGACTAGACTGGCCCTCTCTAAATCCCCTAAATCCCTACCTGGAATCATCGAATCAGAATCGCTTGGTAGGGTCTCCATGATGGGAACTCTTCTCACTGTGACGGGTCTGCCCTTGGGCTGCTGGTGCCCCACCGGTACTACTGCCCCATGTTTTTCCCTTCTGGCTGGACTCCCCTACTCGTTTGCTCCCCTGTTGATGGAAGCGTTGATCCTGACAGTGCAACAAAGCGGGGTTGAGTACGTCAGTGTAATTACCCAACGATAGATTGCCTATGAGGTGCTGACGAATCCTCCAGGCCAATCCATCTAAAAATAGCTATATCTTCTTTTCTCAATGGGTGCCTCATCCGGCGCTATAGTGAGAAGTCACGTGAACTCCTCCTCATACTGAGCAACGATCATACTCTCCTACTTAAGATTTAGTAACTTCCGCCTCATCTTAGTCAGCACGACGGATGGGAAATATTTGAAGTCAAACTACGCCCAAAATGACTAAATCGATATGATGTCCCTCTCCTCCAAGGTGATGGTGGACTCCCACCATTGCAAAGTGGCCCCCACTAGCTTGCAGGAATACAATAACTGTCTCTGCACGTTAGTGCACTCATACATGCGCAGATACCTCTGGATATCCTTCTTCCATTGGCTGGCAATCACGATGTCTGAACTACCCGAGAACTCCGAGGGATGCACCTTCTGAAAGGCATCCCTAACCCTCTCTCATGAAGTGGGAAGCTGTGCTGGTACTGGTGCTACTTCTTGAACATGGGGTGGAGCCTTCTGCACCACTACTAATGCGGCATTCACCTCCTGAGCATCAATGGAGGCTACTTCAATTGCATTTATCATTCCCTGAGCCGGAGCTGTTAGCTGCTCGGGCTGGGCATTTCTATCTCGGGGTGCGCATCTCGGAGGCATGTGAAATGAGAAGGAAGTTTATTAGTCTACAGTTATTATTAAATCCCAAATAGCTGAAGACGTAAGCGTAAATACAAGAATACAAAAGTCGTAAAAATAGGGTTCTATATCAAAGACGCTAAGCTGAAAGCGAAATAAGCCGTGCAGATCCTAAAGGACACTAGAACCTGATGCTATGATACCACCTGTGACACCCCGCCTAATTAAATACCGGGTGATCAGTCATTTATTAAATTAAAATCAAGGTGAATGGTTTGTTCATTCTTAGCATCACTATCGCCAAATAAATATTTTCAATTTAAACACCCTAAATAATTAAGCTAAGTGTCAAAACAATTTAAAGTCTTATTCCATTTATTAAATCCCAACATGAAAAACCTTTTTTTAATGTAAATCGGTTTAAGAATCACATAAATGCTAAGGATGGCAATCAACCCAAAAGAATTAAACCAACTAGATTAACCAAACCATGTCAAATAACCATAAGTGAAATCATTATGACAAGAATTAACTCCCAATGAGTACTGAATACTAGAAATAGAAATAAATACAAAAGCTCTAATAAGTCTAAACTGAAATAGGAAATTGGGCAACACATACCCTTGCTATGAGTACTAAATCTAGAGAAAAATCAAGAAAGAGGTCGTATAGAGCAAGGGCCTTCAACTCCCACATAAGCTGCAGTACGTCCAATCCAAAGAACCTACACCTGGCGCCCCTATGGCTAAGCACCTGTAATACATACATATATATACAAGAGAGAGGAAAATGACAGGAAACGGGTCAGAGCGCGAGTGTAAAATAGTTTTAAAAATATTTAGCAAGTATTTAAAATGTTTACCGGCTAATATAACAACCATGTTAGTATGCGACACTCTCTTGAGAATTCTCACCTCTCATATAGTGTGCATGCCTGCCGTACTACTAAATGCCTCATATGTCTATCTAACTTATCCCCCATAAATTTTATTTCGAGAAGTAACAAAGCTATAATATTTAGTTTAAAGATCAATCTCTTAATGGTTACTTATGTTACTTAGTATATCTCAGTATTGTTATAAAGTTCCCGAACACTTACTGTGGTAACAATTATTATGCAATACAAATAAACACAAGAGAGGCAATTACAAAAGAAGAACAAGGAATGAAAAATGACAATCACACAATAAAAGATATACGTGGTTCAGCAAAGTTGTGCCTACGTCCACGGTGGTGCAGTCGATATTATTTCTATATACTCCGGAGAGTGGTTACAGAGAATACAACTTGTCCTCTTGCCCAGACCCAGGGTTTAATATATATATGTACATTTAGGTGAGTGGGGGTGATGGGTTCCCCCACGTCTTCCATCCTTCCTATAACTTCCCTTCAGGGGAACGTGGGAAGAGACCGAATCAAAATAAGAGGTGGGGGCTTTGACTTTGGGCCGCCAGAACTGGGCTACTCGTCTACGCCCATGGTATTAATTATGGGTACCCACAATTGTCCCTAAGTTTGTTGGGCCATGTTCATGGGCTCAATAAATTTAAATGATTAGCCATAATGGCTTTTTTGCAATTCTTCGGAAACTGTGAAGCTGATTTTGGCGGCACCCGCTTCGTATCTTGTGCACTATGATTAGCAAAATTTGAAGGTTTCTTGGGTTAGGCACTTTTCTATCGTCGTTCCAATTTTTCCAGCACTTTCTCATTCCTTGTGAGTTCTAGCACTTCGTACCGTCTTCTCTCAATCTCCAATCTCATTACTTTTCTTGTCGTTTGGGCTCGTGCTTCTTCATCGTTCGAATTGGTCTTCTATCTTGTAAGTTTCCTGTACTTTTTCTCTGTGCTTTCTCTTTGAGTTTGTAGCTTTTCTAGGGTTTTCCAATGGCGAAGATTGGAAATAGGTCAATCTCGGAATTTAGGAAGTTTTACAACATTCCTGAGTGGGTAGATATTGAGTGTTGTGCCTCCCCTCCTAGAAATGTTAGAGATATAGATGATGCCCACTGGATCCACGTCTTGTTGCTTTCCTAGGAGGACTCACTTTTCCTCCTAATGATTTATTTTTGCATTTTTTTGGCTATTTTAATATTGTTCTTGTATAATGCTCGCCCAATGTGTGGAAAATAGTAAATAGCGTACATAGGATAAATCAGTTGTATGGAACTAGGTTAGGGCTCGTCGAGGTCTGTTTTCGCTACTCCTTTTCTCGAACTAGTTCTGGTGTCCTTTACCTCAAAGCTAGGAGCCCTGACAAGGTATTGGTAGTAAATCTACCTGATTCCTATAAGGACTACTGGCAAGAAGGTTTTCTTGTTAGAAATTGGCAGTTTTCTTCCCAATTTGAAGGGTCGAGGTCTGAGAGGTTCTCTGTTCCCTTTTATAGGGAGGAATACATAGGTAGACATTGTACTGTTGTTTTGATTTTTTATGATTTGTGATCTTTCTAACTCTTTTCTATTCTTCTTTTGCAGCGAGGTCAAAGAACTTGGAACCTGCTCTTAGCGAGGTTCGTCTTTCGGAATTGATAAAGGCTTGGAATATCAAGGAGCCTTTGGGTGATGGAGAGCATCCCAGATCTACAGTTTTTTGCTCGAGTATAAGAACGTTGGCTCCAGCTTCATAGCAAGGCCTATGGACAGTATCCCAGAGTTTGACTTATTCGAAGAGACTGCTGCAGGTCCTATTCAGTTGGACGAGGAAGACAACGGCTCTGAGAGTGACATTGTAGGAGTTGTAGGTGATTTGTGGGGAGTGAGCTCCAGTAGTAGCAGTTCCTCTGATCGTAGGGAGGTTTCTGAAGCTCGAGGGTCATCGAGCACTTCTAGAAGTTCGAGCGAGGAGATGGTTCCTCTAAGGAAGAACTTGATCAGGGATGATGATGACGAGGACCACGTGCTTCTTGTACAGAGGTCAAAGAAGCAAAAATCTATCTCTGGGGCAGTGGCTACTGGTTCCCGGTCCTCTGCTCAGGAGTAGAAGAGGAAGAGGAAGAAAGAGGAGCAGGTGAGAGAGAGAGAGAGAGAGAGAGAGAGAGAGAGAGAGAGAGAGAAGAAAAAGGAAGAAGAGAGGAAGAAGATGGAAGAGGAGAGGAAGGTAAAGGAGAGGAATAAGAGAGAGAGTGAGAAAGAGGAGGAGAAAAGGAGGGTAAAGGCGAGGACGAAGGCCGGGCAGGCCTTAGTCCCGGTGTCCGCGCTGCCTGAGAGGGCCTCTGTGGAAATTTCCCCCCAGTTGGCCCCGGCTCTGCTTGAGAGAGCTTCCCTCCCAGCTGATCACCAAAGGGCAGTAGGGTCGGAGCAATTGGCCCTTCAGGATAGTCAGAGGCTTTCTTTGGTAAGGTTTTTTTCCTTCTCTCCTACGTTTTTTTTGAATTCTTTCGTTTCCCTCTTCTAATGCCTTCTTTTTTCTGTAGTTTGTTACTGACTTCGTCGTGCTGTATCATTCACGCAATGAGCTGGTGAAGAGAAACAGTGAGCTGGAGCAAGAGAACTCTGCCCTAAAGCTTAAGGATAAAGAGCTCGAGGCTAACTTTAAAACCGTTGATGCTGCTCAGATTTCATCCGACTTGGCTCTTGCCACTACCAACAAGGAGAAGGACGCTACATTCCAGGATCTGAAGGAGCTGAGGTAGGTCTATGACTGGGCAGGACCCTTGGTCCTAATGCGAGTCCTGAGGTTTTTCCAGGCCTTTGTTAAACTTTGCAAATCCCTTCGATGTAGGAATCAGAAGTATAAAGAGCAATCTGAACTGGTGGCCAAGCTGAAGGACAGGCTCTAGGAGATGGAAGGGGTTGGGGCTTCGGTGCAAGAAGAAGTGAATACACTGAGAGCAAAGCTTCTTGATGCTTTCGAGATCAACCAGGTTGGTGAGATGATTCAGCAAGAGAATGAGGTTCTGAGGAGAGAGGTCTCACGACTTAAGGAGCACGCACCGAGCACAGCTTCAGCAGTATTACAAGGCTCCTCATCATCACGAACTAGAACTGGTCATAATGTTAATCCTCCTGTGTCGCGAGGTCCCACTCGCCCACCCGTTCCCCGAGCCGGTAGGAGCACTAGGAGCAGAAGCAGGGAAGCAGAGGAACTTCGAGATAGGGAAATGGAAGAACTCCGTGGTGATGTTCAGCGAGCATATGTAATTGCTGTTGGGCTTCAAAGGGATGTTACTCGGTTGCGACTCTTGTTCAAGAAAGGTCCTCGGCAAGCGTGGGCTGACGGTTATGATCAGGGCTGGTCGGATTCTCCAACAAGGTTGTCTGAGTTCGAGGAACTTTCTTTTATCAGGGGGTGGCTAAGTTCCTTGAAGGAGCTGCAAGTCCCTAGGAACTCAATGCTATGGTATCGCCATGATATGTCTCCCTCTACTCTGATGCCTAACCCCTTCCGGAGGGATGATCGATGGATCCTCATCTATGCTATTCCTCGGCAATTATTGGAGTCGGATGCGAATGAGGTTGTGGAAGAGTTAGCTCCTGCTCCTGATGACGGACGAAGAGCTCGAGTGGCTGATTATCTCACTCAGAGGCTCCCCCCCCCATTGAGATTTTGCCAGTTTTTTTTTTTTTGATAATGTAAATGCTTTGGGCCACCTCGCCGACTAAACATGTATTACCATTGTTGTAAGTATGATGAATTAATGAAAAGTTTGTGTTTTGGGCAATTTTGCCGACTTAACGTGTGCATCATACTTTTCATATTCTTGCTGCTTTATAATCTTTTTTGTTTTGTCATGCAAGTGTCCCCCCAGTCCAGTATAATACCAAGATACCATTGGGCTCCACTTTACCTTTTAGGTTGTGTCGTCACACTCCCTTAGGCCCAAGTGGGGTAATTGGCGAGGAATCACATGGTGTTGGATGTTTTCATCCGATCAGGATTTTACTCAACCGAAGTAGGTTTGATGACTAGTATAGAATTTGATCATATTGCCTAAGGATCCCCTGTAGGGCTTCATGTATTGCCAGGGGCAATGCTAAGAGGTTCTTCGTGTTTCATGACGATGACCTGAGGAGGGGTATTCCCCTGCTATAGCATAGTGATCAATGTGCCTATTGCTTGGAAAAGATGTGCGATAAATGCAGCTGTTACTAATTAGAGTGCAACCAATTTAATAATTCTCATTAATAATAAGGGAAATGAACTTGTATAATAAAAGAATACAATAGAAAGATCTAAAAATAGAATCTCTTGAGATTAGTTGCGTTCCATGCTCGTGGTATTTCTCTGCCCTCCATCGTTTCCAAGTGATAGGCTCCCTACAGGTCATCTCTGGTTACTTTAAAGTGTCCTTCCCAGTTGGGACCTAGCTTGCCGTCTGATGGTTTCACTGTGCTGCCTAGGAATTTCCTTAGAACATAGTCCCCAATTCGGAATGCCCTCGGGTTAACCCTTTTGTTGTAATGCCTCGCGAGCTGTTACTGGTAGCTCGCTAGTTTCACTAGGGCTAGCTCCTGGCGCTCATCGGCTAGGTCGAGCTTAATGAGTAATGTTACATCATTATGGCCTTGGTCGACAAGGTTGGACCTCATTGTCGGTAAACCTGCTTTGAGTGGGATGACTGTCTCCATGCCATATGTCAGCAAAAATGGGGTTTCTCCTGTTGCTCGCCGAGGAGTGGTCCGATATGCCCATAGGACGTGAGGTAGTTCATTTACCCATGCGCCCTTGGCTCGCTCCAGTCGCTTCTTCAATCCATCGATAACGGTTTTGTTGGAAGCCTCAGCTTGGCCATTACTTTGAGGGTAGGCCACCGAACTGAAGTGGTGTCTGATCCCGTATTTGTTACAGAAGCTCTGAAAGGAGCCACTATTGAACTGTGTTCCATTGTCGGTGATGATGGTTCTGGGGATTCCAAACTGAGTGATTATATTCCTCCATATGAACCTTATCATATCAGCATCTCGGATGTTTGCCAGGGGTTCTGCCTCGATCCATTTGGTGAAGTAGTCAGTCGCAACCAACAGATATTTGCGATTGCCGGCAGCGGTAGGCAGTGGTCCCACGATGTCCATTCCCCATTGGGCGAAGGGCCATGGGCTGGACAGGGACTTTAGGTCGCTGGTGGGTTGGTGGGCCATAGGAGCGTGGAGTTGACATTTCAGGCATTTGCGGACATATACTGCGGAGTCTTTTTGCATATATGGCTACCAATAGCCTTCCTTCATCGCGCGAAAGGCTAGAGATCTTCCTCCGGTGTGGCTTCCACAGATTCCTTCGTGAAGCTCGCGTAGCACTTGCTCGACATCACCTGGGTGGACGCATCGGAGGTAGGGACCGGAGAAGAATTTCTTATACAAGTTGCCTTCTGGGGATAAGTGAAAGTGAGCAGATTTGACTCTTATCTGGTGGGCGATCTTTTTATCATCCGGGAGCGTTCCATTCTTTAAAAATTCTCTTAAGGGGTCCATCCAGCTGGGTGCTGACCCCACCTGGAGTACCTGCTCCATGCTTGGTGGATTGCTATCGATGGTCGGACAAGTGAGGAAATCGATGGGGATGATTCTTTTTAGGTCGGAGTCAACTGCCGAACTAAGGGCTGCTAAGGCATCAGCATGACTGTTTTGCCCCCTGGAAAACTGTTGGACGTTGATCTCTTCAAAATTTGACATCAGCTTTTTCACTAAGGTGAGGTAGGCTGCCATTCTTTCATTCATTGCATTGTAATCTCCGCTTATCTAATTGGAGACCAATTGGGAGTCGCCGAATACCTGTAAATGTTTTACTCCCAAAGTATGCGCCTTTTGGAGGTCGGCTATTAGGGCTTCATACTCTGCTTCGTTGTTAGAGGCTGCAAATCTAAGCTTGATTCCTTATTCAAGGATTGTGTTCTCTGGAGTTATGAGGACAATGCCTACCCCCGCTCCCTTTGAATTGGAGTCTCCATCAACAAACAGTTTCCAGGTTTCATTTTTTGCTGGGTTCTCCATTTGCCTTGTTGGTTAGGGTTGGTCGGAGGGTCCTTCGCCCATGAATTTGGCTATAAAATCAACAAGGATCTGACCCTTGATATCTATCCTTGATTGAAATTGGATGTCAAATCAACCGATCTTGACTGAGCACTTGGACAGTCTGCCTGACAAATCCGCTTTCCTTAGGATTGCCTTAAGGGGATGCGATGTAAGAATGATGATAGTATGAGCTTCGAAATAATGCTTCAGCTTCCTCAAGGCTATTACCAGCGCGAAGGCGAGCTTCTCCAATGGCAGGTACCTTTGGTCGGCGTCTAGTAAGGTCTTGCTTGCATAATAAACGGAGTGCTGGATTCCTGCAAGCTCGCATATTAGCGCAGAGCTGATAGTGTGACTGGATACGGAGAGGTACAGGTACAAAGAATCTGTTTGTTGTGGTATAACAAGCCGTGATGGAGAGATTAAGTAGGACTTGAGCTCGACCAATGCTCGCGAGCAATCTGGGCTCCACTCTATGGTTTTTCACCCCTTTAGAAGCTGGAAAAAAGGCTTGCACTTCTCGAAGGATTTGGAGATGAAGCGATGGTTTTTCACCCCTTTAGAAGCTGGAAAAAAGGCTTGCACTTCTCGAAGGATTTGGAGATGAAGCGATTTAAGGCAGCGAGCATACCAGTGAGTTCTGTACGTACAGGATTGTGCGAGGGGGATGCACCCTGTTGATTGCATTGATCTGGTCTGGGTTAGCTTCTATGCCTCTCTTACTGACCAAGTACCCAAGAAATTTTCCTGACTGGACACCGAAGGAACATTTGCTCGCGTTAAGCTTCATTCGGTACTTCTTGAGGATTTTGAAGGTGTTCGACACGTCGGAGAGGTGATTTTCCTTCTTCTTACTCTTAACGAGCATGTCATCGATGTAGACCTCCATGGTGTCTCCCATCTGACCTTTGAACATTTTGGTGACTAGCTGTTGATAGGTTGCCCCTGCATTCTTGAGCCCGAAGGGCATGACCTTGTAGCAGTATAACCCAACTGTTGTGATGAACGACGTTTTGTTCTGGTCGGGGGCATATAGGGGGATCTAATACCCTGAGTATGCGTCCAGGAAACTCATTCGCTCATGAGCTGCGGTGGCGTCTACTAGTTGGTCTATCTTCGGGATGGAGAAACTATCTTTAGGGCATGCTTTGTTGAGGTCAATGAAGTCGATGCAAACTCTCCACTTCCTATTGCTCTTCGGAACTACTACTGGGTTGGATAACCATTTGGGGAATTGTACCTCCCGTATGGATCTTGCATCTAGCCGTTTTTCCACTTCTTTTTCAACCGCTTTAGCCTTCTCGGGTGCAGTTCGCCGTGCCTTCTGCGTGATTGGCTTGAATGTGGGATCGACGTGCAGCTGATGACAGACCATACTAGGATCGATTCCAGGAAGTTCGTATGGTTCCCATGCGAAAACATCTACGTTGCGCCTCAACAAGGTTGTCAACTCCTTCTATTCTTGGTCGGTGAGAGATGCTCCAATCAAGAAGACTCTGTTATTGTCATCATCTTCAGCCATAACTTCTACCAGGTTCTCGATGACCCACTCAGAGGGGAGGAGCCTGGTCTCCTCTACTCCAAGTCTCCCATACTTTAATTTCTATTTAGAAGGTGTCAGACCTTCTTCAATTTTCTGGCTGGGCTACTTGGACTTCTTCTCTGGTTTTGGACGGATGGCTGCTATGAAGCACCTTCTCGCCATTGCCTGATCGCCGTGGATTTCCATTACTCCACGTTCGGTTACGTACTTGAGTTTCTGATGGTAGGTTGAGGAAACTGCCTTCATTGCATGAAGCCATCCCCTGCCGAGGATGGCCTAGTATGGTGAGTCGATGTCAACTACCAAAAACTCAATCATCTTGGAGACGTTTCTAGCACGCACTGGTAGTACAATCTTTCCCAGGGGCATAGTCATTTTTCCAGCGAAGCCAACCAAAAGAACAGTAGTTTCCTTTAGGTCGGCGATGCTTAACTTCAATTTCCTGAATAGGTAGAGGTACATTACTTCGGATGAGCTTCCTTGATCAACGAGCAGCTTGTCGACGTCAAAGTTGGCTATCCTGAGTGTAATGATCAGGGCATCATGATGTGGGGTCCTTACTCCCACCAGATCTTCATCCAAGAAAACAATATGCTTGTTATAGTTGACGTCCTCTGCTCGTCGGTGCTTTCCTGACTGTGACTTTGCTGGATCGATCTGAAAAGCCTGCATTACTACTGTAAGATTCTTCATCTCCATTCGAGCTGAATTTCCTTTGATCTGCTTGGCATCAGATGCCCCATACATTACTGCGAACTCATGTTCGGCATCATCTTCGAGCATATTGTCAGGTCTTGCTTCTCTATTGGCAGCTACCTGCTCCGCCTTTTTTTCTACAAACTGGTTCAAATGCCCGGACTGGGCCAGTTCCTCGAGGTGAGACTTTAGAGGTTTGTAATGCTCAGTCTTGTGTCCTCCCTCTTTGTGAAAAGCGCATCTCAGCACATTATTCCTCTTTGAGGGATCTCCTCCCATTTTTCTGGGCCATTGGATGAATGGCTCGTCTTTGATTTTCGCGAGAATTTTGTAAATTGGTTCTTTGAAGACGGTGTTGACCTCCTGGAATGTTTTCGACGCATCAACTTTGTCACTTCCCTTAGTAGTGAGTTTAGCTCGATCATTTTCTCCTGTACTGAGGCGGGTGACGTCTTCCACCTTGGCATACTTCTCGATGCAAGCCATTAGGTCATTGATGGTTATGGCTTACTTCTTTGTCAGGGACTGGTAGAGAAGGGAAGAACTAGGTAGCCCAATTTTGAAAGAGGCCACCGCCACTTGCTCGGATCAGTCCTCGACCTCATTGAACAACTCCCAGTCCCTTTTCGCGTAGTCTTGGAGGGTCTCTTGAGGCGTCTTCTTTATTTTCAACAAATCATCCATCCTTTTGGGATGAAAGCTACTAGTAATGAAGCGAGCCATAAAGAGTTCGGCCAGGGATTTAAAACTTCTGATGGATCGGTGGGGGAGTCTTTAGAACCATTTTTGCGCCACATCATGCAAGCTCGAGGGGAAAATACGGCACATTAGTGCATCCCGGTGATTCCAGAGGGTCATGGCCTGTCGGTATTGCCTGACGTGATCGATGGGATCAGTCTTACCGTCATAAATCTTGAACCTTGGAATGTCAAATTTCTTGGGGGCTTCTTCCTCTTCGATTTCCCTCGTAAAGGGTGACTTCATATGGGTTTTGAGAGCTCGCCTTGCGAGTTCTCTGGTTGATCTGGTACCGTGGTGGGTAGGATGTTGGTCCATTTCCCTGTGGTCCAGATCTCGTATGTTCTCGTTGCTTCGAGTAGGGCTCTGATAATGTCGAGATCTTCGCAGCTGCTCGCGGAGGTCGTAGTCTGATTCGTCTCCCTCTACCTTTCGAGATCCTCGCCTAGGGCTCCTTCCTCGGCTGCGAGACTTGCTCGCCTGAGGGCTAGGAGTGCGGTATGGACGTCTCCTGTTATCAGGATGAAGTTCCCTCTCCAATCTTTCCAGTCTTCTTTTTAGGCGAGCATTCTCAGCCTCGTACTTGCGAGAAGACTCCCTTTGTTCTTGGAGCCTTGCCTTGTACGCATCAATCAATCTGGATATCTATGTGGACCTCGCTGGTCCCTGGCTTTCTTCTGAGGCTGTCTTTTCCAAGCGAGCCTTCTGATCTGAACGTCGAACTTCAGACCTAATCCTGCGAGGAGCAGGTGGTTCTTGAATATCCCCTGCCTGAGGGGCATTGCTGCTGTGACCAGACATTTTAAACTCCTTTCTTGGTGTGGGCTCCTCTCAGGGAAAGATGAACGCTTCCCACAGACGGCGCCAATTGTGGTAACAATTATTATGCAACACAAATAAACACAAGAGAGGCAATTACCAAGTAAGAACAAGGAATGAAAAATGACAATAACACAACAAAAGATATATGTGGTTCAGCAAAGATGTGCCTACGTCCACGGTGGTGCAGTCGATATTATTTCTATATACTCCGGAGAGTGGTTACGGAGAATACAACTTGTCCTCTTGCCCCGGACCTAGGGCTTAATATATACATGTACATTTAGGTGAGTGGGGGTGATGGGTTCCCCCACGTCTTCCATCCTTCCTATAACTTCCCTTCAGGGGAACGTGGGAAGAAACTGAATCAAAATAAGAGGTGGGGGGCCTAGACTTTGGGCCTCCAGAACTGGGCTACTCGTCTAGGCCCATGGTATTAATTCTGGGTACCCACACTTACTATAAAATTTGGAGCATTTATTCAATACTTAACCACTTATACGCACAGTAGAAGATTTCCACATATGCGTATATATATTAATTACTCATATAATATATATACTATCGGCACCCCACATAAAATCTATGGTGCTGACATGCTTTGCTATCAAGTCCCCGTATCTCTTGTACTAAGGGAAATACTAGTTTGGAATCACTCTCGAACTGCATTAACACGATACACACAAAATGGAGGCGAAGCATAGTTCCAAGTCACTAAGAGGTCAGCACATACCCCTCACGTTTCTTAGGATCGTCTAACTATCATTCTCAGATAGCCTGTACTAAGGAATCCTATGTTCTAGGGTACAAGTCAATATCCCCCATAAAGGTCCCATCGATATAAGACTGTCTCGGCGCGGCAACCTCCATGATAGCAAGTAGCGCGAGTATGATTAAACACAAATATAATATAGATATATACACATGCACTCGGTCATATATATAAATATTCTCATTTTCTAATTAGGTTCGCCCACGACCCATAATAATATTTTAATTGTACGTAATACAGATTTACCATAATTTTTACGCATAAAGAACTCATCTCATTTTATTCTCAATTTTAATCACTTCGTAATTACTTCTCGCCCCTCGAAGTATTCTCTCTTCCTAAAGGTCAATTCAGTAGGTACACCTTCTCTAATATACGGGTCTAAGTCATTTATGAACCTCTCAATTCCCTAGCTAATGTGGGAATGATTTCTTATATGTGTCAAACCCCCCGTTAACCCACGATTACATCCTATATATAATTTTATTCAACGGAATCTACTTAGACCCTACTGGTCATATTCTTGACCCATTATATTCTTCAAATAGTATTCAAGGGTTCCTATGCATTTTATCTAAACTAAAACAAAAGAGGAAAAACATTCAGTTTCTAGGAGGGGTCGATCGATCGATCAATCAATCGATCGACATTCTTGAGTTGATCGATCATTCGAGGAGTTCTTGCCCAGAATCTGTTAATCCAACCTACAGGTTTCATCCAAGAAATTCCTCCAAAACACCATTAATGATTACCAAACTCCCAAACAAGTATACCACTGATTTAATATACCTACCTACATGATTTTTTACGTAAAGCATTTACGAATTCATCAAAGATATCGAATCAAAGGGCCAATTCAGCAGAATTATCAAGAACCCTAGTTTTTTATTAAATTTCCAAATTCTCATTCTTCTTCTAGATTTCTTCCTATTAAACCATTACAAATTCGTGGGTATTCCTCTACATATGACAAGGTGTCCAAATTTCAAGATTTACTCCCAAAACATGCGGTTTAAGTCTTCTAATTTATATGATTCTTCCATAAAAACATGTATTCTTAATCCTACTCTAACATGGATGGAATATCAACTAAGAATTTGCAAGATATATACTTGCCTGGGAATCGATGTTCTGATATGTTGGTGATGAAGGCATGGTTGGATTCCTCGTCTTACGATCTATGCCCCGGTAGTGTTATTCTTGAAAAATGTGCTACGATTTGTGGTCAAGTCTTGAAGAGTTCTCTACCTTTCTTCTCTAGTGGTCGTTTTATGTCTCTGTGATTGATAACCCTAAAATCTTACTTTAATAGCTGATATAACTTAGGAAAATTCGTGGGTTTAATTACCAAAAAATACATAATGACTATAAAACCCTCCCGGGATGCTAGTTGGGCCTAAAAATGCCCTGAGACCCAAACTAAACCCCCGGATACACTTTTCTGATTATCTCAACCCTTCTGAGCACGTTGGCGCACTCGAAATGACCATACAGGAGATTTATAATTTATTCAATTTTTATAATAATAATATAGTCCCAACACGACATAGGAGCATCCCGACTTAATTTCCATAATTGTCATGTTATTCACTCGTAACAATTTTAATTCAATTCTACATATCATTTTACTCATTAAGTAATATTCAACAAATTTTCAATAATTACTAACTCTCGTCACGCTAGTAAATATTTAAAATAAATTTCCGTATTAATATTAAATTAATTTATCTCAATTACATTTAATAAATCTCCAATTTAAAGCCATAAAAATGCGAGGTATTACACCTACTTTATCAATTCGATTGGATAATTATGTTATATTTTGATATTGGATATAAGGACATTTATGTACACTCTATTTGATTTTCATATAAATTCTAAATGCAACCACTCTAGTGTTCATCGTCTCCGAAATTTCTCGTCTTTGTCTTTATGCTCCCAACTTATTTCAGTTTGGTTCTCTGTTTCCACAACTAATGACATTTAAATACTTCTAAGTCAAATGACGGTATGCATTTATGTTGCGTCTTTATTGCTCCAGTCTTCTAAGGCAAAGAAGTTATAAGATGAATGTTAGATATAGAGCCTAGGATTTCAATAATTTAGCAACTGATAAGTCCAAACGTTAAAGTTTCTTCATTGGCAAACATGGTAAACTGAGAAACTTTGATCACAAAAAATTTTATAGGAAAAGAGGTTTTATAATGTTTGAGCACTGTTATTTTCATTCATATATATATCAGTTATACATCCTCTATGTTGAAAGGATAACAAGCTATATCACAAAAAGAACAACAAACAGAGCTTAAACAATAGTAGTCCACGCTATTTTTGTTTTGAAATTTAAAAACACTCTTTAATAATTTGTTATAAAAACACTAAGCAATGGTTTCTCCTTAGGTTAGTTATGATGATAAACTGCATGCACGTGAATATGGGAACCTTAGAAAATTTTGATATTGACATGTTCTCCCAATGAAGTGTTTTATTTGTAAGAAACCTCGAGTTAAAAATCTACTTGTTTTGGTTTTATATTTGCATCTTTTTGCCAATGTTGAAGCTTCCTTGTTGTCCCATGACTGATTTTGAGGTATCAGAACTTCGATTCTACCACCTCTACCATCAACTCCAATAACAATTAAATCACCAGAATTTGAGTTTGATCTTGGACAGCCTTAGGTGATTCTGACAAACCCTTGTTCTATCCTCGCTTGCACCATTTTACCAAGTGTCATTTAGATCCATCAGGACCTAGAAACCCATAAGAAAAAAAACTTTCTCCTAGTGATTCTGGTTAGGTAACCGAAAATGGAAATGAAGTCTCTTTTCTAATGTGCAACAATGACTCATCTTGTCTGATGTCATCAAGTATCACCACATTCTTATCCACACCAGCAAGAAGAATGTTGAATCCTGAATCACAATCATTTTCACTTTGTCCATGAACTTGAACATTATTTCTTGTATCAGCTGCTCCCGATCTTTACAAATAACTTTATTTTAAAAATGAATTCTCATTTGCTCCAGCTTCTGAGTCAATATGTGATAACTCACGAGTGAGAAATCTTTTTTAAAGCATGTCTGGTAAAAAATCAAAACCCATCTCTTGGTTGAAAGCACTGATTTCATCTATGTGTTTCCTTGTATCCGTATCCTTTGAAGATTTTAACATTTCTAGATTCTTATAACAAAAGGATATTTTTTGACAATTCCAGTTTCATTCGAATTTTTTAATGGTACACCAGGTTCCTTCATCTGATCTTTATATGGATGTTTATTTAAATGCGAAGAATTTAGATTATAATCCAGATGATTTTGGACATCCAATTCAGAAGAAGTTTTTTTCGAATATTTTCAAGCTCTCAATACTTCATTATCTTTTTCTTCAGGAGTTGTCTCTAATTCTCTTACCATTATCTTCAACTTCTTCTTCTTCTTCTTCTTCTCTTTGGCCTTCTCGAGTTTTCTAAGACAGTGTGCATCCCCTCTTCTTCCTCTAATTTTAAATCTAAGGCCAACTTGAGGGTTGCAAGTTCTTTAGCTAATTCCATATTCCTCTCCTGCAATCTCCTGCAATCCAAAGACAATTTATCAAGTTCCTCACTTTTCAACTGAAGTAACTGCCGAATTCTTGCTTTTTGTTTCAAAGCATCGGTATTTAATGAAGTTTCTTTCTTCACATGTTCCTTCAAAATAAATAAATTTTCATTAGCATCATTTAGGTTTTTCTCCTAAATCTCCAAAGCTGAAATGAGTCCTTCAACCTTCCACTATAATATCTTAACCTCTCTATGCAATTCCTCTGGATTAATCTTGCAATAAATTTGGATCGTTTGGATCTCTAATGGATTGGAAATAAAGGAGACATGCACTGGTTTCAAAAAAAATCTTTTTTAACATAGGACAATTCTTTTTTGGCACTGGAACAATATTCAAACCATCATTGAATATAGGGATCATGGAATACGTGGCCACAAATGGAGATTGATTGAAGGTCTTCGAGCATGGGTGGGAGATCTTTGTAGCAGATTGAACATATGGTTTTGGAACATATGTTACCGACTCCACCCACCATTAACTGTGGTTTTAGATGTTTGTCCTCTACTAATATGCTAAAACATAAGAACAAATTTCAATTAGGATTATTTGAAGATGGGGTTAGGAGTTTAGGTCGGGGATTCTATTTTACTGATATGATTGTGTTGGGTTATGCTATAGTAACCTTTGGATTAATATATCCCATGATTGATAACAATAATCTTATTACTGTGATTAGGATCAGTAGACAATCGTGTTACCACTTAAAGGTTATGTGGAGAATTGGATTTCGATAAAAAAGCTAACCGTGGAAGGAAAAGCAAGCATGAGAAAAAGAAGAGCACGTACATGCATTTCATGGACAATATCATATTCACGGCTCATTAATAATTATTGACCATAGTGGATTTCCTAGATTTAGAATGAATTCTAAATTGTATATTTTCATCCATGCCCAATTGTATACGAATTGTATATCAATATTGAATCACAATTAATTTTCATTTTGTTTGAATTTTTGGCCATAGTAAAATCAGATCATAAGCACAACTTCAAGTTCAACTTTTTGTGCTGCTACTATGAATCAAAATCCGAGTAATACCACTGAGGTCATTCTTTATTTATTCTGAATTGTAATCCTTAACCTTTCTTGCTAATTAATATGTTTTTACAACCCTCATTTTTGCTAATATGTATTTTTGGAATCTATTGAATCTGAAAAAAGATTTTAAATAAACTTTTATGATGTTAATTTTGGTTGATATGTAGGTGGCACAACGACATGGGAATATTAACTTGTGTTTTATCCAGAGTTGTTTTCCTTTCGCGTTAGACAAAACTTCAACATCACAGTTCCTAACCACTTTGTCATTACCAATTTGTCTGCAAAAATGTTGATGTAGTGTATGTGATTTTGTGCCAAGTAGAATTCTACAAGTATGCCTCTTTTAATTTTTAGTAACAATATGCAACTTCATGTTGTTTTAGGCTTGGAAAGGTTTGGTTGAGTAAGTTTAATCTATAAATTTACTATTCGAGCTCTGTTTTTTTCGCCGGCATATATTAAGCATCGGACGCTCATGAACTTTTTTGACAAAGCTCCTACGGTTGATAAGGATGCATTTGTGGCTCCCAACACTTCCATTTTTTAGTTTATTTTTTATTTGATGTTCATTTTGTACAAGATATTTGAAATGTCTAATATATAAATGAAATTTGTCAAATTTTTTAGGACATTTATAATGCCGGCATTAATTTTTATAGATTTGTGACATGTTGATGGCATCTCATCTACTCTACTTTAGTTCACTATTTTTATTCTACTATTTTTTTAAATATAAACATATCTGTAACTGCTACAAGCAGTGACAGTTTTAACAAACTCAACATTTGTAACTGCTAATCGCATTCACAAATTTGTCATTACTGCCAATTTTGTAACCGTTGTTAGCAGTTACGAATATAATATTTATGATTGTTATTAGCAGTCATAAATATTTGATTCATAACTGGCGACAGCAGTTACAAATATTGTATTCGTAATTGTTGATAGCAATTACAAACAGCAGTTACAAATTGGGGTCATCAGTCATAATCCCCATAGGGGTTAAAAAAAATTATGACTGTTGTTACAAGTTAAAATCTTTCTTTTGTCACCCCCTAATTTATGATGGTAAATAGAAGTTATAAAGGTCATTCTTGACTGCTAACAACACTCACAAATCATCCATTTTGGTGTAATGATGGTGTAAACACAAGATCACTATAACATATGGTATGTAAACTCGGATCTTGTAAATACAAAGGATGTTGTTAGCTCTGGAAACCTTTGATAAAGAAATGCATAAAACGTATGTGTTCTGTTTAATTATGTATGTTCTCCACACACATTTTTCTGAGCAAAAGACGCCTTAAATAAAAACTTTAAGTCGGCGCATTGTTAGAACAATATTAGCATGTCGTTTGAATGAAATGGCCATCTCATTAGAACGATAAGTCCATGTCATTTGAACGACTTCCACATGTCGTTTGAACGACTGATAAATTCGTTGGATCTTTCAAAACAAAAGGGAAAGTTCCATACAACTCTAAACAAGAGTTATCTCAGAAAAATCATGTTAAAAGCATTTTAAACTCATATTAAAATAAAATAACATCCTTAGACATATATACCAAGTATCCATAAACCAACATGGATCCATACCTGAGAGAATATCCAAAAACAAATGTGAAGATGTGAAACGTGCACCAAAACCTCGGCATGATTATCTTTGATGCTTGGTCGCTACGCTTTCAACACAACGTCATAGGCTTAATGAGAATCGTGACAAGTAAAATATATCCTACGAGTCATAGTGGTTTTTGTTTAGAATAATGTCAATACATACAAATTGACACTATTTGAAAACTTGTCCTTACAAATGAAAATTATTATAATGGCATCGACATGTGAACACACTAGTTTATTTTTTAATCAAAACAAACCATACCATTAAACTAAAATGGGAGTTACATCACTGTTTAAGGATGTTTCCAAGAAATATGGAGCTTCATCAAACCATGTACAAGAATCCATTACATATTGGTCATTTTGAGCCAAAACATGGGCTGGGAAATTGGCTAGCAATTTAACAAAAGAAAAGGAAATATAATGACCATTTAAAAATTTTCTTTTAATAGCTTCGGTGCTATTTCTACGAGTAGACAAGCCCTCATCCTCATTACTTATATTAGAGTTAATGTTAAGGCAGTCTCCTTCTATAGTTAGGTTGGAGAAGCCGCTAGTAATTGCAAAATCCTTTTCCAAAGTTGTTGCCATGGCTTCTGTATGTTAAGCTTCAAGAGGTTGCCAAATACGTTGGGATAACGACGTAAGAAAGTTTTATCAATCATCTATAATAATAACTCCTAACCCAGTGTAATGTGAATTTCTAATGGTGGCCACATCCAAATTTACTTTAACATTACCCGAAATTGGAGCCCTCCATCTATCCATCTCTAAATTTTCACGAAAATTTTGTTTTGACCATACCGCTAGGAAGTCAGAGAAATAGGAAAAGACTTTTGACAAGAAACCATAAGCATTGTCCCCCCCCCCCCAAACACACACACCATAAAAGATATTATTTCTATTCATCCATAGAGCCCATAAAGCCCAACACGAATAATCAAAATGGTTATTTTTTAGAGTCTTCTCCAGGGAAAAGATCCAATTTCCCGAATCCTCATTAAATCCTTCCAACAAATCATCCTTCAACCCACATAAATTAAGCACCTGAATAGCAATAGGGCAAGGCTTAAAAACATTCACCACTGAGTCAAAACCATTTTTGCGCGTACAACATAATAAGTTTTGAAAATTCAATTTTCTCCTAAGAAAATTCTCCCCGTTTGGGAGACAGTTTGTGCTAAGACGAAAAATGAAGTGCTTCACTTTGTTTGGAACCAAACCCCTCCATATGTTGTTTCAGTTATGAAAGCTAGAGGAGGGCGATGGTTTAGTATTTCTTTGCGATCCAAACTCCCATGCAACCCCGTAACCACTTTTGGTTGAAAACTTGCCATTCTTTTCAAAGTGAAAAATTTATTTGTCTTCCAATGAAGGGCCATTAAGAGGAATCTTTTTAATATCATCTATTTTCGATTAAGAGAAAAAATTGCACATGGGATTGAGATCCCACTAATCTGAAAGTGGGTCAATGTGGTCTTTAACAAATTTGATATTATGTTCATGATTTGGTCTTGTGAAACGTTTGAAAGTGTGAGGTTTGGGAATCCATTTATTTTCCCAATTTCCTACACTCCATCTCACCTTTTTTCTAATATAGATCAAGCCTACCAAATTATACTCCAAATATAATACAGATTGTGACCCCGTTTTGCCTCCTAAAAGGAACCCCTAAGAAAATATATGCGCTTTAAGATTCTGTTGGCTAAAGAGTTGGTCGTTGTAAGGACTCTTCATCCCTATTTTGCAAGAAGGGAAATATAAAAGGCTTAAGATCATGGAATCCTAGACCTCCCTTCTTTTTGGACTTACACAAATTTTCCCAACTGTACCAGCATACCCCTTTATCCTTTTCCCATGAGACCACCAAAAATTGCACATAAGAGATTTGAGATCATCACAGATATAGTCCAAGATTTTAAAGAAGCTCGTAGTAAAAGTGGGATAGTCTTGATCGAACGCTTTGATAAGGATTTCCTTACCCAATTTTGATAAAATATTTTCCTTCCACCCATTTACTTTTTTCCAAACCTTTTCCCTCAACCCCTTAAGAAACTATTTTTTGGACTTCCCTACCACCAATGGTAACTAAAGATATTTATCATGTCTACCCATATCTTAAAACCCCAAAGGATCATAAGGAACCCTCTTGGTCTCATTTGGAGTGTTTTTACTTAAAACCACCCTAAATTTTCTAAATTGATTTGTTGCCTAGAAGCTAGTTCATAAATGTTAAGGATTTTTTTTATTTTGTCCATCTCATCAACATCTATCCCTTTAAAAATGATAATATCGTCCACAAAAATAAATAAGAGACTTTTGGTCCATTTTTACTCTCCGCTAAACCCCGAAAACATCCCTCCACTTTTGCTCTCTCAAGAAGATAGAAAAGGCCATTCGTACAAAGAAGGAATATATAGGGTGACGATTGTGGCCTTTTTGTAAGGACATATTTTACATTGTCTGATTTACATTAAAGTATGTCGTATACCGCTACAACCGTTGAAGGTTTATTCAAGTTCAATCATGCATGGAGATGGATCCGAATATCAATTTTCTTCAATAAAAAAACCTCTGCGAGATTAATTTTGGTAAGCTTATGTTTAATCCCTTTACGGTTCATTTAAAATGTTGCGATAATTTTTCTAAAATATCTTTAAACACTTGAGGGGTTGTTTTTAGTCATAGAATTTTTTCTAAGTGTTAAGGCGGACTTTTAAATAAAAAATTTAAAAAAAATCGCCAGCTCGTTCGAGCGACCAGTGTATGTCATTCAAACAACATTACCATCTCGGCGCAACCTAGTTTGAGCGACATCGCTATTTCATTCGAACGATGTGCCGAGTCAATTTTTTTATATATAAAGCATGTTATATGAGTCCTTTTTTCGTTAAGAAGACCTGCAGTTTTACAGTACACAGAAACTGCAATATGCAGAATACTTTTGTCTTCTTCTTTTAGGGTTCAAACTTTTGTTTTTCAATTCACAAAAATCCCAATAGTTTAGTGAATTGTTTTGGAATCTAAGATACATCTTTGGTAAAGTTTCTCGTGTAGAGGGGTTAAATCCACGGCTGACGACTGCATGTCATTTGGGAGTACTCGTGGATGTTCCTTGCTGATTTGGATTACGTGTTATTGTGGGATGCTGCGGTTGATCCATTGTTGACTCTAGGCTGCGTGTCTATGTGAGTATCTACGTGATATTCATTGCAGATTTCATTATGTATATAAGTTGTGATTTATTTTACATAGTGAAATAAAAAGGTTTCCCCTTTTGGCTTTTTTCCTGAAATATGTGTGTCAACAATTTATTTATATTGGTTTAATTTTAGCACGCAGTTGTATATTTTAGGGATGAATTAAATTGGTTTAAAAATTAACTCTAATTATATAAGTTTACCATTGAAATTTGCGAATTAGGTTTAGTCAATATCACATAGCATTCTCAAATTGATATCAGAGCAAGTTTCACTAATTTATTGAGAATTCCTTTTTTCGCAAAAGTTTGTGATATTGATTTTGTTTGAAAAATCGAATTTTGAAAAATCGCAATGTTTCTGAATGAAAACTTATATAATCGGTTGCCAAGTTTGATGGGTCTAATTATGCTTACTGAAAACCCCGTATGAAATCGCATTTAAAAGCAATCAATGAGCGAGTTTTGTTTTTTTGTGAAAGAGGCTGGACTCATTCCACTGTCATTGCAAATAATGTTACTAATTTAAAACTCGTGGCAGACTGGACTAATGATGAGTTGAGAGGGAGTGCTTTTAATTCTCGTGGGCTAAGTCAAATTTCTGGTGCCATCACTCCTGAAGAGTTCTGACGAATCATGACGTGCACCACATCGAAAGAAGCATGGGATGTTTTACAACTTACCCGTGAAGGCATAAATGCGGTCAAAGAGTCTCTGATTCAAAATTTAACAACTCATTTTGAAATAATAACCGTGCCTAAATCTGAGTGTTTTGATGATTTTTACACACGTTTATCTAATATTTTCTATACTAGTTCCAATCTTGATGAGAGCATTCCAAATGCATGAGTGGTTCACTACATCAAAACAAGTTAATGGTAATGGGAAAAAATCGTTACAAAAAATATTTGTAACGGATTAAATCCATTAGAAAATTGGCGTTATTTATTTTCCCAACGAAATTTGTAACGGATAAAATCCGTTACAAATTTAATATTTGTAACGGGTTAAATCCGTTACAAAATATTTTGTAATGGATTTGGCATTGGTACACATCTCATATATTAGTAACAAATATACTAACTTGTAACAGTTTTTATCTGTTACAAATATAGAATTTGTAACGGATACAAACCATTACAAAATACATTACAACGGATTGGGAGTGTCATATATTTGTAACAAATGTTTTTATTTGTAACGGTTAAAATCCATTAGCAATATTATTTTACTTTTAAAAAAATATTAATTTTTTATTAAACAAGTAGATATAAATAAATTAGTAAAAACTTGTGCTCAACCAATGTCAATGCAGAACCAATTCCCACAAAATTCACTCAAAACATAATTTCAAAACACACGTAACAAAAGGAACGACACTACATTTCGGTGATATTAAATAGATCTAAAACTATATTTGATTCATAACCATTAAGATTTTAACCATAAACTTGAAACGAAGTCTAACATCGTTAAAGTTCTACACATATTATTCTCCCAAAAGTAATGTTCATGATATTCCTTGCAAAAATAGACTTCATTCTCCCAAAAGTAATCTTCATATTTTCCCATAAGAACCTGTTGAACAAACTCAATCTTAGTAAATGTGTAAGCATAAATGAGTAAATAACATAAAATACTAGTACATTCATGTGCTATTGGCACGCATGTAATTTTATTGGGGATTAATCGATACACAACAAACGGTCATACCCAATGAGAACGCGGTTAGTTTAGATAAGTTATTTTGGTATCGCTTGATGTGTTTGTACCTATTTTTAGGCCGTTAGGTTGCTTTTATTTTTTGCCCCCAAACACCCATTTTAAACCCCAAAAAAAGCATATACTAGTCAATTAGGCCAACTAAGAGTTGAATGAGGACGCGGTTAGTTTAGACAAGTTTCCTTGGTATCACTTGTTGTGTTTGTATTTATTTCTAGGCATTTAAGTTTTTGTTTTAAGTTTTAACCCCCAACGCCCATTTTTAACCCCAAAAAGAAGCATATAATAGTCAATTAGGCCAACCAAGAGTTCGATGAGGATGCGCTTAGTTTAGACAAGTTGTTTTATTTTTTATTTATATATTAATACATATACTTTTTTTTTCTTTTAGGGGGTGAGGGTGGGAGAGAGGAGGGAGGAGGGAGGAGGGAGAGACAAAGCAAAAGAAAGCAAATAATAGTGAACTAAGTTATGAGAACTTAACAGTTATGAGGAGTTAACAGCCATAGATCATCCCTAACCATCATCATGTCATCCTCGTCGTCAGTATAGACAACCTTCCACTTCTTTCTTGATCCATGAAGAGCCTTCAATATCAAACATCTCTTCAAGTTTTCTGAGCAGATCCTCATACTCGTTAAACCTTGTCAAATTTACTGCCCTGTCAACAGTCATCTCTTGCATGTGAACCTGTATGTTTAACGATCATAAATTCCATCAAAATGCTCTGATTTGAAGAGAGAGGGGGGCATAAGAGGAAAAACTTAACTTTCATTTCCATAAATGAAGCCAGAAAAACAAGTTAAATAAAATAATCATATAAATCAACCTATGTAAAACTCCAGTTTAGACATTGCAGCACAATAAGTTTCATATTCACACATGATTATCTAATCTAATTTCAATTCATCAGGAATGGTTACCATATAAGCAAATGCAAGGGTGTGAAAATAGTTGTTCATGCTTGACGGGTAAACCTACAATCGGCTACAATATCCTCATTGAGACCTCGCTTAGATTTTCCTTCACAAGTGCATGCAAGTGCCCATACTTTGGAGAACAGATATCCACACACTGTTTTCTTTTGTATCGTAAATTATTTTCAACCTATGTCTCATTGGGTTAAAGCTGAAATATTTTTCAACTTGGTTAAAATAAAATGGTGAAAAGTATTATCACCTATTTGGAATTTTGTTCACTATTCTTGTCCAAAAGCGCATGATAATTATAGATGCACACTTATTTACAATTTTAGACAAACAAAACTTCAACTCCACATAGGTAGAAATACCTCTCTGGAAGCAAAATTGATGAAGGTTCATCCCATTGAACCTGAACATGGATGACAACATAGGCACAACTTCATATGTGAAATAACTTAATAAAAATGTAAAAGAGTAAATTGCCAACAAAAAAAAATCTCTTGAAATTACCGCATTGACAACCTTTGTAAACCACATCCTCATGCACCATTATTTCCCTCATTATTTTCTTGTCATGCAAATGTAGCTATAAACCTGAGTATCTCCACGTGAAAAGAGTTATGATCCATGCAATACAGGTAAATTACCATCTCCACAATAAATAGGCCTAACTTCATTAAGACACATTTCATCCAGTCTAACTCCTTCAGCGATAATCCTTCTACGAACAACCTGATTTACTCAAGTTCAGAAATCTGGAAACAAATATAAAACAAGAACATATATTTCATACAAGGAAAAATAAACGAAATTAAAAAAAAAAAGACTCTAAGCATACTTGTATGAAGAAGTTGGGAACTAATATGTCTAAAAAGAAAAAGAAATTCATATTTCCTCTTTTCTATTTTCTCCTTATCGGATCTTTAAATAATGATACATGTTTTTCACAATCAACATAAAAATGGGATGTATATCTTATGGAAACTCACGTGAACTATAAATAACTTGGGATTAAGATATTCAATTCATTTAATTAAAATAATCCTATCAAGTCTGGATTAGATAAATCTATACATCCTATATAAAATTCTCCCAATTTATAAGAGGAGATTGACAAAGTACTTACTGAGCCTAGAGGGTCGCTCAAGAGGTCTAGAAATGGTGTTGCTCATTTTTGTAGCTTGCGAGTTTGATCGCGATGCTAGAACTTGCGCTCTTGCCAAAATGCATACACTTTTTACAAATCATACATCAAGGAGGAATATGAATACAATCAAGAACAAAGCATTCACTGCTTCATAGTTATATGTTAAACCTGAATTATGAACCCGGTGTTTCAAAAGTTATATGTTAACCCTTATATTTCAAATTACGTGCAATTTCAGCCCCATATAACATCTTCATGACGAGAATTGACAAGATGAATGACATAAGTGAATAGGTTTCCTAGTTTTATACTCTATTCAGCTCCTAATGAGATGTGACATAGGGATAAGATGAACGAATTTTCAAATATTGGGGTTGACATTGAAACTTTTGAAACATGAGGTCTAAATTGAAAATGAACAATTAAATTTGCACTTTAGCCTTATTATATTGACTAATCATTTTTTTACACAAAAAAATATGATTCTGGAGCCTGACAACATATTAACAATCTCGGTATTTTCATATAAACGTTAAATTTCATACTATGTGTAAGGCATATATTCCATCCACTTAGAGCATCCACAATGGTGGATGCTCTCAAGAGGCAAAGTTAACATTTCTTACCTTTCGTCAGCGCTTGTTTTCACAGTGGTGATATGTAAGCAAAATAATTATTATTCTGATAAAAAGTTCCTACGGACAACTTTTGTTCGTAGGAAGTAAAGAGACACTTCTTACGGACAACATTTGTTCGTAGGAATTTCGTACGAACAAATGTTGTTCGTAGAAACCCAAAGATATAATAAAAATAATTATTTATATTTGTTACGAACTTCATTTTTTCGTAAGAAGTTCCTACGAATAAATGAAGTTCGTACGAAGTATTTGCAAATTCAGTAGCCAACAGGTAACTTTGCAAAACGCGTACCATTTCTTCTACTGAATTTGTTGGTTTAACTACACCATTGCAGAGCTGTCAATTTGTAAAATTACCATTTCTTCCGTCTTTTAGCATCACCACTACGGATGCTCTTATAGTTATTGGGGTAAATCTAGTAGGTGGTTCGCATGATTCTACCATGTCCACCACTAGGATTTGAGATTCTCATAGGGCCCACACAAATCCCACATCAACGTGTGTATGGATTGCTGACTACATATTTAGTACTACGTTATGTCCATATTAATGAACTCCCAAAATTGAATCTGACATTCAGAATTAATCCTACACAAATTGATCCTTATGGCTGACATTTAGGTATAGAGGCATTGAAATTAAATCTGCCAGTTATGGATACTATAAATATTTTTGGGTTACGCAGAAGGTGGTTTGTCTTAGTTTAATGGCCTTACTATTTCTGATAGAGGTTATATGAACGAGTAATATGCTAGTGTACATGAATGGATTCTCAAGCTCATCTTAAACAATTTTGGTATAACTCGGAACTTTGTATGAGCCTAATATATTTGTTTAGGTTCACAGAAAATAACTCATTCTTCTAGTTTGATTACTCAGATACAACAACATATATCAACTGAATGTAGCAGCCACTAAGTCACACTGAATCTCCCAGTGTGATTACTCCAAGAACACAACCCAAAAATAACTTATTCTTCTGGTAATTATGAAAAAGGACTCAACAGTTAATACACGATATCAAAATGTACAATATCGTTAATATGAAAAAAGACATCAACAGTTTCTACGTAGTATAGCACCTCAAGTAAGTTTATATACTCTACTACAACTACCTACCTTTTAACGTACAACATTGTGTTTGGCTATGAAATAATCTAGAGTTTCGAATTATAGGTTATGCGTGTTAGCCCGAGCACGACATAGTTAATACTGTTGGAGATTTTTAAAATAAGAGAGTAAGAGTTTTTTGGGTGTAAAAGCCTTAAGAGCTTGTCCCACATTGGAAGTGTGAGGAAGAGGTGGGAAGCTAACCCAAATATAAAAGGGGATAGTGTCCCACATTGGAAAATGTACAAAGCTAAGTGTCACCACTAAGCTATAAAAGGGGTGGGCAACCTTTGAGTCCCACATTGGAAAAATGTTAAGAATTTGTACACTTAATAAGTACAAATGGAAGATGAAGAGTTAATTCATCTAGCATTTAAGAGGCTATTCAAGAGACCTCAATACGGTGCGAAGCACCGTACGCACGCGCGCGCGCGCGCCCGTGCGGGTGCGGGGCAGTGGGATGTAGAGGCGCTAGTAGCGCACTTTGCACTTCAGGTTACCGGGATTCGTCCGGGTCGGATCGCGATAGCTCAGGCGCGGTCACTTTTTGGTTGACCCGTGCAAAACCGATTCGGTATTATTATACCTGTTCGGAAAGGACTTAAGACTGTTGGTAATTAACAGTCATACCTGTTCGGAAATGACTTAATTCAACAGTCATGACTCTTAAAGACAAAGCCTTTCATTTTCTATAAATTTAGGCTGCCTAAAAACGGAATTACATTGATAACAAAAACCAGTTTCAGATTTCCAGACCCTGCTATTACTCTCTTACAATTTTCAGGAGATACAAATTCTCTTATTCTGTTTTGTGCACATAAACAGAATAAGAACTTGATTGACTGTTCTTCGCTGCTACATCCAAGGGCTATCTTCAAATATACAAGTTGCAGACAGTGCAATTGCTTCATTGTATCTTGAGTACGGATTTGATGATTCCCGTTTGTATACCGAAATTCTTCATGTGGGGCAAATACTGTATTTAGGAAAGTGACATCACGCCTTGAAGTTTTATAGTGACTATTCAGAAATTACATTGTTGTATTGAAGATGACATTTTTGAGATATATAAAGAGTTCCATTTCTGTATTTGCATTCATAATATCCAACAAATACACGGGTTGGGTTTATGTCAAGCCCTTTGAGAATTACTTGACTAAGTTGACTAGTAATCGACTCAAGCTGAAAATAACACAACTCGGATAAAATACACATAATTGACACCCCTAAATCTAGAAGCATAAAATCCCCAAATTTCCTAATATTTCATTGCTTACTACCCTATTTCATTTTCACCCTCTAACTTCATCAGAAAAAATATATAAAATTCAAAGCCAGTCTAATGTGAAATTTCAATTGTCCTCATGGTGTGTTCCACGTCCAATACATTACTTAATGACGTGGTGCAAAATCCAACAGATAAGAGGCATACTCATGAAGCCAGGAAAGCCCACAATGCCTGGAATTTGAGAGAGGGGGAGAGGAACTATAATTTATACAGGTATATAACATAATGCATATTATCATTTCTCTATTATTAATGTCAGCAGACTAACATAAATTCTGTCAACAAAATTGCAAACTAATAAGTGAAAAATAATTATGAATGATAGAATGAACTGAAACATGAAATAAAGACATGGAACTCTTGTTGATTGGTGACTTTTTTCCTTTAAAAAATATTTATCACAAGCCCATCTTAAGCTAAAATGATTTCACCTACACACAAAGCAATATAGGCATCAAAACAAAGGATCTTCTTGGATAGTGAGAAGGAAGAGTTGGACAATAAAGAAAAAAAGAAAAATAAAGTATTAGAACAATCCCTGTTGAGGTAACAAGACTTCTAAACGATTGTTGAACTACAAATGTTATTTGTGATATCTTTAAGTACTAAAAATAGGCCTTCTTAATGTGGAACTAGTCATTCTCTACTTGAGTTTAAATTTCGTTATCATTTAGTGGGAAGCAGTTAAAAACAAGCATATCAAACCCCAATATATATCTTGAAATATAATATCCAGATATGTGTTAAATCATATCAAAGCTCAAGGTTTTATCCACATAAAAGTAATAATTTCTCTTACATTACGACATCCGAGCCAATATTAGATCATAGTTTTTGTACAGAGAACATATCAAAGTACTTCTAGGTTGAACGTTTTATAAAAATATAATAATAAACTGAAAATATAGTGTGATAGTGCGATAGAACAACACCAAAACATATACAATCAAATACAGAAGTGTACATCAATCCACATCCAAATTAGGTTGTTGTTGTTGTTGTTGTTATTGTTGTTGTTGTTGTTGTTGTTGTTGTTGTTGTTCTTACACTTTCAAGGGCATCACAAACTCAAAGGACAACTCGTACTTAGGAAGCTTAGCCTTTCAAGTCATTGATATGCATAATAATATAAAAATTTGTAGTTATATGGTCTGAAAGTAACTTCGTACTTAAGTTTGACATATTAAGTTATCTATGATATCATAAACATATATTACCAATATATCATGAGTTCATATCATTAGGTTCAATCTTCCAAATAAATAAGGCACCTGACATCGTAGTGATATCATGGTACCTACTAATGTGCATATAACATATAGAAACAAGTTAGACATATATAACACAACTATAATTTGATGAAATATATTTACAGCAAGTACAAACATTTCAGTGCATCATATTTTTAGTAGCCGGCATACAGAAAACCAATAAACTAAATGGTATCATAATTTCATACCCATAAGTTGTACAAAAACAAATAATACACGGTGAGGTTAAAGAGGGGGTTTGTTCGCATTGCCGAAAATGACCATTTATCTAGATATGCAAGTCCTAGTGATTTGAAGTGTCTAGATAAAGGCAACAGAGGTGATTTGTAGCCTTTCTATTCGCCTTTGATTGTTCATTATTCTATTTTTAGTCCATATGATTTTGTTACTTGCACCTAACAGGATAAAGATTAATAACAAGAAACAACCCTCTTTACACATTAATTTATCTCAATTCCTAGTAATGAAAAAAGTCTTTGCCACTTATTTGTTTCACTTTTATAACTTTTCAAGTGTTCAAACCTCTTTTTAGAACACGTATTACACGTACAATAAAAATAAATAAATAGACGCCCTAAGATAGGCATACAATAACTAAAACAAACCTTGGGAAAAAAACTAGGTATACTGAAATAGAAACTAACCTTAGTAAAAAGAAAAACACCGCAAGAATATAAGAACGGATCATACTGTTGCAGAGCATCAAGAATCACAACCCTAGAGAAAAAGCACGAGGTCCCTGGTTCACCTAAAGTAAGCTGGAGCCGATGACCTGGGCTAAGTTGTCAGATACCCCTTGGCCCCTAGTTGTAAATCTTACAGTGAGTACAATATATCTAAACCACTAGAGTGTTCTGTACGGATTATGTTCTCAATTTCAAGTGTTTTAAAGAGTCCACGAGCCTAAAATATAAAAGAAAATTCTATAAAGCTGCCACGATATAAGACGCACGTAATTGAATAAACAATTCTGCATATAACTAACATAAATTATTCAGAAAGAATGTTAAAGACAAAAAATATTAGAAGAAAAATGTTAATATCTAATACCTTACACTTTATTTTGGTGTCGGTAATCTGACAAACCAAAACCAGAACTAAAAACACAATAGACCTGATCCCGAACAACATCATCCCATTCACCACCAACACCACCCCATCATTGCCTCCCTGCAAGTCAACAAATCTACTTCAAGCCTGAAATCAAAACCAAATGTGACTGACAAATTGATGAGAGGACTAAACACGACCCAAAAATATGAATTGTCACCCCTAATACTTTCCATGTACCTATAAAATAAGGGAATTAAAGTACATGTAAAATGTTACATATTTAATTATATTTTTGTCCAGTCCAAACGAACTCCCTTATCCGTAAGTGAATAAACACCAAACTATGAAATCTGGGAATATAGTGAACCTTATAATTCTCCAATTAAGTAAAAGTTTCTTTTCTTTAATGGAATTTCACGCTAAAATTTTGATATTGTCCCAAGGTTGCATGAGTTTCAAATTTTGCATCTCTATTTTTTTAATGCTTTAAATTATTGTCCTACGATAATACAATACCTTAAGTGTTATTCATATGAGAAAGTGAAGATGGGGAATCATATTGATGTGAGAAACCCAAAATACGTTTGGAGACCACTAACTTGTTGGCAAAAACTATTAAAAAATAATAAAGCGTCAAGAAGAGAAATGGCTTACGTTAGAAGAACACCATTTTTGAAAAAATGTTATGATTAAAAACTAAGATTACGATGATGCACCACATTATTGAAGAAATTTATATAATACGTTAATTTTTTACCCTGATTTAAAATTGACTAAGTTTTGTTGAGAAATGTGCCCATATAAATAGAGATATAAGCAATGACATAATTTTAGACATAACTGCATATGGAAAATCACAAACCCAACAACAGAAAAGTTATATAAACAAATTATATAAAATTTGTTCAAACCCCGGACCATATATAAAAAAATTACTTCATGGGTACATTGAGTGTCCACACTCCATAATTGATACCACCAATATAACATGTTTCTTCATCCGGTTATCTTTCCATACTGTGTGTGCTCTTTAGAAACCTAGGGGAAGAAAACAAATGGGAAAGTATTAACACATCCAATTAATTGAACTGAAAAAAGGAAAAAGTATAGAAGAAATGAGAAAAAGCATTCATATCTGGTGATGCTTTTTCATGGTTTAAGAAAGAATGAAAAGAGGAAGTAGTTCATTTATAACGGTTTCAGAAAGGTTGAGTACTCGAAGGCATGTTAGAAATTTGAAAAGTTGAGTACTCTAATACATTTGATTTTGTAAATCGCAACCCTTGATATTGCGATTTACAAAATCATATATCTTCAATTTATCAAACCTATTGTCAACCACCTACAATAACTCCACCTCCTTGTACTAAAGAATCAACCCCTTGAACTTTAAACCTTCACATATCTCATGATCGGTATGAAATTCATTTCACTTTTTATTGTACTGAAGAATAATTTTTTTACCTTTACCTTACTCTAAAATTACTACAATGGTGACATGGGTAAACTAAAGCTTTTCGATAACAATTGCAATATGAAAAAAGTTTGTGTTCTTCCTAGTACTTTATTTATTTGTTTATTATAATATAAATATAAGTTAAAAAATAATGATCATTTAAAACAAAAATCAATAGTTTACTTTTCATTGTGGACACATCCTTTCGAAATTCCCGCCATGATAATCCTCAACTATAGCTTAAAAATATATATTCTTCAAGAAAAGAGATAGAAAGAGAGGGCTTACATGTCCTGAACATATTTTGAAGCTACCATGATAGTATTAATTAGTAGCCTATGTACATTTCTAGCAGTGATCCGAAACTCAGGGTGAAGCTGGAAAAATCGATCAATGTACATGACTTCCAACCAGATCTGAGCAAGCCAATGCATTCACACCAGGAATAATCTACGGTCAAGCACTTGAGAGGGAAAGAATGGGAGCGGACGGTAAGTAATCGTCATCCTCGATCGAACCTAGGGCATCAACCGCGAGTGACCCAACTCTTATTCAAAGCCCATATTCCGCATTTATAGGTGATGGAAAGGCAAAGGGCGAAATAGTGGGATATGAAGCAATAGAAGGGTAGAGAAACCTTACTAATAAAGGGGACATTAAAATGGGAGGAATGCAGGCGATCCTGGCAGCGATCATCCAACCTTAAGTGCCATCCAGGTCTAGGGTCAAAACACCCATCTGCGTCTTTGCTGATTTGAATTTATTTATGAATATTAGAATTTACATGATTAATACTACTTATTCAACAAATTCGATTGATTTATACGGGTTGATTTTCTGTTACGATAAATTGATGAAACAATAGCCAATCCAATAGCAGCTTCAGCGGCTACAATAGCTATAACAAAAATTGAGAAAATGGCTCCTTTTAATTGACGACTATAAAAAAAATCAGAAAATGTTACAAAATTAATATTAACCGCATTCAATATAAGTTCAAGACACATAAAGGCCCTAACCATATTTCGACTCGTGATCAATCCAAGGCCTTTTTCTAATAAGCTAATTCATTTGGGACCCTTTAGATCCACTATTCTTCCTATTCAATGATCAGCCCTTTGTCTCTGTATTTTCGCATCGAGAATTATTTGTAGATAAAGAGGTGTCAAAGGGGCTTCTTACTTCCCAAACAGATCCTCCTATATCTATATATAATCGTTGGTTTATCAAGAAGATGCAAGAAAAGCACTTCGAATTGTTGATTAATCGCCAGAGATGCCTTAGAACCAATAGTATGAAACCAACCTGATTTGAGCAAGCCAATATGATGAAGTCTCCAATTTATCAAACCTACAATCACTGCACCACCTTGCAGTAGGATACGGCACTAGCGAACCTCTCACCCTACCTAACGACGACTACTTTGTCGGTGTCCTAGCATTTTCTTTCACCTCTGAATTCTTCTCTCCAGTTTCAAAACACACACTTTTTTTTGGCTTTGCTCTCTTTTTCCAGGAGATTTCTTGGGGACCTCTTTCACTGGTGTTTCTGATTTGGTTATTTTTTGAGAAACTACAAATGGGGTTTGCTTGGGTTTAGTTTTGTGGGTTTTCCTGGAAGATTTAGGAAGTCGAATAGGTGGGCATATAAATTATCTTATTTTGGGAAGATGAAATGACGGGGAAATTATAAATGTGGGATATGTGAAGTGAGGCTTGAAATGAATGAAAAACAAAACGATTACTGCCATGTGGCCATGCTCTGTGATTAGGAGTAATAAAGTGGTGTATTACATTTTATGATAGTATATAGATGACTTTTCACCCATCCATGCTTCATTTTTAAAACCAGTGTTGTTTGTTCTCTTTATCGTTTCGTTTGTAAAGTAGATAGGAACATTTTTTCAACATCTTGCTTCTTTTTCCACAAAGTTTGCTTCAATGCATATATCTTTGACTATAATTACTTATATACAGAAAAATGAGTATTCTGAGTGGTCTTATTGATTAGTAGGCTTCACGCAACAGTCAAGACATAATATGAATGGATGTAGTTTTGGAAAGCTAGGAACGAATAAGGAGTCACAATTTTCAATATAGGAAGGACAAATACAAAACAACTATAAGATGTGAGTTACCTAAAAGTAAAAAAAAAATTACATGGATTTAAGGTTCTTTATAAACTCAAACAAAATGTCTAATTAGAAATCAATGGTCATGCCCAAACTAAACAGTTCAGAAGTTAAAATCAACCCGCTTAAGAAATTAAAATCATTCATCAACGTATAAATTCTAATTTTTGAAGATTAGTGCTTCTGAACACTTCTGATCATAATATACCCAAAAAAAGTTGTGAAAGAATTTCAACCACAACAAATAATAAAATAAATTACCCCGCGATGGATTCGACTAAGTGTCTTGCCTAGATCGAGACAACCTTTTGAAGTTAATGTTGCATCCCATTTTCGTACACTTAGGGTCTTGCCAGCCTCTGCAAAAATAGGCCTTAGGAAGGTCATCGAGAGTTGCAAGAAAATGTAATTATCAAATCATAATGGAATTCTAAAATTGTGAGCATATGATAGCTATCAAATCACCGTATCTGGAAACATCATCTCACAATTGGAATTAGGAACCAAAGCTGAGTAGGTTCTTGAGTCAGTTTACTAGACAAATACCAATCATCACAAAAATAAGAAAACACTACAAACAATCACCAACAACTACAGATTAATGTATGTTAACTTGTAGAGGTTGATTTTTAAAAATCTCAATCAAGATAACCTAATTTAACACTGAGAAATTTAAGAAACATAATCTTAAAATTTATGTTAGTCCAAAAAAGGCGCTAAACGGAAGGTGGGAGGTGGGAGGCATCTAGTTCCTAAGAGGATACCTAGGCGGTTGGAAATCGATCAAACCTTTGCAACACGAATTTCTCGGGGCAAAGTCTTTAACCTCTAAAACACGAATTGGTCTGCAATACGATATGCAAAAGTTCGTAGGAGGCAGAGTCCGGGGGAGAGGCATTGGTTGGGGGAGGGGCAGAGGTAGGAGGGGAGAAGAATAGAGGTTAGTGACTTTTGCAACACGATAGGAAGTGGCGTAATAATCTACCCGACTTGGGTATTTCTTTCTATTTTTTTTCTTTTAATGACTTCTGTAACGGTTACGGATATATTATAACACTTATATTTTATTTGTAACGGTTTTTAACCATTATAAATTTCTAACTCACAAAATTCGTTACAAACGAAAAAATAAATAAGCTACAAAATAAGTCTTTTGGTGTAGTGGTTACAAAGATTTTGAGATCGTTGTCAAAAAGTTTTATCTCTAAAGTGACTGTTTTGAATTCCTTAGATAATTTGAGCAATTTAAAATTAGAAACCTGGTAAGAGACCTCCATACATATGAGATTGACATGTTTCCTAACACTGTCAAGCCTAAGGATAAAGGGATAGTACTTATAACCCATTCTAGGAATACAGAGAAAGTGTCCACGAGAGATAAGAAAAAGAAAGGGAAAGTTTATGGGTCCGAGTCTGAGGGAGAATTTGATTTTGATATGACCTTACTTGCAAATTTTTTTAAAAAGTTTCTCAATTTTCCTAAGAAAATTCTTCCAATAAAAGATTTTTTGAGAAAAATAAAAAGAAGAATAAGGCCAAAGAGAGCGGTGAGAAAGAGAAAGAGAAAGAGAAAGAGAAAGAGAAAGAATAGAGATGTTTTGAGTGCGAGAGCAAGGGGAATAAGGCATTTGAGTGTCCCACTAGGCTAAAGGGAAAGGGAAAAAAGATTGCCATGGCAGCCACTCTTCGCGATAATGAGAAAGGGGTGAAGGATTCTGGGGGTGAATCTTCACATGGGATGTGTGTAGCATTTTTAGATAGTCATGTGAGCGCACCTAGTTTGTCCCATGACGATGAGGATACTTGTGCACGTGAGACCCCCAAGGAGGATGATTTGAGTGTTTCTAGCGAGGGTGAGAGCAAGTGAGCTAGTAAGGCTGATCGTGAGCTCTAAATTATGTTTAAGAGATTTGTACGTCGAGACCTTAAAGACTAAGAAATTGTATGAGGAGTTAGGTCTCAGGGTGATTAATTTGGAGAGAGATATTTAGAGTTTGAGGGGATTTGAGGCGTGGGTGAGTCAACTCTAGATGGTGAAGGTTTCTTTAAGTGAGGAGTTTATCGTCGTAAATCAAGAAAATAGTGAACTTATAGCCCATGTGTCACAATTAGAGAGAGATCTTGAACGTGACCAAGAGGTAAAGGCCACTTTAGAGAATAATAAGGTAGGAAAGATGCTCCTCGGTCCCGCTTTGGTAATGTTGAGAGACTAGAAATAGGTCATGACGGTGTGTCCACTTCCCAAGTTGCACCCGAGCCGATTCTAGAGTTTGTGATTGATCCATATGTCTCTCAACCCAACCCACTTAAGCGTGTCGTTACAGATAGGAGAGTGCACCGTAGACATTTTGAGAGAGGTGTTCCTAGGCCCATGGATGTTTCCACCCATTGAAAAAATAGAGGACACTTTAAAAATTTTGTTTTAAGTTCGGTAATGTGTTATGTTTTTCTACTACACGTGTTTCTACGACACATGCACCCACACATGATACTTTGGATACTCCGGATAATTACATGAGAGAGTTTGCAGATATTGAGGAGTAAGTTAAGTTTTTAGTGAATACTTCACATGATTTGAGGGATATTTTTCATTGGATGTCACCACCTTTGGAAAACTCCACCGCACCTAACGGTTGAGGTTTGGACTTGTTTGCTAGGATAGGATGATTTTCATAATGATATTTTATGCCTATTGCTAGTGTGTACCACTTTTGTATTTATATTTTCCTTTTTAAATATATTTTTCTAAAAAGCCTAAAATCTTTTTGTTTATGAAAAATTTTGGAAAAATACAAAACGACTTTCTATTTTTTGAGAAAAAATTGAAAAGGACAAAAAGAGACTTGTATTTTTTTTACACCATATATGAATGGAAATTTAGTATGATCGAGGCACAATTTCATTACATATCCATGTGACTGTTTGATAGTGTTTTGATATGCATCCTCATTTCATTTTTGTGCTTTATAATGTTCGGAGTCATTAAGATGTAATTTGAGATTACTACCTACATATTTGACTCTTAGTCGCCTTTAATTCACACTTGCACATATTTGTTTGATTATTGTACTTGTATAACACATATTGGTCAAAAAATTCCCATCTCAATCCGGTCTTTAAAACGAACCAAATACGATAAAACTCGACAATGAAAGTAGTGCATGTAATAACCATTGTCCGTGAGGAATTTGTTTAAATTTGAAAAAATGATGAGTGAACACGGGAAAGAGCTGGGAGAATACAAAACTAACTTGTCGTGAAAGACACTATTTAAAAGGGCTCGAAAAAAAATTAAGGAAATAAAAATACATTGTCGTGAAATTAAGGAAATAAAAATAATTATATGCCAAAATGGGGCCAATAGGATTTCTGTAAGGAGAGAAAAATATATCACCTAAAAGAAAAAATAAATACATGATTATTTATGAGGGAGTTTGGTTGGAAATATGTAATCAATGGGTTTGCAGGTTTTGACAAAGTCTTGAAAAAATATTACTTAGTTTTAGACGTTATTGGTGTGGAAATTATTTTAGACTTTGATGTGTCGATTAGATATAGTCGATGTCATGTACATTCACATTTTTGACACCTACGGACGATTTTGAGATCATTCGTTAAGAGTATCCGTATTCATCGTGCACATATGTTATGTTTGGTTGCATTGATTTTTCTATCGAATTTGTTCACACTCATTCATTCCGTTTCCACGATTTGATTATCTTAGTGTAAATTTATGGTGTGTTATTTTTGTAAAATTATTTTTTTTCCATTTTTTGTTTGAAAAAAATTAAAAAATCAAAAATAGTTTGTCGAATGCTTTTGAGTATATCTTGGATGATAGTAGTTTCTTGCTTTTCTTGTCGTGACACTCCATGTCTATTTTTGTTTATTCTTTTTCTTGTCTATTTCGGACAAATAAAAAGGGTGAGAACGAATTATGATTGTATGGGAGAGTTTAAATTATGGGGGAGAAATTGAGATTTGAGCTTTGTTTGATTTATGTTTATCTCATTTCAATCTTGATGCGTCACAAAGGTATTTGCTTTGTCTCATATGTGTAGGAACAAAATTGAAGATCATATCTTGCACACCCTGATGATGCCAAAGAAGATTTGAAGATTTCAAATCTGTAGATTGTAGATTTTTGAAGAAAGTTTAAGTCTTGCATTTTAAGTACCTTTTTAGTTTTGGGATTTATGGGAGGGTATTAGATTTGTATAGTCCATTTCATTTTATAATTCAGATGTTTTTAATTTGTACCGGCATAGACATAGGGGGAGATTTGTAATGACATATTTTACATTGTTCGATTTACATTAGAGTATGTCGTATACCACTATAACCGTCGATGGTTTATTCAATTTCAATCATTCATCGAGAAGGATCCGAATATCAATGTTCTTTAAATAAAATCCTCTCCGAGATTAATTTTGGTGAGGTTGTGTTTAAGTCCCTTTACGGTTCATTTAAAGTGTTGGGATAATTTTTCAAAAATATTTTTAAACACTTGAGGTATTGTTTTTCGTCAAAGAATTTTTCTAGTGTTGAGGCGGACTTTTAAATAAAAAATAAAAAAGTATTTTTTTTTCAGCTAATTTGAGCGATATATGTCTGCATTTGAGCGACGTTGTTGTTTTGTTCGAACGACGTGCCAACTCTATTTTTTATATAAAGCATGTTATATTATTCATTTTTCATTAAGAAGACCTGACGTTTTACACTACACGAAAACTGCAATCTGTAGTTTACTTTTGTCGTCTTCTTTTAGGGTTCAAACTTTTATTTTTTCAATTCACCAAAATCCCAAACGTTTAGTGAATTGTTTTGGAACCCAAGATACATCTTTGGTAAACTTTCTTGTGTACAGAGGTTAAAATTACGTTGATGACTGCATGTCATTTGGGAGTACTCATGGGTGTTTCTTGTTGATTTAGATTGCGTGTTATTATGGGATGATGCGGTTGATCCATTGTTGACTCTAGGCTGCGTGTCTATGTGAGTATCTGCATGATATTCATTGCAGATTTCATTGTGTATGTAAGTTGTGATTTATTTTACATAGCAAAATAAAAAAAATTCCCTTTTGGATTTTTTCCTGAAATCTGTGTCAGCAATTTATTTATGTTAGTTTAATTTTACCCGCGTAGTTATATGTCTTAGGGCTGAATTTAATTGGTTTAAAATTGACTCTAATTAAATAAGTTTACAATTGGAATTTTTGAATTCGGTTTAATTAATATCACATAGAATTCTTTTGGATCTTCATTGATTAAAATCGAAAAGGAAACTGATGACACACAATTCATTATCAACTTAACCAATCCTTCACTAAATCCTAATTGTAGCATGATCTTTTCAAGAAAAACCCATTCCACCCTATCATATGCTTTACTCATGTCATGTTTTAGGGAAAAGCGACTGTTTCTCCCTTTAGTTCTTTTTTGTAAAGGGTGGTTAATAGCAAAAGCCGAAATGACATTATCCGTTATACGCCTCTCATGAACAAAAGAACTTTGATTTTTCAATATAATAAAATCTAAAATTCTTTTAAGCCTATTTGCCAAGATTTGTGGAATTAATATTATATGACATTACACAAGCTAATAGGCCTAGATTGAGAAATTTGATTTGGAATTTTTATTTTGGGTATCAAAGCGATAAAGTTGTGGTTTAAAGAGTGGAAAGGCTTATCATTATTAAGAACATCAAGGACAAAATTAATAATCATAGGCCCGATGATATGCTAGAATTTTTGGTAAAAATAAGTAGGCATACCATCCGATCCAGGGGATTTAAAGGGGTTCGTTTATTTTAGAGCAAGATTTACCTTAGGAGCAGTGAACTCAAGTAAGATCACGTCATTCACGTCTCTCGTTACGAGACTGTTTATTCCATCCAGAATATACTTATGGGTGTCCAGGTGTGGTTTATTATCTTTAAAAATATAGGTGAAGTAATTCACTCCACACCTGACAATATTCTCCTCCCCTTTTATACTAATATCATTCCCATCAAGTGACTCATGAATGGGTCGTGATATTTACACCCAAAAAATATCTCCAAAACACCACATAAAAATTAAATCCAAACTTTACTCCAAAACACCCAAAAGTATTGTACCTTTTTTCCTTGTAAAATGTCTAATTTACCACAAACTAAACAAAAAATTACATAGAAACTAACACCACGTTATCTAAAACACCACAAACCAACCAAAAGACAGATTTTCAAACTGGTTACTCTTCCCACCGAAACCTCAAATCCACAGCTAAAACTAGTCAAAATCAACTTCACCATTCCTTCCCAAATATCCATTTTCGTGTGTTTATTGTGGTCTTTGTTGTGTTGTTTATATACAGAAACCAAGTATCAAGGGGCTACGTTGCAATGGGTGATGAAAAGAATGTTAATGATCAAGATTCCCAAACACAAAATATCCAATGCTCGTTTGATGATATTGAGGCATTAAACCACCTCTACAAACTATATAATCTGTAAAACAACGTTTAAAATGATGAAAAGATGAAAAAAACTACACTTATTGCACTTAAGGTTTCCCGTCACCGTGAGTGACAATGAGTTTCGGTCCTAAGATGCCGTGTAATGACACATCGCGGTTACATTTTACAGTGTATTAACATAACATGCTTACACTTGACCGTGTAATGATTCTTGGCCAGGGTTATAAATTCACGGTTTCACTTGGTCGTGGTTATATATTCACGGTTAAAGTTGGTTGTGATAAGTTCACCACGGTTTTATTTGGCCGTGGTATTATACCTACGGTCTAATGTGGCCGAGATAAGTTCAATATAGATATAATTCATGTAGCATATTTCCATTCATTCATGTATTGATTATTGTATAATCATTTCAGTTAGATGACTCAGTTCTAAACGATACATTTTGGCACGATATAGACAATCTCATTGTACTGAGTGTACCTACTGAATGTGCATCCACCGAGAAAATGAATATTCATGAACCGAGTATGACTCAATAAGCAACGACATCTACTTCGCCCAAATGTTTGCGTGATTTGTTTCCAGATTTCACATCATCTATGGTAAAAAACCATATCACGTAGTTAATTTCCAACACTTTGAGATATTTAATGCATGACATTATTGTATAACATAATTTGATTGTGTGCATTGTTAGGATGAGGAAACAGAAGAAGGATTGGATATTAATGCGATTAATCAAGACCATATAGTGGAATTCACAACTGAGGAGGTATATTTGGTTTATTAATGTTGTAATCAACATGATTTTACAATTATACTCGAAATATACATTTAAAATGTCCTTCAATTTAATAATGTCGTCTTGTGCAAAATATTTGATGACGGGACAAGACGATTGATTGGTGTCAACAAGTTGGTCGAAAGCTTCATGCGGCGTCATAATTCTGAAATCTGACAAGGTCCATATAGTCCGCAAGGGTAGGGTCATACTTGGTTGTGAGCTAAGCGAGCTTCGTAGACCCAAAAAAGACGAGGAGTTGGAAAAAAAAGGAAGTTTTCTTTTGGAACGCGAAAATGTGATTGCCCATTTAGATTGAATGGGGTTCTGCACAATAATGGCCATTGGGGGGTTAAAGTTGTCTGTGGGGTACACAACCATGTGGTGTCAAAATCACTTGTTGGGTACTCATATGTCGGCCGACTCTCCCAAGAAGAGTGGAACAATGCAAATTAGATGATAAACAATGGGGTTGGCCTGAAAGAAGTACTCCATACATTGAAAAAGAGGTCGGAGTATAATTATTCATCAATACGAACAATATACATTCACAGTTGGCTATTTTTTCACAACAACATACATGATTTAATGCAACTGTGACAGGTATATAGACAGTTGGTTATAGTCGTAAGCATACATTCCATGGTGAGACCCAACCGTGAATTATATGCAAAGACTTTGGCAATTTTTCCCCCCAACATACACGATTTCATATAACAGTGAAATATACTGTCACGGTGCGTTGTAACCGTGAAATATATGCATAGACTTGGCTATTTTTTCACCCCAACATACATGGTTTATTGTAATCGTGACAAGTATATAGACGGTTGGTTGTAGCCGTAAATGTACTTTCCACAGTAAGACCCAACCGTGAATTATATGTAGAGACTTTGGTAATTTTTTCTCCTAACATACATGGTTTCATGTAACCGTGAAATGTACTGTCGCGGTGAAATATAGCCGTGAGTTTCCACTCCACGGTGAGTTGTAACCGTGAAATATATGTAGAGACTTGGCTATTTTTTCACCCAAAAATACATGGTTGGTTCTAGCCGTAAATATACTCTCCACGATTTGATCCAACCGTGAATCATATAAAAAGGCTTTGGTGATTTCCCCCGCAATTTACACGGTCTAACGTAACCGTGGTTGTTTATTTGGCGGTTAGAATAACGGTGACACCACACCGTATAGACGTAATATAAGGTGAGAACCCACCATTTTGTTAACATTCAAGGACATAACATAACATTGAAGTACATAACATAACATTCAAGTACATAACAATCAAACACATATCACATAACATATTTGTTTCAACGTTGTTCCAACATAATTATCGCAAAGTTGTTCCAACACATAACACGTAACAAAATTTGGGATACTTTACAAACAAAATTTTTAAGAATACAGTTGCATTCAAATTGTTTGAACAAATTTTGTCTATCTTCTCTTTAAACGCTTCGTCGAGGTGGTTTTTGCTTAGGGGGATTTCGCTTGGGGGATTTTTGCTTGGGGGCTGGATTGTGGCGTGCCTTGGTCCATGTTTCTTCACGCACCGGGGCCTTTCCCTTTTATGTATGAGCGTGTGTCCCCTTGTCTTGAAGAAGGGCATCAAGCGCTACAAGTGATAGTTCAAGGACATCCGTAAGCTCCTGGTTTGATCCTCCTTTAATAGCTTCCAGGAGCATGCTAATGTCTACGTCTATCCCCTTAGCCTATATAAATTATCGTCAACTGTGTTAGATAGTTCCTAAACAAAGGAAATCAATTTAATGATAAATTTCAATACATTTACCATTTTATTCGAGTGCTTTAGCTCCAGCTAGCGTATTCTATTCTCGGGATTTTGAATGTATGGATGTGATCTTTATAGGTACCAAGACATGCTCCCATCCACACATTCCCAAGGCACAGACCTCACCGGGGTCGAACGTCTGGCATCGAACACTACATGGTCGACCCAGTTAAGTTGATACCATTTCTCCATATCAAACTTTAATTTGTATCGGGCCTGGGTATTCCCCCTCTCTTCTGACAAAGGGCGCATTGGTGGTCTAGGAATTGTTTGAACATGTCCAACTTGGCATAGGACCCTCTCCGGGTAGTAGGGTTCCCCGACATCATAGCAGATAAGGAGGTCATTGTACCATGAGACCTCATGAAATGGGTAAGCCTCACTTTTTTTGTAGTAGGGATCCCATACAACCTAAACGTGTTTTCGAATGTAAGTACATACATAAATAAAGAAAATAAATACTGAACTTAAAACAACTAACACTTACGTTTGAATCTTTTAAATCATCTAAGGTTTCCCATAGCTCCGGTAACTGTGCAAAGGCATCCCCTGACACTGTTTTTACCCTCCATTTGCATAGACGTGGCTCGCTATGCTCGAAATGGAGATTTCTAACACCCCTTTCCAAATTGAAGTGGTCATATATACACGCCCGCAGTCAAAAAAAATTCAATAGACATATTAATTAGGAGATTATTATATCACAAAACAAAATTTGAAATATATACCACGAGAAGGGGAAGATATCCGAACACTTGTCGAACGTCCACCCGGGAGGCAATCCCCAATTGCCGATATAAATGGGCCAATACACCCATCCCCAAGCATAGTCTATGCAATTGCCGACCTTTTGCAAAGACTGCAGGTAGTACACTAGAACTCTATTGCCCGATTTGTCCGGGAACAATAAGTAACTGACCATGAAAAACAAGTACCCCCTAGCAGCCTACTTAATCTTCCTCTTTGAAGAAATTTCCCCTAGCTTCTTAATACTACCCTTACAAAAATTCATTAACCAATCAAAATGAACAATGTATACAGACTTACACTCCTCCTTAACCTCCTCCTCGGTACAACCCAAATATTTAGTAAGCCAATGGATTTGGTCTATCTTTTCCTCGACTTTCTTCGGAACAATACCGTACACCGGTTTACCTACTATCGAGATTCAGAGGAGATGGTACACATCATTTAGGGTCTTTGTCATCTTGTCGAATGTCATATGAAATGAATTTGTCTCCGGCTGCCACCATTCGATGAATGCCAACACCGATACATAGTCTATGTACCTATAGGAGTGTATAATCAGATCGTAGAACCCAGAGTTCCTCACCAACTCTATTACCCGCTCATCCTCTTTGGCTAGATCTAACTTAGTAAATCTCTTGAAGCACGCACTTCGTGATTACCCTTTCCTCATCTCTATTCCAAATAGAATAACCAATATGGTAATGATAATTTTTAGGAGTTCGGGGGTGTTTGGCGTGCACCCCTCGAGCAGTTGGGAATCAGAGTGGATTATTTTTTGGGGGCATTCTTTTACGGCCCTTTCGATGTGGACTATTGGATTTCATCTTCCGAGGAAGAAGACTCGTCCTTTCCTGCCCTTTCTCCTTCTTCCTCCCTCTCTCCTTCTTCCTCTTTATCTTCCTCTCCTATTCTCACTCATTATTCCTCTCTTTCCACTCTATCTTCCCCTCCTCCTCCCTTTACTTCTTCCTTTCTAGCCTCCTCTCTCCTTGCCTCTCTCTCTTCATCTCTCTCTGCATCGATTTCCTCCTCTATTTCTTCCTCACTCTCTTCCTCATTTTCCTCCTCTCTCTCTTCATCACTTTCCTTCTCTATCTCTTTCTTTCGTGATTTATCTTCTTCTTTTTTCTCCTCCTATTTATCTCCCACTACTCCTACCTCACTCCCTTCACTAACCCTAATCAAATCACCTACAACCGCCTCAACTACTTGCTCAATTGATTTTGAAGTGTCACCCGCTTCAACATTAACTAAATCTCCTACCAATTTATCTAACGAAGTCGTCGGAGAATATCCTTTGCTTGAAGTAGTGGCTTCACTGGCACTTCTACTACTAGAGGAAGATACGGGTTATCGTACTTCCTTATCCGCCTCCAACCTCCTCTTTCGCTTGGATTCAGTAGGAGTATTTTTTATTATCACCATTTGTAAGACATACATAAGAAATTAACAAATTATATTAGCAAATTAACAAATTATATTAGCAAATCAACATTTATATACCCTAGCAAATAAATATATGAAATAGGAAATAAATTGGTACATTAAGAGATTAGAATTAAAATTAAAAAAAAATAATTACTAAAAAGGAAACCACGGTCCTATATGACCATGAAATATTTATAAACGGTTGGGTTTGGCCATGAAAATATAACCACGGTCGGGTTGGGCCGTAAAACCTACAACCACAAGGAGAACTGGACATATATTGTGTAATCACGGTTGGACATGACCGGATATTATTAGCACCTACGGTGACGGGAAACCATAGGTGGAGACCATTTTTTTCTCTCTTTTTTCAAATAGTTAAAACCTAGTTTTTCTTACCGTGGTAAACCCTAGGTTTGTTCATGCAAAGGGAATATATTTGCAGTTAGATTAATTAAGGTTACATTTTAAACAGTTTATAATGGATTTCTTATATGTACTGTGCATGCTAGGGTTTAATACACAAAATGGGAGAACAAAATGAGAACATGATAGTAATGGGAGTAAGGTTTAAAGGTTTAACATACCAGAAATGAAACTTCATGGTAATGTGGTGTTGTGTATTTTTGGTGTTGGGATTAAGGTTTAATGGGGGGGATGGTGGTTTGGGAGAGAAGTTAGAGAGAGAGATTGAAAGGGAAAAAATGAGGATTGAAATTTTTTGGGTTTTTATATGGGTGAAGGTACATGTGATATTGGGTTTTTTTGGTGTTTTGTATAAATATTAGGTGCTTATGTGGTGTTTTGTATAAAATGATATAAGAACCCCTCACAAATGCAATTGGCCCATTTTCATTATGGTCCCATGCGGTTTGAATAATTGCACTACACTCCCCGTCCTTTGCCCACCATGCCTCAAAGCAGTAAACATGATTCTTTATCCTAACCTTTTAAATGTTATTGAGTTGGCCCCCAAATTTAATGCAGATTGGGAGATGGTCTGACCTATGTTATTCAACGAGGAAGATGAAAATAAGTTTAAAAGAAGTGATGCACTCAAAATTTTCAAAGCATATGTCCAACTGTTCCTCAATACTTCCATTGTTCCATGTAAATTATAGTTGGTGTAGCCTAGGTACTTAAACTAAGAAGTGTCAATCGCTCCACTGAAGTAATGTATTTTCCAGTTAATTTGGGTGACTCTCCCATATATATCCCCATTAAAAAGGAGCTCATTTAAATCTCCCATATATAACCAATGGAGGTAGTTATAAGACCCCAAAAGCTAATGTATATTCTAGCGGATTCTTCATTTACTAACCTTGGGATGACCATAAAATCTAGTAAGTTGCTAATGCATAAAAATCGTACTATCCTTAATTATAGATTCCACATGGTTGAGGGACTATCTCTGAATATGGACAGTTATACTATCTTGTCATAGAAGAGCTAAGCCACGTGCTCTATCCACAATATCCACTTTAAAGGAATGAGACATTTTCAACTTCACATGAATCAACTCCATCTCCTTAGAGCCTAATTTTGTTTCACATAGAAACAAAATTTGGGGTACTTCTCTCTGAGTGAGTTCACACAAAGAACTAACCCACGACAATTCCATCTTACAACATTCATTGAGCTCGAAAGGGATGATTATCGATATCCCCCGCTCCTCCATCCATGTTTGAGATTTTTTAGATATTTCTTTTTCCAATTTTATCCTCTATCACCCTCCATTGCATATTTTCCTTTTTAACCATTACCCATGTGTATATCTACATTTTTTACGAGGATATCACTTGACCATAAACTCTCTTCCGCTTTTTCTTAGGCTGTTTATTTTTTATGTTTTTTAGGAGAGGTGAGTTTTCTTTATTTGGGTCATGAGATGAGGTCAAAATGGCCGACAGTTGGTTAGGTCAGTATGGGTTAAGGTTCATATTTGTTTCCGAATTATTTGGTTGAGGTGTAGTTTCAATTTTAGTTTGTTAATTGGGTTGGGGATGGTTTTAAGATTTGTTTGGTTTATGGTATGGTGGTAAGAAATATAGTAGGTGTTTGGTGTAATTTGTTTATGATAGGGGCAAGCGTCGAGTTTGTGTAGGAAATGGGTTCAGATCGTATCGATGGGATGGGGTTGTGGATCTGTCGTTGTCTAGATTGTATGGAGACGGTGTGGTTCTGTGTCAGAGCATAGAAGTTAAATCACCAATGGTTTGATGATGGCATGACATGACTATAGTTTCCCAGTGACCCTACCGAGCAGGTGGACAAAGCGGTTAGTGGAGAAGGGACTTGTTGCAAGTTTGGAAAAAAAGAAGAGGGGGGATAATGATTCGTTCTGACAACTATAATGGACTTCATATGGTTTGGTTTGGTTTAGAAGATGGGGTTGGTATTTTTGGTAGAGGTTTAGATTAGAAGAGTGGTTATGGTTTTTAGTTTTAAACTTGTGATGTGATTGGTCGTTGACATTGGTTTGGTTACTGACAAAGGGGGAATAATATGTGGGGTAGGTTTTGTTTTATCTTGAAAAATCTGGTATGGGTGACTCTTGTAGGTAGGTGTGGGACACGACAGTGGATGCAATAATAACAATAGAGGAAATAAAGGGTGAGGTGGATCAATAATACTAGGTCGACATATATTTGTGACACAGAGCGATGCGATATAGTGACGCGTCGCACCGTTATTAATTATTGTTTTATGGATGTGGGTCAACGCCAGTGATAATAGCCAATATCGGTGCGATACTTCACTGTCGCACCAAATGTATTGCAAACTTGTGTCATCTAGCGCTAGTAATTTTTGGCACGATAACCCGTTTATGGTAATAAATCGAAATGACCCGAACATGACACGATTAACTTATATAGATTTAAAAGTACCCAACACTTATACTAAAATCAAAATCAGTGCGACTAAAAAATGGCATAACTAACCCGAATTGCCACCCCTAGTGTTGGCACAGAAGGACCCGAGGTGGATACTTTATCAAGAAAACCTAGAAGAGGAGTAGAAAGTGGGTCCACAGGTGGGCTGGTATGGGTAAGTTTGTTGTCACATGGGGCTAAATTAGTGTCTAGGTACATTAGTTGCATGTGTGTGTCCCCCACTTTATTCGTATTATACGAGTCCACCTCCATCTCCTTACTTTTTCCCAAATTCAAAATTATCCCATTTTCTTTTTATGCAGTGGAGTCCCTATTTTGTCTACCACACCGAGATTGATCACCCTGATTTTTAACTTCCACCACCTTTGTTTCATGATTTTAAAATTGGATTCCCTCCGTTTCCTTTCATTTTCAGTCTGGAAATCATCATTTAATTTTTTGATGACCTGAGTCTCACCCTCCTTGTAATTTTTTTCAACCCCATCTTTTCTAGTAAACTTCTTTTTTTTTCTAGCATAAAATGTAACCATTCTCTATACCTTGATGGCATTGAGAAGTCTATATCCACTTCAAGTCTTTCCTCACTTAATATTAATATGAGTGCTTCACATAATTAGTTTCTTAATATTTAACAACGCTTTGATCCAAAGAAAATGGCCCCAACCGGCACCATCTTGCGATATATCAATTGCCCTAAATTTGCCCAATTTGCTACCTAGTATTCTCTCTGTGTCCTCCTCCATTTTGTTTAATGGAAGATTAAAAATATTTACCCACATCAGAGTCCATTGGAATTTCATATCCATGGGTGCTCTCTCACCATCGAATTCTTGACATAGGACAAGGTTTTTGTCAAAGGACCACGGCCTTCCATTGAGTACTTTTGTTTTATTCAACTATGTAGTTAAATTTTAATAGAAAGTGAATATCACTTATTTTTTCATCTCCATTCATTTACTTGCCCGCAATGCAAGTTTCATTATCGTCCGTAGCACTTTGAAGCTAGGAATCCTCGTTGCCATCACCCTTCAGATAAGGCACATCTTGCTTTTTTTCAATGCTTTATTCCACTTTTTCTTCTATTTCTACCCTTTCGAATTCTTCTTCTATTAAATCTATTTTCTCCATTAAACCTCAATATCACCCGCCATTTGATTTTTGTAACAGACAATATTCACACCTAAAAGTCCTATAAGTAAGCCCTTGGGGAAAAGAAGCATTGTACAAGACAAGGATTAATAACAAATCATATGAGAGCATAATACTTCCAAGAAAAAAGACTCTTCAGAACAACCTTTTGTACCTATTCATTCAATTCAATAGTGCACGCACTAGTTTTTAAACATGCTACAAATTTTATTTTTATATCTTTTTCTTATTAAGCATGTATACATTATATTGATTTACTCTAAATTTTATTGTGCCAATCATATTTGATGGAGGAACTCGTGTCACCGTTAGAATGCAGATTTTTAGGGATTAAATCTCAATTGATGGGTATCATGTTTCTTTAGACTATAGAGTGGGATGTGAAATTTTTATTAGTTCGATGAAAATTATTTTGTTAAATGTTATAGTAGATTATGTTTGGATATGTTATTTAGATACAATTAGATAATATGATTCAAATTCTTGGTTGATAACTAATCAAGCCTAATAATTAAATAAATGTATGGAATCGTGATTTGTATGATTTTACTGCAATGAGATTAGTTTTGATAACTTATTTTTGTTTGAAATAGTAACATTGCATTAGAGCTGAAGGTGTATTTATGCGTAAGTTGATATCTTAAGTAATTTAGCCACAAAACAATTAATTTTTAGGTCATTTGGCATTTGGCTCCTATTAGTTATGTCTAATATCATCGTGGGTACTGTTGATGTAAAAAACTAGATTATCTCTAATTAATCAATCACAGATAAAGACATTAATAAGACAACGGATTTTTAAAGTGGTTCAGCCTGATGAAAATGGTCTACGTCCACTGTTTTTGTATTGCTGACTGTTTATTTGGAATCTCGATAATAGGTTTAACAAGAGATCCAAAGTCCCCTTCTTATGAGGAAGTTACACTGTATTTATAGACTTGAGGTTGTACATATGAAAGGATAATGCGTTGTTATCTAGTAGACATATACATTTGTACGATAATAATGTGCATTTAATGCGTAGCTGTCTTTTCATTCTGAAGCTCTGCACGCTAAGTAGCTCAGACCGCTTAAGTTGCTCGGGGCGCCTGAGTTGCTCTGTACGCTTAAGTTTCTCGGTACGCTTGAGTTGCTCGGTGACAGTATGGTATTCGTCTAAAGTATTTGTATTTTCCACGTAGGTTGGTACGTGTCTTCAAGTGATTGTTCCACGTCAGCAGACTAAATTTGGTATCAACAGAAGCCCCCAATGTTTCACAGTTGAGGTTGATGGAGAGTGTGGAATATTTTGCTTGAAAACTGCTTGGATTACTGATCTTCATGGATTTTAGGAAAATTTTCAATATATATAATTCCTTTTTGAGCGCATAATATCAAGCTTCATAAATATTTTGAATTTTCACGATCACTTCGATATTTTTGCCTTTTTCTTCTTTTATCCACCGGAAACGCAAACGTCTTTCCTTGTAATCATTGTTTTTCTCTATTCCCGAGGTAAAGTATTTAAGTACGACAGAAATCCTATCATTTTTTGCTTTTCAAATCTGTATCTATGAACCCTTCATCTTCTCTCTATCTTATGCCTTCGTTCTTTCCATCGTTCATTCACAATTGATCTCTATTTCCTCTATAAGATCTTCTTCCTTCTTCTTTATTTTCTTTATTCACCATGGTTTATATTGTTGAATCGTTAGACAAATTTCGGTCTGAGTTTTCAATTCCTTCGTGGGTTATTTGGAAGAACTTCTTATCCTTGTGATTTACTTTCTTTGGCGGAGGGACACTGGTTCCCAAGTCTTTTTGTAGCTGAGTGAGGTTTTTCTTTCCCGCCAAATCCCCTGTGTTTGGATTTTTGCCAATATTTTGATATTGTACCTGGAAGAGTAGCTTCAAATACATGGAGGGTAGTTAATGGCATACATAGGTTGAATCAACTTCATGGAACTCATATGGGGATTCCAGAAATTATGTATTGCTATAGATGGGTCACTAGTGACAATACTTTCTATTTAAAAACTAGGTTTTTGAATAGAGCGTTAGTTATCAATCTTCCCGATGCCAATAGGGATTATTTTGATCATGGGGTTGTGATGAAAAATTGGCAACACCCTCAATTAAGTGGAGATGACGTGTACCAAGGTCCCAGGTGTCCGCTTAATGGCAATGGGATAGGTTGTTTTTATTTTTGAAATCTTATTTTCTTTGTATTCGATGAAATGCACCACTGACATTTGATTTTGTTTGTTACAGTTGACACTAAAAGAAAACCTCCAAAAGAAACCGAGGTTAATATAAAGCATTTAAAATTTATCTGGGGCTTGCATCAGTCTGTTGCTGGGGATCATATTAGATTTGCTTCTTATTTATTGCAATACAGAAGCTACACCTCGTCTTTTATTTCTCGTCCTCATCCTGTGGTAGTTGATCTTGATCAGGTACCAATCTCTGAGACCAGTGTGGAAGGTTCTTCTTCTGACTTGAGTATTCATATTACTGACGTAATGAAGAAGAGGAAAGCTCCTGCCTTTTTTGACAAGTCTGCCTTTGCCACCGATGAGGTAAAGAAGAATAAACAAGATATCCCAAATGAAGGGATAAAGAATACAGATGTACTCCCTTCTATTGCTGCCAAGGAAGCTGGCAAGAAGCCCCATGTGCCTCCGAGTAAGACTGTTGTCATCTCACCTTCGAGTGAGACGGTTGTCATTCCACCAACAGAGACAGCTCCTGCTCCTTTGAGGAGATTAAAAAGAAGTTCTTCTGAGAGACCTGTTAAACCTATCTCTCAACCTTCAAATGTTGAAGGTAGTGTTCCAGCTCTTGTTCTTCCGAGCTCTGCTGTGGGCTTGATAAGATCCTGGATTGTTCCATAATTCCAAGGTGTTGAAGACACCTTTTCACTTGAGAGACTTACCACATTAGATGCTCAACACATTACTTCATTAAGTACCTTTAGTCTGAGTCCTTTATTTCTAGTACTATGTCCATATATTGACTTAAAATTCTTTCTTTTTTCAGCTTGTGACTTGCTTCAATAGCATTTTGAAGAAGGATGAAGACATTAGGGCTTCCAGCTCCTCGAGTGGGGTAGAAGGAGCTTTTGCTAGACTAACCCAGTCTTTGAGGGAATATCGTTAGAAGTATGAGAAGGATAAAGATTATTGGGAGAAGCAATTCAAGTCTTTTGAAGCAAACCGAGATCAAGCTATGACTGCCTCCAAAGAGTTGGATAAGAAATTGAAGGAGGTCGAACAACATAATAGCGAGCTTGAAGTCAAGCTTAAGTCTGCTGAAGAAAATGTCATCAAGCTCCAAGATGTTGAGCGACATAAGATAGAGTTATAAGAAAAACTGAAGTCTTCTGAGGAGCTCCTTAGCAAAAGGACCTCCTCGGAAAAAGCTAATAGGAAGGCTGCTGTTAAAAAAAATTTAGTTCTGGTTGGGACAAGGGTTGGAACAAGGGTCTGGCTATCATGTCTTCTTAAATGGAGTATGCCAGTGTCAAATATTTTAGGGATGGATGGGTAGCAGCCTTGAAGGATTTATAGGTTGATGAGAATTTTGAGTTGTTCCAGCAGCATACTCATGGCCCTCCTCCCTCTCCTGGAGAAGAAAAAGAAGATAAAGCATCTTCAGATGAGTCTTCCTTGATGATAGGAGAGCAGGTCCCGATTGTTGCTGTTTCCCAACCCTCTAAGCAAGTCCAACAAGCTAGCACATCTACCGAGCAGCTGCCCATGCCCTCCGAGCAACCAACTCCTTCCTCCAAACCCTGTGAAGAAGTCGTAGGAAACAAGGAGAAGGTGTAAAGTTGTTCAGGTCTTTTGTTTCGCTATTTTTGCGAATGTAACCTTAAACTATGTTTTCCTTTATTGTGATGAATAAAATTTGAACTTTTGTTGTTCATCTGGAATTTCTCTCTTACTTGCTCTGTTCGCACCATTATTGATTTTTTTTATTCTTATCTTTCCTAGTTTATGGACAGGATGGAGCTCTTATCAGCTCATGATACAGAGTTGATGAAGAAATGCAATGACTATATCAAAGATGGTTATGCAGACCTTAATAAGGCCCAGATAACTGACATCCTTGGATCAGGTGCTTCTGACCGAGCAGTTGAAGCTTACCAATTCTTGAAGTGCTTACTTGATCGTGCTATAGCCAATAATGTTGCCTACTATGAGATGATTAAAGATCTTCAAGGAATGATCGAGGAGCTTCAACAGTAGTTCAAAGAATCTATAACACTTTTACATCAAGGTTATGAGAAAGAGTACCATCAATTGAGTGTTTACAAGCAATATGACAAGTTCATTTCTGCTCATGAGAAAAAGGAGAGCGTGTTAAAGCTTGAAATTGAAGAGCATAGATATATTGCCAAGCTGTTGGAGTAGGAGAACATCGTTTTGCTAGAGGAAATGAAATAACTCAAATCTGCTGCTTCTTCTTTGGGAGCCTTGGTTCCCAAAAATGAAGATGGTTTTTCATTTTTAGAAGTAAAAAATGCTAACTTAAGTGATGAGTTAAAAACTTTGAAACGAGCAGGATCTTCCACACCTGCTCGTGGTATAGCAAGATCTTCTTCTCATGGACGAAGAAGGGTTGGTCGGGTTACCATTGAAGAAATGAGAACTCAATCGGGCTTAGAGAATCAAGCCGTTCAGTTGATGGAAAATAACCAAGCCTTCGGAGAGATGTCTAAGAAGATTCTGAATTTCACCGACCAACTCTCAACCCAGAGTTCTGCTCTAGAAAGTAAAGAAATTTTGGTGAAGAATTTCCACAAGCAACTTGAGAGATTGACTTATCAATTTCACAAGCAACCCAGGGAATTTTGGATGGATGGGTATAATGAATCTCTGTATCACCTTGATGCTTGTTTATAGCAGTCGAACAACGAAGGATACAAGCAGGGGTGGTTGAATGCCTTATATGTCTTGAAGGTGGAGCAAGGTCATTTCCTATGGGATTATTATGATCCTGGAGTTCTTGATTTGCCTGTGCCTCCTTCAAGCTTGATCTTAATTGGATTCCAGCTCGTGCTATTCCTCGGATTTTGATCTCCAAGTATCTCGGTGATTACAACCTTCATTTAAATTTCGAGAAATCTCGTCCAGAACACTTTCTCGATAGTCCATCCATAATGAATGTCAGAATGCTGGGAGATTTAAACTTTATAAATTCTCCTTATGCATTAGATGATCCTCCAGCTGGGGTGGAACCTGTTTCAAAAGCAGAGGGAAAGAAACCCATAGAATAGGATATGTTTATGTAATGAATCAAATTTCATATCATATGTAATCTACTTGATTTTAGTGAAGAATTTTTTAGTCTTTGACAATTTCATTTTTCTTCGAAATAATTGTAGAATGTCCGTGTTTATTGGTTTGTTGGTTGGTGAATATGTATATATATATATATATATATATATATATATATATATATATATATACCATACTTATCCCATTTGTTGTTTGATTACAGTGACTTATAACTCATTGGTCCTAAGCAATGGAATGATTTGCATCCCATATTCCTGCTTAGTTGTAGTAATCTCGTATGGATTACCTGGTTGCCTAGACAGTGCACGCCCCGGGAGGTCATCCAGCTTCTTGCCTAGTTTGGTACCAACCAAACGGAGTTGGTGGTTATTGATTTACCGACCAACCGGAGTTGGTGGTAATGAGATGCCGACCAACCGAAGTTGGTGGTATTGAGATGCCGACCAACCGAAGTTGGTGGTATTAAGTTACCGACTAATCGGAGTTGGGGATATTGAGTTTCTGACCAACCGGAGTTGGTGGTAATTGAATTGACGACCAACCGAAGTTGGTAGTGTTTGAATTGCCGACCAATCGGAGTTGGTGGTAATGAGATGTCGACCAACCGGAGTTGGTGGTGTTTTAATTGCCGACCAATCGGAGTTGGTGGTTTTCGCTTTGATTTTGGTTTTGTGTAGTGTATAGCACTAATATTCCAAAAAATTTCAACAAAGAAGGAAATATGGGTGAAACATCACTTTATTCATATTGAAGAAACTGTATTACATAGTAATTTCAATTACTGATGGTACTTGCGCTGGTGTTCTGCATTCCATGCATTCCTGAATTCTTCTCCCTCCAAAGTTTCAATTCCGTATGTCCCTGGACGAACAACTTCTGTTACTCTGTAAGGTCCATGCCAGTTGGCTTCCAGTTTGTTATTCTTTTGGATCACTTTCTTCAACACATAATCCCCTTCTTTCAAATCACACTTCTTCACTATTTTATTGTAGAACAAAGTTGTTCGTTGTTGATATGCAGCATTCCTGACTGCTGGTTCTTCCCTAACTTCTTCGAGCATATCGAGATATAATCATCTCATCAAGTCACTGACAGGAGAACTGAAATTAAGCACCCTATGTGTGGGTTGACCCAATTCAGTAGGTATGACAACCTCACTCCCAAATGTCAGCATGTATGGAGACTCCCCAATTGTTGTTCGTGGTGTGGTGCGATAAGCCCACAACATAGAGTGTAGTTTATTAATCCAATTTCCCTTTACATTATCCATCCATTTTTTCAAAGCATTCAGTAGGTTTCTGTTCGTCACTTCAGTTTTCCCATTGCTCTGGGGATGGCCTAGCGTGGAGTGGATTTTCTGTACATTGGATTGATGACAATATACAGCGAATTCCTCGTTGTCAAATTGAGTTCCGTGGTCAGTAATGAATGCGTGGGGGAGACCATATCTGCAAATAATATTCTTCCAAACAAATATATAGACCTTGTCATATGTCATATCAATGAGAGGTTCATCTTCGACCCATTTGGTAAAATAATCCACAGCAACCACGAGGTATTTGAATCTTCCCCTAGTCGTTGGAAGTGGTCTAACCAAGTCTATCCCCCACATGTCGAATGGCCAAGGGGACGTAATGGGTGTTAACAATGCTTGGGGAGTTCTTCGTATGGAAGAGAAGCATTGGCATTTATCGCACTCTTTAGCGTAAGCTGCGCAATCAGCTCTCATCGTTGGCCAGTAATACCCTTGCGTTGTTATTCTCTGCAAAAGCGTTTGACATGCTACATGGGCTCCACATGACCCTTCATTAACCTCTTCAATAAAGTCCTTAACTTCGGAGGGATGTACACATCTCTATAGTGCTGTTATAACTCCTCTTCTATACAAAATGCCACTGGTTAATACGTAACGAGCAGCTTTAAACTTCAGTTTCTTGGCTGCGAGTTTATCAATTGTCAAAGTCCCCTCTTCAATATAGGCCCTGATGGGGTCCATCCAAGATGGTCCCAAGTCGAGGGAAATGAAGTTCATCATCAAATCTTCGTCTATGCTCCGACCAGCCAGGATTTCTATTGGGATTATTCTTTGTAGCTCGGTGTGTGTGGATGATGCTAGCCAAGCTAGGGCGTCTACTCTTGCATTCTCCAATCTTGCTATTCTAATCACCTGAACTGCAGTAAAACTCGATACAACCTCCATTGTTTTTGCATGATAATTGACCATTAATTCTCCTTTTTCCTTCATAAACCCCCAGAATTTGGTTTACGATTAACTGTGAATCACTGAATACAATGACCTGCTCTGCCTTCATGGTTTTGGCCAGACTTAGACCCACGATCATTGCTTCATATTCAGACTCATTATTATAAGCCTTAAATTGAAAGTGCAGAGCATACTCCATATCAATCTCATCCGAACTGTTTAAAACAATTCCTGCTCCACTGCTTGTAGTTCACGAAGAGCCATCCATATACAAATTCCATACAGGTACATCATTATCAAACTCTTGATCAGACAGAGTTCCTCGATGGAATATTTGATTCCTCCTTTTGTCTTTCTCCGTCTCTTCTCGTTGCTCATTGATTATCTTCTCTTGATCATCCGTAAATGAAAGTTGGTCGGGGGTTAAATTTGATGATCCCGTAACATCCACGAGTTGGTCTGTATTAAACTCCTGTTCTTCAGAGGTATCTTCCTAAGTAAACTCTATGATAAAATCAGTTACTACCTGCCCCTTAAGAGACTACCCAGGCTCATAAACTATGTCATATTCACCAAGTTCTACTGCCCAGTACATCAATCTTCCTGATTTCTCTGATTTATGTTGGGCTTGTCTTAATAGCATATCAGTGTACACCACTATAGTATGGGCTTGGAAGTATGGCCTCATCCTTCTTCTCACTTCGATTAATACCAGTGCCAACTTTTCTAACCTTGGATATTTGATCTCTGCTCCTCGAAAAGCCTTACAGGTGTAATAGACTGGTTTTTGTACTCCATCTTCCACTCTTATCAATGCCGAGCTAACTGCATTCTCTAAAACTGCTAGATACAAGTATAATTTTTCTCCCATCACTGGACTAGATAACAATGAAGGAGTCCCCAGATATTTCTTCAACTCTTGAAAGGCCTCCTCGCATACATCATTCCACTCAAATGTTTTTTGAATTGTTTAAAGAATGGGAGGCATCTGTCTGTTGCTCGTGAGACAAATCTGTTTAGTGCTATAACTCGCCCTGTGAGACTTTGCACTTCCTTCTTCGTAGTTGGATATCATAGCTCCAACAGAGCCTTGATCTTTTCAGGATTTGCCTCGATACCTCGTTGATTAATAATATATCCGAGAAACATACCTTCTCGTACTCCAAATATGCATTTGATGGGATTCAACTTCATTTGGTATTTCTCTAGTTGATCGAAGGCTTGACCTAGGTCAACTAGATGATCAACAACTTTTTTGCACTTTGTCATCATATCATCGACATAAACCTCCATATTATGACTGATTTGCTCTGTAAACACCTTGTTCATCATCCGCTGATATGTTGCACCTGCATTTTTAAGTCCAAAAGGCATAACATTATAGCAATAAGTTCCCCTTGGGGTGATAAAAGAGGTGCTTTCCTTGTCCTCAGGCTTCATTTTAATCTGGTTGTAGCCAGAATAAGCATCCATGAAACTCAACAATTCATGCCCCGATGTAGCATCCACCAGTTGATCGATTCGAGGAAAGGGAAAATGATCCTTTGGGCATGCTTTATTAAGATCAGTGAAGTTCACACACATCCTTCACTTATTATTTTTATTCTTTACCATCACCACATTTGCTAGCCAATCAGGATATTTGACATCCTCAATAAAAAAGGCTTTTTGTAGTTTCTCTACTTCTTCCTATATAGCTTGATTCTTTTCAGGGCTAAATACCCTTTTTCGCTACTTTACTGGCTTGACCTCCTTATTCACATTGAGCTCGTGGCACAGGAAACTCGGGTCTATCCCTGGCATGTCTTCATGACTCCATGCAAAAGTCTATTTTCTGCGCCTTAGAAATTCTATCAGTTCCTTTTTTATCGATTCATCCAACAACGCACCAATTTGGGTTGTTCGTTCTGGGTGTTCATCGTCCAGAATGATATTTTCGGTAGCTTCCATGACCTGGCCCTTCACGAGCTAAGACTTATCTCTAGGGTTTAATGTTTCAATCCCCGCATCTTTTATTTCATCCACTTGATAAGTAGTAGTTCTCATCCTGGATTCTTCGCGTTCCTCTTGTTCAGCCGATGAATAGTAACATTCTCGAGCTACTTTCTGGTCGCTTTCACTACTCCCACTCTAAAATTGGTTGGGAATTTTAAACATTAGTGTACAGTAGATGGTATTGCCTCGAACTTCTTCAGACCTACCATTCCCATTATGATGTTGTAAGCTGATTGGACATTTTTATCCATGACGAAAAAGCGTACTTTTCTGTTCGATAAGCAGGCCATGTACCAATAAGCATATCCAACTTGATCGTCCCAAGTGGAAAAACCTTTTCGCCAGTAAAACCAAGGAGGGGCCTATGATAGGGCTCCAACTGGGCTAACTTCAGGTTCAAACTATCAAAGCATGGGTTGAACATGATGTCTGTAGAGCTACCATTATCCACCAGCACCCGTGAAATCACCACTTCCTTCATCACCAATGGGTCATCATGAGGATATAGTACACCTTCCAAGTCATTTTTAGAGAAACCAATGACTATTTTGTCCTTATTTACCTTCCTTGGGCGATCATCTTCAGCCAAGTTTATTCGCTATATGTACAAGCAATCTTGAGCCTCATTGAGGTAAGCTTTCCTCTCTGCAGTAAGATCTACACCTCATGCATCTACACCTGTAATAACATTAAATTGAAATGATCCAAAATGGATTGAAAATACCTCACGCTCTGGCTATCTTAGTCTTTTAGGAAGGTCGGGATCATCTTCTAGATCATCTTCGTGATCTCTCTTCTTGTCTTCTTTTGCTCGATGAGGAGATTTAGATCTTTGCCTTCCTCAGTCGCTGATATTTCCACCATTTTGGCGATTAACATACTTAGCCAATTCTCCTCGCCTGATGAGTGCTTCAATTTTATTCTGGAGAGCTATACAACGTTTGGTCGTATGACCATGGTCTTTGTGGAATTTACAATATTTGGACTTGTCCTTTTTGTCAGGATCCATCTTCATTTTCCCTGGCGAGGCTAACTCCTCGTTATTCTTGATTTCCTCCAGAATGTGATTTATATCTACCTTCAAGGGAGTATAATTTCTAAATTTCCTCATCTACTCCAGTGCTTGCTTTCTTTTTGACGGCCTGTTTCCATTGATGTTCTTCTAATCCTTCTTATCGGTTTTACCAGCTTCAACCTTGGTCTCCTTAGTTTCTGTATTCTTTTTTGCAGCCATGGCTTCCTCAGCGTTCATGATTTTGGCTGCCTTTACCATCAGTTCTGCCATGGTCCTAGGTTGATCTTTGGCCAGAGTATAGTACAACTTGTCTAGTAATAGTTCACTCATCAGAGCAATAATTGTTGTCTTTTCCTCGTAATCAATTACTTCAAGATTCTCATTATTGAAATGAGTAATGTAGTTCCAAGTACTTTCTTCTAGCTTCTGTCCAATACTCAGTGAGTGTGCTACTCATTTAACTGGTTTTGCTCCAAAACAGAAATTTCCTATGAACAGTTCTGCCAGTTGAAGGAAAGTCGCAATCTTCCCCCGAGGAAGGTTGTTGTACCATATCTGGGGTCACCCGGTGAGAGTTCCTGAAAACGCCCTACATCTCATCTCATCTGGAATCGCATAGATGTTGGCAGCAACTTGGTATTGTTCTATATGAAGGACAGGGTCAATTTTTCCATCGTATTTAGGCCTTACCATAGGAGCTTTGAATTTTGATGGTGTGGTAAAGTCCATAATTTCCTATACGAATGGTGTCCCTTGGACAAAAGTTCTTTGTAGAGGATTCTTGGCCTTAGCCATTTCCCCTAATCTGTCCTCCAACCTTTGAATAGAGCCTTTCCATACATCGTTTCCCAACTCAAGCCTATTTGTTCAAGCAACTGATTGCGTCGAGTCTCTTGGGATCTTTCATTACGGGCAATTGGGCATGATTGGGTGGAGCCTTCCCTTAGATCAGATGGTCGTGGAGAGTTCCTCGATGCAATCCTAGGGGAACTTATATTCCTCCTAGGGCCCAAATTATCAAAAGGTGAAACTTCACTCAACCTTTCTAGAGCACTAGTCCTTTCTGGAGTGAGAGTGACATTTCTGTGGGAATCATTAGCTCGTAGTGATGAAGTTCGGCCAAGTTTATACGAAGGATCACTGTATCTCTCAGTACGATACGAGTCAGTACGTCTAGATTGAGAGATCTCCGGGAATAACGTTCTTTTAGTTCTTGAAGATGGTAAATGAGTATTTTTCTTAACACTTCGTTGTCCTGATTGGGCCGGTACTCCACCTTGAACAATCTGTATAATTTGACGCAAGTTTTCTTACATGCCCGTTTGGCCTTAGGCTAAATTAGCCATTATGCCAGCTAGCACTACACCAAATCCTGCGAAGGGTCACGCCCAGTGGGTCACGGCCCAAGTCCGCGACCAGCTGGTCATGGACTCAGGCCGTGACCAACTCAATATTTGGCGTGACCATATTCATTAACACACTGAGTCACGGATGCTTTGCAAGTGGTCACGGACCAAATCCCTGACCACTGTGGGTCACGGCCCAAGTCCGTGACCAGGGCGTGACCATTTTGGCGCCTAATCCGAGCCAAAATTCCCTCCAAGCTTGGTCACGGATGGGTCACGGACTTGGGCCGTGACCATAGGCATGACGAAGTAGAAAACACACACACTAAGGGTCATGGCTGAGGGTCGTGACCATTTCTTAGTAGGGGTCACGGCTATGGACATTGACCATACACAAATTAATGGGCGAGTATGATTTCATTAAATGGTTTTGTTGGTGGGTCACGGCTGAGAGCCGTGATCAGGTTCAATATGAAAAAAAAGGCGCGCTGTCTATTTTCTCCCATCCGCTGCTTTGTTTCGTTCATTTCCCCCAACGAAACCCTCCACATACGCTGCCTTCATCTCTCCCCCTCTCTCTCGCTCGCCTCCTCCCTCCGTCTCCATGGCGGCATCCCCAACATCGATTATCCTCCATAACCACAAACTCAAAACTCCAACCCGATCCATCCTCCTGCTCGACCCCTTAACCCGACCACCTCTAACCCCGTTTTAACACCGAAAAATCAAAACCCATTCTTTATTTTCCCTCTCTCTCTCGCTCGGTTTCGGATTTGGAGCTTGAGCGTCAGCTAAACCCCGGGTAAGGTGGGGTTTCCATCGAGGTCCAAGTTTTAGCTTCGGGGCAGGGGATTTGGTGATTGGTCGGAGGTTTTTTGTTTACATCGAAGTCCAAGGTTAGTTCAGGGTTGCTTGCTGATGTTTTTTATTTCAAACATTTTTTTTATTATAGTCTGATTTTCCATTAACACAACCATCTCATGATGTGTATAGAAAAAAGGGAAAACATTGATTTCAACATTATCAAATTTACATAACCCATTTCTTAGTCACATTGGGAAATCTCATTTGCACAACCTTGATGCTTACTCGAGACATACCTTTTAATTAGGCAATATACATAAGGAATGTAGGATATGGAAGTAAATTAAGTTAAGATAAACTATTATGGACTCACTGCATAAATCTAATGTAATGTTCATGTTGTCAGTTTTATTACATTTTTTTATAAAATCATGTTTACATGTGTTGTCGGCATTCAGATTGATTGCTTTTTGTTAATGATTTTTCTATCTTTTTATCAAATTTCCAAAATAGTGTACTGTAAGTCCTTATATTCCTTATATGACAAGGTAGGTACGCATTTTGATCCATTAAGTATAGTCTAATTTTAGTTATGTTGACAAGATATAAGAGATTAAAAAAATATTAAATATTAAAAATGAGGGTCGTTAGGGTTTCGGCAAAAACTCCTCCTCCTTCTCACGCAGCAGGTGCTCGAAGCAGAAGTTGTTGATTTATGGGAAAATAATATATAATCCATTTATTGGTATGTTGTTTACTATTGTTAGGCTTATTAAAAATTATCCTATTGTATAGGGAATATTTCATTGAGGAATTAACAAGATTGTTGGTGTGGAAAGTTATGCTTTCTTTCAAAGGTATTATATTCCTATGTTCTTTCACAAGTATTTGTTTATTTCATTATTCCTCAGTTGTTTTTTTATTAGTGTTGTCTCTATTACATAGTGATTAAGATAAAAAAAACTAAGATCTTGGACTTTATCCTCCCAAAGGTATGTTCCAATTCTGTTTAATAAATTTTATGCGGACTTCATTATTCCTCTTTTGTATCACTTTTGATAGAGAACTTCTATGTCTCACTTCATTAATCATCTAGGTTTTACTGTTTGTTTTATATAACCCTTTACATCAGTGTGTTGTGAGAACAAGCCATGATATGCGTGGGTCTCTTACATGGCATTTTATTTGTCATAACATAAGTCTTATTTCACGGGCTTTATTTTGTTGTGTGAATCAATTTTTTCTTTATTGTCTGTGTGAATCAATTTTTTCTTTATTGTCTGTGTGCTATGAGGTTGTTTGCGGGGTAAATTAGATTCCTTCACACTATATTGATTCGAATTCTTTATTTTCAGATTTGTGCAGCTATTTCGTAGAAGATGTTGAATTGGTGTATCACGAGTTTTTATAGTGAGTAACAATGCGCATTGGTGTCAATTTATGGTGTATTATATACCCCTATATGATTGTACATTTAGTTAATTTGGTTTGAGTTGTTTGATTATATATTTAGTTAAGTAAGTGTACCTACACTCGGGGGCATTGAGCAATGACTAATTTCTTGTTGTTTTCCAAGTGCAGGGGCTGTTAAAGTCAATACTAATGGCACTAATACGGGTGTCGGTCCATTTGAGTCCCGTTCTTCATAACACATTGTTTACGTATTGCAGATCTAACCAATTGGATACCATTTCTTCATTACATACCAGTTCTTCATTACACACCGGGTACTCTGTACTTTAACTAAATTAGTTATATAATTGATATGCATTATCTATTAAATCTATTAGATGATAGAAGGAGTACGGGATAATTATTGGTTTTGTTTGGTTTGGTTATTGGATAATTATTGGTTGTTGACTTGTTGTTGGATAATATGTTAGAAGGAGTATGGGATAATTAGAAGGAGTACGGGATACGACGATAACTAGCTAATGTCTAGACTTAAACTTAAAAATATGGCACCAACACCTCTCACGGGACCAATGTAATACGTAGGAACTGACCCCGCGATCACGGGACTCCCGGTTTGATAATACGACTATAATTTAAAAATATTAGGACTTACGATTAAAAACAAGGCGTTAGATAGGAAAAATACGAAACAACCCTTGTACGGACCCGTGAGAGGCACCAACACCTCTCACGGGACCAATGTAACACGTAGGAACAGACTGCGCGATCTCGAGACTCCCGATTTGAGAATACGATGATAATTTTAAAATATGAGGAGTTAAGCATAAAAACAAGGCGTTAGATGGCGAAAATCCGAAACAACACCCGAATGGCCCCGTGAGAGGCACCAACACCTCCCACGGGACCAATGTAACTCGTAGGAACTGACCGCGCGATAAAGGGACTGCCGGTTAGAGAATATGAGGATGATTTAAAAATATAAGGAATTAGGCTTAAAAACATGGCGTTAGATGGCCTAAACCCGAAATAGCCCCCGAACAGCCCCGTGGGTGTCACCAACACCTCACACGAGACCAATGAAACTCGTAGGAATAGACAGCGCGATCATGGGACCCCCGGTTTGAGAATACGACAATAATATACATATATAAGGAATTAGGCTTAAAAAATGGCGTTAGATAGAAAAACCCTAAAATAGCTCCCGAATGTCCCCATGAGAGGAACTAACACCTTGCACGGGACCAATGTAACTCGTAGGAACTGACCGCGCGATCATGGGACCCCCGGTTTGAGAGTATGAGGATAAATTTGAAAATATTAAGAATTCGGCTTAAAAAATGGCATTAGAGGGAAAAACCTATAAACAAACGGTCCCGTGAGTGGCTCCAACACCTCACACGGGACCAATGTAACTCGTAGGAACTGATCGCTCAGCCAAGGGACTCCCGGTTTGAGAATACGATGATAATTTGCATACTTCTAGACCTAGGCTTAAAAACATGGTGTTAGAGGGTGAAAACTCGAAACAGCTCCCGACAGTCCCGTGGGTGGCACCAACACCTCCCACGGGACCAATGTAACTCGTAGGAACTGACCCCACAGCCGTGGGACTCCCGGTTTGAGACTACGATGGTAATTTTCATATATATAGACTTAGGCTTAAAAACTTGGCGTAGAGGGTGAAAACTCGAAACAGCCCCCGAACGGCCCCGTCGGTGGCACCAACACCTCCCACGGGACCAATGTAACTCGTAGGAACTCACCACGCAGCCGCGGGACTCCCGGCTTGAGAGTACGACGGTAATTTGCATATTTCTATACTTAGGCTTAAAAACATGGCGTTAGAGGGTGAAAACTCGAAACAACCCCCGCACGGCCCCGTGGGTGGCACCAACACCTCCCACGGGACCAATGTGACTCGTAGGAACTGACCGCGCAACCGCGGGAGTCCTAGTTTGAGAATACGATGGTAATTTGCATATTTATAGACTTGGGCAAAACATGGCGTTAGAGGGTGAAAATTCGAAACAACCCCTGAACGGCCCCGTGGGTGACACCAACACCTCCCACATGACCAATGTAACTCGTAGGAACTGACCGCGCAGCCGCGGGTCTCCCGATTTGAGATTACGACGGTAATTTGCATATTTATAGACTTAGGCTTAAAAACTTGGCGTTAGAGGGTGAAAACTCAAAACAGCCCCCGAACGGCCCCGTGGGTGGCACCAACACCTTCCACGGCACCAATGTAACTCGTAGGAACAGACCCCACACCCGCGGGTCTCCCGGTTTGGGAATACGACGATAATTTGCATATTTCTTGACTTAGGCTTAAAAACATGGCGTTAGAGGGTGAAAACTCGAAACAGCTCCCGAACGGCCCCGTGGGTGGCACCAACACCTCCTGCAGGACCAATGTAACTCGTAGGAACTGACCCCACAGCCGCGGATCTCCCGGTTTGAGAGTACAACGGTAATTTCCATATTTATAGACTTGGGCTTTAAAACATGGCATTAGAGGGTGAAAACTCGAAACAACCCCCGAACGGCCCCTTGGGTGGCACCAACACCTCCCACAGGACCAATGTAACTCGTAGGAACTGACCCCGCAGCCGCGGGTCTTTTGATTTGAGTTTACGACGGTAATTTGCATATTTACAGACTTAGGCTTAAAAACTTGGCGTTAGAGGGTGAAAACTCGAAACTGCCCCCGAACGGCCCCGTCGGTGGCACCAACACCTCCCACGGGACCAATGTAACTCGTAGAAACTCACCACGCACCCGCGGGACTCCCGGTTTGAGAGTAGGGTGATAATTTGCATATTTCTAGACTTAGGCTTGAAAACATTGCGTTAGAGGGTGAAAACTCGAAACAGCCCCCGAACGTCCCCGTGGGTGGCACCAACACCTCCCACGGGACCAATGTAACTCGTAGGAACTCACCACGCAGCCGCAGGACTCCCGGTTTGAGAGTACGATGGTAATTTTCATATTTCTAGACTTAGGCTTAAAAACATGGCGTTAGAGGGTGAAAACACGAAACAGCCCCCGAACGTCCCCGTGGGTGGCACCAACACCTCCCACGGGACCAATGTAACTCGTATGAACTGACCGCGCAGCCGCGGGAGTCCCGGTTTGAGAATACGATGGTAATTTGCATATTTATAGACTCTGGCAAAACATGGCGTTAGAGGGTGAAAATTCGAAACAACCCCCGAACGGCCCCGTGGGTGGCACCAACACCTCCTGCAGGACCAATGTAACTCGTAGGAACTGACCCCACAGCCGCGGGTCTCCCGATTTCAGAGTACAACGGTAATTTGCATATTTATAGACTTGGGCTTAAAAACATGGCATTAGAGGGTGAAAACTCGAAACAACCCCCGAACGGCCCCATGGGTGGCACCAACACCTCCCACGGGACCAATGTAACTCGTAGGAACTCACCCCACAACCGCGGGTCTCCCGATTTGAGTTTCAGACGGTAATTTGCATATTTATAGACTTAGGCTTAAAAACTTGGCGTTAGAGGGTGAAAACTCGAAACAGCCCCCGAACGGCCCCGTCGGGGGAACCAACACCTCCCACGGGACTATTGTAACTCGTAGGAACTCACCACGCAGCCGCGGGACTCCCGGTTTGAGAGTACGACGGTAATTTTCATATTTCTAGACTTAGGCTTAAAAACATGGCGTTAGAGGGTGAAAACTCGAAACAACCCCCGAACGGCCCCGTGGGTGGCACCAACACCTCCCACGGGACCAATGTAACTCGTAGGAATAGACCGCGCAGCCGCAGGAGTCCCGGTTTGAGAATATGACGGTAATTTGCATATTTATAGACTTGGGCAAAACATGGCGTTAGAGGGTGAATATTCGACACAATCCCCGAACGGCCCCGTGGGTGGCACCAACACCTCCCACGGGACCAATGTAACTCGTAGGAACTGACCGCGCAGCCGCGGGTCTCCCGGTTTGAGATTACGACGGTAATTTGCATATTTATAGACTTAGGCTTAAAAACTTAGCGTTGGAGGGTGAAAACTCGAAACAGCCTCCGAACGGCCCCGTGGGTGGCACCAACACCTCCCACGGGACCAATGTAACTTGTTGGAACAGGCTCCATAGCCGCGGGTCTCCCAGTTTGGGAATACGACGATAATTTGCATATTTCTTGACTTAGGCTTAAAAACATGGCGTTCGAGGGTGAAAATTCGAAATAGCTCCCGAACGGCCCCGTGGGTGACACAAACACCTCCCACGGGACCAATGTAACTCATAGAAACTGATCGCGCATCCGCGGGAGTTCCGGTTTGAGAATACGACGGTAATTTGCATATTTCTAGGCTTAGGAAAAACATGCCGTTAGAGGGTGAAAACTCGAAACAACCCCCGAACGGCCCCGTGGGTGGCACCAACACCTCCCACGTGACCAATGTAACTCGTAGGAACTGATCGTAGAGCCGCGGGACTCCTGGTATGAGAGTATGATGGTAATTTGCATATTTCTAGACTTAGGCTTGAAAACATTGCGTTAGAGGGTGAAAACTCGAAACAGCCCCCGAACGTCCCCGTGGGTGGCACCAACACCGCCCACGGGACCAATGTAACTCGTAGGAACTCACCACGCAGCCGCGGGACTCCCGGTTTGAGAGTACGACGGTAATTTGCATATTTCTAGACTTAGGCTTAAAAACATGGCGTTAGAGAGTGAAAACTCGAAACAGCCCCCGAACGTCCCCGTGGGTGGCACCAACACCTCCCACGGGACCAATGTAACTCGTAGGAACAGACCCCACAGCCGGGGGTCACCCGGTTTGAGAATACGACGATAATTTTCATATTTCTTCACTTAGGCTTAAAAACATGGCGTTAGAGGGTGAAAACTCGAAACAGCCCCCGAACGGCCCCGTGGGTGGCGCCAACACCTCCCGCAGGACCAATGTAACTTGTAGGAACTGACCCCACAGCCGCGGGTCTCCCGGTTTGAGAGTACAACGGTAATTTGCATATTTATAGACTTCGGCTTAAAAACATGGCATTAGAGGGTGAAAACTCAAAACAACCCCCGAACGGCCCCATGGGTGGCACCAACACCTCCCACGGGACCAATGTAAATCATAGGAACTGACCCCGCAGCCGCGGGTCTCCCGATTTGAGCTTACGACGGTAATTTTCATATTTATAGACTTAGGCTTAAAAACTTGGCGTTAGAGGGTGAAAACTCAAAACAGCCCCCGAACGGCCCCGTCGGTCGCACCAACACCTCCCACGGGACCAATGTAACTCGTAGAAACTCACCACGCAGCCGCGGGACTCTCGGTTTGAGAGTACGATGGTAATTTTCAAATTTCTAGGCTTAGGCAAAACATGGCGTTAGAGGATGAAAACTCGAAACAACCACCGAACGGCCCCGTGGGTGGCACCAACACCTCCCACGTGACCAATGTAACTCGTAGGAACTGATCGCGCAGGCGCGGGACTCCCGGTATGAGAGTACGACGGTAATTTGCATATTTCTAGACTTAGGCTTAAAAACATTGCGTTAGAGGGTGAAAACTCGAAACAACCCCTGAACGTCCCCGTGAGTGGCACCAACACCGCCCACGGGACCAATATAACTCGTAGGAACTGACCGCGCAGCCGCGGGAGTTCCGGTTTGAGAGTACGATGGTAATTTGTATATTTCTAGACTTAGGCTTAAAAAATGGCGTTAGAGGGTGAAAACCCGAAACAGCCCCCGAACGATCCCGTGGGTGGCACCAACACCTCCCACGGGACCAATGTAACTCGTAGGAACTGACCCTGCGGCCGCGGGTCTCCCGGTTTGAGAATACGACGGTAATTTGCATATTTCTAGACTTAGGCAATACATGGCGTTAGAGGGTGAAAACTCGAAACAGCTCCCGAACGGTCCCGTGGGTGGCACCAACACCTCCCACGGGACCAATGTAACTCGTACGAACTGAGCGCGCAGCCGCGAGACTCCTGGTAGGATACTACGACGGTAATTTGCATATATTTAGACTTAGGCTTAAAAACATGGCGTTAGAGGGTGAAAATTCGAAACAACCCCCGAACGGCCCGGTGGGTGGCACCAACACCTCCCACGGGACCAATGTAACTCGTAGGAACTGACCGCGCAGCCGCGGGACTTTTGGTCTGAGAATACGATGGTAATTTGCATATTTCTATACTTTCGCTTAAAAACATTGATATGTTGATAATTTGAACTCATATATGCAGTTTTTCTGGTTGATGTAATTTTTTGTATTACTACTTGGTTACTGATATTTTTGTTTTTTATATCCTATCATTTGTAGGATTTTTGCACGTGGAACAAATGAAGGAGACAATGGTTTACAACATGAAGATTGTTTATATGTTGGGGACATTCAGGATAATGTTTTTTATGTGTTATAGCCGTGCAGGCTTTTATTGTTTAGTTTTATGGCCGTGCGGGCCTTTATAATTTGATTGTTGAATTTTATAGCCGTGCGGGCTTTATAATAAGCTGGTTTTTCATTTACAGGGTTTGGAATGTTAAGAAAATAGAGGAAACTCTGCCCAATTTTTTTTTTGGTCTGTGAATTATTAAGACGTGTAATATTTTTAAGTTTGTATATATATTTGTTTATTAACAACATTCTCAATTCGCAATTTGTGAATTTTTTTTAGTGTTTTGCCTATAATAAATATTTGTAACACCTCGTAGCAACCGACGGTGCACTCACAGGACCCCCAATTTTAGGATTGGATAAAAAAAATTAATTATATTTATTTTTTTTGTCGCGCTTAAAAATGGTCGCAGCCAAAGTCCGCGACCATTTTTTTATTTTTTTGTCACGGTTATGGGTCGCGGACTAGGGCCGCGACCAATTTTTTTTAATTTTTTTTGTCACGGACGTGGGTCGCGGACTTTGGCTGTTACCAATTTGTCACGGTTGTGGGTCACGGTTGAGGGCCGCGACCAATTTTTTTTTTTTTTTTTGTCACGGACGTGGGTCACAGACTTAGACCGCGACCAATTTGTCACGGTTCTGGGTCACGGATTAGGGCCGCGACCATTTTTTTTTGTCACGGACGTGGGTCATGGACTTTGGCCGCGACCAATTTGTCACGGTTGTGGGTCACGGATGAGGGCCGCGACCCGTCACGGCATGGGTCACGGCCAAAGTCCGCGACCATCTGCCGTGACCCCTCTTGGCCATGACCATTTTTTGGTCACGGACTTGGGCTGCGACCCACGAAAATGGTCACGCCCGAAATGGTCACGGCCCAAGTCCGCGACCCACAGTTTTGGTCAGGGATTTTGGCCGTGACCAATCGCCAGTTTTGGTGTAGTGTAGATCTTGAATATTTTGGGGAGTAGAAGGGTTTGGAGGGACCCCAGTATTTCGATTACTGGATTCCGGATTATCAGCCATAGATGATGAATTATTTTGGTGAAAAATGCTAAATACAGTCATTTCCCACTGACGGCGCCAATCTATTGATGTAAAAACTAGATTATCTCTAATTAATCAATCACAAATAAAGAAATTAATAAGACAAAGGATTTTTAAAGTGGTTCAGCCTGATAAAAATGGCCTACGTCCATTATTTTTGTATTGCTGACTGTTTATTTGGAATCTCGATAATAGGTTTAACAAGAGATCCAAAGTCCCCTTCTTATGAGGAAGTTACAATGTATTTACAGCCTTGAGGCTATACATATGAAAGGATAATGCGCTGTTATCTAGTAGACATATACATCTGTACGATAATAATGTGCATTTAATGTGTAGCTGTCTTTTCATTCTGATGTTTGCGCACTAAGTAGCTCGGACCGCTTAAGTTGCTCGGTACGCTTAAGTTAAACGGGGCACCGGAGTTGCTCGATACGCTTAAGTTGCTCGGTATGCTTGAGTTTCTCGAATGACAGTATGTTGTTCGTCTAAAGTATTTGTATTTGCCACGTAGGTTGACACGTGTCTTCAAGTGATTGGTCCACATCAGTAGACTAAATTTGGTATCAACAGGTACCAAAGTCTAACGCAATATCACTTTGGGAGCCATTTTCACTTACCGCGACACATATATACAATGTTTATTACTTTTTATGACACTTGTTTTCCACAAAAGCATATTAAATATCCCTCAAAAAACATAACTCACACTTAATAATGTTGTCATTTATCCTCTTAATGGTTGAACTCAACTCAAGGAGTTCATCGAACTTTATTTGAAGTTGTAGTATCGGAGCTTCTATTTGGCCCAGACCAAAGTGACACAAGCCTTTTCTAACACTATATAATTCAATTCACTCCCCGCTAGCTTTCGATTGGCGTAGCAAATGGATCTCTTATTTTGTGATTCTTATCTTCGAATGATGACTTATTTGTTACAGTTTTTAGTACTTTATAATCCTTTAACAGTTTTTTATGGTACATCGAATAATTGTATCACGGTTGAAATCTTCATCTGGACGTTTGTTACTTTCTTCTCTCGAATATATCATATGATCGCTTGAAAATGATCTAGGCCAAGGGTTGGGGTCAGTAGGATTATAGCACAATATTTCAGTAGGTCTATCTTGATTACATGACGATATAGTTTCGACCTATTGTGCTAGTGCACTTTGTGTGTATTGAATGGGACCAATTTGAGATAATAGTCTTTATACTAAATATATTTTGGAGCTGTAAAAAATGAGAAGACCACAACCCTCCCCTTTTATAAGGGACCAGGGGGTATGCTGATCGGTTGGCTCCAAAGAATGCTTATCCCCCACCGTGGGAGCTTGGTGGTACATGGGGTATTTCCCTTTAGACTTGCCCAAACTTGAGACAACCTCTTCATTTTTCTTCAGAGCATTCTTCTCGGCCCTCTCCCTATCCTCATAGGTTTTCTTACTCACAACCTTCAACTTGATTTTTCGTACATCCAGTCTCTTCTTGCGAGCCAGTTACATGGCCTTATGGTCAATTTGATGAGGTTCCATCCTGTATGTTGCTTCTGATCGATGATCTATGGTAGTTAGGGATTTCACCACCGTTTGTCGATCGACACCTCATGAGGAAACTCGATCAAGCGCCCGAGAAGGAGCCTCACACATACAAGAAAACAAGGTACTCTCCCAAGAGAGAACCTCATGCATGCAAGAAAACTTGGTCTCAGTCATTGTTAAGTGCCCATTAAGGAACCTCAGGTCCACCGACGCATATTTTCCAATATTTTCCAAATGCCAAGGAATTCACACTAAACCTTACCCAAACTAGGTATGGACCTGGTCATCCCACTATCACAAACCAAATGAAGGATCAGATATTTAGTGGTAGCAGTGGATTACTTTACAAAATGGGTAGAGGCCTAACCACTCATAGAAATTACCTATGCAAAAGTATCACAGTTCATATGGAAGAATGTGATCGACAGGTTTGGGATCCTTCATGATTTCATTATTGACCACAACACCCAGTTCGACAACGATGATTTTCAAGAGTATTATCGCACAACCAAGTTCAGAAATTGTACAGATTTATTTAGGAAATAATTCAATTCAAATTAAAAAAGACAAATAAATCACATGAGTTATCAAGAATGATAAACATGAAATATAAAATCACATATGAAACAAAAGTACATAGTCTAACATCAGTCTTGGGCTCCTGCATTGGCAGCAACCTAACATCGTGGGGCGCCAATCGACCGACATGCACATAGGCTGACTGATGATGCTAAAGTGACCAATTTTGAGTTTTGTATAAGAAACATGACATAAAATATGGCAGTAATTCTAGTATAATTTTTTTTGGGTGTATTATCTTACATAAGAGTGTAGTTGTGCAAGTAGTTGTATATTAAGTGATTAGGAGAAGCCACTTCCAATAACGGGTTGGATGAGAAAGGAGGTTAGGACTAGAGATGGAGGAATACCAATAAAATAATATACCAAGAGATTTATTATGAGGCTTGGTCTTCATGTGTTTAGTTCACTATAACACCTATGTACCCAAGGCATCACCAATCGTGACACACGACGTGCGTTCATGCGATGTACAAAAGGGAGATTGGGTGACTTAGGGTGCATTGGGAGATTTGATGGAGAACTTGGCACTCTGAAAGATAAGTCAAAAGGGAGAAGCTAATAACTGTACTAGCAATGATCTAAGATCAAGTGATGAAAGAATGCCCATGATGCTCAAAGAAAATCCTCAACCTCTTCATCAAATTGATGGGGGGATCTGGATGATGCTAGCCAAAAAGGTCTGACCCCTCACTCATGCTAATCCTAAGAATATCTTTATCCCAGTCATTCTTGAAAAATACCTTTTTGAAGGAAAATGGATCGTTCGTTCGAACTGTAAGTTGATTCAAAAATGGGACAGATCATTGGAAAGGGTATTCAATGCCCTTCAAGATTTCATTCAGATTTGTTTGGTTTGAAGAGTTGACCAAATGATTTATTTTACCACATTTCAATTAACACTTCAATGACTCATCCTTGCAAGAAAATAGATGATGGAAAAAGGAAAAGAGATTGAAGGAAAACGATTAAGTGGCCATTTGTTGAAGTATTTTTTAAGACGCACAAAAATAGGCAAAGTCATAAGGTGATGCCAAAATGGCCCAAAAAGAATGTAAGGTGATGCCTAGAACCAATAATAATGCCCAAAAATGGCCAAGTCGCTCGAAACTATCCATGACTTTAATCGACAAAAATTGTGCGGATTTCATGAGCCGATCCATTATAACCCACATTGCGTCATGGCCCCACTCAGACCGCAATAAAGTTGTACAAAGGATAGCTTTCCCTTACCTCGAATTGACCATATGGTAGATGAAACAATTTATTTTCCACTAGTGAACCCATTATTCCCAAATAAATGTCAAATCACGAATAAGTAATTATGTGAGATTCGGCTGACTGGCGTGGGCTTTAGTAGGACGATGTGCACTAAGGATGACCGATGTATGCATCGATTGGCCGACATGCGTGTCAATTGGTCGATGCGGCCAAAATTTCCATTGAGGGAACTGCTTAAGCTATTATGTTTGGTCCATTGACTCATTGATTAGTGGACACCTTAAGTGACACACATCCACTTAAGGTGTACACTACATCACTATTGCTTTAAATTTTAACTATTCACCCCATTAACTACCCGGTTAGTCCCTAAGAGTTACATGGGTCCCCTGCAAGTGATCATGCCACTCACCCATCTTTGTAGTGATTGTTTTGTGGTTTCTCCCTTCATTTGGTAGTTACACCGAATGTTTGCCTAAAAGTGCACTATTATTTACGACCTTTTTTCTTTGGTGTTGGGGGGGGGGGGGGGGGGGATTTTCGTGACTATGAATTTGATAGAAAATTAATCTATGTCTACTTGATAGATGTATAAAGAATTGTATATACCTTTACAATTTAGGACATTGTGTATGGATGTGTCTTACCTCTTAACACTCATGGCATCGAATCACTGGATTGGTAGTTCTATGGAAAATTTGAGAATAAATTTGTCCACACTACTGAAAGAACGCCGATAGGAGAGACACCGTAATCCCTAAGTCCAACTTCGAGTACCGATCTAGAGCCCATCGGTTGCAAAGTAATTTTGGCCAATTAAATTCTATGAGCCATGCCGAATCCAAGAGGTTTCCAAGTTTAAGAAATGTGATAAGTAAAGTCATTAGAGCCAAGGAAATTATGACCAGTGAGTTCATGGCTAATGATAGTAGCTCCAACATAATAAGTTTAAGCATAAATGAAAAGTGTTGGTCCCCAATTTAAAAATTTTTAAATATGAATTCTCTAACACGTACGGAATATGATGGTTACTAAAAAAAATAATTTTCCAAAATTTATTTAATTTTCTTTTCTTTAAAAGATGAAAAATTAAATTAAACACAAATTTTGGTTTCTTAAAACAAATTAACTTTAAACAGTACAAAGTGAATTAAAGTAAACACACACACTTTAATTTCACTCAAACCAAATTAATTTAATTATCAAGTTAAACAAGGTAAGCAAGAATTTTAACCAATTAATTTAGTAACAACATGAATTAAATTAACTTAACGTTACCCAAACTTTAATTAGCACCAAATTAAACTTTAGTGTGATAAAACCCAATTTTATCTTGAATTACCTAAGCATGCATTCTAAGGTTATTTTTCAAGTTAAAGAGAAATAAATCACACTATGCCACGATGTACGGGGAAAACGCAAATGGAAAAAACCTCAGACGGCCCTAGCCTTAAGTCCACTAAGTACGAAATTTTTATAACTACAAGACAAATTACTTACTCGACTCGACTCCTTCAATACCCTGATGCGTCTTCTTGTACCAACCACTTCTTAGTTGATAATCTCGGACTCCACCGAAACATTGGACTCCTCTAATGAAGCTTTTGAAACCCATCAACCACACACGGTGCCTTGCACTTTATGAGAACGCTGCAGCAAAACAATTCTTCTTCTTTTATGGGAAATAGAAGTAAACCCAAACTTCTCCTTCTTGTGGTAGAGATGAACAAATGGTGCCAAAACAAACTCCAAGCAATAGATATATGTATAGAGGTTCTTGGATAAAACAAACTAAGCTATGGGTGTCTAAACATGTGTTTGAAGAAAATTTTATATTAAAATTTAACACATGAAAACATGGACTTTTTGGTTGGAAGAATTTTTCTCGAAAATCACTAAAAGTGTGTTCCCAAGTCCTATGAAAAATCCGCCCCGAAAAAAGTTAAAAACTGTTAAAAAGTAGTGGGACAAAATATTGGAAAAAAACAAAAACTGTTTCCGCCTGAAATCTTGTTCGAACGACTTTTTCGTTCGAATGACTTTTCTAATGAAAAGTTAGTGTTCAAAAGGGAACCTAGTTGGCAAAGCTCGTTCGAACGACTTTTCTCGTTCGAACGACAATTTCGAACGAAAAGTTAGAATACCCATTTTTCATTTTAAGCTCATAAAAATTTATTTTAAATTAGATTACATCCATTAAAATATTATTCCAAGTCTCTAAAAATATATATATATAGCATTCATACCTTATTGAAGACTTGAAATATGATGAATTGTTGAGGACGCAAAATGAGGCACTTGTAACTCGACAAGGATGATGTCTTCATGTTGAACTAGGCCGATACGTCTACAACCCAAACTTCTCATAGGCTTGAAGGATACATATGAACACTATCCTATGACTCAAATGTTTTTATCCGGAATTGAGCTAACATTACATAAGACTCAATTGGAAATTTGTGTCCTTACAATAAATGACCGTAGAAGTAAGGTAATAAGGGCTATTTTCTATAGTTTGACTATTCCATATGGCTTTGACTATATGATTATCTTTTTTAAGACATTTTTAGACGACACAAAGATTTTCAATTTTTCTGAAAAAGTTAAAAACATTTTCCATGATGGTAGATAGATTAAATTTGTAATCCTCTAAAAATTATATCCATTGTCTCGGCCGATGGTTTAGATTTTTTTGAGTGAAGATGTATTTAAGGTTTTTATGGTCAGAGAATACCTAAAATTCTTGTTCGGTTGTTTATACAAGTTAGTTTAGTTCCGTGTGATGTGATCGTACCTCTTTTCATTATTGAATAAAGTAAATACTATATGATAATGGGTGACATGTCCGAATAAATAAATGGATGAAATCCAATCTAGAAAGCAAGGATAGATGCATCTACTCGAGGCCTGCAGTCATCCACAACTGTGGGAGCATCATTAGACTAGCAGATATGTTCTTGCTGAACACGAAACAAAGGAGTCTTGGGAAAATTATGTTGATTGGATGTCATTATGAAAAATTCACCATTATTGGCAATGTTCTCTACAAAAGGTGTGTGCATACATTCGAGGTTAGCTATGTACTCAAAGACGTGCATGAAGGACTATTTCCCCAAGTGGGTAGAGGTAGAACCACTGGCCAATATTAGAGACGCTGACATGATGACACACTTAATTATTCTACGCGTACACATAGCCCACAATCATATAATTAATATCACTAATTAATTATTAATAAAACATTTTACAAAAATCATACATGTGTCAAAATTGATAGTGCTAATACTCAGATAGTTCATCACCCTTCTGAATGGTCATGCTAGGTGGCACGGAGTTAGAGTCAGGTTTGAGATACACCGACACAAAAATTAAGTCGCCCACCATCCACGATTTCTCCCACAGGAGCAGCCTCCGGAGTAGAGCAAGTTGTCCAGTATCAATACCCCAAGTCCCTGCAAGGACGCAACAGTAAAAACCCAATACTATGTCCCTCCTCGACATTTTCTAAACCTTTTAGCACACTTTAAGGCATGAAATTTTCATTTTATTTATTTCATGTAAAACCCATTAAAACCTATATTAACCTTGTTTATGTGCTCATTATCAAAATACTACAACTTTTCCTGACCCAATAAACATTGGAATATGCTAACAAATGATCATCGGTATCATAGGAATACCAAATGCCATAGGAAAGAGTGCCACTCATGTATTTGGTGATATTTTTAGGTGCAATAAAGTGTGATTAGTCATCAAATATCAACGTAATAACTCCACGCATTATTAGGCAAACTATAGAAACTACGTCATGTTTCAAAGCACTACGAAAAAAGTCAGATGGATGAATGATGTGAATTTACCCGGAATGAATTGTCCTTCATACTAGTTCGGGGGTGTAGCATTAAGGATGTCATGTTTTAAATATACGTCACAATAGAGGTAGAGGTAGAATTTCCCATTGTTCACTGATTGATGAGTTTCCACTAAGACGCACAACCCCAACCGCTGTGCCAGACAATTTGGCTATAACCAGGGTGTTGCTTCCCCTATTTACCAAAGCAATAATGCCCCAACAACTATTTCTTCATATTCTAAAATCGGAAGTCTCTTGACTACGCGGTCAGTTCCTACAAGTTACATTGGTCCCGTGCGAGGTCTTTGTGCCTCTTAGGGAAACGTTTCATAGCTGCTTTACATTTTCACCTCACGCACTGACAGACATTGTTTATGGATATAAATAGTATTCAAAGTTTTAGACATTGTTTGAGGATGTGAAGATTTTTTAAAATTTTAGGAGGAGTAAGTGTGAATTTTGTCTTGAATTTTTACGGGTACTATTCATACACAGTTCAACTAGAACTCTAAAAGAGTGAGTAAGAAATTTATTTCAAATTTGACAAGATCACTTAAACATCTATTGATTTGAAATGCATAAAAAAACTTTTTACATACATAAAAAAGTTTACCGAAACATGTTTTTTTAACATTTTAAAAAATAGTACATATTTAAAGAATTTTTTATAGTTTATATGGAAAAAAATCAAATGTTATTGCTCGTAAAATTTACAGATAAGTGTCTAAGGATGATAGAAACTACCGTTTACTTCGATCGATTTAATATCGCATCGGCTAACCGACATTGTCTTGCCATTATGCGTCAGTCAACCGACTTTTCCCATTTTTAAACAATGGATTATTTTGGTTTAGACATGGTGGACAAACCCGACGCTATCTCGTAATTCGAGAGTGGGGATCATCGATAGCCAAAGGTTGGTGTTAGTTTTCGAGAAAGTTATTTCTCGAAATATCTTTTTACCATAAAAGCATGTTTTTGCAAGTATTATGAAATTTCTTGAATAAATCACGTGTCGAACTCATTTTATATGATTTTGGACATAAAACCCGTCTTCTTAATTTTAGTCTTTGATTGACTTGAAAATTTGTGGGTCGATTGAAAATGGGCCAATGATTAGTAATCACCACCTTTAGCTATGATGCAAGATGTTTTTGGGCCTTTCGATGCCATTTAGGGCCTCAAAACCCCATTTTTTCCATCGAGTTTCCTCATAACACATCGATCAACCCACGGTGCCTTGCCATTATGCATTAGTCGACTAACTTTCCAGTTTTTGTCATTACTTTTTCGCCATTGCCTTGGTTATAAGCATCACCTTAAGTGCTTGTTGGTTCTCTTAGGCATCACCTTGTCTACTTTGCCTATTTTTGGGAGTTTTCCTCATAGTGGAAAATTAGAACATTTTTATACGTAATTGTTTTCCTGATGCATTGAAAGTACCAAATGATCAAAAATACCTTGTAGGGGAAATTAGAGTTGGGTGAGTGCTAATGTCCCTAGTTTCATCGGCAAAACATTTCTTGTTCCCATCTAGCAAACTTTGGGTCTGCTGAGGTGAACACTTAAGAGAAAAATATGCTAAAGAATATGGATGGATTCAATTGGAGGATCTGGCAACACTTGCTAGGTAATCTAGCATTGAAGACTTACAATGAGGTCGTTAATGTCGTAGGGAAGTGCGAGAAATACCAAAAATTCTCCCCCCATAAGGATTAATATGGCGGCCCTTAAAAGAGCCCAAAATGCTACTCAAAATAGGCCAAAATATATCAAACGGGTATACCTACCCCGCGGACCATTTTAAAGAGCCCCAGACTTTGTCGGGAAGGAAATCATAACCAATGCCTCAGAGAGGGCCAATAATACCAAACGATAACTTTAGCACTGAGGGCATGCATATCAAATAACTTTAGCACTGAAAGGTGAAGTACCTCATCATGTGATGACAATGGTACCCAAAGGGATATTATGTTAAACTTTGGTATCCAAAGTGGTATACGACATAACTATTAGGAGTCAAAATCCACATGAAACTTAATGTCTTCGTCGCGTGGTTACAATAACAATTTATAATCTTTATGGTCACTAAGTGTAAAAGCTCCATTTGTGGTGTAATATTTCTATCACCGAATAAAAAAGCACCGACAATGAATTTATGCAATTATCTCCGCATGACAATTATTGTTGAAATGCAAGTTTTTGCGATGAAAATGCATACCATAAAAGGCAAAATAATTCATTGTTACAATCTGACTAGTAACAATGAAATGTACTCGTCGGGTATAATATTGTAATTAGAGAAGAAAGTTTATATTTAATGGGACTGGCATTCTACAAATATGTTTGTGGGACGAAAAATATACAAAAAAAACTTTTTGAAATAAATAATTGTCAAAGAAAATTAAAGATTTGCGATAAAATAAATCATAACTAATTGTGCAGCATGTTGTGCACAAATTATGGAATTAATTAAATGAGTAAATTAAAGTCTCTTTATTTATATTAGTAACTTGCAAAGGTATTGGAAATCTTTCTTAGGTAGGAAACATTAAGAAGAGGTAAAGGAAGGATGTGTAATTTACCTAAGCAATCAAAATGATAAATTTAGAGTCAAATAAAATAGTGTGAAATGAATTATTAACCACCTTCAATTCTCGACCCAAAACTTAACAAAAATCATCTTCTCGAAATTGATAATGGCATTCCTAGGGTCCAAGATTCCTACTAATAGAGAATAATTTAACCCCTAAGAAGTGGCAGTTTGTTGTAATAATTTAATGATCTAAACGATGTTAAGGATGATGTATCTAGGTGTACCTCTTTTGCAAAATCTTTATCAATAAAATTTCTTGAGTTAAGGAGAACTACGCCTTTTCAATTTTTATTTCCAATCTATGGGACTCCAAGAACTATCATGAAAGAGTGTACGCCAAATCTATTAATAATGCCATTTAATTATGCTCAAACATCAAAAAGACTTAGATAAGGGGTTTCTAAAACTTCTTTATGTCTTTTTATTTAACACCGAACCACATATGTTATTCAATTTGAATATAATGAGCCACCAATTATGTCTTGTAATGGTATGCACAAAACTTTTTAAATTTCTTTATTGTAACAAATATACCAATTCAGTTTACTCAAAAAACTCTTGATTCTCTATGGGTTAATATGGTTAAATAAAAAATCTTACAACCTAGTACTCAACCCTTGAGAACCAAATTTTAATTTTGAAAACATTGTTTTTACAAAATGCCCCTTTAATAAAGTTGAGTGTCCACTCTCAATTCATTACAAAGGGGTCACAATAATTGAGATATATCCTTAACCATCCACTTGTGTTTAAAATTAACACTAATGGATATATTATGAAATCTCACATGGTTTCTATATCTTAATACAAACTTCATGGTCACTCATTAGTACTACTAATAAATTAAGTGTATATTTTAGTGGTTTTGTTAAAGTGTAGGTTGGATATTACATAACCTTATATTTGATCTTTAAACCAACAACTTCCAACTTCACACATTAAGCGAATGTGTGTCATCTTGATAAATTATGAATAACTGCCATCCAAAAATCATAACCTTATATCCATAAAGAAGGATTATAAACATGATTATTAAAATTGTTCATCCCAGGAAATAATTTTTTTAGGATAACTCTAAGAAAACACTGGTAAATTACGAATTCTGATTGTGACATCCATCATCTTAATGACCCTTAAGAGTTTTATGTTAACTCTCAGCCATCTAATCTATGTATAAACATAAAATTCAAGCCTGGAACCATTTTGAAATTTACAAGCGTAACTGCCTCAATTATATAGTTTCAATTTCAAGATGGTTAAACCTATTAAATAGCTAAAAACAATTACATCCCATTTATCTAAATAGGTACTCCAGAAGACAATTGCAAACCAGCCCTAAAGTCAAAATGTTAAACCTCGTCAGCCATATCACATTCCATATATATCTAGAAGCTAATCAACAATATTATATACATCTCAAATACATACATATAATATGGTCGAAACTTCTTTTTAACACTCAAAGTTCCATCAAATTCTTGTGGAGCTATGGTGGTAAAATCATCCCTCGTTATCCTGATGACAAGCTTCAGTACCAGGATGGTGATATCCGTGTCTTTACGATAGATTGGTCCATTTCATTTTTGGGTTAGTTCCTACAAGTAATTTATGGGTGTTTTTGTTTACACCAGATTTTTCTATTTGCGTCCTCATAATTATAAAATCCCATTATTATTTCTGGCAATATTTTCTTAGGATGAGAAAGTGGTTGTTTAATTGAATGTTTTGTTTGTGATTGAACATTTTTTTTATTTTAGTTCCAATGGAACACTATTATTACAACATTTTTTTTTTGGGGGGGGGGGGGGGGGGGAGGGGGGGGGATATTGACTAAGAAGATATTTAATATGCAGTGTTTGTGTATTTTGGGGAACTGATTATGCAAAGATTTTTTATTGAGAGTGGATATTTTGCTCCAGATATTGATTACATAGTCCACACTGCTAATAAATTTTGTGGTCAGGGGCTTCTATGTATTTTGATCAATTTTGGGGTTTAACAAATGCAATCGGATTGTTGGAGGTTGTTAATGTGTATCGCAGTTCTCTATAAAAACACCCTAATTTATTGTTATTTATGCCTGAGTAAATCTAGAGCGAAACATGAACACATACATGGTTTGTTCATGAACGTAAATTTGAGTTGTACATATTTTAACCTAAATTTTTTTTTATCGTTTTTGAAGAAGTTGGTGTTAATACGACTTCTTTTTCTAGGAGAAAATTGTTTTTTTTGTATTTAAAATTTGTTTCTCATTGTCTCATCATGTTATACTACTAACCACTACTTATATTGTGTATAATTTATACATTTCGTAAATTCTTTTTTCTCTTTGTTTTTTTCGGAAATATATAGACATATGTTTTTATATTAGTTTTGATTTAGTATCAAACATAATTTCTATAACTATAGCCATGTAACGCGTGGCCTGTAAGCTAGTATGTATATATAAAATTGGTGTCTCTGGTGGTAGTTTTGCCACATGGCTTCAAATGAAGGTGCATTTAAGATAAATATCCTCTCTACTCCAGCCTTTATATTTCACTCCTCCTCTTTAATTCACAATGACTATCCCTATTTATCTCCCTCTTTATTATATATATAAAAATCTGAATTCTCTCTCACCCTAATTTCATGCTCATCCCCTCCAATGAGTTTCTTTATGCACATCAAATATTTGTTAAAATGAAATCCGTTGAGAGAGACGTTTATGTGTTGCATGAGGTTTGAGACGATTTTTGGGGCTTATTTGTGGTTAATATATATGTGTGTGTGTATATATACACACATAAATTTATACACGGAGAGAGAAAATTGGGACGGTGGTAGGTTTTCGAAGTGAGGGTTTGTTTGTGCTTTTGTTTTGGAATGGATTCACATGGGGAGTTGATGAATAGGTGGGTGTAAAATACTGAAATGTATGGCATGTGGTGTTTTCTGAGGTTAGGTAGTAGTGAGAGGATATGAGTGGGATTTTTGGAAAGGGTTTATGAGTTGTTTAGCATGATAAGCTGTAAGGTTAGGATAATGGGCGAGGTTTGTAGAAAATTATAAGAATGTGGAAGAATGGTTGTTATTTTCAACTTACAATGATTTAAATATTATAAAATTTATTTGTGTTAAAGCTTAACAATAGCTGTCGTGAATGTATCTTTGCATTTTCTCCTTTCATTCTTTTTTTGGATATTTTTGGGAACATATATTCTATTTATTTACTTTTTATTTATATGAATAATTCCTCAATTTAAAGATAGTTTTAGATCAAAAAGTCTCTCTCTCTCTCTCTCTCTCTCTCTCTCTCATACATACACACACACACACACACACACACATATATATATATATATATATTGATATAGGTTAAAGTACTAATGTAAGTGGTTCTACAAAAACAATAATATCTTTTGTTAACGTAACATTTAATTATGGAATTGTTTTTGTAGAACCACTTACATTAGTACTTTAACCTATATATATATATATTATTTCATGACATGAACAATTCCAGATCCGAAGATCCTTGCTTTTTTCCAAAAAAAGGATAAATGTTATACATATAAATATCGAAAAATTTATACATAACAGATTTTGGCTTAAGACAAAAGAAACAATTGACTTTGATTCTTGAAAATATTAGTAAGCTAAAATTCTGAATTCTGACTTATTGATTGATAATGTTTTATTTTTCTTATAGAGGAATATTTTTTTACCATATGGTATGTATGCTTCTTTTGTATATTCTCAATGAATAAGTGAATATTACTCCATTCTTATGAATCCAACTTGAGAAATTTCGTTCCTATTCTTTTCATGTATTAACGGTAAAGATATTTATTATAAACATTTTTCCAACTCAAAGACAATGTTCTATATGTGCAAAAAAAATTCTTCTTTTATAAAACGGGTAGGGTGGTGTACATAGTAACTTTGTGACCTTACTAATTATTATGTTTTCATTGTTAGAAGGAGTTTTTTTAGGATTTACTCTCTCGTTGTGTGTGTCACTATGTCTCCGGTTCAATGGATAATAATATCAATTTTCATTAATGCAATATTTAATTTGTTAAGCTTTTTTATAAACATCTCTAAGAAACTTATGGTACTAAGTCTTGAAAATGTTTTCATGCTTTTAAAATTCTATTTTTTTCTACGATCGCCCATGCATCGCGCGGGGTTAAAACCTAGGACTGACATATTAGGATATCTATGACCTTTATATCCATGAAGAAAATGTTATAAACTAAACATGTATATATGCATATTCATTAAAAAATATTAGCATTAATGAAATAGACGAGAAAAGTTCATTTAAATAATTGAATTGACTTCACACAACTAAGTAAGAAGATTGAATGGATTCTTACACAATAACATAAGCAAAGTAATCAACGATACTAGTGAGTAACATGGTCCATAAAAAAATGGAGGTACTTAAGATTTATTTAGTTGATAAATAAGAATTATCGAACTTGAAATGTAAAGGATTATATTGCAGTTCTTTATGAAAATTACCTCCCCCTAACAAAATTATAACCAAATGTTGAATTTTGAGTACCACGATGTCCAACAAAGTCTAAGTCTAAATACACGATATTTAAAGAGTCTCACATATCCTAAACATTAAGATAATATCTTTTTTTCTTTTCCAATACTTGAAAAAATTCTTGACACCTTTTTTCTATATATTCAATTGATATTTTCCCAACATCACTACAACAAAACTGATATTGAGTCTCGTGAAGGTCATGGCATATATGATATTAACAATCGTGGAAGCGTATTCATTTACATCAAAAAAATTCTTCTTAAATTTATTTTTAGAACATTGTTTTTAATTAAACATGTTTCCTTTAATAACCGGGTCTCACTGTTATGACACTCCAAGAATATGTATTTACAAAAATCTTTGACTATGTAAGATCTTGGTGAAATATCTAGTAGATCTAAATCTTTGAATCTTGATGCCTATAACAATCTAGACATCACCCATGTCCTTCATATTAATATATTAGATAATGTGTCGTTTTCTTCCAAAAATAAGGTAATATTATTGCTAGAAAGAATTATATCATCCACATAACATACAAGAATCATAAGACTCATACTAATTTTAATATATATATATATATATATATATATATATACAGTCCTGCTCTTATGCGGACTAGTCCGCATTTTAAGAATGCGGACCGGACATGTGTCACCTGGCGGTGAGCCCAGAAAAGAGAGAGAGTGTCCCTATAATTTAGGCGATAGTTTCTAGGCACATCTTTAGGCGACACATGTTCGGTCCGCATTCTTAAAATGCGGACTAGTCCGCACAGGAGTATATATATATATATATATATATATATATATATATATATATATATATATATATATATATTGATGATACGAGAAATTGGACAGACATCTTTCTCAACCATCATATCAAGTTTTAAGTAGAAAATAAAGCAAATAAAAGGAGATAGACACAAAATATAGAGTGGTTCGGCTATAAAAATGGGCCATGTCCACTTTGGTGCACTACTCTCATTATACATATTGTATAGTACAATATGGTCATGCTATTAGAGGCTTACAAGATAGAGAAAAGAGGAGAATATATGAGTTTAGCCAAGTTGGGCATCTAGGGATGTGGTCTGTAAAGGTTGACCCAATGTGTCTATGACAGGGGGTGAGCCCCCAGGTGTGGTGATCTCTAGAGAGAGAAAGCTGAGAGTTTGGCAGGTCTTCGCCAAAGGTTTTGACCCCCCCAATAGTGAGGTGATCACTTATATTTATAGAAGTCATAAAGGCGGTGTTTCATGCATGGAGCACGTGATATATGTATAAGTTGGATGAGTAAGGAATCCTTATAGAAGCAGGACCTCTGTCAAGTGGCACGTGGGAGAAGCAGTGGCGGCGGTCTGTTTGAACCCAAGCAAGGCTGAAACTTGGATGCCGGTCGTTGCCTATCTGATGCATGGCAGCGGATGATGCTTGATTATTAGCCACTGCCTGTTTGGTCCTAGGCAGCGGCCCTTACGTAATGTCGACGACTGCGGTGCCTGTATTGGTTATATATATATATATATATATATATATATATATATATATATGGGGGGGCGCGTGTGTATTCATATATGTGAACATTGATACATAGGGATCCCCTTGAAATTGTGTCCTCGTGATTAAAGGTGGACATAGGCCCGAGGCCCTTCCAGCCCGCTCAAAAAAATGGGCATGGGTAAGTTAAATAAGCCTTAGAACCGAGCTTGAAAAATTTTTACTTAGGCCCACTCGAGCTTGGCCCGAGGCGCGAGAATAATATATATATATATATATATATATATATATATATATATATATATATATATATAGTCTAGTTTTTATTCCTTTAAGGTTGAAAGTTACAAAAAATAACAAAAATGGGGAACATTTGGATTATCAATTTTAGGCTTTATTTACTCTTAGTTTTGAGAGTATATCCTAAAATTAATTTTCTAAACAATAAAATAGGTTATAAATTTTCTAAAAAATTAAATTTATTTTTTTTAAAAAGTTTGTGTTTGGGCTTGGGCCTGGGCATCATGCTTGGGAATGAAACTTTCGATTTGGGCCTAGGTGGGCCTGGACAAGAAGCTTTAGATTCGGGCTTGGGCGGGCCTGGGACATGTCAAATTTTTATAGGCCCGCCCCAACCGGACCCATGGACACCCCTACTCATGATTGAACTTGATTTTCCACTATTTTGAGGTTTGTTTCGACATAAAGTAAGACTTATTTATCTTAGACCATAGTCTTTTTCCCCATGACTTCAAAAGATTTTGGTTTCATATTGATATAAATCTCCTCCTCTAGCTTTCCATTTAATAAATATGTCATCCCACCCATTGGTGAAGTTCATAAATTAATTGTGCTACTAGTGTAAAAGAAAATTGCTTCTTGTAGTCAGTTCCCAAAAAATTTTTAAAGCATTTGGCCACCAATCTCTTCTTAATCCTTTCATTATTTACTTTAGAAACTCTATTGGTCTTAAAATCTAGTATGCACTCAATAGGTTAAATCATTATCTAATAATTTCCAAATATAATTTTTCTCCATCAATTTAAACTCTTCTTACATGGAGTCAAATTATTTATTCAAAAATTAGATATTGGAAAGTCACCGGGTCAACTACGTCCAATACTAAATAGTCTTTTAGAACAGAACATCGCTATCCTCTAATGGATGTTATAAGTGGTATTAGTTGAAGTACTTGTTTAGGTAATAGTGGCTCATGCCTAATGAGGTGCGAATTATTCTCAATACTTTCTTGAAAATGAATTCCTCTACTTATTAGTTGAATTACATACTTCATATGATTACCAATAACCTCTTCAAACACTAGATCCCTATGACTCCTAATATTCATGTCTCCTCCAAATAATTGGCATTTTCAGTCTTAACTATTTATGAAGATCGAGAGGAGAAATATAATATTAAATCCTTCTATCTTTCCATATATCAAATAAAACAACAGTAACTGTTTTTGGATCCATTTTTTGCAAAACAAGATAATATATGATTTCCTATCCCATACTACCCCAAATAAGTAAAAGATTGAGTTTTGGTTTACTCCCTCTACACAACTCATATAGAGTATTCTGTATAGATTTGCTCCTAACTCGATTCATAATGTACATCATTGTTTTAATCACTTCACCCTCAAAATATTTTAAAACTTTTGTAGGAGATCCATACTATAAACAATATATTGATAAGTCAGATTTTTTATCTTGGCTACACTATTATGCCAAGGATTTTGGGGTGGTTTGTTGTGGTATAATACCTTGTCCTACATATAAGATAAAATGACTATGAATTTCCCTATGCTAATTGATTTTACTATAATACTGTCCTCTACGATCAAACAGAAAACCTTTATCTTTTGATCAAATTCTTCTTCCACCTTAGCCTAATATTGTTCAATAAATTTTATTAATTAGGCTAAAATTAATTATGTTTTCGTTTACAAAACAAGGTTAACGGTTGTTGTACCATGAATATGGTGCGACCCCGGAATCATTCAGAGAACAATAACTGGGCTCATCCATTTGCTAAAAGTGGAAGGCTCAGCTTGTGCCATTATGTTCGGCCCCAGTATCACAGAAGATCAACTTAACCCAGTTACCTCACATAGTCAACTCCATTATTTAAAACCATTATAAAAGGCATGTGCCAAATGTACAAGGTGACATCAGTGGCACTCACCGGACACACACGTGGGAGATATAAATATTCCCGCACTATACGTGGATAGCACGGCCTTATAAATACTTCCCCGCTAGTATGTAAATGTGTGCCTACCTAACATATAAGGGCATGAAACCTATCTCACTACACTCTCTATCTCTCTCCTTTGTCAGACTTTAATATAAAATATAATCCCTCATTGTGGGGGATCGAAATATATTTTCCTATCTTTTTCCTGCCAAATACTAGAGTAAACTTGAGAGCTTATAACCATAATTCATCCATGACTTTTGTACATTGAAACCAATACAACCAATACAACCAACACTACATCTGCGGATGTAGGCATCACTTTGATCCAAACCACGTAAACCCAGTTTTCATCTCTTTATCCAAATACTTGCTCTAGATCATAATAACTTTGATTTATATATCTGTATTCTATTATCGGTTAAGATTGGTGTATTCAATCTAAGTCACTAATCTATACACTAGTTTTAGATGCTAACATATTGGCACCATTTGTGGGAAGATTGACAAGCCATTTGTTTCTTTCCATCATTATTGATTCCAATAACTCAAGGATAACCGGTTTTGAGAAAACAATGAATTGCAATTCGATTCATTTGTTCTTCATTAGGTGAGAGCCTAGTAATCTGCAAACTCTCTTCGATTATCTTCAAATCTCTGAATTCTTCACTTGGATATACTTTCTTCTACTTTTTTGTACTCTATTTTAGGACCAATGATACTCTGTTTCTCAAAAGTTCTGTGAAACATGGCTCACAACTTGAAAAGTATCCGTGTTACAGAAGAAATCTCTCCATCAACACTATCGACACCTGTTGGTATGGGCGACCTTTAGAGAATCCCAATAAACGTGGTCAGAGGCTAAGAGGATATGGAGTAAATCATTAAGCGACTGACGCAAAGTTTTATGTGTGGGGAGAATAGGCCCGGAATAGACCCTGTTACACCAGTAGGGAATGAGAGTCCTGGCAGGAGATACGATTTTCCACCTCTTGCCCCTTGCAGAATAAGAGACAAGATCGTGGAGACAGGGCATTGGATAACCCTGGGAGGCTAGATTTGGGATCACAAGATGAAAAATAGGTCCAAATACTACGGGTTGCCTAATGACAGGTGTTATCGACCTGGGGAGACATCCACTAATAGGACAATGGGTTATGATAATGAATACAATTATTTTATAGAGAGGCCAAGTAGTATTGAAAGGCTTAGCAGGTACTCTATGTTTAATTGCCTGGGCCCAAGGGTAGTGAGGGCACACTAGCGCAGGGGTCCAAGAGAGCCAATAGAGCACATATTAAAAACCATGAGATCTGAGATGAGAAAAACATAGTGTTTGACATAATCTGAGATAAGCATACATGGGTCAGCCTAAGATGATCAAACTTCCTAGGAAGAGGTCTCAGATAAAAGCCGAGGAAAATCTATAACAGTAAAATTCGAGTGGAAGGACCAATCTTGAAAGAGGTCCATCCACGATTGGGAAATCTCGAGTGAAATCATAAAGACCAAGAATCCATTGCAGAGAGGTTTTGTTCAATGGTCACCATCTATCTAATCTAATGCCTATAAAGTTCAAACCTCTAGAAATCACTCCCAAATAGGATGCCAAGTATGACCCCATACTGCACGTAAAACAATATCAGGCTACCGCTAATGTAAACCCTATTCCTAATGAGATGTGTTGGCACAATCAATGGATCGACGTAAATCTAGTATAAAATCCTACCAATAGGACATATCTCTAACTTTCAGCATCTGGTTAATATCTTCGTCAATAATTTATGCTTTGGTACCAAGCCTGGTAAGAGGGTGACACACGTGGTAAGAATTCATCAAAAGATGAATGAAATGACTAGAGAGTTCATAAACCTTTTTAACACCAAAAAACTAAAAGTAGTTGATTATGACGAGAAGGTTGCATTCGCAACTCTCACGAGTGGTATGTTTCTTAAGAAGTTGTATTAGCGTTGGCTAAGGAGCCTCCAAGAACGATGTTGGTCAAGGTTGGCAAGATTATGAACATCGAGGAGGCTATATTAACCAAAAAGGAGCTATTATAATGCCAACACCACCAAGATCTCGAAGTAGAAGAATGAGTCCAAGGACAGTAAGAAAACTGACAAACCAAAGAGGTTTGGCTAATACACTCCACTAACTGTGGGAGTGCATCATATCCTTGGTAAGATTCGTGGGATTAATGACCTAAAGTGGCAAGGAAAGCTGAAGGCCACTCATAATAAAAGCGATAAGAGTAAATATTATGAGTTGCATAAATAACATGGTCACAACATAGAAAATTACCTCACCCTAAAAGACGAGGTTAAAAACCTCATCAGACGAGGAAAACTGACAAAGTATGTTTATAAGGGTGGCGATCAGATAAATGGGATGAACAAAAATCCAAAAGATGACCAAAGTCCACCCACAAGAAGGCAAGCGAGAAAAAGAAAGGAAGGGACGATGATTCAAAAGATAATTGGGACTTGCCTAAGAAGCCCAAGGAACCAGTGCATAAAATCAAGACGATCTCCTTCGCATGTAACTTCATAGAAGGAGGTGATGCTAGTGGTGGGGATAAACCAGTAGAAAAAAAAAAAGCCTACCTCAATGAGGTGAATACTTGTGCTCACATCTGACAAATAACTTTGACTGATGCTACAAAAGTGTGCACCATAAAGTTGAACAAAGCTCGGTTAATTATTGTTTTTTCCAGCGATTACCTATGAGTCGTGCTCTATCCACACGATGATTGTTTGTTCTAAACAATGATGGTGTACGAGTGTAAGGTAGTAAAGATTTTGGCCGACAATGATAGGTCACTAGATTTAATATTTTATATTTGTTTTAAGATCTTGAGGGTGAAAGAGAGAAAGATGGAGGCATACCAGGGCCTCTCATCTATTTTTTTAGGGGGAAGGTGTTCCCCTTCGAAATAATTGAGCGAGAATTGTGGTCGGCACTTGGCTAGCTTGCCTGACGGAGATGATATATTTCTTCATTTTCGATAAGAACATCCATTTTTCATACAATATCATATTCGAAAGGGTGAAATTAAAAAAGTTTGAAGTTGTTAAAGTTCCCCATAAGCTATGGGGTTGACGTGGTAAAAGGAAATCAGGTAGAAGCCTAGGAGTGCTACTACGCGTCGATAGAATGGGAAGAGAGGAAGAAACTGGCCACTACATATCAGATCGAGACATTAGTTTCTCGTAATAAAGATAAGTTAGTCAAAGTCCAGGTAGTTAAATAGATAAAGTTGGTGATACTAGATGACGAGCACCCAAAAAGGAAATCCCAAATTGGCTCATCATTAGATCTATCCCTTAAGAAAGAACTAGCTGAGTTCTTAAGAAGGAATAAGAATATGTTTTCTTGGAGCCATAAGTATATACCAAGGTTAGATCCAAATTTTATCTTCCATTAGCTCAACATAATGAGAGATGCCAAACCTATAAAAGAGAATCGCCATGTGTTCAACGAGGACAAGAACATGGCAATACAAAAGTAGGTTGATAAGGTGTAGAAGGAAGACTTCATCGAAGACGTAAAGTATCCAAAATGTCTCTTAAATGTGGTCATGATCAGAAGGAAAAATGATAGTTGGCATATATTCGTCAACTTCACAGGCCTTAATAAGGAGTGTCCCAAGTTTTACTATCCTTTGCCCATGATCGAATAATTGGTCGATGCTACTTTCGGGCATGAACTGCTTAGCTTTATGGATACTTAATCGGGGTATAATTAGATAAAGATGAAGCCAAAAGATCACAAGAAAACCTCACTTATCACCAATTGGGGCACTTACTCCTATAATATTATGCCCTTTTAGCTCAAAAATACGAGAGCAATATATCATAGGTTGGTGAATAAGGTTTTTGAGTATCATATCGTAAGACTATGGAAGTCTATGCTGATGACATGTTGACCAAGAGAAAAGAAGTAGATGACCACATCAATGATCTGGGATGAACTTTTGATTAGCTAGAGAAGCATCAGATGAAGCTCAACCCTGCAAAATGCATTTTCGGTGTTAATAAAGGAAACTTATTGGGCTTCATAGTCAAACAAAGGGGCATAACGTCCAACCCAAATAACATCCAATAACTAACCAACATGCAACCTCACACAAGAAAAAGGAAATTCAAAGATTAAGAGGACGAGTGGATGCAGTGAACAGGTTCGTATCAAGAGCCACTAGCTGATGTCTTCCATTCTTAAAGATTGTCCAATAGACCTTACAGTGGTGCGATGAATGTGAGTCCACGTTCCTAAAGTTGAAGAGGTATCTAGGGCCTATGTCATTGATAAGAAGATCGATTGCAAAGGCGAGTATACTATACTAGAAAGGCTTGTCATAGAGAAGAAATTCGATACTCTAGCATGGAGAAGTTGTCCTTGGATTTGATTAAAGCTTCCCAAAGAATGAAGTAGTACTTTTAAGCACATACAATTATCGTCTATACCGACCTTACTTTACAACAAGTTATTCATAAACTTGAGAAATCGAGTAAAATGATATCTTGGGCAGTAGAAATAGGAGAGTATGATATACAATATGAACCTAGGAAAGAGATTAAAGGCCAAACAGTGGACAATTTAATATCCAAGTTTACTTATAAGGAAAAGTCTATCGAGTAGGATTCTATGAAAGAGAGATCGACAACAAAATTACCAAGCAAGGTCCTACTGAACAGAATCCAATAGAAAAAGCAACTGAGCATACCTCTTCAAACGATATCTCAGTCGCAAAAACAATATAGAAAACTACTACAAATGATTTCTCAATTGGAAAGATGATGATAGCTCAACTGTGAAGACAATTAAGAATTATTATCTGGAAGATAGCTCAATAAATCCAGTCGATAGGATGACTGACATACCAGATCCTTTGATCTGACAGGGAGAAAAAGTTTGAAATCTTGATCAAATGAAGATTTTTTTTCGGAATGGATGCTTGGTTAAAGGAAGCTTTGAAGAAAAAACCCCGATTTAGCAATTATTTATGAATGGTTTATCTTGTGCTAACGACAATGGAGGAGGGTTTGATTATAACATCACCTGATGGGGGGAGATGCGGAATATGCACTCATGTTCCACTTTGAGGCCTCCAAAAATGAGGTAGAGTGCGAGTCTCTCATATCAGACTTCGGATTGGCATCGTCACTGGGTATTGAACAACCATCAGCACACAGTGATTCCCAACTCGTAGTAAACAAAGTCCTTACAATATACAAGGCAAGAGAAGAATCAATCACGAAGTACGTAGACAATGTAAAAGAATTATTATCATGATTCTTGGTTATTAAAATGGTGAGAGTAATAAGAACCAAAAAGACAAGAGGAGATGCACTTGCTCATTTGGCATAAGCCACAAGAACGAAGCTACATAGGATAGTGCCAATAGAAATATTGATGCATTATAGTAAAAATAGGGAATGCATAATGGTGATGGACATAGACTGAGGGCTATCCTGGATGGACCCAATCAGGGCATATATGGAGATCATTATTATCAAGATGAATCCAAAAGAAGCACGAAGACCTTTTCATAAAGCAAAAAGGTACGCGTTGGATAGGGGAATTCTATTCAGATGGGATTTCATCATATCTCTGATCAAATGTGTTCATCCTACTAATGTTAATGACTTGATTAAAGAATTCACGAGGGCTCGTGTGGAGCCGACACTAATGGGCCACTATGAAAGAAGATTGCATAAACTATGTAAGGAAGTGTGACGAAAGTGAGACATGATATGCAAGAGTTCGCGAGCCTCATTGACGTCGATCACATCCCCATGGTCCTTCTTGATGTATGGGATTGATTTGGTCATCCCTTTACCGAAGATGAGAGGCAGGTTCAAGTATCTTGTCTTAGTAGTGGATTACTTCACTAAGTGGGTGGAGGATAAAACTTTAGTCAAAATTCCGTATGAAAACATCTTTCATATATATGGAAGAACATTATTTATCACTATGGAATGTTATATGCCTTCATTATGAATCATGGTATTCACTTCTATAATAAGGATTTTAACGATTATTATATATACTCGAATATCCAAAAACTGCACTCAGCATATGGTCATCCGTAGTGTAATGGCCAAACACAGGTGAGGAACATTACTCTGTTAGACAGAATGAAAAAAATACTAGATGATTCCAAGTGGAATTAGATTAACAAGCTGCAGAGCGTACTCCGAGCATATAGGACATCACCAAGAATGGCGATGGTGAAGACTCCATTCATGATAGCATTTGGTATTGAGACAGTAGTACTCACTGAGATCGAATTTCCCATCCACACGGTGCTCAAATTTGATTCAACGAGTAGTGATATGATGAGTAGACTTGATTTAGATCTTATAGAAGAAATTAGGGAATGCCCGACACTATCGGTGGCTGTCTACCAGCAAAGGACTGCTCGTTTTTATAATAACAAATTAAAACTGATAACTTTAAAGGAAGGATAGTACGTTCTTGAGAAAGTAATTCAAAAAGGAAATAATTTAAAACCCAATTAACACAACCCATACAAAGTATATGCGGTCGTACGACCTGGAACATACAAAATTGGCAATTTTGAAGGTGAATAATTCAAGAACTTGTAGAACATCGAGCATCTCATAAAATACTACTAGTGGTGATCATATTACACTAAGGATGGAACACCGAGTAAACGGTCTTTTATTTTTTTGTAAATCGTCTTTAAATGATGAGTGATAATAAGAACTTCATCTTCTACATACGTTTTCATTCCAAATTCGAACTGCATTGACTATCCATTTCATTGGTATGAGAGTTGTACAAGAAGCTTAGGCTAAAGACAAGCATAGAAAGCACTACACTTGGGATATCAAGTGCAATCACATGGATGATAGCATCGACCATAATCGACTAATGCAAGGATAAATCCCAGTACATTTAATATACTCTAGTAACCAATGCTAACGCCTGGTCAGGACGACATACCCCATCCATATGACCAGTAAGCTAGCACAAGCATTGGTAGATCCTAAGCCTAGACAACTCAAGTTCATCCAAAATTAGTAGCTAGTAAGGGAGATCAAGTTAACAAGATCCAACCATACAATTGTAAGTCTAAACTGCTAGCAAGTCTACCCCAACACCTAACAACTAATAAGTCTGCGTGGAAGGTGGACAATATCACTTTTGAGTCCATATAGATAGAACTAACTTCAAGGCCATTAAAATCCAACCACATTTCCTTGGCAACCGTATCATTACAGATAACACTTAAATATAAGTGGATGGTAAGACTTTGGTCAAGAAAAGTAATTAACAATATCAAAACATATGCAAACAAAAGAATCATAAATTGAGTGAAAATCTATAAAACATGAAAAATGTTCAATACAAAAAGATGATTAGTACAAATATTTACAAAAATAAAAGTTTCAGCGGGATCAAGACAAAGGAGCATTTCTAGCTTCAAGGGCAATCCCAAAATCCTGATCAACTTTTGGGTCAAACGAGGTAATATCAGTGGCAGGGACTTCGAAAATAATGGTATCCTGGGCAGGAAGAAGATAAGTCTCTTCAACGACAATCTGATTCTTTCCAACGACCTCATCGTCCTCAATAATAGAATCATCAATTTCCATCAGCTGCTCAGTGGCCAAAAATTATGGCGTCGTAATCATCACCTTCCTACTTGTTGACTACTTCTGATATCTCATGTTAGTGCTTTATGAGCCTCTTCTTGAGCTCCTCATAGCCATCAAGGAACAAATACATGGTTTCAACATTTTAGTCATTTGAAGAATTAAATTTTTCCACTCCGATCCCCTAAAATTTGGCCAGGGCCTCGTTAGCTTAAAAAAACTCATGGCTCACCTCGGTTAGATTAAGTTAGTCAAATCAAGTGATTATTTAGCATCATAAACTCTCCGATGGCCTTCTTTAAAGCCTATTTGAAAGTGTTACAGCGAAATAAAACGACTTCTCAAATAAAACCAACTTTAATTATGTGTTAATCAAATCAATTTTAATGAAACCCAAGTTTTAAATTAATCCTAACACGTGCATCTAAGTGATATGAAATCATAAATCAATGAGCATGCAAAGGAAACCAAATTTCAAGAAAAATTCCCCACAGGGGCAAAACATTTTATTTTACTATAATTGTAAATCACAACTTACACAACTATAATGAAATATAGTTTTGACAATCGAATATCTGCAGATGTCGGTCGATGTCGTCAGCAATGCATCCACACGCAGCAAACCCATAAGAACCGTAGTCCTACCGTCAACCTAGGAATACCACATCACTCCCTATGAACCTCACTCCAAATCAGCAAAGAACCTTCATGCAAAAAGATCCTCAATGACACGTAGCCATATGATGTAGATTTACCCTCTCCACAAGAGCAAGATCAGCAAGACCGTATTTTGGGTTCCAAAACAATTCACTAAAGGATTGGGATATTTTGTGAAATGAAAAAACAAAGTTTTAAACCCTAAAATTGAAGAAGACGAAGTGTTGTTCTGTTAGAAGATTACATGTATAAAAAATCGATAGGTCTCCTTAACGAAAATGGAATGATTTATCTCGCTTTATATAAAAAATTTGAGTCAGCGCGTCGTTCGAACGCCAGAGCCCATGTCGTTCGAACTAAAAAATTCGCAAAAAAAAAATAATTTTTTATTTCAACAATTCTTCTTTTAATCTTTGAAAATTCATTTTGACGAAAAACTGTGCCTCAACACTTAGAAAATATTTTAAAAAATATTCAAACCTCGTTTAAAATTATCCTAGAACTTTTAAGTGAACTGTAAAGGGACTTAAATACTTTCTCACCGATATAAACCCTGCAGAGGCTTGATTATTGAAGAAGCTTAATATTCGGATCCGTATCGATGCTTGTATGATCTTGAACAATCTTCGATGGTTGTAGCGGTATACGACATATTTAATTGATAACGGACATTTATAAAATCATATTCTTACAAATCTCCCCCTATGTCTATACCGACACAAAATAAAAATAATACGAATTATCAAATGAAAATGCCTATACAAATCTAATACCCTCCCACGAACACAAAAGTGAAAAGGTACTCAAAATGCAAGTATTCTATCTTTTCTTCAAAAATCTTTATCAATCTTCAAAACTTTAAGCTTTTCTCATCAGGATGTGCAACATAATGATCTTCAATTGTACCTACACACATGAGATAAAGCAAATACCTCTTGATGTATCGAGTTTGAAATGATATAAAAATACATCAATCAATATAATCAAATCTCTCCCATAATGCAAAACTCCCCATAATTCGTTCTCCCCCTTTTTATTTGTCCGAAATAGATAAGGAAAAGAATAAAGCAAATAAATCCAAACGGGGTGTCCCGATAAAAGACATAACTATGGATCAAACTACGCGCATGTAAAGGAAATACTCAAAAGATCCACAAACTATTTTTTATTTTTTAAAAAATTTTATACAAAAATGCAAAAATAATTTTACAAAAATCACACACCATGAATTTACACTAAGATAACCAAATAATGGATATGGAATGAATGTGTGTGAACAAATTCAATAGGTAAATCAACTGAATCAAGCATATATGCACGATGCATAAGTGTACTCCTATCGAATGAACATCAAAAATATCCTTAGGTGTAAAATTGTTGAATTTTGATGACATCGACTAAATCAAATCAACAAATCAAAGACTAAGGGCCCGTTGCGTTCTCTATTCAGAAAACTCGATTTAAACGTTATTTTTAAATATAGTTTTAAAATTCAGTTTTGTGGGTTTATAATTATTAGTGTGTGTTTGGTAAACTTGTTTTTAAATACAGTTTTTTGAAAATTTGACAAAATTGGCAAACGTGTATATTTATATCATACGTGTGTGTGTGTGTGGGTGGGTGTGTGTGTGTGTGTGTGTGTGTGTGTGTGTGTGTGTGTGTGTGTGTATGTGTGTATGTGTGTGTATATATAAACATACATAAAACTTTCATACATACATGATACATGAACGCATACATACATACATACATACATACATACATACATACATACATACATACATACATACATACATACATACATAATAAATTATATACATATACATTTAATATCATGTATTTTTAGGTATATTTAATGAGGTATGTTGGGGAGTTTAACTATATATATATATATATATATATATATTGTATGTGTAATTCACTATAAAATTATATACATACATAAATTGATAATATTTTTTTAATACATATGAACTATATGTGTATTTTATATTATTCCATACATTAATAATACATGTATAAAACTATATATAAGTATTATGTATCTATTGATAATATTATTTAACTTTATATTATTCTATAAGTAATTGTGTGTGCATGTACATATATATTTTTTATTTATAAGAATTACGCACATATTAATGTATTATGTATGTATATTATATGTTAAGGTATAACTACTTTAAAATATTAAGATTGAATAATTCTGAGTAGAAAAATAAAAAACAGAAGTTATAAAACACCCTAAATCTGTTTTCTGAAAAACTTGATTATAACACCGAAATATTATAATTATGTGTTTAAAAACAGGTTGCCAAATGAAGATTTTTATCAAAATTATATTTAAACATAGAAAACAAAAGTATAGTTGCAAACCAAACACACCCTAAGTGATTCTCACACCAATAACATCCAAAACTATTTAGTGCCATTTTGAGAATTTTTCAAAGGATGAGCAAACCCATTGATAGCTTTCCATCCAAACTCCCTCATATATAGTAATGCAATTTTATCTAAAGAGGTATTAAATTCTCAACTTAGCAAAAACCTATTAGCCCAAAATAGGCATAATATTCTTTTCATTGCCATTCAATTTTTGGGGCTCTTTTCAAGTCTTATTGGACCCCGGATAATTTTTATTTCCTCACTTTTTTAGGTCCTAAATAAATTTCTCACGGATAATGGTTATTACATGCATTACTTTTATTACTCTCGTATTATTTCACTTGATTAGTTTTGAGGACATGATTGAGATGAAAACACTTGACCAACATGTGATAAGACAAGAACAATAATCAAACAAATTCGTGCACGTGTGCAATATAGGACATAATGTGTCAAACATGTAGCAAGTAACAACTAATTACATTTCAATGACTCCAAACATTATAAAGCAAATAAATGACAAGATATAATGTCTCAACACACTATTAAATTATCACATGGATAAATGGAATGGAATTTTGACTTGGTCATACTAAGTGTCTATTCATATATGGTGCAAATAAAATACAAAACTCTTTTTGTCTTTTTCCAATAGTTTTATCAAAATAAAATATTTTTGGCTTTTTCAAAATTTTCCAAAGCAAATGAAATCTTTTTGTATTTTTTTTTTTGAAAAAAATATATCACAAATGTAGTACAACCAGCAATATGCATATTATCGTCTTAAAAGTCATCCTATGCTAGCAAACAGATATCACACAAATAGATCAATCAATCAAAAAAGGTGTGACTAAGGGAACAATGCAGTATTAGCAATTAATCATGAAACCTAAGAATAACTGCATATAAAGTGTCAGAAGCAACCTAGAAATACCAAATAATTTAACCCGTGAACACAGTGTACTGTATACAGAATGGTCTAAGTCAACCAGGTCGCTCGAACGAGACTGCCTGTCATTCAAACGACATAGCATCCAGCGAGAAGGCTTCACGCGAGATCGAGTCTCGCTCAAACGAGAAAAGCAGAAATCTCAAACAGTACAGCCCAGCGAAAAATCTCTAAAAAAGAATACCTGAAAGGTGCCGACAGATCCAAAACAATGCTGAAATGGTAGCATACATAATAAGACAATGTAAACTACAACAAGTGAGTCATAACACTAGTAAGAATATATCATGGAGCACAACTAGTGTATGACAAACATCACCACAATCAACCAAACAATCTCACATAGGTTGAATCACGTGCAAGAAAATGAGACTCGTGAAAAAAAAGACCATAGGCCTCTAAATCCGATTTATTAACCCAAATCGATTTGTAACAATAAGTGGGGGTTTGAGGAATCAAATTTATTCTTTTATTAACCTTCGTCAGTCCTTTTAAAATCTTGTAACAAAAATGCCTAAGATGTCCTTGCTTACCGCAATGTGTTAAAGTGTAAATCGGGCAGTGAGTGTTACCTAAAGGTGGTGCTCTCCTCATATTCCTAGGTGGCGCTCTCCTCAAATTCCTAGGTGGCTCTATCTAAATTTGCCTAGGTGTCTCTCTCCTAATGATCCTAGGTGGCCCTCGCTTGAAAACCCTTGGTACCTCTCTCTTAACAACCCTAGGAGCCACTCTCACATGAGTGGGATTGGATTTAGGAATGGGAGCAACATTATCCTCGAAGCCTACACCACCCCTATCCTCCTTAATTTGGACAGTCCCTAAAATTTTATGTAACTTTTCTGACCGAGACTCCAAATAAAATTTTACATTACTAGACTCTCTCTAACTCTTCTCAAGCTCACCTATCATTGACTCGAGTAAACGTCTAGAATCATCACATTTTAAAAGTTCCTTTTTCATAACTTCCATCATGCCTCGAATATCATCTCTCTCACCCTCGACATATCCAAACTTCTCTCTCAAAATTTTCTCTCGTGCCCTAAGTTCTTCAACTAAAATATCATTATCATTTTTTAAGGCACGCTCTTGCAATTGGGCTTTCAATTTCAAATTTTCTTTCTTTATTTTCAAAGCTTCGGCATAAATTTCATTGAAAGTCATTTGCAAGTCACGATCATCTACACTTCCATCCTCACTCTCATCACCCTCACTATCATCACTAATCATACGGGTGGGAAACTCTATCTTAGAAGCATAAAAACTTCTTCTTCCAAATCAATGTCACTAACAGTAGAAACATGAGCTATCAGTTTATTCAATTTCTTCCTTAAATTTGTGGGATACTCTTCTATCATGTGGCCAACACCCTCACAACTCGAACATCTCTCAGAATCGTTTTCAACGAAAGATTTAAAACAATGGTTCGTGTGAATTTTCCAATCATATTTTTCAAAAAGTTGACATCGAAAATCACAAAAATGACCAAAAGCCAATTTTGAGGAAAAAATAGGATCAAACGCAATAACTTAGTGCAACAGGCTTCGATACTAATTTGAAAGTGCTACATCGGAATAAAGCGACTTCTCAAATAAAACCAACTTTAATTGTGTGTCGATCAAATCAATTTTAATGAAACCTAAGTTTTAAATTAATCCTAACACATGCATCTAGGTGATATGAAATCATAAGGAAATAAGCATGCAAAGGAAACCAAATTTCAGGAAAAATCCCCCAAAGGGGTAAAACCTTTTATTTCACTATAATTGTAAATCATAACTTACACGGTTATAACTAAATATAGTTTTGATAATCGAATATTCGCAGATGTCGGTCGATGTTGTCAATAATGGATCCACACGCATCAAACCCACAAGAACCGCAGTCTTATCCTCAACCCAGGAATATCATAGTACTCCCTATGAACCTCAGTCCAAATCAGCAAAGAACCTTCATGTAGCAAGATCCTCAATGACACGCATCCTTATGATGTAGATTTACCCTCTCTACAAGAGCAAGATCGGTAAGATCGTATTTTGGGTTCCAAAATAATTCACTAAAGGATTGGGACATTTTATGAACTGCAAAAACAAGGTTTTAACCCCTAAAATTGAAGAAGACGAAATGTTCTGCTATTAGCATATTATAGGTATCGAAAATAGTCAGGTCACCTTAATGAAAATGGAATGGTTTAACTCACTTTATATAAAAAATTTGAGTCGACGCATCGTTCGAATGAGATCCCATGTCGTTCGAACGATATCTGATATCGTTCGAACCAGAACCCATGTCATTCGAACCAGAAAATTCGCGAAAAATGAATTTAATTTTTTATTTCAAAAATTCTTCTTTTAATCTTTGAAAATTCATTTTGACAAAAAACAACGCCTCAATACTGAGAAAATATTTTAGAAAAATATTCAAACCTCTTTTAAAATTATCCCAACACTTTTAAGTGAACTGTAAAGGGACTTACATACTTTCTCACCGAAATTAACCTTACAGAGGCTTAATTGTTGAAGAAGCTTGATATTCTGATCCGTCTCGATGCTTGTATGATCTCAAACAATCTTTGACAGTTATAGCAGTATATGACATACTTAATTGATAACGGACATTTATAAAATCATGTCCTTACACTATTTTAGGCTTTTGAGCTTAACGAAATCAGTATTGGCCTGCTCTTTCAACTTGAATACCTCCTCCTCTTCTAATCCTCAGATGTAATGTGGTTGATCACGATTCTCTCCCTCAAAACGGTGAAAGCCATCACAGTCTGGAAACAAAAAACGTAAAGGGTTAGACGACAAATTTCACAAATAATTCAGATAAAAAAAATTTTGAAAAATTACCATAACAAGATGATGCTGAGATAACCTCCATAAGGCATCAGGATTATAACCCCTCAAGAACTCAAAGTCCTTTCTTTGCCCATAATAACCGTTAAGATAAGTGTTGTTGTTCATATGCTGGACGATGGAGTTAGGATCATTTTACAGATACTCAATCATTATGAGGTTTTTAGGGGGAAACATAAAATCCTAAAACTCACCATAATGGGAGACCGATCCCTGACCATAAAAAAGCTGACGAGATGATCGTCCTTTCATTTAGATCCTCTTAATATCAGACACGGATGGATTGGACTCCGTTATTCGTGGGTCCTTGGGATCACCTTGAGTTATGGAGGCTTAAAAAGGACTCTTATCCCCAACAACGACAGTAATAAAGGAGATAGGGGCATTTCCTTTTAACTTGGCTCGAGTATTAGTCTCAGCCTCATCCTTTCGCCAAGAATTTATCCCGTCTTGCTTCCTATCTTAAATGACCTCCCTCTTTTAGTCATTAACTTTCTTTTTATCCTTGGCCTCAACATCATCCTTCCTTTTCTTTTTAGCCTCCTCCTTCTCACGAAGGAATGCATTCATGAAAGTACGATCAATTATTTGAGGCTCCAACCCGTATGTAGATTTGATAACAAAGCCCGAGGTTGTAGGAGTTGAACCTTCACCAAAATAACAATTAGACATTTCACATGAGTAGAGCAAAAATAGCAAAGTTATTATCTACTTTAACTTCTTCCTTAGTACCTTGGTCAGCTTTTATTCCCTGATCAGCTTCAAGTGAATCATTTTCTACCAGTGGAATAAGTGTTTCTACATGGGGAGCACCCATATGAGGAGTGTGATACCCAGCGCTAATGAACTAGGACACGAAGAAAAGATCTTCAAACTTTGGTGGGTTGGGCACGCAGTAAGTCTCAACCAGGTCCAATATCACGATTGGAAGTGTGAGAGACTTTTTCACTGAAACATTGAATAAAGATGTTAGCACAATAAAGATTAAAAGAAAAAAGAAAGAAAATGAACACGATTGAATAAAGATGTCTACACAATTTTTTGGCCCAACCCATTCGCAGGGAACTTTTTAAGACCTATCCTTCTCGTAGATTCAGAATTCCCTATCATACTTCATGAACACGAACTGGTTCTACCAACTATAGTTACTAGTATGGATTACCTTATCAATCCTTAAATGGGCTTTCCTAGGGGTAAAATAATAATACCTCGGGGATTTAGAATTGTCCTTTACAGCATGGACATACCTATACATGTTCCAGTAAGGTCGAAGCCTCTCGTTCTTTCCAGATATCATAGACCTAAGAATTATCCTATAAGAATTAGTTGGAAATTAGGTAATAATGACGCCATACCCCTTCAAGATGGACCTAATCATAGGATGCAAGGGAAAATGAAGTACAACTTAGAGGACCCACAAAGGGAGGCAAATCTGGTATGAGTCCATAGTATCATAAACTCTCTCATCACAATATAGCTGTTGGTGGAAATGTTAATTGGGATGCTGTGTTTCTCTTTCAAGGCATCTAACTCATCCTCTATCACATCACACGCATCTAATTTGGCTTCAGTGTTAGACGGGTCGTAGGATTCTATGGAACTTCTGGAGGTACTTTCCTCACCAGATGGAACCTCGGTAGGAAAGGGAAAGGTCACACGCTCCTCAGGAATGGGTCTCTTTACTGAAGATTCTAACTCAACAATGGAAATATTCGAAACTATATTCACCAAATTATTAACACTAGAGAGATGTTCAGTTTGGTCATCCACTTTAGGCCCTACAAATTCAAGACAGTCACACTTCTCACTTATATAAAAAAATGCATAACCACCAGAGGAAGCTACAATTTTAGTGTAATTAGGATGACCAGGCACGTCTTCTGGTCTAATAACCTAGAGAGGTTTTGGAAACCTCCTGGCAACAATGCCCAAGAAAAATGATTCTAGCACATATAAATATTCTAAAAGACATGAATAAAAATTCCTTTAGTAAAGTCCAAAAATCATACGGAATATGACAGAACATGGTCATGCTTTATTTCAACTTGGAAGCAACAATATCCTCATATGATTTCATACCCTGAAAATACTTAGTTTTCGTACTATTTTATGTATGCCCATCCATAGACGAATAATATTCAACATCGCAGGAACCACACCACTAATAGGGCCGAGGGAACACATGCAGAGTTGAAAAAGTATTTACTTAGCTCGAAGGGGGCATTTTCCACAGTATGGAAAGGCGTGGATTCACTACCTAAATTTCAAGTGACTCAAATTAGATTGGGATTCAAAAATTCTTTGCAATCAATAAATCATATGCACAACGAACTATTTCTATGATAAATACGTGGACAAGCCTCCCACCTTACTCTTGATTTGATTCTAGAGGAGATAGATTATATGAGGACAATTTTATTTGAATTTGTGGGTAACACTCAATTAACGGATATTCTATGCGGGAACAAAATCCATATAATATATGGCCTTCCGTACACTTATAAATTTATCTGATCGGAGAATATAGGTGACATCATTCCAACATGCGCGTTAGAAAGTCATTGGAAGAATCTTGTTATAGTCCCCAATGTCCCAATGTATCGTGATCCTGATTATACACCCGAGATGATTTTACTAAAGAATATGTGGAATGAAGCGGGGGAAGTTAGGAGACCAAAGGTCTTGAAGAAATATACATCTACCAAGAGAATACCATGTGCATGGAAATAGGATCCTCCAAATATGAGTGAACTTCATGGAAAGAAGTAAATGCAAGGCCACCTTATACAACTAAGCAACCAGATTTGTGGTCGACCTATAAGAAGAAATATATGAAGAATATACTAGAAGTCTTCTAATCTTTTATGGAGGACATATATGAAGTAAGGTCGGATGGAAATTATTACTTCACCACCTTAGCATGGGGGGTGGGCATTGGAGAATATCTTAGTCGCTCTCATCATATACGTAGTCAAATGTTGACTGAGCTACATCGGGACAAGGTATTCTATGCTTCTATCATGACATCATACACCATCGATGAGTATGAAAGTAGATTAAACATTTTCAAGCACTCCGTCACGATGTCTCATTAGTTCATAATGTCATAGTTTGGATATCTGGCGATGAATGCGATTAAATTAATAGTAGTCTTAATATCGAAGCTCCAATGCCTAACTTTTGTACCATTTGATGAGGGTCCAAAAGCCATTCAGGAGGATAATAATATTTTTTACTTATTGAACATATCTAATTTTCATTGGGTGACCATGAAGTGAACCCAATTTTGTCCCATACCCCCCCCCCCCCATTGCATCAAATTGGAAATCAAAGGCTTTGGTCGATGCGCTACACTGGGAAGATCTATTCAAACAGAATCTGGTAATATTCCATGGATTGTGTTCGAAAGTTATAGCGATAAGGGATGAACCAGTTTTAATTGTATCGGATGACGAAGTTGATTTGACTAAATCATGATTGATCAGGGGGAAATTGTAATTTTTTATAACATTATATGTAAAGCAATTGGTTAGTTGGCTATTATATTTTTGTGAATGACTATTACAAACAATCCTGTTGGATATGAAATTTTAAAAAATTAAATGTCTCTTTTTATTTACATGTTGGATATGAATGTTGAAAAGTTAAAGCTAATTATGTTGGATATGAATGTTGGATAATCATGTTTGATATGAATATTGGATATACTACTTTTATCCCCTGTGCGGTCTTCTTTGGTTGTGGTAGACTCCATATGGTCCTAATTGGTTGTGGGAAAGACCCCATGGTCCTACTTAGTCATGGAAATCATCTAGTGAATTTGCAAAAGTTTTAAAGGGTTTCCTATAGTCTTCTATCACTGTGGTGTTGCATACCACAGTCCTAGTTCGTCATGGGATACTCCCCACAGTTCTATTTGGTCGTGGTAATCATGCAATGAATTTGCATAAGTTTCTAAGGGTTTCCTACGATATTCTCTGTCCGTGTTAGAGTTCCCACGGTCCTACTTGGTCGTAGGAGACTCTCCACGGTCCTTCTTGGTCGTGGAAATCATGCAGTAAATTTGTATAAGTTTCTATGGGTTTCCTACGGTTGTCTCTATCCGTGTTAGAGTTCCCACGGTCCTACTTGGTCGTGGGAGACTCCCTATGTTCTTTCATGGTCGTGGAAATCACATTGTAATAAGTTTTTAAGGGGGTTTCCTACGATTATCTCTGGTCGTGTTAGATCCCCTACGGTCCTATTTGGCCGTAGGAGAGTCCCCATGGTCATATTTGGTAGTGTAAATCATGCAGTGAATTTGCATAAGTTTTAAAGAGTTTCCTAGGGTTGTCTCTGGCTCTGTTAAGGTTCCCACGATCCTACTTGGTCGTGGGAGACTCCCCACATTCCTTCTTGGTCATGGAAATCATGTAGTAAATTTGCATAAGTTTTTAAGGGTTTCCTACGGTTGTCTCTAGTCGTGTTATAGTTACCACAATCCTACTTGGTCGTGGGAGATTCCCCACGGTCCTTATTGGTCGTGAAAATCATGCAGTAAATTTACATAAGTTTCTAAGGGTTTCCAATAATTATCAATGGCTGTGTTAGATCATCAACGGTCCTATTTGGTCATGGGAGACTCCCCACGATCCTATTTGGTCATCGAAATCTTGCAATGAATTTGCATAAGTTTCTAAGGGTTTACTATGGTTGTCTATGGCCTTCTTAGAGTTCCCACGGTCCTACTTGGTTGTAGGATACTCCCCACGGTCCTTCTTGGTCATGGAAATCATGCAGTAATTTTGCATAATTTTTAAGGGTTTCCTACAGTTATCTCTAGCAGTGTTAGATCCCCTATAATTTGATTTGGACGTGGGAGACTCCCCACGGTCCTACTTGGTCATGGAAATCATGCAGTGAATTGTCATAAGTTTCTAAGGTTTCTTACGATTGTCTCTGGCCGTGGTTTTGCATACCACGGTTAAGGATAGCCGTGGGGGACTCCCCACGGTCCTAGTTGGTCGTGGAAATCATCCACTAAATTTTATATAATTTCCAAGGGTCTAAGATGGTCATAAAACGTACACATGTGTTAGGATAAATGTTTACTCTTAAAATATACAAATGTTTACTACAATAAACCACAAATGTTTAACAAAGCAAACAACCAACCACATTTTAGGATAAATGTTTACTACAACTAACCACACAATGTTATTAAATATATAGAGCAAACAACCAACTAACCAAAAAGTGTTTAATAATTAAATATACAAATAACCAACTTGGGTTATTCTATTTCTTCCTTTGTTGTCTCTTTTTTGTCGAGCTTTTCCTTGAAGTGGTAGGGGCACATCCCTTGGTAGGGTTGAACCGACGTTTTGTTCATCGCTCCGGGTCCGATTTTTTTGCTCACCTTCCGCTTTCTTTTTCTAGCATGATCGCCTTTAGCCTCTAAGAGGGCATCACATGCTTCCCGAGAGGCATCAAAGAGATCTTGATAATCTTCAGTGGGGGGATCGTCACTTGGATATTTAAGCGCCTCTTCCAAGATATGAATTACTATGTCAACACTTATGTCCTATGAATGTTTCCACAACAAATTTAATTAATACTCCTAATACATGTTACCAATCCTTAAATGTTGAAATGAGGTATCATACTAGTTTTTCAGTAGCATCCCCTTTTCGGTTTCCCTTTTTGTGAATAGGATTGTAGACCAAGGTATGGGATCACTCGTTATACCACGCCAAGTATCCTTCAACACACTCCCAAGGGTAGTTGCGTATGGGTGTATATCTTCTAGTAGGATTGAGGAGATAGTCAACCCAGTTCTCCTAGTTCCATTTCTCATTGTCATACACCACCTTTTACATAGGTTGTGTCCTTCCCCTCTCTTTTTAAATCAGGCGCATGGGAAGGCGTGAAATAGTTTAGACCCTCCCGGCTTGACGAAGCACTCTCTCAAGATAGTATGGCTAGGCCATGTCATATCATATGAGAATATCGGTGTACCACAATATCTTTTGGAATGGATAGGCCTCAACATTTTCCTTGTATAGATCCCATGCAACCTACATTTTAAATCATCATGTAAGTAAACAATGAACTTAACTAAAACATGATTATAAATAGTAAACTTAATTAAAACATATCATGTGACTAAAACATGATACTCACATCGTGAACTTTTAAATCTTCCAAAGTCTCCCTCATAGCAAGAAATTGCTCTTTCGAGTCACCCGATACCATTTGCGCCTTCCACCTACAAATCCGGGGCTCAGCCGTCTTATAATCAGACTTACGAACACTACGCTTCAAATCTAAGTGATCGTGTATCCATGCCTTCGTATCCATTAATATTTTCAAATTAGATAAACATTAGAAAAAGAATATGATAAATCATAATATATTAGGATAAAGAATATATATACACACTATCACTAGAAGAGGGAGATATCCAGTAACTTGGTGTATGTCAGCCCTGGATGCAATCCCCAATTGGCGGTATAGATAGGATAAAAGGGCACATCCCCAGTTCTTATCCTTTACTTCCTCCACGTTCTTCAATGATTGAATGTAATATATCATTACTCGGGTCCTCGACCTATTCGGTAAAATAAGGTACCCAATCATAAATAGACGATAGTCTTGGGCACATCGATCGATGTGTTTAGCCTTTGCATTCTCACCTAAAGCCTTAACCCTATCCTTACATAATTTCATTCACCAATCAAATTGTACCACATGAAAAGACTTGCACTCCTTCTCAACATCTTTTACCAATGACGCGATTAACTTAGCAAACTTCTTAATTGATGTAGCCCTATCTTCAGGCATCTTCGGGATTGCCCCATACACACTATCCCCCTGAACTTCTATCCCCAACAAATGAAAAACATCATTGAGTGTAATGGTCATTTTACCAAATGGCATATGAAACGTATTAGTTTCGGGTTGACACCATTCAATGAATGCACATACAAGGACATGATCAATAAACCGAAAAGAAATTTTTATCAAAGGCCATAATTTCGAGGCCTTTACAACATTCTCAACTCGCTCATCCTCGTCATCTGTATTCCACTCAACAACATTTTAATAATGGTATGCACTAATCATCTTACCTCATTCTACATCGTGGTTCCAAATACCGTATGGAACATGGTTAGAAAAATGCTATAACAACTCGGGGTTGTTAGTAGAGGACCCCTCTAATGGTTATGCATCATATCTTTTTGGTTTTATCCTTATTTTTTCCTTCTGAAACGGGGCCAAAGAATATACCCCTTTAGTTATGTCGTCATAATTAGAAGACAACGATGTAGATGAACCGCTTGATGTGCTAGAGCTACTATCCTCCCTAACACGTTCATCTATATCCCCCTCACCAACCACCAACATCACACCTTTTATTAGCTCATTATTAATAACCACACCCTCACCCTCCGCACCTGCACCAACCACCGCCTCCTCGCTTACCATACCCTCACTAACCATATCCTCACCAACCAGCTCATTGCCAACCACATCATAACCATCCATATCATCACCTACCACATCATCCTCTACATCTTTACCTATAATTCTTTCATGTTTTCATTTTCTATTCGACGCAGTCATGGGTGGTCTACCCTCTATCCCTATTTATGATTTGCAATACTTATTTGAAATGAAAATGCTTGTTTGAAAACATATTAAAATGGATATATAAATGAATAAATTTAGGAACATGCATTTAAAATGGAGAACAATATCCACGACCACTTAAAATCGTGGAATATTGCAAATCACAGTCAAAGTCAGTTGTGGAATACATAACCAGAGTTGGGCGCGAGAAGTCACCTCCCCGGTGATGTGAGATCGTGGAATCCAACACACACACACACACACACACACACACACACACACATATATGTATATATACACACACAATGGACGGAGCTAGGATTGTGAGTTAGTGGGTGCAAAACATGTCTGACACATCTTGGGGGTTCGGGGGAGGGAGCCCCCGAGGCGATTTTTTTTTGAGTTATTTTAACTATATTGGTCATAAATCTAGTATTAAAGAAAATTTCAAAAAAAAAATATGCATTCAAACCATTATCAAAATATCATATGATAATTATTACAATGCAACTCTCCTATACTCATTTTCTGAAAAAATTGAATGATATCTTCAGTGTCAATATCATCCAAGACATCTCTTCAGTTATGGAATTAAATTAATCTAACAGTTTTATATAACATAAAAATCTAACATAAATCAGAATTAATTTATATAACAGTTGTAAATCAAGGTTAATTTTTATTTAATTCAAGTTTTATACTACTTTTTTAATTTTTTTTCCAACAATTTTATACACCAATAAATCTAACAACATTAAGAGTGATTTAACAAATAAATTAACAACAAATAAGAGTGTTAGACAAATTAAAAATAAATAAACTAATAAGAGAAAATAGACTAACAAAAAAATGAACACACCTTGATTTTTCGGTTGGTTTCTCGACAGGTGCGGAGATACATGCAAGGGGAGGGGAGGGTATTCAGGCTGTATGTGGCGGAGTTGCAGGCAAGGGGTGGGCCGGATTTCGGGTAATTAAGAAATGGAATGAAGAAGTGGGTTAAGTGTTTAGGCTATGTTGTGTTGTGCATGGACTTAAGTTTCCAAAATTATAATTTTTAACCTCAACATTTAAGTTATTACACATAGGTATATATATATATTAAAAAAAATCCAGAAATTCAGTGAGTGCGTATGCACCCACTCGCACCACTGTAGCTCCGCCCCTGTATATATATATATATATATATATATCAAAGTAGGCCGTAGGTTTTGCAAATTGGACGGTCTACTGTAACCGTGAGTGTGGAATACACGGCCTGAGTTGTCCGCGAAAAGTCACCTTCTTCGGTGATGGGAGATCGTGTAATCCAATGCATATATATATATATATATATATATATATATATATATATATATATATATATATATATATATATATATATATATATATATATTACGCGTAGGTTTCAGTTTCAACAAAAAAATGAGGTTAAGATTAAATGTAAATTAGGGTTTTTTTAATTTTATATGACTCATGGGGGTTCTAATGGGTTTTATGCAGGTATAGATTAGGCATGAACATAAATGCAGAAGTAGAGAAGGGATGGAGTACATACCAGGTTGTGTTTGGATGGTTTGAATAAGGATTTTGTTTAAGTAAGTAAAAAGACTAAAGGGATCAGAGGGAAAAGAGTAGAGTAGAAAGAGAGAGAGAGAGATAAAGGAGGGAAAAAATGAGTCAATTTTTAATTTTGGTTTATATAATGGGGTTTCAAATTGGGGTGTTGGGTTTTTGTGGTGTTAGGGAGAAATAGTTATCCAAAGGAAAATTTGTTATTAGCTACCACGTGGTTCCTTTTTTTTATAGCCATTTGTTTCATGGTTTATAGATGGCTTCTCCCATGTATTAAACTACATCAGCTTATTCCTTAGCAATTAGCATTTTATTTAAATGCTACCATTCCATTATTTAATCGCCCATAGTTTTTTACCAAAGACAGCTAACGTTTTTGTTTTTTAACCCAAACTGGATTCCATATTTTAAAAACGACACCGTTTATTCTAAAACATTTTATTCATTTTAGTTGGTTACAACTGTATGACGCATGTCAAGTGCTTCACATGCCTTTTTTTGTTTCTTTAAGGGACGTTAAATCTATATCTTATCTATGGCTAGTGTGCATTATTTGCAATCCATGTGATTTACTTTATCACCAATCAACACAAAGACACTTCTCCTAAATAGATATCGTTGGTAGCCCCATTTTAATTTCCTGAGAGAAATAGAAAGTATACACAAACTCTTCCATTTTGTTTTTAGAGAGAGAAGAGAACGATAAAGAGAGAGAGAGAGAGAGAGAGAGAGAGAGAACACACATGATTACACATAGGGGTGCACATGGTTCGGTTCGGTTCGGTTCGGTTCCACTACAGAACCAGAACCAGAACTGAAATTATTCGGTTCCATGGTTTTAGAACCAGAACCAGAACCAAAATTGGTCGGTTTCGAACCGAACCAAACCATCGGTTCTCGGTTTGGTTAGGGTCGGTTCACGGTTCTGGTTTGCGGTTCTGGTTCGTGGTTCTGGTTCACGGGTTGGTTAATGGTTATGGTTAATGGTTCAGATTCGCGGGTCGATTTTAGGGTTGGTTCTTGTGATCGGTTCTTTGGTTCAGTTCTTCGGTTCGATTTTTTGATTCGGTTCCATGGGTTCGATTCGGTGGGTTCAGGTATAAAACTGAACAGAACCGAACACCTCGGTTATCAATTTTTTGGAGCCAGAACCAACCCATGGAGAAAAAAATGAACCAACCCAACCCACGAAGGTCAGTTTGGTTCGGTTCTTCGGGTTGTCGATTTTTCTTCACACCCCTAATTACACACACTTCTTCTTTACATATGGCTTGATTTCTTCTATAAATCAAGTTCTTAAAACAAGAACAAATAGTTATGTTCAATTTTAGTTGGTGTGTATATATTTCTGTTTGAAACTTTTTGATTCATTTCAAAAGATTTTCAAAATCTCTCTATTTAGGGTTTTTTTTATATTGTTTGAAATTTTTTGCAAAATTGAACCCTAACGTTTTCACTTCTGTGTATATTATGTATATTATTTGCTAAGTGAAAAACTCCTCTCTATTTGCTTGGATCTTATTAAGATAATTTGTTGGTGTATGTTGTTGTGTTATTGGAGTTTTATCTCGTAAATCAAACACATCACCACGGTTCACTAGTCTGATATTGTGTCATGTTTGTAATATCATTTTACGTGCATTAGTTTTTGTGTTTAGTTACACAACACACGGTTATACAAGTTTAAGGGTTAAAACTGTTAGATTTGTCCTGTTTCATTTAGATCTAGCTTAGATCTTTTTCTTATAAAGGTTTGAACATTTTTCACACACAAATCTTGTTTGAGTATATTCTTGGTGTTGGTTTTAACTTCTTATTTAAAAAAGTTTGTTTTAAAACATAGCTAAGAATATTTGGTTCAATTTCATTTATATCTGATATAGGTTTAGAAAGTTAAACCTAAAATTGTTAAGGACCTAATTTGTTGTAGCAGATAACTTGAATTTCCTTAAATATCGTGACTGAACTGTATACCCATTGGAACCACTGTTGAACTTTATTTACCAAGAACTTTGAATCTTGAACTGTTGACCTGATCTGAAAAGAATTGCTAGGTTGTTGAATTAAAATTATTTTAATCTAAACATATTGTGAAAAATACTTTGATTGTGTCTATATTTGATTTTTGTATATACTGCTCTATACATATTTGTTAGTCGAATATTAGTGTGGGTGTGTGGGTGTATTCTTCCTTAGAATATTTTGTGTTCTTCATTGGGCTTACTTTACATGAATATATCTATTTCATAATTCTTGAGTGTTATTTTAGGACTGTTCATATTTCATATCATATCGTCTGTGTACTCACTTAGAACACATTATTCACCTAGGCACATATACTATTGTGTAAATATCTTGCCTAATCTGATTAGTCTTGAGTTAAAAGAAGAAGAAGTTTTCATAAAATATTAACTCAAGACAGTTTGACTTAAAGAACAAGAACATACAAATGGTCAAGATATATAGGAATACTAAGTTGTTCCAAATCACTCGTTTGTAATATTAAGGGTAGGTGAGTCATTGTAGAATAACTCACTGCACTACACTTCACTAAGACACATCACCTAGGCACTGAGCTATTCTTACTCTTAACGAAGTTAAAGGGAAGACAAAAGACGTGAAGAACAATTTAGACAAGAGCTACAACGTGAGGCTTATTTCAAAAGAGCAACCAACGCAAGAGAAACATTGGTATATGTAATAGCTTTATGATTTAACCTAGTTATGTTTTGTTGTTCGATTGTAAATCATTCCAGTTGTATTTTGTTTAGGGAAGTAGTTAGTTTATTCCTTAGAAGGATTCATCATTTTTTCGAGGGGAAGGGTTTTTATGACATTAAATAAATACCCATGCGTTGTAATTTTCTACATATAAACCCAACACGAAAAAGTATGTTAATAACTAGAAACACGTCTAATAAATTGAATCTCTATATTATTTGTTTTAACATTCCTGCTTAAATCAAGAAGGTAAAAGTTGGACTAAAATTGACTAATTAGAATTAATCTTGGTTAATTAATTAGTTAACAATTTAAGTAAAGTTTAAATTGGTCCCCCCTTGAATCTGAAATCGTAACTCATAGGTAAATTGGGTTTACATGACATTAGTTTACTTCCGCACTAGATTTTAGCACATTATCCTCTGCCTCAAGCGTTATGAGTGCTAGACTTTATAAAGATATGTTTTCAAAAAAAACTCTTGTTAAACTCTGTTTATCTTGTTTCAATCGTTGATTCAAATCAATTGATTATGTTAGGTAATTTTAGTAGACCTCCTATATTTGACAGTTCAAATTTTCCAAACCGAAAAATTTGCATGATAGCATTTATTCAAGGTACCTTAGGTGATGACGTTTGGGATTTAATAGAAAATGGATACACTCACCTGTAAAAAAAACGTTTCGATGTGATAATTAATTAAATTTGCAACTTTCCACTTTGACACACTTATATAATTAGAGTCAATTTGAACCAAAATAATTCAGCTCCTAAACCTCCATCTATGTGTGTGCGTGTGTCAACCCATAAATAGATAAAGCATGCGACAGAAATATTCAGAAAAAATCCCCGAAGGGAAAAATGTTTTATTTCTAGAACTTTGAAGAATTCACAAGACCATTGACTTACATACAACCTGATAATCACCCACAAGTGTAACGCACGGTGTCTTCGTCAAACCTCCAAAGACACGGCTAGAAATATCGTCGGCTGCAATCTCCCGCAAGAACTCCAGATGGTCAGCAATGAAGAAGAAAACGGCTTCTCCACAAGTGTGAACTTTATATGGACTCCCTCCACAATAGCACGCAACTCTCCGGTTGTAGAGTTCTCCCCACAAAGAATAAACTAAAGAAAAATATGTTCTAAGGTTCCACAAAACAACTCACATAAAAGTAGTTGGGATTTTGTGAATTAAAACCAAAAAATTTGAACCCTTAAATTGTTGGAGAAAAACTTTCTACCAAGGGTATTGAATTAAATTTCGGGCAGATAAACAAAACAAAAGTTTCAAAGGTTAAAACTCTTCAAAGTTGAAAATTGTTCTCCACATCAAAAGGAAAGGGCTAACATCCTTTTTATATGAAATTTTGAGTCGGTCAAAGGATAAACATGAGGTCAGCGTGTCAGTCGAAAAGTAACGTCGCTCGAACGAAAACCTCATCCCGCTCGAACGAGATACGCGTGTCGCTCGAACGACTATGCGCAACTTCTCAATGTCGTTCGAACGAGATGGTGATATCGTTTGAACGACCTTGGCGTCGAAACCCAGGTACGCTTGCTGCCTTAGAAAATTTCCTCAAAACTTTTCAAAACATATTTTTCTAAAACAGTAATGAAACCTTTTTATAAAAAAACATTTATAAAAACATTTTTATATAAAAGATTATTAAAACTACTTTTAAAAATATCCCAACACTCTTAATATGAAATGTAAATGAAACTTTAAAACATTATTTTACCAAAGATCATATTGTTGGGCTTGAATGTTGAAGATAACTTGTAATTCGGATCCGTCTTTTGTGGATACAATCTTCTCAATTCTTCGACGATTTATAGCGGTATACGATATACTTAATTGTGACGGACATTTATAAAATTATGTCCTTACAAATCTCCCCCTATGTCTATACCGGTACATACATAAAAACATCCGAATTATTAAATACCAAATTACCTATACAAATCTACCCTCCCATGAATCCCAAAACTGAAAAGGTAAAATTTGCAAGTTCTCAAATTTTTATTCACATCAAAACTCTCAAAACTTTTCTCATCAAGGTGTGCAACATATTAATCTTCAATTTTTTACCTACACACATAAGATAAAGAAAATACCTTCGTGATGCATCAAGTTTGAAATGATATAAGAATAGATCATTAATAAATCAAATCTCCACCATAATGCAAAAACTCCCCCATAACATGATAATTCTTTCTCCCCCTTTTTATGATGTCCCCAAATAGACAGATAAGAAGAAAAAAAACATGGAGTCTCACGATAAAATGCATAGCTAACATGGATCAAACTACACTCATGTAAATGAGTATCTCAAAATTTTCACACACTATTTTTGTATTTTTGAATTTTTTCATATAAAAATAAGATACTAAAAATCACACCATGGATTTAAACGCAAATAACCAAGTCATGGAAATGGAATGTATGGGTGTGAACACATTCGATAGGTAAATAAACTCAATCAATTATATGAGCACGATGCATACGTGTACCTCTAAAGAATGAACATCAAAAATATTCTTAGGTGTAAAAATTTGTTGAATTTAAATTGTGACACCCCGCCTAATTAAATACAGGGGGATCACTCCTTTATTAAATTAAAATCAAGGTGAAAAGTTGGTTCATTCTTAGCATCACTGTCGCAAAAATAACTTTTCCAATTAAACACCCTAAATAATTAAGCTAAGTGTCAAAACCATTTAAAACCTTATTTCCATTTTATTAAATTCGATTATAAAACCTTTAACCATAAAATTTAAAGAGTCACACATTAGGTATGAGAATAGAAATGAACATTCAAGAGTTTAACCATCAATAATAAATCCCAACATTTAACACCCTAAAGAAAAACATCCTGACAGTAATAAATCCCGAAATAAATTACTGAAAGTAAAAAGAATTACAATCTCTGACAATACCAACTAAATAATGGAAAAGGGCAACACATGCCCCCGCTGGATAAAGTTGAACTAGAAGTAGAGTCAACAATGAGGTCGTCTAAGAAATGGCCTGCAACTCCCACAAAAGCTGCAACGCGTTCCATCAAAAGAATCCTAAGTAAGACGCCCCTGTGGTTGGGCACCTGCAATACATATATATATATATATATACACAAGAGAGAAGAGATAACAGCAAACGGGTCAGATCTCGAATGTAAAATAGTTTTAAAATAGTTTAGCAAGTATTTAAAACGCTTACCGGCTAATGCAACAGTCATATTAGTATGCGACACTCTCTTGAGAATTCTCACTTCTCATCTAGTGTGCACGTCTATTATACTAATGAACCCCATATATCTTTCTAACTTATTCTCCATACGTCTTACCCGTGAAATTAAGGTTATGATATTCACTTTAGAAAAATTTATCTCATCCAGATTTCTTACGTTATTTAGAATAATTTCCGTATTGTTATAACGTTTTCGAATACTTACAGTGAAGTTGAGGAATTTCATACTTTACTTAACTACTATTTTACTCAGTACAAAGTTCTCATATAGTTACACGTATATATATTGATTACTCGTATAATATATATACAAATAGCACCCCACATAAAAACTATGGTGCTAGACTTCAATATATAAGTATATATATACCAATCACTCATAAATTATATATATACTAACAGCACCCCACATAAAAACTATGGTACTGGAATACATGCCATCCAGTCCCCGTATCACTCGTACTAAGGGAAATACAAGTTCGGAATCACTCTTGAACTGTATTAAAACAAACACAAACAACATTGAGGCGAAGCGTAGATTCCAAGTCTCTAAGAGGTCAGTACATACTCTCACGTCTCTTAGGACCATCTGACCATCGATCAGATAGCCTGTACCAAGGATGTCTATCTTCTAGGGTACGAGTCAATATCCCCCATAAAGGTCCCATCGAGATAAGACTATCCCAGCGCGGTAACCTCAGGGATAGCAAGTAGCGCGGGCATAATTTTTACACAGATATAATATATGCATAATCACACAGTCATATATATATATACACACATCCACATTATTAAATTGTGTGTGCTCACGACCCATAATATTAATTATCCGTTATTACACATTTTACTTGATTATTTCGTATAACGGACTCGTTTATTTTATTCTCGTAATTAAGTCATTTTAAACTCACTTCTCGTCTCTCGAAGTGTTTCCTTTACTTAAGTACAATTTCAGTAGGCCCTCACTTGCCTTCTACTCCAACTTCCTAGACATTTCGATTATTAAAATCAACGCACGTATGATTTCCTAAGTATGAATATTTCCCCGTTTACACCTTTATTTCGCTTCATATTAAAGTCCCACTTAACGGGGTTTATCCTGACCCTACTGGTCCTCTTTATGTTCCATTATGTTCTAGCAACCCTAACCAAGGTTTACTACGAATAAAATCTGATTAAGCTAACATGATCAAAAGTGCAAGTTTCCAGGAGGGGTCGATCGATCGATAAAAGGGGGTCGATCAATCGATCTATCGATCGATCGATGCTCTGGGCTCGATCGATCGATCAAGCAGCTATGGCGAAACTGCAGAAAACCCAGCTACGGAATTATTACCCCAAACTCCTCCAAATCATCATATTTCAGTCCCAAACTCCCAACTATAAGTGTTGTATACCCATATAAACAACATCATACGTAACACATGCGAATTTTCATCATCAATAACAAGATAAAAGGGAAAAAGTCTTTATAAGTTTCAAGAACCCTAATTTTTTTTCTTTAACTTCGTTTCTTCCATTCTTTTCCAGATTTTCTATCACTAATACCATGAAAAATCGTGGTTCAACCTCTACATGTGAAATGGATTTCCAGAAATATGATCTCTACCTCTACAACATGCAATTTTTGTCTTCAATTAACGTTTTTCTTCAAGAACACTAATTCTAATAAACCTAGGACTAATATAAAAGGATTAATTAACATGATAAAAGCAAGATAGATACTTGCCTAGAAATTTAGTCTCTGATTTGTGGAAGAGTAGGTGTGATTGTGATCCCCTTCGCGCGATCTACGATTTGGCGGTGACGGCGGTGCAATCGGAGGTGTTCTTGGCCTATAACTCCTTGGAGAGCTTCTCCTCTTCCTCTCCGATGGTCGTCATTAGTATTTGATTGTGTTAACCCTAGAATATAACACTTGACATCTGATATAACCCTTGCAAATTCGTGGGTTTAATTACCCATAATTATCAAATGTCCAAAACGCCCTCCCGTGGTGGTAATTAAGCCTAAAAATGCCCCGAGATCCAAACTAAACCTCCAGGTACACTTTTCTGACTATCTCGACCCTTTAGGACACTTTGGCGCACTCAAAATGACCATACGAGTAACTTATAATTTATTCACTTTTATTTATCAATATTTAGTCCCGACACGACACGGGCGCCTCCCGACTTAAATTTCCATAATTGCCATTTCATTCACACGTGACAATTTTATAAAAATAAATCTCATATATTACTATACTCATCTAGTAACATTCAACAAATTTCAATAATTACTAACTCTCGTCACGCTAGTAAATATTTAAAACAACATTCCGGATTAAAATTAAATTAATTTATCCCAATTAAATTTAATAAATCCCTAAATTTAAAAGCCATAAAAATACAGGGTATTACATACTTCCCCCCTAATAACGGAATTTCGTCTCGAAATTCAGAAAATAAGGCCTACCAAGTAGCACAATTCTGGATATCCTTGTCAGTACGCAAACTATCTACATAGTACGGCGCTCAATCACTATAGTCCTTTCCTCACATCAAGTTTGTTTCACATTCTCATTAGAGACACTTCACATGGTACTCCCAACCAATAACATTCGCATAGGTCACGCCTATACGTTATAGATTTCCAATATCTCACTATTTCTGGGAGGCCGCACCTCACCACATGACAACTACTTGGATTTATTTATATACAAAACTCCCATTCTGAGAAAACCATACGAACATTTGACCACTCTTGTTTACCTAAAATAGTCGTGGAATCTCACCGTAGTTATCGGATATTTTCTCGACCGATCCAAAAATTCTGATCATCTACTCACATCTAAACATACGAAAGGAGAATAGTCGAGGTTCTTCCATAACAAAACCTTAATAAGCACCTCATACGCGACAAACAGGTACGAGTGCTTCTACAGAGCATTCCTGAAATCATCGTACCAAGATTCCAAAATCTCCTTCACGTGGCTCCACTAATCTTTAATCACCGTGCGCCTATTCCCTAGCTAAGGGTGATACATTCTACTTGAAACAAAACCTTATCTTCGCTGGTTCCTGAAATCCCATATCAAAGGTGGGATTCACAAATCTCATCCGGATTCAGAAATTTATACTGCGCCGGACCATGCACTGGCGCGATCCTTCCTTTCAAAGGAAGTCTAAGGCATACTAGTTAATATTGTAAACCAGCCCAAAGGAATATCAATCACTTCCTTCTCGGCGACTTAATTCACATGTTCGGGATGAACCCTTGATCTTGTTTTGAGGATGGCAACCCATCCAAAACTTTACCGACCTCTTTCAATTTCAGGAATTGTCGATAAACACAAAATTCTTTGGTTGATTCTCCTCTTTCAACCAAACCTTACCTATGGGCGATGCATGTAGAGACTACTCACTACGTCCTGCTAAACATCGATTTTCCCTTGAAATGTCTCACATTAAGTGACACATAATACTCCCCTTCCTTCCTTGGTGTATGCCAAAAGTTCCAACCCGTACTCTTTCCTCCGCGATGCGCACTCCTGGATCTTTTATTTCATACTAACATCATCACCCTTTGTATGTGCAAGTCGCTATCACACTTGACTACTAACAACTCCGCTCTGAGTGTTCTTCATAATAATGAAATTCTACTTTATTCAAGGAATACTCCTTCTTCAATGGCTTCCCACAGCCTTCCAATCAAATTAGGGTGTGTTATTCTAATTGCATACTTATGTATGGATTATCGCCCCTCATGTGACGTTTAATCCACTCTATCACTTCCACTTCCATATATTAGTCCCACAAACATATATTTCACACGTCTATTACCACGTCCCTTCGACTCAGACGAGTTTAACTGTAGTTAACCAAGATGCCCACATTTTGCAACACCCCGACCGCCCTAGGAGAGCGAACGACGTGCTACTCATTAGTGAAACTACTAAATCCAACAAAGTATAAGTAATAGGGCATTCAAATTCCATGACAATAAAAGAGGAATAATAAATCTCAACCTTCTTCAGATAAGTACAACAATTTTTCCAAATTGGTACAACAACCAAAATAAATCAGTAACGCTCTATTCATCAAAATAATTACAGATCATCTCTTATGTATAATAAAGTTATTTCCAGATAATCCATGCTCAAAATTATTCCAACTCCTTATTCACCTTGTGTTTTGAACGCGGTTACGACATTTGGGTACTTTTAATCACCTTAGAAATCAATTTTTTTTTAAATTCTCCTTATCATCGTTCCACCCCTCCACTCGTGGGGATAACTTTCAATGCTTTCTTACCAAAAAATTTGGATCCAATGGATTTAAAACAAAATTCAACTTCCAACTTACATACATAATTACTTGATCCCATTTCGACCAGGGTACCAAACTCATGGAATAGTGACCAAATGTCTCCCTATTTCCAACCTTACGCTAAGTTCCATGCATGGGATGTCTCGCAAAGTGAAATCCAAACAAGGAACCCCCCCCCCCCGATACACTATTGCCTAGCATTGTCGGTTATCGAAATCTGTTAGGCCCTCCGTCCATAGCATGTGCCCCTTTATTCCTTCCCTTGACGAAAAAGTTACAATTCCTCCAGTAATTATGCTTAACAAAGAACGTTTCACCAGTTTCACTATCGTCCCGTATTGGTTGATGGTAATTGCATTATATAAACCTCGAATACATACGATTGGAATTCTTGAAATTTCCTTTCCCTAATAATAGGGTTATAACTCTTAACTCCCACATCTCTAGAGGATAGATATAACACTGCACTCTTCCAATCACTAAGTCCGGAGTGCTAAACATAATACTGAGTTAAATGTTTTCGCTCAATGGTAAACCCGATACATACTAAATCATAATGAATACATACATTGGCATCGAATATCTCGAGCCCACTATCTCCTCCGAAGTCTCTAGGATAGATAATATAAGTGCGAGTCCAACCTTCTTACAGGTAAAGCCTCGCCAAAACAAAACATGTTGCACTAATGCAAATACTCCGATAGCCTTGCAATAAATGCCCACTATCATACTAACCATTTCTATAACGTTTTATCAAAGATAATACCATACTCGTATATCGCATCACTACGACGAGTAACCTTAATAAAATACGTAACACTGTTAATAAACACATTCATCCTCCGCGGATAGCACTAAAGAAAAATCCCGCTATGCTAGGGAAAAATATTCACATAATGGTAACGTTTATAAATATATGCATTAAACTCGTCTCACATGCTAATCTAGCAATGAACAAAATATAGTGACTCGCTCGTACCACAAAAACATGCCTCATCCTCTGAGGGTACAACTTATACTTCCACCTTGGCAATCGTCTTGATTGAACAAATAGTTTTCGGACGTAACACGTCTGTTCAAACCAAGACAAAACTACTTTAATCATTGTCCTTTACTAGGCACCGTATTCTTGTCCTTTTACTCACTTTGGAACATATTATCACGAGCGATTTCACTCCGCACAAAATACCTCAACACATAATCCACTTATTACCTATCCTACTAACCAGCTTAGGATTGTCCTTCTCTCGGACTTTAGTAGACTCGATTCCTGTTAGCTACCCCGATTATACCCTTAGCCTTTTAGTCCCTAAAGAACATATCACTGTCTATAATAGTCCTTACTGAATTTACCATCACTTTGTAAGAATTCAACTATCCGAATCATTTAAATGGGTCCCTCGATGTGTATCCACACCCATTTGTGGTACTACACCACCACCGTTGTATTCAGTCTTATTCTCGACTAAATTCTTCGATTCTTTTAGCTTCCCACACAAATGAGAATTAACATCTTTATTGACAAAATATGACATTGTCGGCCGTCCATCAGAATTTCCACTTTGAGTGTTATCAACTATTATTACGAGTCGATCTCCCACTTGGAGTCGTTTCCTCCACTTGTATCTACATCTTCTGATACAAAATTCACTAACGGTTAAGATTCATATTCACAAATGGATCTCTGTCACGTCCTCTTGTGATGAGTTCAGGACAACGTTCACTTCTAACCCTGAACATCTGATGAAGGAACATACGGTCAACACTGTACCTAAGGTTCTCCTATAGACATAGCATTCCACTTCTAAAATTGGTGGTTGACCCCCATTATTATAACTTCGTTCCGACATCCGAGAAAATTTTTCTCTAAATTTTCATTTTTAGTTAGCCACACTCCATCCTATATCTAAACCTTTAGATACTTTACCTCCTTTGGTAAACACACACAATTCTCGCATTTCTAGAATTTCACTGACAGTTCTCTACACGTTTTGTAACACATTGGGTGAGTTTACTCTTGCACCTCATTCGACTATGGCAGCATTTGGAAATCATAGCTACGCCTTAGTCATCTTTCTAGTCTTGTCTTCTCGTGCCATAATGGAGGTGACCTCGACTACGATCATCATCCTCGAATATATTTTACAACCTCAACTGAGCCCTGCCTCCTGATGTTCGCTTAACGGTCATCTTCTAACATCCGTCATCGCTCAGTACACGTACACATCCGAACGAAATTAGAATTCACTAATGTATATACGTTATAGTAGGAGAACGAATTCTCATCAAGAAATTGACAATCCAAAACAAAGGGCTCTATATCAAACAAAGCAACGCTGGAAGTATAATAAGTCATACAGATCCTAAGGACACTAGAACCTGATGCTCTGATACCACCTGTGACACCCCGCCTAATTAAATACCGGGAGATCACTCCTTTATTAAATTAAAATCAAGGTGAACAGTTGGTTCATTCTTATCATCACTGTCGCAAAAATAAAATTTTCAATTAAACACCCTAAATAATTAAGCTAAGTGTCAAAACCATTTAAAACCTTATTTCCATTTTATTAAATCCGATTATAAAACCTTTAACCATAACATTTTAAGAGTCACACATTAGGTATGAGAATAGAAATGAACATTCAAGAGTTTAACCATCAATAATAAATCCCAACATTTAACACCCTAAAGAAAAACATCCTGACAGTAATAAATCCCGAAATAAAGATACTGAAAGTAAAAAGAATTACAATCTCTGACAATACCAACTAAATAATGGAAAAGGGCGACACATGCCCCCGCTGGATAAAGATGAACTAAAAGTAGAGTCAACAATGAGGTCGTCTACGCAATGGCCTGCAACTCCCACAACAGCTACAGCGTGTTCCATCCAAAGAATCCTAAGTAAGATGCCCCTGTGGCTGGGCACCTGCAATACATATATATATATATATATATATATATATATATATATATATATATATATATATATATATATATATATATATACACAAGATAGAAGAGATAACAGCAAACTGGACAGAGCCCGAATGTAAAATAGTTTTAAAATAGTTTAGAAAGTATTTAAAAAGCTTACCGGCTAATGCAACAGTCATATTAGTATGTGGCACTCTCTTGAAAATTCTCACCTCTCATCTAGTGTGCACGTCTATCGTACTAATGAACCCCATGTATCTTTCTAACTTATTCTCCATAAGTCTTAACCCGTGAAATTAAGGTTATGATATTCACTTTAGAAAAATCTATCTCTTCCAGATTTCTTACGTTATTTAGAATAATTTCCGTATTGTTATAACGTTTTCGAATACTTACAGTAAAGTTGAGGAGTTTCATACTTTACTTAACTACTATTTTACTTAGTAGAAAGTTCTCATATAGTTACACGTATATATATTAATTACTCGTATAATATATATACAAACAACATCCCACATAAAAACTATGGTGCTAGACTTCAATATATAAGTATATATATACCAATCACTCATAAATTATATATATACTAACGTCACCCCACATAAAAACTATGGTGCTAGCATACTCTCCTATCCAGTCCCCGTATCACTCGTACTAAGGGAAATACAAATTCAGAATCATTCTCGAACTGTATTAACACAAGCACAAACAACATTGAGGCGAAGCATAGATTCCAAATCTCTAAGAGGTCAGTACATACCCTCACGTCTCTTAGGATCGTCTGACCATCGACCAGATAGCCTGTACCAAGGATATCTATCTTCTAGGGTACGAGTCAATATCCCCCATAAAGGTCCCATCGAGATAAGACTGTCCTAGCGCGGTAACCTCAGGGATAGCAAGTAGCGCGGGCATGATTTTAATACATATATAATATATGCATAATCACAGAGTCATATATATATACACACACATCCACATTGTTAAATTGGGCTTGCTCACAACCCATAATATTAATTATCCGTTATTACACATTTTACTTGATTATTTCATATAACGGACTCATTTATTTTATTCTCGTAATTAAGTCATTTTAAACTCACTTCTCATCTCTTGAAGTGTTTCCTTTACTTAAGTACAATTTCAGTAGGCCCTCACTTGCCTTCTACTCCAACTTCCTAGACATTTCGATTATTAAAATCAACGCACATATGATTTCCTAAGTATGAATATCTCCCCATTCACCCATTTTTTCGCTTCATATTAAAGTTCCACTTGACGGGGTTTATCCTGACCCTACTGGTCCTCTTTATGTTCCATTATGTTCTAGCAACCCTAATCAAGGTTTACTATGAATAAAATTTGATTAAGCTAACACGATCAAAAGTGCAAGTTTCCAGGAGGGCTCGATCGATCGATAAAAGAGGGTCAATCAATCGATCAAGAAGTTATGGCGAAACTGCAGAAAACCCAGCTACAAAATTGTTACCCAAAACTCCTCCAAATCATCATATTCCAGTCCCAAACTCCGAACTATAAGTGTTGTATACCCGTATAAACAACATCCTACGTAACACATGCGAATTTTCATCATCTATAACAAGATAAAAGGGAAAAAATCTTTATAAGTCTCAAGAACCCTAATTTTTTTCCTTTAACTTAGTTTCTTCCATTATTTTCCAGATTTTCTATCTCTAATACCATGGAAATTTGTGGTTCAACCTCTACGTGTGAAATGGATTTCCAGAAATATGATCTCTACCTCTACAACATGCAGTTTTTGTCTTCAATTAACGTTTTTCTTCAAGAACACTAATTCTAATCAACCTATGACTAATATAAAAGGATGCATTAACTTGATAAAATAAAGATAGATACTTGCCTGGAAATTTAGTCTCTGATTTGTGGAAGAGTAGGTGTGGTTGTGATCCCTTCGCGCGATCTACGATTTGGCGGTGACGGCGGTGCAATCGGAGGTGTTCTTGGCCTAGAACTCCTTAGAGAGCTTCTACTCTTCCTCTCCGATGGCTGTCATTAGTATTTGATTGTGTTAACCCTAGAAGATAAAACTTGACATCTGATATAACCCTTGCAAATTCGTGGGTTTAATTACCCATAATTACCAAATGTCCAAAACGCCCTCTCGGGGTGGTAATTAAGCCTAAAAACACCCCGAGACTCAAACTAAACCCCCGGGTACACTTTTCTGACTATCTCGACCCTTCCGGACACTTTGGCGCACTCAAAACAACCATACGAGTAACTTATAATTTATTCACTTTTATTTATCAACATTTAGTCCCGACACGACACGGGCGCGTCCCGACTTAAATTTCCATAATTGTCATTTCATTCACACGTGACAATTTTATAAAAATAAATCTCATATATTACTATACTCATCCAGTAACATTCAACAAATTTCAATAATTACTAACTCTCGTCACGCTAGTAAATATTTAAAACAACATTCCGGATTAAAATTAAATTAATTTATCTCAATTAAATTTAATAAATCCCTAAATTTAAAAGCCATAAAAATACGAGGTATTACATAAATGACATCGTCTTATGCAGATCAACAAATCAATGTCAAAGTGATTTCCACACCAATAACATCCAAAACTATTTTTGTGCTTTTTCAAGATTTTCAAGGACGTGCAAACCCATTTTGATTCTCCATCCAAACTCCCTCATATATATTTTCTTTTAGAGGTGTATAAACTAAATTCTCAAACTTTGGAGAATTGGTGCAAAAACCTAAATGGCCCATAATTAGAATGAATTTCTTTTTATTGCCTATAAATTTTTCGGGCTCTTTTAAAACTCTTTGGACTCGGATAATAAAATTCCTCAATTTTTTTGGTCCAATTAAAACGGCGGCTTAATCGCAAAGGATAAATGATAATATTTTGTAGCCCTTCATCATTTTCAAACAAAGCACACAAACTCACAAACGGCTCTTACATGTATAACTTTCTTATCAAGTTTTATCGCGCTTGGTTCGTTTTAAGGACAGGATTGAAGTGAAAACACCCAACCAACATGTGATAAGACAAGCACAATAATCAAACAAATCCGTGCATGTGTGCAATAAAGGAAATCATGAGTCAAACATGTAGGAAGTAATACTTAATTACATCTTAATGACTCCAAACATTATAAAGCACATGGATGACATGACGTATTATCTCAAAACACTATAAAATAGTTACATGAAAAATGGAATGATGTTGTGACTCGATCATCCTAAGTGTGTATCCATAAAAGGTGTAAACAAAATACAAAACTCTTTTTGGATTTTCTCAAAATTTTATCAAAATAAAATCTTTTTGTATTTTTCAAAATTTTTCAAAAAGTGGAAAACATACAAAATGATACATGTCACAACGCTAGCAAACATAAATATCATGAAATAAAAACTAGCGTATGACAAACATGCGAACACAATCATCTATATGATATGTCAAGAGAAGAGTCATGTGCAAGCAAACGAGAATCAACTTGTCTAAAATCTAGTACCTCTAAAAGTGATTTCCTAACCCAAATAGATGTAAAACGTCGTGTGGGGGATTTAGGAACCAAGGTAACACTAGAATTAAACTTCCTAGGACATTTTCCAAGATCAAAACAAAAATGCCTAAGGTGACCTTTCCTACCACAATGTTCATGTTAATGGGTGGAACGCCACCTATGGGTTGAAATTTTCTAACATCCTTGAAATTGGTTGACCCTCTAAAATAAATAATAGTTTTGGCTTTAGCACTAGAAGTATGAGAATAAAACGAGCCATTACCATCACTATCACACCTACTCGAGTCTGTCAAATCATTTTTTAACTTCAAAGTTTTTTACTCAAGCAAAGAATTAGACTCTTCCAATTTAAGGGACGCCTTTTTCAAATTATTAACAATTCCTAAAAGGGTATCTCTCTCGCCCTCAATTAAAGTAAACTTTTTCCTAAAAGTCTCTTCACGTGCCACAAACTCATTGACTAAAATATTTTTGTCCTCTTTGGCACAAACACAAACCATCGGATTTTTAAGTCCTCTAATTCTTTTTCTAAAAATAGGACCCTATCATCACTCTTCTTCTTGGACAATTTTAAAGAAAAAAAATCATGGTCCAAGGAAATAAATTTTTCACGATAAAAATCTTTTTGATTTTGAACCGTTTGCAAAAGATTCAACGCGGATTTAAAACGAGAATTTTCTTTCTTCAAAAAATCAATTATTTCAGCAAACGTCAAATTCAAATGATTTATATCATCAAAACTTTGACTCGTGTCATCAAAGGGGGGCATCTGATTATATAAGTGCACCATCGAAAAAATTGCGATTTTTCACAAAATTCATTTTTAAAAAAAATCAATATCACACAATTTTGCGGAAAATAGGAATACGCGATAAATTAGAGCAACCTACTCTGATACCAATTTGTAAAAAAATGTGTCGGTGTGATAATTGATTAAATTCGCAAATTTCCGCTTTGGCGCACTTATATCATTAGAGTCAATTTGAACCAAAATAATTCAGCCTCTAAACATGCATCTATGTGTGTGCATGTGTCAACCCATAAATAGATAAAGCATGCGACACAAATATTCAGGAAAAATCCCCGAAGGGAAAAACCTTTTATTTCTAGAACTTTGAAGAATTCTCAATGTCGTTCGAACGAGATGGTGATCTCGTTTGAATGACCTTGGCGTCGAAACCCAGGTACGCTTGTTGCCTTAGAAAATTTCTTCAAAACTTTTCAAAACATATTTTTCTAAAACAATAATGAAACCTTTTCATAAAAAAAAATTATAAAAATATTTTTATATAAAAACTTTTTAAAACTCCTTTTAAAAATATCCCAACACTCTTAATATGAAATGTAAATGAAACTTTAAAACATTATTTTACCAAAGATCATATTGTTGGGCTCGAATGCTGAAGACAACTTGTAATTCAGATCCGTCTTTTGTAGATACAATCTTCTCAATCCTACGACGATTTGTAGCGGTATACAACATACTTAATTATGATGGACATTTATAAAATTATGTCCTTCACTACAATTATTGAAGAAGGCAGTCCTATACTTAGGAAACTTCGGACCACTAAGTTGACTAATGAACAAAAGAAAACCTGTAATTTCAATAATAAGGGTAAGAATGCTATATTCATGAGTGTGCGTGAAAATAAACTTAAGTGTATTTGTCATTGCAAAACTAGTAAAGAAGCATGGGGCATATTAGTAGTTGCACATGAAGGTGATTCTAGGGTTAAAGAATGTAAAACTCAAATGCTAGTACAACAATACAACATGCTTGTTATGAAAGATAATGAAGCCTTTGATGATTTTTACATGCGCTCAATCGATATAATAACCTAATTTCATGCTAATGGAATTGTCTATACTAGTGAAAAAATATATGCCAAGATCCAAAGATACCTTGCTACTAAATTTGATCATAAACGCTATATAATTGATGAAAAAATGATCCTTCTCTTACACTAGAATTACTCATCTCTAAATTAAGGACTATGTAGTAAGAATTTGACTTAGGAAGGCCTTGACTAACTTTTCTGAAAATGATTATGGTAGTTTTAAGGTTGCATTCAAATTTTTTCATGCTAATAAGGATAAACATAAACCTGTTCAGATACCTTCCGAGTCTGACGTTGAGTCTGATGGAGTGGTAAGTGACTTGAAAAAGATTAAGAGTGAACTTTCACTTGTGTCTACTAAATTTAAAAGACTCTTCAAAAGATAAACAATCTTGCAAAAAGACATGTGCAATGTGACTATCAATCCAACCAGTCATCAAAGCCTCACGGTAGAAATAACAAAACGACTAGTAATTATAGTAATAACAACAAACCTGATAAGTCTAAAATGGCATGTCACAGTTGTAGAAAATTAGGCCACTTCATAGTTGATTGTAGATATAAACCACATACCAAACAAAATAAAAATCATAAGGCCCATTTAAGTAAGACTTGGGATGACTCTTCAGATTCTAAATTGGAAACTGACTAGTAAAATTCTGAGTCCCAATGCCTTGTATTTTTGGGTAATTTGTATGATTGATGTGGTGATATATATATATCTTGCTGGCTTAACTGATTCTGATGAAGAAGAAGAATGTGATGAGATTTTAAATTTAATTGAATGTGCTAAATCATTATTAGCTAGTCAACCTTCTTTGAATGACTTAACTACTTCCCTTTATTCAAAACGTGATGCGTGTGTTAATTATAATGTTTATGGTTTAAATGAAACTAGTTACACATCACACACCAACACTGATTTAATTTGAGATGATAACTTTGTTAGCCATGATGATTATGAAGAAATGTATGTCAATATTTTGAAAACTAGACGAGATTTATCAGACATAATCAAATCACTTAGTGCAACCTTATAAAGTCAATATAGGATAGTTAAGCAAACCGAAATGGAGGTGAAAGATGTCATCAAAACAAATTTTGAAAAAGAAAGAATCGATTTTGAAAAACAAAAATCATATTTTGAAAATGAAGTTTCTTCTCTTAACGAAAAATTTTCTATTTTTGAATAAAGATATAAGGCCACATTGGTTGAACTTAAAAACTTTAAAGAGATGTGTGCCAACACTTTTAAAAAGTTAAGAGAAAAAGAAAAAAAGGATTTTAATTTGGACAAAATTTTGGATTCTAAAAAATATGATTGTAATACTTTTGGTTTGGGTTTCGACGAATGTTTTAAAAATAACCCTTGTATTCGACCAACTTTTTTTGTTAAGGATAATACCCAATTAAAATCGAATTTTAATAATTCAAATCTGAATAAGGGAAAGCGAGTTTTAAATGAAATTGTTTTGAAAAAAGAAATTGATATCAAATATCCACCTATTTTATATGCTGACTCCTAAGTACACTCTACCCCCTAAAAGGAAAAACTTTATTCTTATACGACTTAGGTTCTTATTAGTTAAGAAAATTTGTGCCTCATGTTAAAAAGCATGTGGTTAATTGCTATTGTAGTCTCTGTGACATTTTTGTCCATCAAAACTAGGAATGCCTAGTTATCGTAGGAAAGATACTTATTTTAGAGTTTTTAATCGAAAAGTGAAGAGATGTACAAATTTTTGTAGGCACAACACAAATAATAATTGGAATCATTCCTTTAATAAGCCTCGACCTCAGACTAATAAGAAAACATTCGCAAAGGAAAAATCCCATCCTAGATTCTAAAATGCAGGAAAACATTTCAAAACCATGCCTAGTTGGATCAGGAGTTATGATCTAAGACCATAAACTTTTATTATTTTAACAGCTTTATGTTGTGAATTGCAAAACATTGGTCGATACTTAAAAATGGGTGTTCTCATCGTAGGACCGGGGATATTACAACTATCTATGGTACGGGTGCCCTAAATATACTCATCTCTAGTCTTGGTTAAGGCATCACATGAGTTTTTAGAAAAATTTACAAGGCAGCCATCATCACAGCATTGACTGATAGAGAGTAAGTTAGCTCGTAAACCTTGGACTAATAAAACTTCATTTACATCAGGTAATTTGTGTTTATTAAGGATGCCTTTGCTAATGATCTATGAAGTCTTACCGTCCACAAACGTTATGTTACCTCCATTATAGAGGATAACACCTTTAAGTTTAGTATCTATTGTGCGTTAATCATTTATGATGAATCTGACCGTCGGCACAATAGGTTGGGTCTTGTTAATTTTGATACACTGAGTCGGTTATCCATAAAAGAAATGGTTAGAGGCTTGCCTAGATTAAATAAATATCCAAAAACTATTTGTGGGTCATGCCAGATTGGTAAAATTACTAAATCCCCTCATAAGAAGGTTAAGGACGTTAACATCACATTACCTCTTGATGATTTTACTAAAATAAGAAGTGATCGGGGAGGTGAGTCTAAGGAAATCGAAGTTATTGAGTATTGTAATGCTAAGGTCTATTCACACCAGTTTAGTGTCCCCCCCCCCCCCCCCCGGCCAACACACACATAATGAAATGGGGGTAATTGAACGTAAAAACCGTACTATTCTAGATATGACTCAAATATACCTTGATGACATTGTCATCGGTTTTACTTCTTAAAAAGAATTGGACTGTTTTTTTAAAGGCATGAGTAGTGAGTTTAAAATGTAAATTATGGGGGAGTTATAATACTTTTTAGGACTTCAAGTGAAACAATGCTTTGATGGACTGTTTATTTCACAATCTAAGTATGCTAAGGATTTGATAACTAAATTTGGACTTGAAAATGCTAAAATATCTTCTACACATATGGTCATTAAGACTAAGCTAACAAAAGAAGAACATGGCACTGATGTTGACCCAACTTTATATCGCAGTATTATTGGTAGTTTACTTTATTTGACTACATCTAGACCCGATATTCATCATTTTGTCTGCATTTGTGCACGGTTTCAATCCGACCCTAAAATGTCTCATCTCATTTGTACCAAAAATATTTTAAAATATGTGAAAGGTACAATTGAGTATGGACTTTGGTATTCCAATGATTTTACTTGTAAGATAATTAGGTACTCAGATATGGATTGGAGCGGTATCACAGATGATTTTCGTTCCACTTCCAATGGTCGCTTTTATTTAGGAAAGGATTTAGTAGGATAGTATAGTAAAAGACAAACTAGTGTTACTTTATCTATTGTTGAGTCTGAATATACTGATGTTGGTGCATGTTGTGCCCAATAAGTGTGGATTAATCAAATGTTGAATGATTATGGTGTTTTTTAGTCTAAAGCCTACCTTTATTGCGATAATGAGAGTGCAATTAATATTACTAAAACTCCTGTCCAGCATAGTAGAACTAAAAACGTTAACATTCGCCATCATTTTATCTGAGAGTTAGTAGAATCTAAATATCCAATCATTGAACATATTGCTACGGATTTACAACTTTCTGATCTGTTTACTAAGTCATTAGACAAATCTCGTTTTTAAAAACTTCGACATATGATCATAACTATGCTTGATAACTAGAATTTGTTTTGTTTTTGCATCCTGATTTACAATCTCTGAGGTTTTAAGATAAAGATATCTACTAATAACGGTATCTCTTAAAACCATGTTGTATGTAGGAGACACTTATTTTGCAGAATCGTAAGTCTTTTCATATCAACTCTTCACCATTGTCTAATTTAGTCAAAATGGGGGAGAGATGAGTACATAGTTTTGATCTAGTGTTGATTTATATTGCATATTTTCTACATAAATTCTGAATTTAATTGAGCAAATGCTTCTCACTTGCTTCTTCAAAGATTGGTATCTATTCTTTTCATGAATGTTGCTCATTTGTTCGTTTTGAGCCTTTTTATTTTATAGGAATGGGTGGGTAGGTAGAAACTTCTGTATAAGAAATTATAGGATTCTTTTTTACCTTAGTATGTCACTTGATGTACTCAAGGGTTTTGTCAAAATTAGTCCAATAGGGGAGATTGAAGATCCCTATTAGGATTAGTTTTGCTTTATGTTTAGCTATATAGACCTTTAACTAGTTAGACTTTAATTTTGATAAGATACTTTGTATTTATGTTTGAGTTTAGTATACCTATGCCAAGGCCTCTACTCAGTCGACAACATCTCAGAATTCAGCGCAAATCATCTCGAGTAAAGGTAGTCTCTCACCCCTTGTAAATTTGCCCATAGAAATTCTAAATCACATAGGATACACTACATTGCATTACATTACATCATATCTCATGATTTGTGTTTGCATGTATAAATAGAATTTAAATTTATTTTAAAATTATTTTAAAAACACTCAAATCAAATTAATTCCAAAATTTAGATTAGTTTTTACAGTGAATTTAAATTATAAAGAATATGGGTAAAATTTTAAGGCTAATTTTTTTTGTGAAAACATAGAAAATATTTTTCTCAATTTTTCTAATATTATTTCTAGGAATTTTTGTGATTTAATTTTATTCTTAAAATAATTTGAAAGTTATTTGTAATTCTATTTTAGACATTATGTTTTATTTTTACTCATATATGCATGTGTATGCTCTTATATTTGTTATAGATGTCGTATTTTTTTGTATCTGTATGTTCCCTATACCTGGTATTATATGGGTCCTTATACCATTTCAATAAGCTAGCTTATTCTCAATTAAACTTGGTTGTTGTTCACGAGTTATCCAACGATAACTTTGTTATTAGTTGCCATGTGGTTCCATTTTTTGGCTTCTCCCTTTTATTAAACTACATCTTTTTATTCCTCAGCAACTGGCATTTTATTTAAACACTATCATTTCAATATTTTATCCCCCATGATTTTTGACCAAAATAGCCAACTGTTTTGTCTTTTAAACTAAGTTGGATTCCATATTTTAAAAACGACATTGTTTATTCTAAAACATTTTATTCATTTTAATTGTTTGCAGCTGAATGACGCGCGTCAAGTCTTAACAGGTCTTTTTGTGTTTCTTTAATGGATATTGAATATATATCTTATCTATGGCTGGTGTGTATTATTTGCAATCCATGTGATTTTTTTTAACACCAATCTACACACACCCACTTCTCCTAAATAGAGATCATTGGTAGCCCAATTTTAATTACTGAGAGAGATGGAAAGTATACCCAAAGAGAGAGGGAGAGAGAGAGAGAGAGAGAGAACACACACGATTACACACACTTGTTCTTTACATATCGCTTGATTTCGTCTATAAATCAAGTTTTCAAAACAAGAAGAAATAGTTCTATTTAATTTTAGTTGGGGTGTGTATATTTCTATTTGAAACTTTTTGATTCATTTCAAAAGATTTTCAAAATCTCTATGTTTAGGGTTTGTTAATATTGTTTGAAATTATATGCAAAATTGAACCCTAACGTTTTCACTTTTGTGTATATCATATATATGGTTTAATAAGTGAAAAACTCCTCCTTATTTTCTTAGATATTGTTTAGATCATTTCTTGGTGTATGTTATTGTGTTATTGGTGTTGTATCTCGTAAATCAGACACATCACAACGGTTCACTGATCTGATTTTGTGTCAAGATTCGTAATATGAGTTAACGTGCGTTAGTTTTTGTGTTTAGTTACACAACACACATAGTTATACATGTTTAAGTGTTAAAACTGTTTAGATATATTATGTTTAATTTATATCTGGCTTAGATCTTGTTCTTATAAAGGTTTGAACATTTTTCACACACAAATCACGTTTGTGTATATTCTTGGTGTGGGTTCTAACTTCTTGTTTAAAACAGTTTGTTTTAAAATGTAACTAATAAATTTTGGTTCAATTTATTTTATATTTGATCTAGGTTTAGAAAGTTAAACCTAAATTTTTAATGACCTAATTTTTTATAGCAGATAAATTGACTGTCCTTATATCTCGTGACTGAACTGTATACCTATTGGAACCACTATTGAACGTTTTGGACCAAGAATTGTAAATCTTGATCTGTTGACCTGATGTGATAATACTTGTTAGGTTTGCTCTATACATATTTGTTAGACAAATATTAGCATGTATATATTCTTCCTTAGAATATTTTGTGTTCTTGATTATGCTTGCTTTATGTGAATATATCTATTGCATAATCCTTGAGTGTTATTTTAGGACTATTCATATTTCATATCATATAGTTCGTGCACTCACTTAGAACATATTATTCACATATGCACATATACTATTGTGTAAATATCTTGACTAATCCGATTATTCTTGAGTTAAAAGAAAAAGAAGTTTTCAGAAAATATTAAGTCAAGACAGTTTTACTCAAACAGTAAGAACAAACGAATAGTCAAGATATCTAAGAATACTAAGTTGTTGCATATCATTCGTTTGTAACATTAAAGGTGGTTGAGTCATTGTAGAATAACCTGCACAACACTTCACTAAGACACGTCACTTAGGCACTGAGCAATTAATACGCTTGAAGAAGTTAAAGGGAAGAGAAAAGATGTGAAGAACAACTTGGACAAGAGTTGTAACATGAGACTTATTTTAGAAGAGCAGCCAACCCAAGAGAAGCATTGGTATAGGAAATAGCTTTCTTATTTAACCTACATGAGTCTTTTTGCTTGATTGTAAATTTTTCCTATTTTGTTGTATTTAGTGGAGTGTTTAGTTTGATCCTTAGAAGGATCCGTCGTTTTTTTGCGACGTTAAATAAATACCCGCGTGTTGTAATTTTCTAGATATAAACCCAATACGAAAAAATAGGTTAATAACTAGAAATGCACCTAACAAATTGAATCTCTATATTATCTGTTTTAACATTCCTGCTTAAAACAAGATAATAAAAGTTGGACTGAAATTGACTAATTAGAATTAATTAGTTAACAATTTAAGAAAAGTTTAAATTGGTCCCCCTTAAATCTGAAATCGTAACTCATGGGTAAATTTTGTTTACACGCCATTAGTTTAATTCTACACTAGAGTTTAGCACATTAGCCCCCACCTCACAACTATTGGGATAAAGACTCGTAGAAATTAGGCTAGTGCTTTGAGCGACGGGTACAATTTAGATAGAATGATATTAATATATATATATATATATATACACGAGTATAGAGACGGTATATGTGTATGATATTGATTCGAACATACCCCTCTAATGTTATCAGTGGAGGTTGCGCGATGTGGGCGATCCCCCTTACTAGGGGTGGCCATGGGCCGGGCATGGGCAGGCCCGGTCGAGATCGGGCCGGGCTCATAAAATTATGAGCTATCCCAAGCCCGCTCGGGCCTGGATCGGGCCTTATTATGTAATCCCAAGCCCGTCCAAATTTGAAAGCTCTTTACCCAGGCCCGTTGGCCAAGCCCGGTTACTATTTTTTTTAAATAAAAAAATCTATTTTTTCTTAATCAAAGACCTATTTTTTTAATGAAAAACATGTTTTAAACTTTATATATTACAGAGTCTATATATAAAGTTCCCCACTCTATATAAAAAGACTTAGTATATGTTTTTATATTTATAAAAGTTACCCACTTTATATATTTATTTATAACTTGGTAGTCTTAAACTTTAGTAATAAATTAATATACACACACACACATCTATATATTTAATATTATATATATAATTCTCGGGCCTCGGGTCGGGTCTGGTCGGGTCGGGTCGGGCCTAGTCGGGCTTAAGAATTCATGCCCAAGCCCGCCTAAAAAAAATTGGGCCTATCAAATTTTCCCAAGCCCGCTTTGCAGGCCTATCCACCTTACCCAAGCCCTATTTTTTTATTGGGCGGGCTTGGCGGGCCTCGGGCCTATGGCCACCCCTACCCCTTACTAGTGAATATAGTCCCCAGTTCATAGCACCACGCATGTTCCCTCATGAGGGTTGAATTTCAAAGTGAGGTAATTTCGGATATGGTTATGACTCACTATCGAAGGACTATGGCCTCCTCTAATACGTTTGAGATTTTATCGAGTCAGTGTTAGATTCTGACCACCGGTATTCGAGATGACGTCAGTATGCCTCAGTGATGATAGCATTGTAGAGAAAGACCTCTGATGAGTTATTACTTAAGAGGCCTCTAATGAATTATTACTCGGGGGGACCTCTGGTGAGTTATTACTCGGGGGATTATAGTTATACGCTATATATGTGTGTGCTTGTTGTGGTCTATTCTTTACATAAATAATGGTGTATAAATTTATATACACATTTAACACGTAAAAGGTGATTATATGTGTAACTCTTACAGGGCATCTAGAGGTATATAATAAAGTGATAAATTATATATATATTTAATATATTAAGTGTGAATGTTTAGAAATAATTAGAGTAATGTTATATCAATGATAAATAATGAGATAACTAAATAAGCTAACGAGCAAACTAGCTTTGTCTTGAACGTTTGACAATACTCGGGTTAGTGTGATGTATTAGTGAGATTTACCATAGGACTAGTTAGACAGGGTAGTGTAACTAGGAGGGTTAAGATGTATGCGTTAGATGTATACAATAGTTGAGAGATGAGGGGTAACCTCATGAGAGTGTGACACTGGATTGAATATGGAAATCTTATTGCATATTTACTTACTACATTTTAATAACTTGAAAATATTTTCAAAATGTTTTGGGCTCTGACTCGTGTTAAAAATATTTTTCAAAAACTTTTAGGTGTCCAGACACAGGGAGGCCATGGATGATCGTTCTAGGGATGCGTAGCTGCAACGGATGTGGAGGCTTGCAGAGTTCAGTGTAGTCGCTTCATTTATAATTTCCTAGACTAGGTTTCATCTCAAATATTAGTTTGGCATGTTTCCCTTTTATTCAGACATTAGTGATGTTTAGTTATTTATTTCATTTTGGATAATTATACTGGATTTGTGGTTGCCGATGGTTTATTTAGCACTCAATTATTATTATGCATTTAGACTTTTGTTGGATGTGATTTATCCTTGAGTATTATTTTATATGGTTTAGGTATGGATGGTTTTATGTTGCATGTAATAACAAGATAAAAATTGACACTGCTTGTTAAATTAATAGGTGGTTAGTAAATTAATTAACTTTTCGATAGTGATGCTAAGAATGAACCATATAAGACTACCATTTTATTTAGCGGATTGGCCACCCATTATTTTGATAGGTGGGGTGTTACAGTGGAAAGCTTAAAATTTATTTTTCAGCAATCATGTCATTTCCAAGTAGTTGAACCATATAAGCAATTTCCTTCTTGTGGTCTCCCTCAAGTAATTGTTGATCTCATGAAATACTTTTACGTTTTGGATATAAAAAAAAAATCACAAACTGTCATGTGGTCTATTAGCTCAGATAGTTAGAGCGCCATGCTAATAACGCAAACGTTGCAGGTTTGAGACCTGAATGGGCCATTATTATATGGTATTTCTACACTTTCATCCGTATCGATAAATTTTTGAACTCTAACTAAAAATAATTTTTTAAACATGTAAGTCCCTCAAACACCCATTTACTCAATATTCACTTATTTTTAAAGGTTCACGCTAGCGGCACCCGACACCCACTCGGTGACGGAGCTCTGGCAATGAGGAGGGGGGAGATGGGAGGTTTTGTAAAGATTATGAGAAAGAAATGGGTAAATAAGTTGGGGTGCTTTCTTAAATGTCTAAAAATTATTTGAGTGTGGCTTATTGTCTAAAATTATTTGTGAGGGACTAAACTTTCCAAGACTTTGTTATTTTTCCAACTAAATATATTTTCCTGTAGTGGAAGCTCGAAACTTTATGGAACATTTTTACTATTCTTGCCTTCATTTTCTTATTTTCTTTTATTTGAATAAAAAGTAAAAGTGCATCAATTGAAAAGACATATGATTTCCTTGTGCATGTTATTCAAGCGATTAAGAACTAGTTTTGTGACATTTCTCTCTGAGGTGATCCATCCAGTATTATGAAAACAATTACAACTAATAAGATTGGAAATGGGGTTATGGTTTAATTTAGGTGTAGGTGATAAAGATGGTAGTTTTTTTTAGATAATACAATTTTGTTGAGACAGAGAGACAAGGAATGATAAATAAATTCATTAGGAGTCCATTGTATGCATATATTTATGTCATACGTTTATTTTATTCCTAATAGCAGTTCTTTTTTTAACACAACTAAAACATACCACATATTAAGCTAAGTTATCTAAGAACAACAAAGAACTCAAAAAAGGAGACGAGTTTGAGACTGAATCTAAAGGGAGAGGATTCGAACATTTATCTTTTGCCACCCAATTGGATACCTTGTTGGTATCTCTCTAAATCTAAGAAAAAAAATATTACAACTTGAAGAAAACCATTTAATGACATCGAAAACATTCGCCACACCCTCGTGAAGGTTCGATGTCTGAGGAATATAAGTCAATAGCAAGTTTACAATCACTCTCTACCACAACATCCCAAATATTCAAATCAAAAATAGAAAATAAACGGATTGCTTTGAATTCTATGAAAAAAGTTGATGGAGTCGTGATGGAGATAGCAAACCCAAATACCATTTTTCCTCTATGATCACGGGCCACTCTTGCAACTGTACCTTTACCAACTCTAGCAAGGAACGAACCATCACAATTAAATTTTAAATTTCCATCCATAAGGGGTGACCATCGACTTAAAAACACCGGGACGGAACCCGTCAATGGGTCTCCGCCCCACCCCACCCAAAACATCAATAAAATTTGTATAAACGTTTCAAAACAGGTCCATAATGGCACGCGAGGGATTACTTTAACCTTCAAAGATATGAGAGTTGCGATTTTTTCAAATGAACCATCAGGCCCAAGCCACTTTAGACAAAATTTTAATGGTTTGTGAAAAAGAGGAAGAAGCATCCACCAAATCCGAAGTCCACCAAATCATAGATGTCACATTAGATATAGAGTGGGTATCAACGAACTTAAGCATATCCCAATTTGTTTTTTCATGTTAGCACCCAAATATAACATGATTTGCACTTTTCAACTCCTTATTACATCTTGGACACATAGGAGAGTTACTAAACTTTCTATAAAAAACATTTTAGCTTGTTTGAAGCACATTTACACAAAATCTTCACCAAAAGAAACAATTTTTTTATGGTGACGGTATTGAAGACTCAAATGGCCTTCCAAGTAAACGGGTTGGGATTCCAAAAGGAAGATGGAATGTTAGCAATGTTATTTTCCATCATCTCACCACACATCTTGTAACTAAATTTGACCAAATAATTGTCATCAATAGTAGAGACCCACCAAAAGCTATCATTCGTTCTCACTCGACTTAAAGAAATTTTGAGAATAGCATCGGCCTCATCATTTCTAAAAAATGATTTCACCGCACCTTGGTTCTAACTTTTTCACCACGCTCCATATATAATCTTCAAATACCTAACATCTTTATATTCACAATTGGGAGGTTTAGGAGACGAAACCTTGTAATTCTTAAGATAGGGAATCCAGGGTTCCTCCCAAAGAGAAATGGTAGAACCCCCACCTACCCCCTTACAAAGCCCTTTTAAGAGAAGTTATTCTTAACCAAACTAAAGAGGGCCTATACCCTGTCCTCACCTCCAAAAAGGAGCAATTGGGAAAATATATAGACTTGAGTGTTCGAACCCACAAAGATTTAAGGAAGAGAATAAGCCAACATTATTTAGCAAGAAAAGTAATATTGGAAAAGTGAAAGTCCCTAATAACCAAGCCACCCTCAAATTTGAGTCTAGAAATTTTGTCCCACCTTTGCTAATGAATAGAATTCTTACCATCTTTTCCCCCCACAAAAAATTACCAACAAGAGAGTTAAGTTTAGAACATAAAGTCTTAGGAAAAAGAAACACTAACATGGCATAAGTAGGAACCAATATTTTCTTTCTTATGCTGGGAGGGAGGTGCTCATCAAGGCACATAGGCTCAAAAGAACGAAATCCAAGATATTTTTCTTTCATGCACATAGGTTCAAAAGAAAGGGAAGTGGTTACTAAATCGTTAAAAGCATTGTGTGTGTTAGGAGAAAACAACATACTAGATTTACTAAAATTGACAAGTCGGCCCCAAGCAACACATTAAGCATGAATGATATCTAAAAGATAAGAGGCTTCGGTGGGGCAACTTTTAAGAAATATCAAAGGATCATTCGCAAAGAAAAAATGTGAAAGAATTGGGCTCCCCCTCTTAATTATCATCCCGTGTAACTGACTTTCAGCCTATATGTTATAAAATATAAAAACATTGGATGTCCAATTGTATCCCCTATTGAATAGGTGTCTTTTTAGATGCAATGTTTTGTATAAATAAGGGTGAAAGAATATTGATATTCCAATTAAATGAAAATCTTTCTCCCTGTAAATTCTCTGTGTCCCCTTTATTTTATAACACGGTATATTTTATAACACATTAGCATCACAAAATTCTAACCAAAACCATCTCTAGGATACTCTTTTTCAAAAGGTGCAAATCAATTAAATAGAAAAAGTCTCGTCATCCAGAAAAACTTAGAAAATCTGAATCTCCACATACATCATCCCAAACTCTAAGTAGTATATATCTTTATATCCTTCCATTTAAACTGACATCACATACACCATGTTATGCAATAGTACTAATATGAGAAGTTCTCAATGATCAAAAACAAAAGTCCCATCACATACATATTGGTTTTATCTTGTTCCTGGTGATAAGAATTTGGTTTACATACGTTGATTTACTTTTGTGCTTTATGCATACATTATTAAAATTATATCACCTATAATTATTTACGCTATAAGGCTTATGATTTACAGTTGCATGAAATTTCTACTTTATTTCTATATCCTTATTCATATTCTAATAAATCATTTTTTTATTGAAAAAAATTATTTTAAAAAGGAAATAGTGTTATGATTAATCTTCACAGTATAAATTTTGAAACATACAACAAATATTAATATAATTGTTTTAACTTCATCCCAAGTTATGTAACTTAAGCATGCATAAGATCTGATTCATTTTATCAAAGAAATCCAACTTTAATGAATTTTTAATATCAATAATTTTCTCATGAATGGTTCTGTAGGAACCAACCCAGTGAGTAGACAAAATGTAAAAATAAAAAAACTAATAAAAAATAAAAATAAATAAGGCCTCGTTTGCAAGTTTTGGAAAGAAAAGAAAAGAAAGGAAAGTTTTATTAGGAGAGAAGATAAAGGAAAGGAAAGAAAAATGACTTTCTTTCCTCTATTTGTAAGTTCACGAGAGAAAAGAAAGTTACTTTCTTTCCTCATTGTTTGTGAGTTGAGAAGAAAGAAAAGGAAAAAAAATAAAAAAAATACATTTATACCCTTATAATTAACAAAACATGTTATAATATTTTAAAGAAGATAATAACATAGTAATTCATAATGCATACCAACACAATAATGGATTATATGTCTCGATACAAAAAGATCATAATAAAATTTCTCAAACCATGATGAGTTCATTTGTTTTCTCAGTGTCTTCATTATCCATCTAGTAAATAGGAAAAGATTACTTAAAAAAATAAAACTTTTATTATGCTAATCAATATAACAAACAAGTAAAAATTATATATATACCTGTTAAACATGAATATATACATGTTAATATATATATATATATATATATATATATATATATATATATATATATATATATATATATATATATACCTGTTAACTACAGTGGCGGAGGGAATGAGTTAAGTAGTGGGGCACGTGCCCCACACCTGATTTTTTTTTAAAAAAATTATATTACAGAATATACACTCCATAAATGAAACAGCCCTTTCAAAAACGAAACAAACTCACAAAACCGAAAGAGCCCTAGCCATCCGCTCCGCTCTCCCCTTCCCTCGTCCGAACCCAAAAATGAAACCTCTTCCGGCCGGCGATCACAGGTGTTCCGACCTCCCTTTTTTCGGCCTTCTTTCCCCTGTTCGGCTGTTCGAAGAAGGTATCTATTATTCTTATGTGATTTCATTTACAGTTGATTTATTTGTGGTTGATTTCATTTACAGAGTGGTTGATTTCATTTACTATTATTCGTTTGGTTTGATGTCCAGAGTTTATGCTTGATTTTATGCAAAAGCTCCATTTTGGGGGGTTTTATGTGATAGGTTTTATGTGATGGGTTTTATGCAGAAAATCCATTTTTGGGGGGTTTTGGGGGTTTTATGTGATGGGTTTTCACTACACCAAAAACAGCATTTTGGCACATCCTGATGTAAAAAAATCTGGCACAGTTTAAAACTGTGCCAGATTTTGGCACGGTTTAATAGAAATTTGGCACACTTTAAAACAGTGCCAAAATTTGGCACTGTTTAAAGCGTGCCAAAATTGAGCACACTTGACTAAAATATATAATACCCCCAAAAATATTAATTTTACTCTCGTCTCCCGCTCTCGCCCCTGCTTTCGTACCCCGCTCGCTCTCTACTCACTGGTATCTCCCCTACCCCCATAACCCAAACCTATGACGATGCCCTCACCCTCTCAGCGACAAGGCTGCCGTCCTCAGTCCTCGTCGCTACCCCCAGCTCCGCCCTCATCCGATAGGTAGTCTCTCTATTCCATTCGATTTATGCTTTCTAATTTAAGGATCTGCTTTTGATTTCGAAAATGTGTTGGAGAAATTAGGTTTTTAATTGTTTTTTATTTCGATTTATGTTCTATATTCCATTCGATTCCATTTGATTTCATATTGGTACAAGAGCTGGGAAGTTTTCCACATTTCTTGATATACTCTATCCTCGAATGGGTAATGATAGTTCTTCTCTTCATAGACGGCTTTCTTACATTTATTTCCAATGAATTCGCCACTTAGATTTATGGCTGACAATGAATTAGAGGTTGCAGAAGATGAAATTGGCCTCAGTACAGTTAACCGGCGTGAGTTTATATATTGCAATTCGTATATTACCTTTGTAGTTAGAACCCTATCACTTACCTTTTTATTTTTATTTTTGCAACACTGTCTTATTACCCTGAAAATTTCAAATCATCATCAACAATAATTGTGCGTTTCTATTAGGTTATCTTTAATTTCCCCATTTTAACTCAATTTTTGGCAGACATTTGGTGTGAAAAAAATAAAAAAATGAATCTAGGGAGTGGCAAACTCATATTGTTTCTCATAGGGACAACTTCTATTTATTCCCAAGGTCGGTCCTAAGATTGGGAGTGCCCCGTGCGAAAATCAATTTACGGCCTTTCTAAAAAATATTGTACAAAGATATTAAATATCTAAAATGGGCCCCTAAAAAATTAAACTTATTTTTTAGGGGCCCATTTTAGTTGGGTGAGATTTTTGGGTAGTAGAATCGTTCTTTGTACAGATTGTTTTTGGATAGTTAAAAAAATGGGCCCTTAAAAAATTAAACTTATTTTAAGAATTAACATTTTTAATATACATAAAAAAAATTTGGACCCCTATAATATACATATATAGGTGCATACTCGAAAATGTGCCATGTGCCATGTGCCATTGTCCATTTGGCACATGGGCAGGGCCGACCATGTTTATTCCCATTTGTAACAAATATAGGACAAGTGTCATTTTCTAAGGAAATGAAGAGGCTGGTTAGAGGCGGTTATGGACAGTTACGGGACTAATTACAATTGTAAAAGCCATGAGATGGGTGCCAACTAAAAATATTTAAATGAGAATAAAGCCTAAAACACCATTCGTAAAAGTGGGGAAAATGGGGTAGAGCAATCCAATTCCATTTTTCTCAAATTCAAGGATAAAAAGTGGATTTGCTTGCTATTTTTGTTAGAAAATATGATCAGTAGTTTTGGGGGGATATTTTGGGAACCCAAACTTCCAGGTTGATTTCAGGAAAAGATTGAGGATTTCTTTAATTTTGGGAGAGTTTAGGGAAGGTTTGGATGGAGACTCTTTTTAATCAGTGTTTTCCTTGAAATTTAGGGCAGAGTTTGAGGGATGATTGGAGATGCCCTTAGTAACTGAAGTTCCCTTTCCGTACCTATGAAGATTTGCTTATTGGAATGTCATATATGCGAATGTTTAAAATACATATATTTGGAGAAAGATATGCTAATGGTGAGAGAAACTATTAAATAAAAGAATAGAAGAAACAGCTCTATGTTTACTAAAGAACACCATCTTCATTCCATCCTTCAGGATTCAGCATTAAAATTCCAGAAATTCAATAATTCGCGAATGGTGTTATATCGTATCCGACTCTATCTGTTGGAGTTCTTTTATTGTATTTATTTTGCTTTGATTATGATAGAAATTTGTTGGATATACTTTTCTTCCCATGGAAGGTTTCCATTACAGTGACACTTGTTATTGGAACACTTGGTTTGTATTCTACCACGCTAATGATGTTTTAATTGATGATGTTCAGAATCTAGAGAAGATATAAAAGCTTATACCTTGCCATTGCTAGCAGAGTCGGAGGATATAAGTGAAGATGCTTGCAAAACCCCTAGTTTTAGCAGAGGAAACAGATTTTTTGGAATCCCACTTTCAGATTCTGCTTCAGCTAGTCCTAGATGGTCTTCTAGCAGGCTTGCTAGGAAACTGCAACTCGAAAAGCTTGACGTTCTACCAATGTCTAATGACACAAACGTAGAAAATGAAGCATATAGTGACTCCATTGTGCATCGTTTGAAGAGACAAGTTGGTTTGGACCGCAAGTCTCTCATAGCATTGTACATGGAGTTAGATGAAGAAAGGAGTGCTTCTGCTGTTGCGGCAAACAACGCGATGGCCATGATCACTCGCTTACAAGCAGAGAAGGCGTCTGTTCAAATGGAGGCCTCACAGTATCAGAGAATGATGGAAGAGAAGGCGGAGTATGACCAAGAAGCCCTGCAAGTTTTGAAGGATACGCTTATTAAGAGAAACAATGAGGTCAAGGTTTTAGAGGCCGACCTTGAGGCGTATAGAGAAAAACACGATCACTTCAATAGAGTAGGTAGTGAGGAATGTGAAGCTGATCCTGATGAAGATTACCAAGAGTTGAAATCTCACTCGTTCTCATCCTTTGGTGAAAAATCTGACTGTGAAAGTCCCACAGAAGTGAATCGCAATGGAGTAAATGAGAGCAAATCTGAACGAGAAGGAGAAAATGGAGAGGGGGTTCTTGACGAATCATCATTAGGTTTTGAAAGCGAGAGATCTTATCTTATGGGTGTATTAACAAATCTAGAGAAGAAAATTAAATCTTCTTTGGATGAAGGGACTCATACCTTAGAATCCAAATCTGACATGGTTAAACTTATAGATGAAGACAACAAAGGTAACTATATTTGTTATTTTCGTTGTTTTTCCTTTTATGTTTCTCTCTTGGTTTTTAATTTAAAATCACATATATGCTATGGTCTTGCTGGGATGGAAGGTCATGAGAATAAGGCCACCCTTACAAGAGAATTGTCTCTAATTAGGGAAAGGTTGAGATCCATTGAAGCAGATAGTGGATTCTTAAAACATGCTGCCATGACACTTCAGAAAGGTGGCCAAGGAACACTACTCTTAACCGAAATAGCTCAACATTTGCACAAGCTTCGGCACTCGGAGAAAGAAGAGCACGCAGTTGCTTGATTTTGTCTTAATAACTGTGATGGCACTAATCTCTTTAAGTCTCTTCCCCCCCCCCCCCCCCCCCCCCCCTCCGTATGTATGTATACTTGAATTTTTTAAAGGATGAAAATGTATTAACAGGGTAACTCTAGGATGGGACTGTTGTAGAAGTTAAAAGGCTCAAAGATGGAAATGCCATAGGAGGATAGATTCAATTTCAAACTATATAAGCCAATTTCAGACTAGAGATTCAAACGTTATATTATCGTATTTCTATTTTTGCAGGTGCCAATACAAGTTAACAAGTTCCTCGCATATAGCGATGGAATGAGACTTGTTGAATCTCCAAAGTTGTCTATTCAGGGCCATGAATCGGATGGTCTATTATTAGTTTCTGATTTCTTAACTTCTGATTTGGATTTGTATTTGTATTACTACATTCTGATTTGTTTTTTGACAGGTTGGATTTCATTTCGTTGGTTTTGAAAAGAAGAAACTCAGGTATTTATGTTCTTACGTTCAGATTTGGTTTTTGACAGGTTGTATTATTTACATTATAATTTGGTTTTTGACATTCTGATTACGTTATTAGGTTGTCATCTTCCTACTCAGGTATTATTTACGTTTTTATGTAGATCTTGGAGTAATTTGTACTAATATTAGTCTAAATGATGGCTACATCGGTTATGTAGTCTAGTGACGGCTAATTTCTATAATTCTCGGCAGGGTCTTCGCATCTGTTAACATTGTGTGGAGGCAATAATCGTTTGAGATTGCTTAAAGCTGATATGCACAAAGAACGGAGCTTTGACGAGGCTGTAAAATGTGTGTTTCATGTTGCGGCATCGAGGGACTGTTACTGCATTGAGGTTGTGCTTTGATGTTTGGCAGCAGAGGGTGATGGGCTTGGGTAACATGAACTCAATAATGGTGGTGTTCTTGCTAATGTGATCGCACCTGGCTTCAAAGGTAATGGACAATGTTTTCTACTATTTTCTCTTTATAGTTGCATTTATTAGCATGAAAACCCTCTATGTGATTGCTCTTCAAAAATAGAAATGAAGCAAAAAGACGTCGAACATTAATCTACACTCGATTTCCTTATGAAGTACTAATGCCCATTGAGTCAGCCCCAAACGGACCTATAAGAGGAACGAACACCTCGCACGGGACTAATGAAGCTTGTAGAAACTGACCGCGTAGTCACGAGTCTCCCGGTTTGAGAATATGATGATAATTTACAAAAATAACACTTAGACTTAAAAACAGGCCGTTAAAGGGTGAAAACCCAAACCAGCCCCCAAACGAACCCGTAAGAGGCACGAACACCTCGCACGGGAGCAATGTAACTTGTACGAACTGACCGCGTACTCGAGGGTTTTCCGATTTGATAATACGACGATAATTTGCAAAAAACAATACTTAGACTTAAAAACAAGTCGTTAAAGGGTGAAAACCTAAACCAACCCCCAAATGGACCCATAAGAGGCACGAACACCTCGCACGGGACCAATGCAACTTGTAGGAACTAACCGTGTAGTCCCGGGTCTCCTGGTTTGAGAATATGATGATAATTTGCAAAAATCAACACTTAGACTTAAAAACAAGCCGTTAAAGGGTGAAAACCTAAACCAGCCCCCAAACAGACTCGTAGGAGGAACGAACACCTCGCACGGGACCAATGTAACTTATTGGAACTGACCGCGTAGTCCCGGGTCTCCCGGTTTAAGAATATGACGATAATTTGAAAAAATAAAAAAAATCAACACTTAAACTTAAAAACAAGCCGTTAAAGGGTAAAAATCCAAATCAGCCCCCAAACGACCCCAGAAGAGGCACGAACACCTCGCATGGGACCAATGTAACTTGTAGGAAATGACCGCGTAGTCCCGGATCTCCCGGTTTGTGAATATGACGATAATTTGCAAAAATCAACACTTAGACTTAAAAATAAGCCTTTAAAGGGTGAAAGCCCAAACATGCCTCCAAACGACCACGTAGGAGGCACGAACACCTCGTACGGGACCAATATAACTTGGAGGAACTGACCGCGTAGTCCCGAGTCTCCCGGTTTGAGAATATGATGATAATTTTCAAAAATCACACTTAGACTTAAAAACAAGCCGTTAAAGGGTGAAAACTCAAACCAGCCCCCAAACGACCACGTAGGAGGCACGAACACCTCGCACGGGACCAATGTAACTTGTAGGAACTGACCGCATAGTCCCGAGTCTCCCGGTTTGAGAATATGACGATAATTTGCAAAAATTAACAAAATCAACACTTAGACTTACAAATAAGCCGTTAAAGGGTGAATACCCAAACCAGCCCCCAAACGACCCCGTAGGAGGCACGAACACCTCGCGCGGGACCAATGTAACTTGTAGGAACTGACCGCGTAGTCCCGGATCTCCCAGTTTGTGAATATGATGATAATTTGCAAAACTCAACACTTAGACTTAAAAACAAGCCCTTAAAGAGTGAAAACACATACCTGCCTCCAAACGACCACGTAGGAGGCACGAACACCTCGCACGGGACCAATGTAACTTGTAGGAACTGACTGCGTAGTCCCGAGTCTCCCGATTTGAGAATATGATGATAATTTGCAAAAATCACACTTAATTTAAAAACAAGCCGTTAAAGGGTGAAAACCCAAACCAGCCCCCAAACGACCCCGTAGGAGGCACGAACACCTCGCTCGGGACCAATGTAACTTGTAGGAATTGACCGCGTACTCCCCGGTCTCCCGGTTTGAGAATAAGACGATAATTTGCAATAACTAACACTTGGACTTAAAAATAAGCCGTTAAAGGGTGAAAACCTAAACCAGCCTCGAAACGACCTCGTAGGGGGCACGAACATCTCGCACGGGACCAATGTAACTTGTAGGAACTGACCGCGTATTCCCGGGTCTCACGGTTTGAGGATATGACGATAATTTGCAAAAATCAACAAAATCTACACTTAAACTAAAAAACAAGCCGTTAAAGGGTGAATACCCAAACCAACCCCCAAACGACCCCGTAGGAGGCACGAACACCTCGCACGAGACCAATGTAATTTGTAGGAACTGACCGCGTAGTCCCGGATCTCCCGGATTGTGAATATGACGATAATTTGCAAAAATCAACACTTAGACTTAAAAATAAGACTTTAAAGGGTGAAAACCCAAACCTGCCTCCAAACGACCACGTAGGAGGCACGAACACCTCGCACGGGACCAATGTAACTTGCAGGAACTAATCGCGTAGTCTCGAGTCTCCCGATTTGAGAATATGATGATAATTTGCAAACATCAACAAAATCAACACTTAAACTTAAAAACAAGTCGTTAGAGGGTGAATACCCAAACCAACCCCCAAACGACCCCGTAGGAGGCACGAACACCTCGTACGGGACCAATCTAACTTGTAGGAACTGACTGCGTAGTCTCGAGTCTCCCGATTTGAGAATATGATGATAATTTTCAAAAATCACACTTAGACTTAAAAATAAGCCGTTAAAGGGTGAAAACCCAAACCAGCCCCTAAACGACCCCGTAGGAGGCACGAACACCTCGTACGGGACCAATGTAACTTGTAGGAACTGACCGCGTAGTCCCGGGTCTCCCGGTTTGTGAATATGATGATAATTTGCATAAACTAACACTTAGACTTAAAAATAAGCCTTTAAAGGGTGAAAACTCAAACCAGCCCCCAAACGACCACGTGGGAGGCACGAACACCTCGCACGGGACCAATGTAACTCGTAGGAACTGACCGCGTAGTCCCGAGTTTTCCGACTTGAGAATATGACGATAATTTGCAAAAATCAACAAAATCAACACTTAAACTTAAAAACAAGCCGTTAAAGGGTGAATACCCAATCTAGCCCCTAAACGACCCCGTAGGAGGCACGAACACCTCGCACGGGACCAATGTAACTTGTAGGAACTGACCGCGTAGTCCCAGATCTCCCAGTTTGTGAATATGACGATAATTTGCAAAAATCAACACTTAGACTTAAAAACAAGCCTTCTTGCGTCCAAACGACCACATAGGAGGCACGAACACCTCACACCGGACCAATGTAACTTGTAGGAACTGACTGCGTAGTCTCGGGTCTCCCAGTTTGAGAATATGATGATAATTTGCAAAAACCAACACTTAGACTTAAAAACAAGCCGTTAATGGGTGAAAACCCAAACCACTCCCAAACGACCCCGTAGGAGGCACGAACACCTCGCACGGGAGCAATGTAACTTGTTGGAACTGACCGCGTAGTCCCGGGTCTCCCGATTTGAGAATACGACGATAATTGGCAAAAAACAACACTTAGACTTAAAAACAAGCCGTTAAAGGGTGAAAACCCAAACCATTCCCCAAACGACCCCGTAAGAGGCACGAACACCTCGCACGGGATCAATGTAACTTGGAACTGATCGCGTAGTCCCGGGTCTCCCGGTTTGAGAATATGACGATAATTTGTAAAAATCAATACTTCGACTTAAAAATAAGCCGTTAAAGGGTGAAAATCCAAATCAGCCTCGAAACGACCTCGTAGGAGGCACGAACATCTCGCACGGGACCAATGTAACTTATAGGAACTGACCGCGTAGTCCCGGATCTCCCGGTTTGAGAATATGACGATAATTTCCACTCCTATATGTAATTTTTTAGTTTGAGTAAATTTTTTTTTTTTGTAAATTATTGGGTTACTAATATCGTATCTTTTTTGTATCCTATTTTTTGCAGGATAACAGTTTATCGTTGGCATTTATTCACGTGGAACACACGGAGAACTCAATGGTTTACAGCAAGGGGTTTATTCATGATTCCATTTTTTTTTTGTAATGGGCGTGCTGGCTTTTGTAGTTTTATTGTTAACTTTTATGGCCGTGCGGGCTTTTGTGAGTTAATTGTTATATTTTGTGGTCGTGCGGGCTTTATTTTAGGCAGGTTTTGTATTAGCAGGTTTTGAAATGTCCAGAAAATAGAGGAAATTCTGCCCAATTTTTTTTTTGCCTGTAAACTATTAAAGACTTGTAATATTTTGAAGTTTGTATGTACATTAGTTTATCAACAATGTGCAATATTTTTAATTTGTGAATTTTTGTGCTTTCAAATAATTATTTTTTTTTCTTTTTATAAAAAAAATTGGCACAGTTCAAAACCGTGGCAAAAGTGTATCATATTTTGGCATGGTTTTGAACTGTGCCAATTTTTTTTAAATTGTGCTGAATCTGGCACAGTTAAAAACTGTGCCAAAAGTGTGCCAGAAAATTCTGGCACGGTTTAAAAGTGTGCCAAAAGTGTTCCTGTTTGGCCAAATCTGACACACTTTTGAGCCGTGCCAGAAAAAAATGGTTATTTTGGAACACCTGATTCTGGCACAGTTCAAAACCGTGCCAGATTTGATCTGGCATAGTTTTAAACCGTGTCAGATTCCTGTTTTTGGTGTAGTGTTTATGCAGAAACTCCATTTTGGGGGGGTTTTATTTGTGGTCCATTTTTTTTAATAATAGTAGTCCTTTTTTTATGTAACAGTCCATTTTTTAGTGTCCATTTTTTTAGAAGTAGATAAATTGTAAATTATATTATCCATTTTAATTGCAGTCTCTTGAAAGTTTCTAATAATTTTTTTTTATAATTGCAGTCTCTTGATAATTATTTTTCAAATAAAGCACGTGTAGAAGTTTCTCCAAATGACAATGCCACGCCGCTTTCAACCAAAGTTATCCAAGTGGAACCTTCAAGAGTGTATCGAACTCGCATTGAAGTTGATTTGACAAATCTTCCATCGGATCCTAGTTTACGACCACGCATTTCAGATTATGATGCGAACGATCAAGACAAAGTTAGACTAGCATGCTTGCAAATGGGCCCTTATCAACCCTTTATGCCTCTTTATCCTCAAAAATCAATGGGAGAAAAGGATCGGCGGTTCGTTTCGAATTGGTTCACCCAATTTGGTAGTTGGTTGGAATATAGTGTTTCAAAGGATGCGGCATTTTGTTTGCCTTGTTATTTATTTTGTTCGAAATCCTCGGACAAATATAAAAGTGATGCTTTTGTTAGAGATGGTTTTGACAATTGGAAACAAAAAGACCGACTTCAAAAGCACGCTAACACTAAGGGTCATAATGTGGCGTACATGAAGATTCAAAATTTGTTGAACTAAAATCAACATATTGCGGCGCTATTTGATAAGCAATCGAAGGAATGTAAAGATGATTATCGTCTACGACTAATTACAACTATTGATGTGATTCGGTTTCTTTTGCGGTAAGCCTTATCTTTTCGTTCTCATGATGAATCAGAGGACTCCATGAATAAAGGTAATTTTCTTGAACTTTTAGAATTGTTTGCCAAAAGAGATACATTAGTTAACAAAGTTGTTCTTAAAAATTAACCGGGCAATCATAAATTGACATCTCCTGACATTCAAAAGGATGTTGTAAATGCAATTGCGAGTGAGATTACTAATACAATATTAAAAGATCTTGGTGGAGATCCATTTGCGATATTGATTGACGAGGCACGTGATGTATCAATTAAAGAACAAATGTCTATTGTAGTTCGTTATGTGGATAAGAGGGGTTATGTGATGGAAAGATTCATGGGTATGGTACATGTTCCTGACACTACCGCTAAATCATTAAAAGCGTCACTCGATCAATTTTTCAACAAACATAACTTGAGTGTAAAAAATTTGAGGGGTCAAGGTTACGATGGGGCAAATAACATGCAAGGCGAGTACAATGGGCTTAAATCACTTATTTTAAGGGAGAACAAATCAACATTCTATGTACATTGTGTTGCACACAACTTCAGTTGGCACTTATAAAAGTTGCAAAAGATCTTAAAAACATTGATGAGTTCTTCTTCTTAGTAAATAATGTAGTGAACATTGTGGGCGCATCTCGTAAGCGTCGCGACATTTTGCGAGAGAAAGATGTAGAGCGGATTAAATATCAATTGGTTAGTGGTGAAATATCAAGTGGCCAGGGATTAAATCAAGAAACTTGCGTGAAACGCGCCGGTGATACACGTTGGGGTTCGCACTTTGGGACCTTGATTAATTTGATTGTAATGTATGAATCCGTGCGTGGTGTTCTCGATGATTTGGGGGGAAATTCCACAGATAAAAAGGGTGAGGCGATTAATTTGATGAAATCAATGCAATCATTTGATTATGTATTCACCTTACATTTAATGAAGAATGTACTTGCAATAAGTAATGAGCTTTCTAAAACTCTTCAATGAAAAGAACAAGATATTGTTAATGCAATGACTTTAGTGAAATTGTCAAAGAGCCGAATGCAAAAATTGAGGGATAGTGGGTGGAAAAATCTTTTGATGGAGGTATCGTCTTTTTGTGTGAAAAATGATATTGTGATTCCAAACATGGAAATTGATTTTTGTCTTTTGGGAAGATCAAGGAGAGGATTGAGAACCACAAATTTACATCACTATAAAGTTGACTTGTTTTACCTTTGCGTGGATAAACAACTTGTAGAACTTAACAACCGTTTCGATGAGGTGAATTCCGAATTGCTTTTATGCATGGCATCATTTGATCCTGCTTATTCTTTTGTTGCTTTTGATATAAACAAGTTGATTCGTCTATCTTAACTCTATGTTGACGATTTCACCGAGCAAGAGCGTGTTGTACTTCGGGGTGAGCTTGAGTTGTATGAATTCGATATCAAATTCGATAGTGACTTTGTTGATGTGGATGGAATAAGTGGGTTGGCAAGGAAAATGGTAGAGAAACGAAATCACATTGTGTATGGATTAGTTTATAGGCTCATAAAGTTGTCATTAATTCTACCATTTTCAACAGCTACAATTGAGAGGTCATTTTCTGCTATGAGCATCGTAAAAACTGATGTTCAAAACCGTATGAGGGATGGTTGGCTAAGTGAGTCTTGCGTGACGTATATCGAAAAAATGTATTTGATTGCATTTCCAATGACGCAATTGTGGATCGATTTCAAAAGATGAAAAATCGTAGAGGGAGATTGTAGTCTACTTGTTTTATATTTTGATTAATACTTGTAATGACAAATTCAGATATTGGATACTCGTTTTAGTAATGAAGTATTATGGTTTCGTGTGTTCTATTTTATTACAATTATTATGTGAATATCTGTCTTTTTAGCCACAAAGTACAAATGCATGAATAACCATAAAAAAAAAATCGAGGGTTGTCACCCCCTAACCCCCGCATATTATCTTCTTATGCCTCACCTATTAAAAATTCCTGGCTCCGCCACTGGTCATATATATATATATATATATATATATATATATATATATATATATATATATATATATATATATATATATATATATATATGTTACCTGTTAACATATATACCTTCCCACCCTGTTATATACACGTTGTTAACAGGTGTATGAAAACAGAGTATATGAATTTTGTGAAAACAGGGTATATCCGATTATATCGGGGGGGGGGGGGGGGGTAAATAAGGGAATGTAATTAAATTTTGAAACCATGACTTTCTCTTCTCTCCATTTCTTTCCATATTGGACGAAAAGTTTTGAAGAGAAAATTTTGGTAGAATCTAAATTTTTTTCTTTTTTCTCCCTTTCCCTTCGAACTAAACTCCTAAACGAAGGAAATAAGAAGCTTTCTCCCCCTTTCCTTTCTTTTCTCTCCATTTTAAGAGTCCCAAACAAGCTCTAAACGTGTGTGGTGATATGCATGACCTTAGAGGATTATTTTTCAATGATATGCATGTGGATATATTTATTGTTGGATTTATATTGATACATCTTCTGCAAATATACATATTTTTAAGTTGCTTATGTGAGATGAGAATAGGGAAAAGATATCGGCTCGACAGCCTCCAAAGTTCGAATAGCACTTCCATGATTCAACAGTGCCATGTATCCCTAACCTATTATTTTTGAATAAGAATATCAGAAATTGAATGTCCAAAAAAACTATTAATACAAAATGTGACATGTAATGTTATGAGAAGTACTAGTTGGGCCATATTTTTCCTTCAAATTGTGCATTAAGAATCTCCATTCCACTTCATGAGTAAGGGTTACAGTGGTGTTGATTATATACTTCAGCATTCCAGTTGCAAAATCTTGAGAAATTCTGTTTAGAGACACCTAATTATTTGACATCAATAGTATATCAAACCTTCAAAACCCACTCTTTACCAGCCACCCTACAATTACAAAATACCAAATATATCTACATTAGAATGTAAAACTTGGAAATCAAACGCATAAGAACAAAAGAATTTGAACTTGTTTTAAACATACTTGTTGGCCGTTTAAGGTCATTATATTCGATTTGATATCGTAAAAGTGAAATGACCAAGAAACTGTCTTTTAACTATCGATAGATACCATAAAAATAAAAGGAGTGTGATATCCCAAGAGGATATTTGATACAATTTTCACAGTATAAGTCGTACAAGATGTATCACAGTTAAAGAGGTCAAGACTTATTGAATTAACAAACTTTAAGTAAGATATGCCAAAATTTAAAACAAACATGCCAAAAATGCAAGGTGATAAAATGTCATGCGTTAAGGCAACAGCTCCACTCGCATTCTCCTACATCTTATGGACTCGTTTGGTTCGAGATTTGGGAGGGGAATAGGAATTCTCAATTCTAGGAATTCTAAGTTCCTTGAATCTTGAATTCCTTTCCATTGATTGGTTCAAATAGGAATTCTATTTTCCTGGAATTTTAAATTACTTTCCCATGTTTGGTTCGTCAATAATAGGAATGGAATCTATATCATTTACCTAAAATACCCTTTTGCATTAATATGTTTATAATTAAATATCAACACTAAGATTTACATGCGCGCACGCGCGCACACACACATTCTCACATTTCACTCACATACGCACATTCACACACACACACACACACGCACACATTCCCTCACACACACACACACACACACACATTCTCATACACACACACACGCACACATTCCCTCACACACGCGCGCGCACACACACACACACACACACGCGCGCGCGCGCACACATTCCCTCACATTCACACACACACACACATTCCCATACATTCACACACACACACACATTCTCACATTTCACGCACACGCACACGTACACGCACACGCACACACACACGCACACGCACACACACACACTCACATGCACGAGTAAAGTATAAATAGAATTATAATTCAAGAAACTATAAACATGATATAACAAAAGAAAACATAATGGTTCTAATAACCAACAAAACCAAATATCGATTTGTACTTTACATATTAATGGTTTTAATAACCAACAAAACAACAAAACCATCTATTTTTTTTAAAAACAAAACGAAGAAAACATATTAATTATTTCCAATTAGCCTGCAAACCCAAGTCAATTTTTGGGATGGCTTCAAAGCGAGAAGCAAGCTACTTTTTGGATTATCACCAATGATAATGCTTGCCGCTTTGATAACATCATCCTCATCCAAACCATCTATGTTGCTCAACTCATCCACCACCTTCTTCCCGAGCTCGGTCTCATGGTTCATACAAAGGGCATTTGCCAACTTCTCGATATTTGCATCGGTGCTTTCAAGAAATTTTTTGAATGAAGACGCCATCTCTCCTAAGTTAGTTGCAAAATCATCCGCAACCCTACGACGCTTTTTGCGTCCCTTGTTACAACTTGTAGAAGGACTTCGGTTGCCTTGAGTGCTAGATATATCAATTCCTTCAACCTCAACATCTTCACTTGGTAAAATATTATCATCATTCTCGGATAGACTACGAATATTGGCGCGAATTGATTCCTCTTCATCTATTGGATCTACCGCCTCATCACCATTGGCTCGATCCTTCCTATATATATCATTCAAAGCATTGAAGTGGGGGAATGACTTGTTCCTAAGTCCCCGCGCGTTACTGTGAGACTAGACATAAAAAAGGTCAAGGCATATAATTAAGATAAACAACATTAATAAGAGAAACAACATTAACAATCTGGAAAAAATTATATTTACTTTAACCCATGTGTTGAACACATCCAAATCAACTTTAACCATGTAATCCACGTCATCCCATGCAAAGCCACTACCATGGTTCAACATCTCTGCAATTGCCATTGTTTGTTTTTTCAAAGTCTTCACGCGAGACTCGATGTTTGGAAAAGCTTTCAGACCACATCCAGGAAGCTTTTGCTCCAACATCTTTTCAAGTTCTTGCAAATATCCGGCTCTAAATCCCGTATCAACTTTCCAATACCCATCAATAGATAGGTCTTGTAAGCACTGCACTAGTTTTGCATCTTGGTCTAGTGTCCAAAACAGCTTCGATTTCGCGGGTTGACTATTTGTTGCCATTGTAACAACTCGAATGCTATGTAAATGGAAAACTCAGCAAGTTAATCAAGCAAGTTAAACTTCTATTTTTAAATGGAATTGATATATAAACATATATGACAATGTGCTTTTACAACTGATATATAAACAGATATGGCAATAAAACTCAACAAGTTAATCAAGCTCAGCTGTTATGGAACTGATATGACTTTTATAAGTCATATCAGTCTTTGAAATCTGTACAAAACTGAAAGTCATATGGCTTTTATAAGTCATATCAGCTTGTTGATTTTCCTCTCTCCACTGTGTCAATTTCATAAATCTGTACAAAACTGATATGGCCATTCTTTTTTATCCTAATATAAACATACAGAACTCATAATATGGAACTGATATTGTAGTGTGTTCAGGTGATAAACACAAACCTAATCTCCTTTGCTGAACAGTTCAACCAAAAATTTGTTTTTTTAAATATGTTATGAAGAGAGACATTGTTCAAAACAAAAAGATACAAAAAAAGCTTGAAAGTAAAAGAAAACAAAACTACAGGCATAAGTCAAACTACCACTCCCAAAATAGCAGTTGAAGCCTTACTATTCTGCCTATAATCTCTCTTTTCCTGGCATTCTGGTATATTGACCCTAGTCAGGATAGGGCTAATAGGACAGCCACTCCTGAGTAACTGAACTATTAAAATATGAGAGTTTCTTTTCGTAGTAACCTTTTATATTAGAGATATATAGAGACCCCTTTTAAATTAATCTTAATGATTTGAACGACCACATATACTCCAAGAAATTCACTGATAGCCTATCAAAATTAGTAAACACTTTATGATATGCATATGCATGCAGATATATTAGCAGAGACAATCTGTTAAACTGTCATTGTTCAGAAATATTAGCAGAGACAATCCCAGTTCTAGTCACAGTAGTCCAGAAAACAGAACATACATCATAAAAATACAGTAGCTAAGTTTATATATATATATATAAATTGTTAGCTGAAAACAGAACATTACAAGAAAACAGAACATACATCATAAAAATGCAGTCCCTTCATTACTAATCAAGCGTACAAAACAGAGACTAATTAAAATACATATGAAATTCACATTTCTTTCATTCACTAAACTAAATCTATGCATTCCTTGATCCCCTCCACTCGTTGTACATTTGAGTAGCTAAGTTTGCACGAAAATTAGTCCATTCGTCGCAGGTTTCAATATAAGTGATTGGTTCACCAATTGGTTCGTAGAAATTTGGGGAATCCTCCTCGTCTGAGTCACTATCCAATGGATCATGTGCCATTTCTTGCCTTATAAGATTGTGAATGAGGCAACATGCAATGATTATCCGATTATGAGTTCTCACGGGATACCATGACGGACTCCTTAGGATCCCCCACCTAAGCTTAAGTTTTGCAAAGCATCTTTCGATAATATTCCTCGCTTGAGAATGCTTCATATTGAAAAACTCTTCCGAATTTTGAGGTTGATAGTCATTACTCCACTCATTCAAGTGATACCGTTGACCTCGAAATGGAGCTAGGAATCCGGTACCATTTGGATATCCGGCATCAACAAGGTAATAGAAACCTATAATCATACTAAAGATTAGAAGATAATACCCTTTGGAATATTTATTGAAATAATGTAATTAATCTATAAACATACCCTTAGGAACTTTCAAACCATTTGGGCGACTGACTGCATCCCTAAGTATTCGCGAATCTTGTGCGGATCCCTCCCATCCCGGTAATACATAATTAATTTGCATGTCATGAGAGCAAACGCACAAGACATTTGTTGCAACATCATGCTTCCTTGTACGATATCTAGGTTTATCAACTTCTGACACCTTAATCCGAATATAAGTTCCATCTAATGCCCCTATGCAATTCTACAAGAATTAATAGAATTTTAAGTTTCATTCCCACAAATATCATATGAGAATTAAAATGAAGCGTGTTTATATACCTTGAACCATTTCCATCTAGAATCGTCCGACGCCTCAGAGACTGCAACTGGTGTGTTGAGTAAGTGCCCTTGCAATAATATAACTCCTTGTAACACCTTATTGAAAGATCTACTGATGGTCTCTCCTGAATGTTTGAATTCTCTAATGCATACTCGATTCTTAGTATGGTGAGCAAGTATGTACAAGAAAATCGCGGCCATCTCTTCAACTTTGATATTTCTCGTGTCCACTAACATACCATGGGTACGGAGCATATAACAAAGCTTGGAAAAAGTGTGTCTATCCATCCGAAGGTTATCAATGCAAGCTTTATCACTCACGTACACCATGGCATGCATGTTAAATAAACGACTTATTCTCCTACTAAATACGTCTCTTATAAAACTATTTCTTTTACGATATATCACCACATTAACATATATCAAAATGTAAAACATCCCTACAACATTGACTATACTCGAAATAGTCTCACACAAACTTATGGTCTTTCGCTTCCTTTCCAACACTACACGATTCATATCTACATATGCATATTGAGAAAGTACATTAGGCTTAAACAAATAATTGCTAATTGAAACAAAAACACCCCAATAAATAATTGCAATATTTATACTTTTTGATGTAAAAATTCAAAAAAGTGAGAACATGTACACATCAAACTACACATATAGAATGCATGGGAGAAAAATCAATTTACATAGCTTGAAAGGATTTTTATGTTGTATAAATCAATTGATTAGGGCTCCAAATCAATCAAATTAGGGCTCCGAATAGATCAATTGATTAGGGCTCCAAATCAATCAAATTAGGGCTTGAAATAAATCAATTGATTAGGGTTCCAAATCAAACAAATTAGGTTATATATATATATATATATATATATATATATATATATATATATATAGAGAGAGAGAGAGAGAGAGAGATGATCTTACCTATGTGTTCGGTTTGCTCCTCTATAGGTTTGTGTTCAAGTCGATCTACAAAATAGTAGAAAAAATTACATATATGTAGTTTATATATATATATATACGTACATATATATCTGTATATATATACATATATATACATATAGAGAGAGAGAGAGAGAGAGAGAGAGAGAGAGAGGATCGTACATAGAGAGAGAGAGAGGGGGGTTCGTAACATAAAAACGTGAGAAAGAAAAGGGAGGTAATATCTGAATGGGTTTTAGTTTTAACATATAATTTAGGATATAATTGGAAGAATTTGTTTTTAGGTGTTAATAAAAAGGGTATTTTTGTCATACCATAAAAATAAGTGAGGATTCCTGGGAATTCTAATTTATTCCCCCCATTTTTGGTGGGAAAGAAAAGTATCAAAGTTGTGGGAATTTTAAGTTCCTGGAATTCTAATTTCCTCCCCAAAACTCCAACCAAACATAGTAATTCTAAATGAAGGGAATTTTATATTCCAGGAATCCAAAGTTCCCCTCCCAAATTTCGAACCAAACGAGTCCCATGGGTAATATATATCCCATAGAAGAAAAGATGGTAATTGGTTACCCAATTATAGGGTGACATACGTATACCTGGTAATGTCCTTATCTTTTATGTAACTCACCATTTGACTTCTTCACTTGGTTATGATAAATGTATTTTAGCACATCAATGCAGTAATTAAAAAAATAACCATTCCACTTTATTCAACGGACTTCATCACTAAGGAATGATATTTAAAAAAAAAATATTGTTCATCAATCGAAGTACTATTTCTAACAAAATGTAAAATAATAAAACTATTATGCATCAATTAAAAAAACACAACTATATGTAAAATATGATTACTATGCAACTTCTCTTGAACTTTTCTCAAACACCTAATATGTGCAACAATTCAATTAGAAAGTCAAACCATATCTAATATAATAAACATATTTTGCAGCAATCCATTTAAAAATAATAGTAAAATAAATTGACTAAACATGAATGACCTTGTCGGGGGAAGAAACCGACTCACTTGTGAGGCCCTCTTGCAAAAACCAATAATCCTATACGAGTAAAACATATAATTTCAGAATGACACACAAAATAATGGGAGGGAAATGGGGATGAAAATAGAGTAGGGCATCAAATTTTTGTAACCTTCAACAAAAAAATGTCTACCTTCAACACATTCTGGTGTTGTTACCTCACAGATACAATGCCTTTGCATTGCCCTTAATGCTGATGCATCATCTTTGGGAGTCAACGTTAACCAAACTTTAAAACTTGCTCCATCCAGAGGATCGTTAATACACTGTAGCTTTGTCAATCATTCCTTGGGAATTTTGTCAAACATTTGTAATGCAAGTTTGGTAATTTGAAAAATCAGCCCTAAGTGTTTTTTAATAACCGATTTCATAAAAACATAAATAAATATTTGAATAATTTTTATTCCAAACTAAGCAAAACTAATATGAGATATAATAACGACATTTCAGTGTGAAAAAAAAAATGCGTTTTTTATCAACTGAATTGAATTTTTATTAACAATTAAAATCCTTCTATAAAACAATCTCATAATATTGGCATATCAAAATTAACATTTACAAAAACGAAAAAAAAAATGAATTATTATAAAGGCACAATATTGATGCCAAACCTAACTTTGGCATTTTGTCAAGCATTTATAATGCAAATGTGGTATTTTGAAAAAGAAGCACTCAATTTTTTTTAAAACCAAATTTTATAGAGAAACACACTGATATATTAACACATTTAAGTCTTAAGGGTTTGCATACCATCACAATCATAGTTATTTTGCAGTATAATAAAAAAAATCTTTCTTACCCCAAATGAATCACAATGATATAGTGATATAGGAAAAAAGATTGTGAACTAATATAATGTTTTTCATATATCAAAGAGGGAATAAATTAAGAGATGGGGAACTCACAGTATCTAAGCATTAATTTCTGATGCTTATGATGATTGTGAACAACCCAATCATGAGATTTTCGAGAACATCCTTGACAATAAATAGTTGGACAGAAAAACTTTCCACACTCCAATGTTAATTATGAAATTGGAGGGGAATCGTGATGCATATTGGGAGAGCCAAACGTTTTTCTTAGTATATTGGAAGGAAGATGAGAGATATTTTGAATTGAAAGCTGATGGAGTAGAGCGTTGTTTAACTTTTACATCTTTAAAATAGAAAGGCCTATGTGGACAGCTTCAAAATAGAGAAGCTTTAATGGAGGGCTTCCATTTTTAACAAAACTAGTTGTCCCAGTGCATTGCACGTGTCCAAATATTTAATTTGAGATTTTGAATAAATGAATATGAGTTTTCAATTTTTTTTATGTAGAACATAAATCTTACAACAATCTATGCACAGGTAATAAAGTTGAGTAAACGATTTGTGTGAATCAATTAAGCGATAATGACGTACTCATTGATTTTACATCTATCACAAATGCTAACACATTTGTATGGGTGATAATTAGAAACAAGATAAAATAATGAGTTTTATAAATGTTTGTGCAAAACATATGTATTAAAAATATTTTCTGTAACGGCAGTCATGGAGAATCACAGGATTTTATGGGGTACCTGAGGTTCAGCAACGCAAGGAGGAATAAAAAATTATTGAGTAATTTAAGTCACGATAGTCCGAGGTCGTTTCTTAGTCGTAGTGTGTGTGTGTATGTAGGGGTGGGGGTGAGTGTCAATGAAATTATGTCAAATGCAGAAAAAACAGGAACAATAATTATACCAAATTGATAGGTCCGCAATTTTAGAGAGGTGATTGACATATGTAAACTAATTGGACTCGGTTTTAAGGCTATGAATTTACATGGTACAGAGGACTGGAAAATGGGGAGTGGGAGAAGGAAAGACTTGATAGAATGTTTGCAAATCAAGAATGGAGTTTGATGTTCTCGAATGTTGTTGTGTATCGTATAAATAAACACGATTCAGGCCATATTTCTATATGCAGTTCAGTTCTGAGAGTATAATGAAGAGCCAAATATAATGAATAGGAGACACAAGCCTATGAGATATGAAGCATGGTAGGCTAAAGAGGAAAAATGTCAAAATATAGTAGATTTTTTTTGTTGGGGGGGAGGGGATAAATTCCAGGTCAATCGAGGATAAATTAAAGCAGTGTTAAAATCAGTTGAGCCAGTGGAGTCAACGAAAGAGAAAATCCTTGTGCATGGAACTCAAAGAGAAACGACAAACCGTTAACACCTTAAAAGCTCTTCCATTAAATGAGTATAATACGACCAGTATAAAGGGTTTAGAGAAGGATAGAAAAATTATTGAAGGCAGTAGAATTAAAATGAAAGCAAAGGGAAAAAGTCAAATAGCTAAAGCAGGGTTACAAAAATATGTAGTAGTTTCACGCGAAGACAAAGCACAAGAGAAAGAAAAACTACATTCATTCAATAGAGGATGAGAACTGAGTTCGGGCGCAAAATGATGACGACATTACAGCATGCACGATAAACTATTTTGAAAAGTTATTTTTCAGTCAAGTGAGCCTCACATGTTGGATCATCGAGAAATTCTAGATGGGATTAATAATTAAGTCACCACGAAAATGAATGACGCACTCTTACAGGAGTTCAAGGCTTCAGAGGTGCATTCCTCTCTCAAGCAAATGTAACCGTTAAAATTACCTGGCCTCGATGGTATGCCTATTTTATTCTTCTAATAGTACTGGCATATCGTCGATCAGATCACAATTTTGATTCCTTATAATAGGCTGACTTTTAGACATATAAAACATACACATAGTTTTGTTCCCTAAAGTGTGAAATCCTAAGAATATGTCTCAATTCAAACCTATTAGGTTTTTCAACATTCTTCAAAAAATCATTGCAAATGCTGCCAAATAGGCTTAAAGAAGTTCTCGGAGCTCTTATATCGGTAACACAAAGTGATTTTGCCTCTGGGGTACCTGAGGTTCAGCGACGGAAGGAGGAATGAAAAATTGTTGAGTAATTTAAGTGACGATAGTCTGAGGTCATGGCTTAGTTGTGGCGTGTGTGTATGTGGGGGGTGGGGGGTTGGCGGATTGGGGGGAGGGGTCAATGAAACTCTTTCAAATGCAGAAAAAATAGGAACAACCATTCTACCAAATTGACAGGTTCGCAATTTTAGAGAGGTGATTGACATATGTAAATTAATTGATCTCGGTTTTAAGGCTATGAATTTACATGGTACAAAGGGCTGAAAAATGGGGAGTGGCACATAGTTTTACCGAATAAATAATGGAGGAAAGACTTGTTAGAATGTTTGCAAATAAATAATGGAGTTTTATCTATAAATGTATTTTATCAGGAGTTGGTTATAATGATTACTGGAATTTAATTGTTTGATTCTCATAGTTTGAAGTATATTGTGACTAATATTGATTATATAATTGTTCATCACTTTATTATTTCATTTGCTTTAGTTCATTCATGATATTTAAAGACTATTTTATTTATGAATAAGGTGTATTACAAGAAAGATCATAAATAAAATTATGATTATGTTGTATGTACATATGTTGTCATTAACAAAAATATATGGAACTGAAATTATAATTTAATATTCATTATACATATTAAAGTAAATAAATATAGTTACTCTATAAATATAAGACTTAAAATATTTATTGTAGGCAGATTGCTACCAAGAATCTCATCATGCTTAGCAGTATGTATATTTATCAGATGAGTTTGGGAGTTCCCCCCAAACACTTCAACAGAGACGATTTCACCAAATCTTAATAATGAAATTGAGTCCCAGTGAAGTGACTAAGGGAGCTCTAGAGGACAACTTATGTTTTTTCAATATTCTTAATTATTTTGCTTTCTTGTTTACTACTATTAGCATACCCCACTATTTAAAGTATGTTGATTTCTTTGTTTGAACTTCTAAATATTAGCTTTAGAGAGGATAAAAATGTAAAAGAATAAAGGCATGGGCAGTGAACGTAGTCCTAAATGTGTGTTATATGATAGGTGGAGAATATTTGTTACTATATTTGTTAATAAATGTAGCAGTGACATCCTGATTGATATAATGGAGTCATTATAGATCCAAATTTAGTGGATGTTATCTCCATTTCAATAGAAGAAGGAGAAATTTCACATATATTGAGCACTGTCATCCTCAAACAGTTGGAGGCTAATGTTATAGAACATAAATCAGATTGAATAAAGCAAAAAAAAAACCAATGGGAATGAAGCAGTCCACATTGACCTTATAAATCCAACTTTGAACACTCATAAACCAGTTAAGTATTCCAACACGATAAGTACAAATATGAACAATGGGAAACTACAGGTTACATTGATTTATATAAAACTATAATAGCATAGTTCATAAGTTAATTTAACAATGTAATTATTAATTGCAGTCAGAAATTGTAGACTGAATTCATACTAATCAATCTAGACTTCATGGAATGTTGGTTGGGATTTATTTCTTCATTTAAGAATTTTTTAAAACTAAGGTTAAGAAGATCAAGCTTTCATTTCTTTCTTCGTTTGTCCATACAATAAATAAAAGGTGGAGTATATAAGATTATAGAGTGATCTCAAACCAGGGGAAAACTGATGCAATATTAAATTTGTCCAAGGTATGCCCAGGCCCAGGTCTAACAAAGATTCATATGTTGCGATTCGCCTCAAATCGAGTGAGGCTCCTTCATTAATGCCTATGCCTTGCGGGCGTAGGCGCCAGGCTAAAGCATGGCTTAGGCTCACCTCATTATATATTTCGGATAAAGTACAAAGTTTTAATGAATGTGATTTGTCACATTTACATTACAATAGTTGTTTATGCCTATGGTGAATTTTGTCTACTATCATCTAGTTAATGACACATAGTTTTACCGAATCCTATATAAGAAAAACTCTCTCAATTTTTTGGCTTAGGACAATGAGGTGAATGCCTATTCTAGCCCATAAAACAACACTGTCACACCTTTCTTTTTCATTTTTGGGAACATAAGACAATCTTATATCGATCAGTTTTTTGTCAACCGATTTCCAATTGGTCTTAAATACTATTGGATAGGGAATGCAAGAAATTTGCACTTCGTTTTAGTCCCCTGATACCAGTAACATATTCTTGCAGTCAACTGCTATATTGATAGTTCACCTATACGACTGAGATCCATCTTAAATTAGGACTCCAAAAAGAATGAATTTAATTTTTCGGAAAAGTCTATAATCTTATTCTGAAATTTTCAAGTAGATTAGTATCTTTATTATTTTTCCTATCACCCTATAAACATTTCAAAATCAATAAAGAAACAATAATAAAACCTAATTACGACTTGATGACATGTCAAATGAATGGCATTAAATACACGAATACGTAATTTTAGGTTTAAATAAAAATATTTTGAAAAATTTAGGTTAAAAACATATATTCGGCTAATATAAAAAAATTATGTATGAATACATAAGTTTCTGCATCAAAGTCATTTTAAACTTAGTGGTCCCAAAATTCCACTCACTGAGTACCTAATTGCTCCAAAAAAGCCCACCAAATAATAAATCATCAGAGTCTTTGATTCTTTTGGTTCATAGGTTGTTTCATTTATCATGATATCAAAAAGTTAAATATGTATATTGCAATGCCTTAATTTTGTTTATCCAAACAATTATGTTATTTATTAGTTTTTAAAGATTTGGGTATCTACTTGGTTCTACTCTATAATTTGTAATACACGCATAGTTTGTGTTTCATATAATTCAATTGATATGATGTAATTTGTTTCCTAAATCTTTAATTTTTTTTTCTTTTCCATGACAAAGAAAAAAAAAAGCTACAAATTACAAATTGTAAAACGTATGCAAATTTTTTTGCTCATCTACATATTTCTTCAACCAGTTTCATAATGGCCAGTAAATTAAATAAAAAATGACAAGTAAATTCGCAATCATACATTAATCAATTGAAATTACTTCATAAATAAAATTGAGATTCCTTCCTGTGACACCCCGCCTAATTAAATATCGGGCGATCACTCCTTTATTAAATTAAAATCAAGGTGAACAGTTGGTTCATTCTTAGCATCACTGTCGTAAAAATTCTTTTCAAATTTAAACACCCTAAATAATTAAGCTAAGTGTCAAAACCATTTTCATACATACTTTCCAAATTTTATTTAAAGAAAAATCATTTATTTTATTAACAACATTCAATAAGTAAGAATCACACCACATTAAATTCTGCAACATAATCCAATTAATTTAATACATTTGTCAATCGAATGTCAACATATGAAATCTAAAGTCACACATCCAAACTGAATAAATCCCATAGTAACAATACTGGATATAACTGAAATACAAATGTCCAATAACAACGGAATAATGGAAAGAGCTACACATGCCCAACTAGATGAAAGTACTAAGAGTGGATCCGAATGAACGAAGTCGTCTAATCAAGAGACCTGCAACTCCCACCTAAGCTGCAGCGCGTTCCTTCCAAAAGATCCTAAGCAAGATGCCCCTGTGGCTGGGCACCTGTAATACATGCATATATATACAAGAGAGAGAAAGAGAAAAAGAAACGGGTCAGATCCCGATAGTGTGTTTGATTTAAAATACGTTTAGCAAGTATTTAAATTGATACAGGCCAATGCAACAACATATTAGTGCGACACTCTCTTGAGAAATTCTCACCTCTCTTCTAAAGTGCACACCTATCGCACTAACCTTCCCAACGGTTTGTCTTATCATTTATCGCACTAATCTTCCCAATGATTTAACTTATCTTAGCTTACTCGTGAGATTCAAAATTTAACGATTCAATTGTTCGAAAAGAATATTTCAATTAGCAACCAAAGTTCTCATTTTTTAACTTTATAAATCAATAAATTTTTCCAGTGTAATACTATACTTTCTCAAAACAAGTATTTACAATTTGAGTCATCAACCATGTCCTACATGTCTCATCACAGTAGGCAGTTCCAGATTTCAGAATTTTATATATATATTAACAACTCATAAAATATATATATATATATATATATATATATATATATATATATATATATATATATATATATATATATATATATATATCACAACAACACCCCAAATAACAACTATGGTGCCGGCATACTCTACTATCCAATCCCCGTATCACTCGTACTAAGGGAATACAGATTCGGAATCACTCTCGAACTGTATCAACACATGCTCAAATAATATTGAGACAAAGTATAGATTCCAAGTCTCTCAGGACCGTCTGAACTATCACTGCGATAGCCTGTACCAAGGATACATATACACAAACAAAATGAGGCGAAGCATAGATTCTAAGTCTCTAAGAGGAAAGCACATACCCGCATCTCTTAGGACCGTCTGAACTATCATTCCGATAGCCTGTACCAAGGATATCTATCTTCTAGGGTACAAGTCAATATCCCCCATAAAGGTCCCATCGAGATAAGACTGTCCCAGCGCGGAAACCTCAGGGATAGCAAGTAGCGTGGGCATGATTTTCACACATAGATAGTATATGCATACACAATCATATAACTATACTAACATTACCATTTCAATAATGGGTAAATTCTCAATTCCCATAATTACGACATTTGTATTTATTTCTCATTATTTAGTTATCACGTATAACCATTCACATCTTATTTTAATTTGAGGAGCTTTTCCACTTACTACATCACGCTCACGGATTCTATCCTCCCAAGTATAAAATTCAGTAGGTATACACATTTGTCCCAAAGTAACTCTCTTACGTGTCTCTATCTCTTTAACATATACTTACATTGTCCCACATGTAAGATATCCCAAAAATATAGATTTCGCCTTACATTAAAGGATTTTGAATTTTATTTTCAAAGATGAGAATTTCAAATGGTTTCGAAATCAGAATTAAAATGGAGTTTTAATTGAATTGTTTTTTTTTTTAGAAGAGTCCTCAAAAAATAAAACTCTCTAAGAGTCCTCAAAATATAAAACTCTAGTAAAAATAATATTTTTGGAAATCCGACCGTTCGATCAAGCTGAATTTTTGTCACCAGTCCTGTCTCGCCGTTCGCTACAACATACTAAAATTTCAAGCGATTCCAATGTTCCAATCATCCAGAATAAAATTTTTAGTGTTTGTATCTAATTAGAACTCTTTTCTTAATCAAACTTTTAATCCTTTACATGACAAAGGGTTTCTAAAATATCATTTAAGTCATCACTACATGCAATTTCCTATCTCAAATTGGGTTTTTCTTCCATACAATTCATCCTAATCATTCCTAAACCAATATGAAAGATGCATCAACGAAATAAGCAAGATAAAAACTTGCCTGGAATTTTTATAAATCTTGTTTGGTGCCGAAATTGGTGTGGTTTCGTTCCCTGTCTCGCGATCTACGCGTTGGTGGTGACGGCGGTGCAATTGGAGGTGTTCTTGGCCTAGAACTCCTTGGAGAGCTTCTCCTCTTCCTCTCCAATGGCCGTCATTTGTCTTTGGTTGTTCTAACCCTAGAAGACAACCTAGATATCTTATATAACCCTTTTAATTTTCGTAGGTTTAATTACCCATAATTGCGAAATGTCCAAAACGCCCTCTCGGGGTACTAATTGGGCCTAAAAACGCCCCGAGACCCAAACTAAACCCCCGGGTACACTTTTCTGACTATCTCGACCCTTCCGGACACGTTGGTGCACTCAAAACGACCATACGAACAACTTATAAAATATTCACTTATTAATCAACATTTAGTCCCGACACGACACAGGCGCGTCCCGACTTAAATTTTCATAATTGTCATTTTATTCACACGTGACAATATTATAACAATAAATCTCATATATTACTATACTCATCCAGTAATATTCAACAGATAACAAATTTCCAATAATTACTAACTCTTGTCACGCTAGTAAATATTTAAAGCAACATTCCGGATTAAAATTAAATTAATTTCTCTCAATTAAATTTAATAAATCCCATAATTTAAAAGCTATAAAAATACGGGGTATTACATACTTCCCCCCTAATAACCGAATTTCGTCCCGAAATTCGGAAAATAAGGCCTATCAGGTAGCACAATTCTGGATATCCTTTCCCGTACACAAACTAACTACACATTACGGCGCTCAATCACTATAGCCCTTTCTTCACAGTAACATTGTTTTGCATTCTCTTTGGAGACACTTCACATTGTGCTCCCAACCGAAAACATTCGCATAGGTCACGCTTATACGTTATAAGTTTCATTATCTCACAAACATTAGGAGGCCGCATCTCACTACATGACAAATACTCAGATTTATTCATATACAAAACTCCCATTATGAGAAAATATTACGAACATTTGGTCACTCTTGCTCGCCTAAAACAGTCATGGAATTCTACCACATTTATCGGAAGTTCTCTCGACCGATCCAAAAATTCTGATTACCTACTCTCCTCTAAACATACGGAAGGAGAATAGTCGAGGTTCTTCCATAACAAAACCCTAATAAGTACCTTGTACGCGACAAACAGGTACGAGTGCTTCTACAGAGCATTCTTAAAATCATCGTATCAAGATTCCAAAATCTCCTTTACGTGGCTCCACTAATCTTTAATCACCATGTGCTTATTCCCTGGCTAAGGGTGATACATCCTACTCGAAACGAAATCTTTTCTCCGATGGTTCCTGAAATCCCATATCAAAGGTGGGATTCACCAATCTCATCCTGATTCAAAAATTTATACTGCGCCGAACCATGCACTGGCGCAATCCTTCCTTTTAAAGGAAGTCTGGGGCATACAAGTTAATATTATAAGCCAGCCCAAAGGAATATCAATCACTTCCTTCCCGGAGACTTAATTCACATGTTCGGGATAAACCTTTGATCTTGTTTTGAGATGGTAACTCATCCAAGAACTTACCAAATTTACCAACCTCTTCCAATTTCAGGAATTTTCGATAAACACAAAATTCTTTGGTTGATTCTCCTCTTTCAACCAAACCTTACCTACGGGCAGTGCATGTAGAGACTACTCACTACGTCTCGCTAAACATCGATTCTTCCTTTGAAATGTCTCACATTAAGTGACACGTAATACTCCCCTTCCATCCTTGTAGTATGCCGAAAGTTCCACCCGTGCTCTTCTCTCCACGAAGCGGACTTCTGGAACTCTTATACTATACAAACATCATTACTCTTTGTATGCGCAAGTCGTTCTCACACTTGACTAATAAAAATTCCGCTCTGGGTGTGCTTCATGACAACTAAATTCTACTCTATTCAAGGAATACCAATTCTTGAATGGCTTCTCATAGCCTTCCAGTTAAGTTAGGGCGTGCTATTATAATTGCACACTTATGTATGGATTATCGCCCCTCATGTGACGTTTAATCCACTCTATCACTTCCACTTCGTTATACTAGTCCCACAAACATATATTTCATACGTTTATTACCACGTCCCTTCGACTCGGACTATTTTAACTGTAGTTAACTAAGATGCCCACATTTTTGCAACACTCCGACCGCCCTGGGAGAGCGAACGACGTGCTACTCATCTGTAGGACCAACTAAATTTAACGGAATAGAAGGAATAGGGTATTCAAATTCCATGACAATAAAAGAGGAATAATAATCCTCAACCTTCCTCAGATAAGTACAACAATTTTCCCAAATAGGTACAACAACCAAAATAAATCACTAACGCTCTATTCATCAAAATAATTACAGGTTATCTCTTTTGTATAATATAAAGTTCTTTCCAGATAATCCATGCTAAAAATCATTCCAACTCTTTATTCACCTTGTGTTCTGTACGCGGTTATGACATTTGGGTACTCTCAATCACCCTAGAAATCAAAATTCTTAAATTCTCCTTATCATCGTTCCACCCCTCAACTCATGGGGATAAATTTTAATGCTTTCCTACCACAAAAATCCGGCTCCAATGACCTTAAAACAAAATTCAACTTCCAACTTACATACATAATTACTTGATCCCATTTCGACCAGGGTACCGAACTCATGGAATAGTGACCAAACGTCTCCCTATTTCCAACCTTACGCTAAGTTTCATGCGTGGGATGTCTCGCAAAGCGAAATCCAAACAAGGAACCCCCTCGATACACTACTACCTAGCATTGTCGGTTATCGAAATCTGTTAGGTCCTCCCTCCATAGTATATACCCCTTTATTCCGTTCCTTGACAGAAAAGTTACAATTTCTCTCGTAATTATGCTTAACAAAGAACGTTGCACCAAATTTCACTATCGTTCAGTATAGGTTGGTGGTAATAGCATTCCATAAACCTCGAATACATACAATCGGAATTCTCGAAATTCCTTTTTCTAACATTAGGGGTATAACTCTTAACTCCCACGTCTCTTAAGGATAAATATAACACTGCACTCTTCCTATCACTAAGTCCGGAGTGCCAAACATAATACTGGGTCAAATCTTTTCGCTCAACGGTAAATCCCGATACATAGGGAATCATATTGGCAAAGTTTATACATACTTTGGCATCGAATATCTCGAGCCCACTATCTCCTCCGAAGTCTCTAGGATAGATAATATAAGTGCGAGTCCAACCTTCTCACGGGTAAAGCCTCGCCAAAACAAACATAAAACATGTTGCACTAATGCAACCACTCTGATAGCCTTGCAATAAATGTCCACTATCGTACTAACCATTTCTATAATGTTTTAAACAAGATAATATCATACTCGTGTATTGCATCACTACAACGAGTAACCTCAATAAAGTATAAAACACTGTTGATATACTCATTCATCCTCCGCGGATAGCACTAAAGAAAAATCCCGCTACACTAGGGAAAAATATTCACATAATGGTAACATTTATAATTATATGCATTAAGCTCGTCTCACATGCTGATCTAGCAATGAACAAAATATAGTGAATCTCTCGTGTCACATAAACACGCCTCATCCTCTGAGGATACAACTTACACTTCTACCTTGTCAATCGTCTTGACTGCGCAAATGGTTTTCGGGCGTAACACGTCTACCCAAACCATAACAAAATTATTTTAATCGTTGCCTTTTACTAGGCACCATATTCTTGTCCTTATACTCACTTAGGAACATATTATCGTGAGCGATCTCACTCCGCACAAAATACCTCAGTACATAATCCACCTACCACAAAAATCCTACTAACCAGGTTAGGATTTGTCCTCCTCTCGGACTTTAGTAAACTCGATTCCTGTTAACCATTCCGATTGTTCCTTTAACTTTTTAGGCCATACAGATCATGTTATTATCTATAATAGCACTTACTGAATTTACCATCACTTGGTAAGAATTCCATTATCCGAATCATTTAAATGGGTCCCCTGATGTATATCCACATCTCTTTTTGGTGTTATATCACCACCATTGTATTCAGTCTTATTCTCGACTAAATTCTTCGATTTCTTTAAGCTTCCCACACAAGGAGCATTATCATCTTTATTGACAAAATACAACATTGTCAACCTCTGAATCAACCGTCCATCAGAATTTCCTCCTCGAGTATTATCAATTATTATTACGAGTTGGTCTCCCACTTGGAGTCGTTTCCTCCACTCGTATTTACATCTTTCGATACAAAATTTGCTAATGATTAGGGTTCATATCCACAATCGGACTTCTTTCATGCCCTCCCGCGATGAGTTCAGAACCACGTTTGCTTTTAATCCTGAACAGTTAAGGAAGGAACATACGGTCAACACTGTACCTAAGGTTCCCCTATAGGCATAGCATTCCATTTCTCAAATTGGTGGTTGACTCCAACCATTATAACTTCGTCCCGAAAGCCAAGAAAATTTTCTCTAAATTTTCACTTTCGGTTTGCCACACTCTGTCCTATATTTAAGCCTTTGGATACTTTACCGCCTTTGGTAAAGACACATACAATTTTCACGTTTCTAAAATTTCCCATTGATAGTCTCCACATGTTTTTTTTTTTGTAATACGTTGGGTAAGTTTACCCTCGCACCTCATTTGACTATAACAGTATTTGAAAATCATTGATGCACCTTAGTCACCTTTCTATTCTTGACTTCTCGTGCCACAATGGAGGTGAACTCGACTACGGTCATCATCCCCGAATATATTTCATAATCTCAACTGAGCCCTGCCACCTGATGTACGCTTAACGGTCCTCTTCTGACATCCGTCATCGCTCGACAGACGTACAGACCGAACGAAATTATAATTCACTAGTGTATACACATTATAGCAGGATAACGAAATCTCGTCAAAGGAATCGACAATCTTAAACATAGGGCTCTATAACAAACGAAGCAACGCTGAAAGCATAATAAGTCGTACAGATCCTAAGGACACTAGAACCTGATGCTCTGATACCACCTGTGACACCCCGCCTAATTAAATACCGGGCGATCACTCCTTTATTAAGTTAAAATCAAGGTGAACAGTTGGTTCATTCTTAGCATCACTGTCGTAAAAATACTTTTCCAATTTAAATACCCTAAATAATTAAGCTAAGTGTCAAAACCATTTTCATACATACTTTCCAAATTTTATTTAAAGAAAAATCATTTATTTTATTAACAACATTCAATAAGTAAGAATCACACCACATTAAATTCTGCAACATAATCCAATTAATTTAATACATTCGTCAATCGAATGTCAACATATGAAATCTAAAGTCACACATCCAAACTGAATAAATCCCATAGTAACAATACTGGATATAACTGAAATACAAATGTCCAATAACAACGGAATAATGGAAAGAGCTACACATGCCTAACTAGATGAAAGTACTAAGAGTGGATCCGAATGAACGAAGTCGTCTAATCAAGAGACCTGTAACTCCCACCTAAGCTGCAGCGCGTTCCTTCCAAAAGATCCTCAGCAAGATGCCCCTGTGGTTGGGCACCTGTAATACATACATATATATACAAGAGAGAGAAAGAGAAAAAGAAACGGGTCAGAGCCCGATAGTGTGTTTGATTTAAAATACGTTTAGCAAGTATTTAAATTGATACAGGCCAACGCAACAACATATTAGTGCGACACCCTCTTGAGAAATTCTCACATCTCTTCTAAAGTGCACACCTATCGCACTAACCTTCCCAATGGTTTGTCTTATCATTTATCGCACTAATCTTCCCAATGATTTAACTTATCTTAGCTTATTCGTAAGATTCAAAATTTAACGATTCAATTGTTCGAAAAGAATATTTCAATTAGCAACCAAAGTTCTCATTTTTTAACTTTATAAATCAATAAATTTTTCCAGTGTAATATTATACTTTCTCAAAACAAGTATTTACAATTTGAGTCATCAACCATGTCCTACATGTCTCATCACAGTAGGCAGTTCCAGATTTCAGAATTTCATATATATATTAACTACTCATAAAATATATATATATCACAACAACACCCCAAATAACAACTATGGTGCCGGCATACTCTACTATCCAATCCCCGTATCACTCGTACTAAGGGAATACAGATTCGGAATCACTCTCGAACTGTATCAACACATGCTCAAATAATATTGAGACAAAGTATAGATTCCAAGTCTCTCAGGACCGTCTGAACTATCACTGCGATAGCCTGTACCAAGGATACCTATACACAAACAAAATGAGGCGAAGCATAGATTCCAAGTCTCTAAGAGGAAAGCACATACCCGCATCTCTTAGGACCGTCTGAACTATCATTTCGATAGCCTGTACCAAGGATATCTATCTTCTAGGGTACAAGTCAATATCCCCCATAAAGGTCCCATCGAGATAAGACTGTCCCAGCGCGGAAACCTCAGGGATAGCAAGTAGCGTGGGCATGATTTTCACACATAGATAGTATATGCATACACAATCATATAACTATACTAACATTACCATTTCAATAATGGGTAAATTCTCAATTCCCATAATTACGACATTTGTATTTATTTCTCATTATTTAGTTATCACGTATAACCATTCACATCTTATTTTAATTTGAGGAACTTTTTCACTTACTACATCATGCTCACGGATTCTATCCTCCCAAGTATAAAATTCAGTAGGTATACACATTTGTCCCAAAGTAACTCTCTTACGTGTCTCTCTCTCTTTAACATATACTTACATTATCCCTCATGTAAGATATCCCAAAAATATAGATTTCGCCTTACATTAAAGGATTTTGAATTTTATTTTCAAAGATGAGAATTTCAAATGGTTTCAAAATCAGAATTAAAATGGAGTTTTAATTGAATTGTTTTTTTTTTTTAGAAGAGTCCTCAAAAAATAAAACTCTCTAAGAGTCCTCAAAATATAAAACTCTCTAAGAGTCCTCAAAATATAAAACTCTAGTAAAACTAATATTTTTAGAAATCCGACCCTTCGATCAAGCTGAATTTTTGTCACCAGTCCTGTCTCGCCGTTCGCTACAACATACTAAAATTTCAAGCGATTCCAATGGTCCGATCATCCGGAATAAAAAATTTTAGTGTTTGTATCTAATTAGAACTCTTTTCTTAATCAAACTTTTAATCCTTTACATGACAAAGGGTTTCTAAAATATCATTTAAGTCATCACTACATGCAATTTCCTATCTCAAATTGGGTTTTTTCTTCCATACAATTCATCCTAATCATTCCTAAACCAATATGAAAGATGCATCAATGAAATAAGCAAGATAAACACTTGCCTGGAATTTTTAGAAATCTGGTTTGGTGCCGAAATTGGTGTGGTTTCGTTCTCCGTCTCGCGATCTACGCGTTGGTGGTGACGGCGGTGCAATCGGAGGTGTTCTTGGCCTAGAACTCCTTGGAGAGCTTCTCCTCTTCCTCTCCAATGGCCGTCATTTGTCTTTGGTTGTTCTAACCCTATAAGACAACCTAGATATCTTATATAACCCTTTTAATTTTCGTAGGTTTAATTACCCATAATTGCGAAATGTCCAAAACGCCCTCTCGGGGTACTAATTGGGCCTAAAAACGCCCCGAGACCCAAACTAAACCCCCGGGTACACTTTTCTGACTATCTCGACCCTTCCAGACACGTTGGTACACTCAAAACGACCATACGAACAACTTATAAAATATTCACTTATTAATCAACATTTAGTCCCGACACGACACAGGCGCGTCCCGACTTAAATTTTCATAATTGTCATTTTATTCACACGTGACAATATTATAATAATAAATCTCATATATTACTATACTCATCCAGTAATATTCAACAGATAACAAATTTCCAATAATTACTAACTCTTGTCACGCTAGTAAATATTTAAAGCAACATTCCGGATTAAAATTAAATTAATTTCTCTCAATTAAATTTAATAAATCCCATAATTTAAAAGCTATAAAAATACGGGGTATTACACTTCACTATGAGATTGAAAGTTCAAGCTTCTACAAGAAATATAGACAATATCCTACAAAAATTCAAGCGAAATATATTACCATCTCGAATATAAATTATCAGAAATAATTTCAATATGGTATTAAGTACTTCACATACCACGTAAACAAAAGTAAAATTCCTTCACTCTCAGATTCACAATTCGAGCTTGTACCACCAATATTGACAATATCCTACAAGATTTCAATTAACAATTACTTACGAAAAAGTGAAATGATAACAATTTCTTACGAACTATCAAATTACATTCCTACTAATGTTAACATACTTGTAAAGAGTAAGAGCATCGTATTATATAAGAATGACAATAAATCCCAAAAGTAAATAGTTGTCTTAGTGCCATCAACTAATGTATGTTGTAGTGAACTTCCACCTTATGAAAAAAAAATTTATTTTCATGAGTGAAATTTTCATAATTAGAAATTATATAAGAATGACAATATACCATAAATTTAAATACTTGTCTTATCTGTAGTACCAAAATATTGATCTTCCACCTTATGAAAATAATAAAAAAAATTATTACCATGAGTGAAATTTTCGTAATTAGAAATTATATAAGAATGACAATAAACCATAAAATTAAGTACTTGTCTTAGTGCCATCAACTATTGTAGTAGTGAACTTCCACCTTACGAAACTAATAGTTTTTTTTTTATCACGAGTGAAATTTTCGTAATTAGAAGAAAACCACAAAAAATAGGCGCAATCTTTAGTATTGAAAAAGTTTATATCAGTATGCATAATTTTAAAATTATTAACATTAAAAATAGTAGGCATATGTGAATGTATATAATTGTTTTAAAATTAACATTTAATTTAGAATATGTAATAAGTACACATCTCTAAAAATATGAAAAAAATGAAAATAGAAAATACAAACTCTTATCACAAATGAGAGACAAAATTCTTCAATGAGATATATATATAATTATAAAATTTATGTAATTGTCTTCATCTTCAAATTAACAAAAGCATAGTTTGCTAACATAATAAAAAATTATCGACGGTATTAGGAGTATTGACCTTGATTTTGGCAGAAGAAATGATAGCAACGAAGCAAAGAAACGATGGACTTTCTATTAAATAGTTGTTTGAGCTTCCATTTGTAAAGATGAATTTCTAGGGTTGGAAGATGAATGTATTTTGATGGTTGGTATGCGTGAATGAATAGGAGAGAGATAGGATGAATGAATGTGAGTGAATTGGAGAATGAAATTTGAGGCAACTGAATTTGGATTTCTAGGGTTGGAACATGAATGTATTTGGATGCTTGGTATGTGAATGAATAGGACAAAAATGGGATGAAATGAACCTGGGTATTTCGTAGGAACTAATGAATTGGAGAGAGATATGTTGACTATTATTAAGGGTATACTAGGAATTTTAAATTTAGAGAGGGTAGTTTAGTCTTCTAATCATTGAAGAGGAAGTTCCCTCTTTTTAAGTAGTAGAGATAGATAATTCGTAATTATTTTTACCAAATTTGATTGATTAATTGTTATGTTTATGAATTGATATTTATAATTTGATCCTTTAGTTCAAAAGTTTTATTATATCATTAGTTTTTTCTATTGAATGATATGATTAGGACCCATTTAGTTGTCCCAACATTATAAATTGAAAAACACCTTACTAAGTTGTTTAACACAAGGTAAAACAGCTAAGTAAGTACCGAACTGCTTTTTGAGGAAGCTTTTTTATAAAATAGAATCAGTTAACACAAGGATTGACTTCGAAGACATGCAGTACGTTGATAACATATGATCCAACGATGATAAATAGAGATAAGTTATAAGTGTGTAAAGAAACACAAATCCATATGTTATAAGGCAAACACGTGTAATGATCTTATTGATTATAAAACACGTGTTTTGGAACTTTTAAATATGAATTGCACCCACAATGTCTCTAGTGCTTTTATATTCTACCCTCTCAGTTTTCAAGGGATAAAAATAATTCAAATTAAGCCCTCAACATTTTAAAACATGATTTTAAAATACTTAAAAATGTTTTTTTTAAAGTTTTAAAAATCCCTAAAAATATGCAAACATTTGTGCACATACATTAACACTTATATGAATGAATTGTGTCCTATTATGTGTTTAGGAGATAAGAATACTTCCCTTTTGGTAGATGGATTGGACTTGGACTGTATGGTGTTGAAGATGAATCTTGTAGATACCTTAGATGCTCATAAAATTTAATTCCTATTTTGTCACCATATCCAAACTAGTTGGAACTCGTATATGGTGCACACTCAAGTAAGTCAACCATATAGTTTGTTCTCAATCTCCCCCTTTGGATATTGGAGATAAAATTCCCTTGAGTAACCTGTACTCGTGGGTAAAAATAAAAATCCTAGATTTCCTATACAAAAGAGATATTTACCCATTCCCATCCTAGAACCAAAAATAAGAGAAAGAAAATATGTAACTCAACTATCATACAATCCAATACCCTAAAACAGTTATATCTGCACAAATGATGTCTGAAATGTGAAATTCCTAAAAGAAAACACTTAAGGTGGAATATTAGTTGAGTCAAGAAAGATAAAAATATAGCAAGTTACTCAAGTTTTCTCCGCTAATTTTTCTCAAACATACAAAGGGGTGAAACTGATAAAGAATCACATATATCCTCAAAGACTAATTATCAGCATAGATTTAATCAGAGGATATACTAAAGGTTGATAGACAGTTATTCAGGACTAACCATACCAATAGATTTTTGTAAGGATTTAAATCTCAAGTTATCTAAGGGCTTAGTAAATAAGTCACCCAATTGAAGTTTTGTAGGTAAATAGTTTATCTCTAATTCTTTAGATTCAACTAATTCACGATTAAAATGGTGTCTTATATTGATATTTTTAGTGCATGAATGTTGAACATGATTCTTAAAGATATTTATTGCTCTTTGATTATCGCAATAGAGATGTAGCTTTTCTTAATTAATGCCACAGTTAATAAGCATTTTCTTAATAAGTATTAATTTAGCACAACAGCTTCCTACGGCTATATATTCAGATTCTACTATGGATACTGAAGTACAATTTTGCTTTTTACCACTCCATCCTACTAAGTTATTTCCTATATAATAACAAGCGTCTCATGTGCTTTTTCTGTCATTTGAATAGCCAACCCAACATGCATCAGCGTATCCGAAAATTGTGCTAGAAGTGTCATTTGTGTAGCATATGCCTAAATTTATTGTGCCAATAACATATTTGATCATTCATTTGAGACATTGCAAGTGACTTTCTTTAGGTGCACTTTGGTAATGGGCATATACACACACAACATACATGATATCAGGGCGCGAGGCTATAAGGTATAATAGGCTACCTATCATACTTTTATATAGGGTAGGATCTATACGTTTCACATGTTCATCTTTAGAAAGTTTAACTAAAGTACTTATGGGAGTCCTAGCAACCTTGGCATTTTCTTATCCAAACTTTTTCACTAATTCTACTGCATGTTTAGATTATGAAATGAATAACTCATTAGATTTTTGCTTCATTTGTAGTCCTAAGAAATACTGAAGCTCCCCCATAAGCGACATTTGGAAATCCCCGTGTATAATTTTAGAAAATTCTTTAACCTCAAAAGGGGAAGTAGAACCAAATATTATGACATCTACATAACCCCGAGATATTAAGACATGTTTGTTAAAATGTTTAACAAATAATGTCTGGTCGTTCCACCTCGTTGAAACCATTTATTCATTAAAAAGGTTGACAAGTGTTCGTACCAGGACTGAGGGGATTGCTTGAAATCGTATAGAGCCTTTTTCAATCTATATACATAGTTTGGGTAATGAGGATCAATGAAGTATTTCGGTTGTTCAACATAAGTCTCCTCTATTAAAATACATTTTAAAAAGGCGGATTTTATCTCCATTTGATAAAGTGACAATTGTAAGTGACAAGCTATGGCTAAGGGAAAGCGAACAGATTCGAGGCGTGTGACTAAGGCAAAAGTTTCCTCAAAATCTATTCCTTCAACTTGAGAGTAATCATGAGCAACTGATCTAGCTTAATTTTTAACTATCATCCCAGACTCATCTGTTTTTCTTTAAATCAAGCGAGTGCCAATAACCCTTTTATTTTCTGGCCTGGGTACAAGATACCACATGTCATGACTTTTAAATTGGACAAGCTCTTCTTGCATAACAACTATCCAAAATGAGTTATTGAGTGCTTTATTTATATTCTTTGGTTCTATATGGGAAACAGAGCATGCAAAATGAGCAACATTACTGACACACCCCAACCCAGTTACTTAAAATTAAGTTTGAAAGTCAAAGTGAGTCAAACCATAATTAATCTAACCAAACCATAATCACGAGTTTTGATTTCAGAGTCATCATTATAAATTCATATAACTGAAAACCTTTTTACAACATCAGAGAAATCATGCCCATAAAAACTTTCTTGAAGGATAAGTTAACTTAATTACATCATTTACATTTACACAAAATCATAGTTTCTCCCATTCCTGGCTAACCCAACCCGACCTCCTAGATTTGGCATTGACATCGCGTTACCTGAAAAATGTGAACATAGGAACCGTGAGCAAAATAGCCCAGTGAATGTATCACTACTATACTATTGCATGAATTTAAATGCAATAAATCATGTCCATATAATTATGTATTAACTTATCCGTCTCATTCATAATGAATGACCAACTTTTCCGAATCATGATTCACATATCCTGTCTAAATAGACAATTCTCCCCCATTCTTGGTCGAGGAGGAAACCCTTGTCATTAATAGACAAATCCCCCCCATTCCTGGTCGAGGAGTAACCCCTCATTTCGATAAACCGAAATGAACAATTTCATATTCATTTTATTATGATCATACCAACAACACGATACAAATATCTTTTTCCAATGAGTACACTCACCTTGGTTGACAACTACGTATTCAGGTTTCCTTCTGGTGGAGCTGAATTTGGTTGATTAGGCCTTACACCTGTCAATCCAACTAAATCAGTACTGAACCTCAATCATAAATATTATCCAAACATAATTATTTAACTTTCCATGGCTACACATCAACAATATAATTCCAATTAAGTCACATTCCATAAAACATAGGTAAAGGCAAAACAATGATGTACATATTGATAAAGTTACGCACATTCAACCGTAGGAAATACCTTATGAGGAATTTATAACCAAAGTCAAGTAAACATGAAACTATACTCCTCAATGTATATACACATGAAACATGTACTCAAATTACCCTTTGTAAGGACGAAATACAAACATTCATTCAAGGGGTACCCAGTATGGCCTGAAATTATGGTCTTACATACTTACCCATCCTATATTCCTAAATTGTACAAATACAGGGGTCCAACCTCAGCAATATGAAAACATAAATGAATATACTATCCAGTACAAGTGACGGTGTAATTTTTCAAGCTTCCTAGGGCAGGTTATGACCATTTCTCTACAACATAAGAAATCTGCCCTACAAGTTCCTCTATTGTTCCTTCAACTTCCAAGAATTTTCATAATTTTTTTCCAGCATAAATTTCCATGATTTTCAACCCATTTTCAGTAAACATACTGAATCATACAGAATTAAATTTTCATAATTGTTTGACTTCATTTGCTATCTCAAAAGCTTGACTAAACTCAGGGCATACCGAAATGAAGTATAAAAACAGAAACTATGTACCAACTTGAAATCATCATTAAGGCCTAACCACAAGGAGATAAATTCTAATTTTCAGATATTATATGAGTATATGAGTATACTTTCATGTACAATTGGAATTTCTCAATTCCAGTAATCACACAAAGAGATGCAGATTTGAATACAAGGGGTTTCAATACAAAGCAATTTTAAGGGTTTCTACACTCAACTTAACATAAACTTGCATCTAACCATACATATATATAAAGGGATGAAACTTTCATAAACTTATGATTATTTATATCATATAAATCAGTAATATAAGATAAATAACAAGAACTACAATTAGGATTACCTTCAGGGCTTTTTACGTAATTTCTACGGATTTTTCTACACTTTTCTCCTCACTTTTCCTTCCTAAACTTCTACCTCTCTTTCCTCAAGCTAATAACACCTCAAACTGAACCTAGAGACTTATTTGCTGAAGAAATAAGGTTAAGGGAGAGTTTTAAGTCGGCCAAGGCTGCCTCCCAATCCATCCAATCAAATTAAAACATTTGGTTTAATAAAAGACAATTTACCACTTAAGGGAATTGACAGATTCACCCCTTCTCGTAATTTCGACCTAACTTCTTACTCGAACATCCGTTTGATGCACCGTTTGTTGTGTTACAATCCTAACTCACATATCTACAACTATGTAGTTTTCACCTCAAGTCAATTGTAATGTTACAAGGGTCAAAACTAGTCTTAAACAGGAACATTTTTACCGAAAACAACAAAATTTTGTGTTTGTAAATAATTCGACCTTTCATGATTTATGAAAGTAGGATTATAATAAACATAATCACTTAACATTAGATATACTAATAGAACATTATTCATATCACATAAGATAATCATGATTTAAATCTAAATTATCATAATTATATCTAGGTTGTCACAACCTCCCCCCCTTAGAAACTTTCGTCCCCGAAATTTAATATAAAGGTCACTTACCAAACAAATGGGGATACTATTTCCTCATGCTATCCTCCGTTTCCCAAGTTGCGTCTTTAACTCCATGGCTCATCCACATAACTTTAACTAAGGGAATAACTTTATTCCTCAATACCTGCTCCTTACGATCAATAATTTCCATTGGTTCCTCGATGTACGACAAGTCTTCCTTCAGTTCAATTGGTTGAGTTTTCAACTGATGAGATGGATCCGCCAAATACTTACGAAGCATCGATACGTGAAACACATTATGCAAACGGGATAAATTTGGAGGTAATGCTAATCTATAAGCCAGGGGCCCAATTCTTTCCAACACTTCATATGGTCCAATGTATCTTGGACTTAGTTTCCCCTTTTTGCCAAATCTCATAACGCCTTTCTACGGTGAAATACGCAGGAATACAAAATCTCCCTTCTGAAATTCCAATGGATGCTTCCTCTTATCTGCATAAAATTTCTGCCTGCTTTGCGCTATCTTTATCCGTTCCCGAATCATTTTGATCTTTTCAGTTGTCATATCGATCAATTCCGGACCCAAAATTTTTCTTTCACCTACTTAATCCCAACACAAAGGCGTCCTACATCTCCTCCCATATAAAGCTTCATAAGGAGTCATACCAATAGTCAACTGATAACTATTATTATATAAAAATTCCATCAATGGCAAATGATCATCCCAACTACCTTTGAAGTCAAATACACAGGCTCGTAACATGTCTTCTAATATTTGAATCGTCCTTTCTGATTGCCCATCAGTTTGTGGATGAAACGCAATGCTGAACTTCAAACTTGTGCCCATGGCATTCTAGAGACGAGGCCAAAACTTAGAAGTGAACGTTGGATCTCTATCTGATACTATTGACACTGGTGCCCCATGCAAACGGATAATCTCATCAGCGTACATACGTGCATACTTGTCAACAGTGTAGGTCGTCTTAACTGGGAGAAAATGAGCTGACTTCGTCAATCGGTCTACAATCACCCAAATAGAATCATGCCCCTTTGGTGACCGGGGTAATCCTGTAACAAAGTCCATCGTTATATGCTCCCACTTCCATTCCGGAATAGGCAACGACTGCAATAATCCTGCCGGCTTCTGATGCTCTGCTTTCACTTGTTGGCATACTACACATTTAGCTATGAACTCTGCAATCTCACGTTTCATATTGTTCCACCAGTAATATTCTTTCAAATCTCTGTACATTTTGGTACCTCCCGGATGCATAGAGTAAATAGAACTATGTGCCTCTTCTAATATATCTTTCTTTAAGGGTGGATCATTAGGTACACAAATCCTATTTTTATAACACAACGATTCATCATTCTTAATTTCAAAGTCACTCACTTTACCATCCAGGACATCTTGTTTCTTCTTCTCAAGGAATGGATCACTGGTCTGCAAATTTCGTATGCGTTCGGCCAATAAAGGTCTCACTGTGACATGTGCTAATAATCCTCCACTTTTTGAAAACTTCAATTCAATCCCCATCAATGCCAAGTCAAGAATATTTCCAACACGGGCACACCGTATGCAACCAAGAATCCCGGATGATTTTCGACTCAAAGCATCTGCTACCACATTGGCCTTCCCAGGATGATGATGAATGGTACAGTCATAGTCTTTAATCATCTCTATCCAACGCCTCTGTCTCAAATTCATTTCTTTCTGTGTAAACAAGTATTTCAAACTTTGATGATCCGTAAATATCTCACACGTTTCTCCATACAAGTAATGTCTCCACAACTTTAAAGCAAAAACAATGGCTACTAGCTCCAGATCGTGTGTAGGGTAGTTTCGTTCATGCGTCTTTAATTGTCTGGAAGCATATGCTATTACCTTCCCATTCTGCATAAGAACACATCCTAAACCCTGAAATGAAGCATCTGTATATATCACAAAAGACTCATTCCCATATGGAATAGCAAGTATAGGGGCTGAAACCAACCGCTTCTTTAATTCTTTAAAACTCCTTTCGCATTCTTCATCCCACACAAACTTCACTTCTTTACGGGTCAACTTTGTCAATGGTAATGCTATTTCTGAAAATCCCTTAATGAATCTGCGATAGTAACCTGCCAATCCTAGGAAACTCCTAATTTCTGTCACATTCTTAGGACTTTCCCATTCAACAATTGCTTCCACTTTCTTTGGATCAACATAAATCCCATTTCCTGAGACCACGTGCCTTAAAAACACAATTTCATTCAACCAAAACTCACACTTGCTGAATTTAGCAAATAATTTCTTCTCTCTCAAAATCTGCAATACAAGTCTCAAATGTTTCTCATGTTCCTCCATGCTACGCGAATAAATCAACACATCGTCTATGAATACAATCACGAATGAATCAATGAAAGGGTGGAATACCCGGTTCATCAAATCCATAAAAACTTCCGGAGCATTAGTCAATCCAAATGGCATCACCAAAAACTCATAGTGCCCATATCGAGTCCGAAAAGCTGTTTTGGAAATATCATTATCCTTCACTTTCAGTTGGTGGTAACCCGATCTTAAATCAATATTCGAAAATACTGTGGCCCCCTTTAGTTGGTCAAACAAGTCATTGATACGAGGTAGAGGGTACTTATTTCTAATGGTCACCTTATTCAACTGCCGATAATCAATACATAATCGCATTGTCCCATCTTTCTTTTTCACAAATAACACGGGTGCTCCCCATGGTGAAACACTAGGCCGAATGAAACCTCTACTTATCAGATCTTGTAATTGCACTTTTAATTCTTTCAACTCCGCTGGTGCCATTCTATATTGAGCAAGAGAAATTGGACCAGTACCTAGAATTAATTCAATAGAAAACTCTACTTCCCTATCGGGTGGCAATCCTGGCAATTCTTCTGGGAAGACATCAGAAAATTCTCTAACCACTGGTATATCTTTAACTTTAAGTGTTTCCTTACTAACATCAACAACATAAGCTAAATACCCTGTACAACCTTTACTCAATAACTTTCTACTCTTAATGGCTGAGATAAGACAATTAGGGACAACATTCCTTTCTCCTGTAAACTGAAACTCAGGTTCACCTGGAAAATGAAATGTAACTTCCTTTCGAAAACAATCAATGGAAGCATGATATGATGATAACCAATCCATCCCCAGTATAATATCAAAATCCCGAATGGCCAACGGTATCAAGTCTACATAGAAATCTCTCTCACCCATTCGTAAGACACAATCTTTATAAACGTGCTCAACTAGAATTACACTTTCCATTGGGGTAGAAATATATAAGGCACAATTGAGGAATGAACATGGTCTACCCAAATATGAAACAATATCTAATGCCATAAATGAATGCGTAAATCCTGGATCAATGAGTGCATATAAATCTTTGTTCGCAATAGAGAGTTTACCTGTAACCACTTCAGGTGTAGCATGGGCATCTTGTAGCGTCATCGCAAAACTCTTCCTCCTTCCCTCGATCCAGTTGTTTGTTCTGTACCTCTCCCCCTGGTGGCACTCCCTGGAGAAGATCCTTTATGAGGCCCCACACTACTGACTGAAACTGTTCTCGCTAACATAGGACAATTCTTTCTCAAATGATCCTTCTGGTGGCAGTTAAAACATTCTATATTCAGTAACTTTGGGCAATTTCTCTTTATATGACCTGATGCCCCACAAAAGAAACAAACATTCGGATCTCCTTGTGCTGAAACTCCTGAACCTCTTCCACCACTAGCCTCACCCCTTTGCAAACTACTTCCACCTCTACCCTGTTGGAATTTCTTCCCTCCAAACCTCGAATATTCTATACCACTACTCTTTTGATAATTTGGATCAAATCTACTTATCTTTACACCTCGTTCTCGATTCCCTCTAGCTTCATTCACGTCCCTTTCTACCAATATGGCTTTGTTCACCAAGGCTGAATAATTAACAGTCTCTAAAGCCGACAACCGTGATTTAATGACTAACTCAAGCCCATCAAGAAATCGACTGCACATATCTTCCTCATTCCGTATAAACCTCGAAGCAAACCGAGATAAAGCTGTAAGTTTAGCTTCGTATTCTCTAACTGTCATACTCCCCTGATTCAACAGGAAATATTCTTTCTCCTTTTGTTTTTGATACATCGGAGGAAAATACTTATCATACAAGGCTTTAACAAAAGTATCCCATGAGATCACATTCCCACCTCCTGGAGTAATCAACAAATGTTTTGTGGCATCCCACCAGTACTTAGCTTCTCCTCTTAGCATATACGTCGCCAAGGTCACTCGTTGATTGTCAGGCATTCTCATTACCCCAAAAATAATTTCAATCTCTTTAACCCAGACTTCTGCCTCTGTTGGATCAACTGCTCCTTCAAATAAGGGTGGATTCATTTTAATAAATTTTTCATGTGAAGTACTCCTTTCTTCCCGGTGTATAACCTCCTGAGCCCTGGCCAATGCTTGTGCCTCCAGTTGCCTGGCCTGTTGTGCTTCCATCTGAGCCATAAATCTAGCTTGCTGCTCTGCCATTAAAGTCATAGCACGTGCCAATTTTTCATGTCTGTCAATTGTTCTGGGTCAGGTTCTACATTTCTATGAACAGTTTGTTCAACCTCTGCTTCCGCTGCCATATTTGAAGCCTTGTCTTCTATTCTCTCATTAACATTCCCTCCTTCCATTCTTTTATATCTGAAATGAATCAAAGATATAACAACATACATATATACATATTTTTCCTACCATAATCGTTAGTATCAAATAAAATATATTTTTTAACATTCACTGCCAAATCTAGACTCTTCTCACTCCAGAACCTCTAAAACCTAGGCTCTGATACCAAAAGCTGACACACCCCAACCCAGTTACTTATAATTAAGTTTGAAAGTCAAAGTGAGTCAAACCATAATTAATCTAACCAAACCATAATCACGAGTTTTGATTTATGAGTCATCATTGTAAATTCATATAACTGAAAACTTTTTACAACGTCAGAGTAATCATGCCCATAAAAACTTTCTTGAAGGATAAGTTAACATAATTACATCATTTACATTTACACAAAATCATAGCTTCTCCCATTCTTGGCTAACCCAACCCGACCTCCTAGATTTGGCAGTGACATCGCGTTACCTGAAAAATGTGAACATAGGAACCGTGAGCAAAATAGCCCAGTGAATGTATCACTACTATACTATTGCATGAATTTAAATGCAATAAATCATGTCCATATAATTATGTATTAACTTATCCGTCTCATTCATAATGAATGACCAACTTTTCCGAATCATGATTCACATATCCTGTCTAAATAGACAATTCTCCCCCATTCCTGGTCGAGGAGGAACCCCTTGTCATTAATAGACAAATCTCCCCCATTCCTGGTCGAGGAGTAACCCCTCATTTCGATAAACCGAAATGAACAATTTCATATTCATTTTATTATGATCATACCAACAACACGATACAAATATCTCTTTCCAGTGAGTATACTCACCTTGGTTGACAACTGCGTATTCAGGTTTCCTTCTGGTGGAGCTGAACTGGGTTGATTAGGCCTTACACCTGTCAATCCAACTAAATCAGTACTGAACCTCAATCATAAATATTATCCAAACATAATTATGTAACTTTCCATGGCTATACATCAACAATATAATTCCAATTAAGTCACATTCCATAAAACATAGGTAAAGGCAAAACAATGATGTACATATTGATAAAGTTACGCACATTCAACCGAAGGAAATACCTTATGAGGAATTTATAACCAAAGTCAAGTAAACATGAAATTATACTCCTCAATGTATATACACATGAAACATGTACTCAAAGTACCCTTTGTAAGGACGAAATACAAACATTCATTCAAGGGGTACCCAGTATGGCCTGAAATTATGGTCTTACATACTTACCCATCCTATATTCCTAAATTGTACAAATACAGGGGTCTAACCTCAGCAATATGAAAACATATATGAATATACTATCCAGTATAAGTGACGGTGTAATTTTTCAAGCTTCCTAGGGCAAGTTATGACCATTTCTCTACAACACAAGAAATCTGCCCTACAAGCTCCTCTATTGTTCCTTCAACTTCCAAGAATTTTCATAATTGTTTTCCATCGTAACTTTCCATGATTTTCAACCCATTTTCAGTAAACATACTGAATCATACAGAATTAAAGTTTCATAATTGTTTGACTTCATTTTCTATCTCAAAAGCTTGACTAAACTCAGGGCATACCGAAATGAAGTATAAAAACAGAAACTATGTACCAACTTGAAATCATCATTACGGGCTAACCACAAGGAGATAAATTCTAATTTTCAGATATTATATGCATATATGAGTCTACTTTCATGTTCAATTAGAATTTCTCATTTCCAGTAATCACACAAAGAGATATGCAGATTTGAATACAAGGGGTTTCAATACAAAGCAATTTTAAGGGTTTCTACACTCAACTTAACATAAACTTGCATCTAACCATACATATATATAAAGGGATGAAACTTTCATAAAATTATGATGATTTATATCATATAAATCAGTAATATAAGATAAATAACAAGAATTACAATTAGGATTACCTTCAGGGCTTTTTACGTAATTTCTACGGATTTTTCTACACTTTTCTCCTCACTTTTCCTTCCTAAACTTCTACCTCTCTTTCCTCAAGCTAATAACACCTCAAACTGAACCTAGAGACTTATTTGCTGAAGAAATAAGGTTAAGGGAGAGTTTTAAGTCGGCCAAGGCTGCCTCCCAATCCATCCAATCAAATTAAAACATTTGGTTTAATAAAAGACAATTTACCACTTAAGGGAATTGACAGATTCGCCCCTTCTCGTAATTTTGACCTAACTTCTTACTCGAACATCCGTTTGATGCACCGTTTGTTGTGTTACAACCTTAACTCACATATCTATAACTATGTAGTTTTCACCTCAAGTCAATTGTAATGTTACAAGGGTCAAAACTAGTCTTAAACAGGAACATTTTTACCGAAAACAATAAAATTTTGTGTTTGTAAATAATTCGACCTTTCATGATTTATGAAAGTAGGATTATAATAAACATAATCACTTAACATTAGATATACTAATAGAACATTATTCATATCACATAATATAATCATGATTTAAATATAATTTATCATAATTATATCCGGGTTGTCACAATTACATAATTGGGATCGTGTACGCACTGGCTCTTTAGGGTTACAAACAATACTATCTATGGGATGATCTTTAGAAACCTAGTTAGGTACTTCGGGGGTCTCAGTTAGTAAAGGATCAACTATCTTTGGAGAGTCACGTGTAAAATTATTTTTAGACTCATCCACTATAGTTGGCCCTTATTCATTACTCTCGACATTAGTGTCACTCATTATCACAAGTATCGATTCCATTATGACTTTGATACGAAAATTATAAATGCAATAAGCTTGACTATTAGGGGAGTAACCCAAAAATATTACTTTGTCACCACGGGTTTCAAATTTAGACAGGTGTTCTCTGTCTTTACAAACATAACAGATACTCCCAAAAGTTCAAAAATATTTTAAATTGGGCTTTTTTCGACACTAAAGTTCATAAGACATTTGTTTGGTATTTTTACGAAGGTACACTCTGTTGATAATGATACTATGACACGCTGTTTGAACCGCCTCAACCCAAAAGTGTTTTGGCAAGTTCTTAGCATGTATCATTACCCTTGCCATTTCTTGGATTGTACAATTTTTACGCTTGGCAACACCATTCTGCTGAGGGGTTTTAGGTGCACTGAACTCGTGTTGGTAACCATTATAGTTACAATATTCTGTTGTGCCTAAGTCTTTAAATTCACATCCTCTATCGCTACGAATTCGATTGACTTGGGTATCTTTTTTCATTTTAGATTCTTAAAAGAATTTTTAGAAATTCTCTGAATGTATAAGATTTTTGTTTTAAGAAAGCTACCCAAGTGAATCGAGTGAAATCATCCACCATAACCAAAATATAACTATTACCAAAGAGGCTTACAGTTCGGGAAAAACCCATGAGATCCATGTGGATTATCTCTAGAGGTTTTGTAGTTAAAGTATCTTTAACTTTCTTGTGAGGAGATTTAACTATTTTTCCTTCCTCACATGGCCCACAAACAACATTTGAAACGGTTTTAATTTTTGGCAAACCTCTAACTATATCTTGGGAGCCCAATTTACTAAGATTATCATAATTTACATGACCCAGACGATTTTTCTAAATTTCATTGTCATCAAGTCTGGCTAATCTACAACTCTCATTACCTGAATTTACTGTGTAAAAGTTATCTAGGGTCTTGTGACCAGTGAGGATGCAATCACCATTCTCATTTAAGATTTTTGCAATTTTTTTTTTGATAATGTGACTGTATGGTTAGAATCACAAAATTGTGATACACTTAACAGATTATCTTTAAGTGTTATCACTGATAAGATTGAGAGTAGTAAGTCCTTTTTTAAGTGTTAACTTGCTTATGATCTGAGTTGATACTCCGTCCCCAAATAAAATATTTCCTCCTAAGAAGTCAGTTCTGTAAGATAATTTAGTATCATATCCGGTCATATGTTTCGAACATCTAGAATCTAAATACCAACCAGATGCAATGTGTTCAGATTTTAAAGCGCTTATATTGCACCTCAACTGGGGTATTATATCATCCTTTCTAACCCATGTAGCTCTAGTTTTATAAAGTTTGTGGGCTTTTGGTTTACAATTAGATCTAGGACTCTTTATCTTAGATTTCTTCTTAGTGTTAGACCTTTTCTCCCTATTCCTATAGTTAGAGTTTTTATTGGGCTATTTAGGAAGTACGTAGTTATATCTGCTCTGTCTAGAATAGTTATAGTTTTTATAAACAGGTGATTTATAGACAGACTTATACAGTCTTTTTTAAAAACACTCATCGAGATAATGTCCATAACACATCACAGTATGAACAGTATTGGAGGCTAGACGGTTGTCTCTGATTTCTAAAATCTTTGAAAAGAGGTTTATCTATTTACTAGACATTAACCATAGGTCTAATTGCAATAGTTTTCCTTTCAGGTTCAAATCTCCTGAAAAGGGGCAAACATATTTAGCCTTAGGTTCAGTAGTAGTCTTTGCACAATTTTTTAACACAATATATGTCACTTTTTTTATTTTCAAAATCAAGTTTTATGGCTTCAAAATCAGGACATAGATCAATAGGCCTTTTTCCAGAAGACACCAATTTAATATTTTGCGAAGTTTTGGTTTGTGAATTGATTTTTTTTATCAAAACCTATGCATGTTTTATCTTCAAGATTGGTTTTACTAGAGCAACACAATCTTCAAAATAAATGGAATTATTTTCAAACTTAGATTTTTTTTTAAAACAGTTGATTTCTTTAGATTGTTCCGATTCTACCAAAGTTGCCTTGTATTTCTTTTCCAAAACTTCATTTGATTCAGATAATTCTGTAATTTTTTCAGCAAAAAGTTTTGTTTTAGTTTCATAAGCCAGACTTTGATTAGGAGTTGTTTACATCTCACTTACCGATGAAGAGAATGGAGAACTAATTATTTTCCTCAAAAGCAATCAGGACATTTTTGCCTAGAAACCATACCATATGGCATGAATTGTTCCACAAGTAATGTGTCATAAGCTCTACGTGAATCCGTTACATTCACCAGTGACTTAGAAGGTGTAATGAATCACACTCGAGAAAGATAGGGTAGTCAAAAAGGAATAGGGAAACTTCCAGAGGCACAGTTCATCAAAGAAGTTCAATTCCTCAAATGGCTATCACATTGAGTAGTAATGAAGAAAATTAATGGAAAGTTGAGAGTGTGTAAACTTTACAAAGATAAACTTAGCTTGTCCAAAGGATAGTTTTCCTTTTCCCAAGATAGACTAATTAGTCAACACGATCGACAACTATGAATGTATGAGCTTCCTCAACTCCTACTTAGGGTACCATCAGATTCCATTATTTTCCCCCGATAAGGAAAAGACTTCTTTCATCACCGCGCAGGGGTTATACTGCTATAGGGCGATGTCATTTAGATTGAAGAATGTCAAGGAAACCTATTAGAGAATTGTGACTTTGATGTTCAAGCAGTAGTTAGGAGATATTATGGAGGTATACATAGACGACATGCTTGTGAAAAATAGGAAAAAAGAGCACCACCTCGCGGACCTAGTAAAGACTTTAAAGTTATTCATTATTGTAGGATGAAACTGAATGCGACCAAATTCTCCTTTGGGGTATAATCGGTAAAGTTCCTCAGATACCTGGTCAGTCAATGAGGTATTGAGGAAAATATCATCCAGATTGAAGCAATCAGGAAGGTACCACTCCTAAACACTGTACATGAGGTGTAAAAGTTGATTGGCATGCTCTCCCAACTTAATCGATTCATATCTAGATCTTCAAAGAAGTATCAAATTTTTTTCCACATATTGAGGAATAGAAGGAAAGAAATATGAAATGATGAATACACCTAGGCACTTAAAGAAGTAAAGAAGTATTTAAGCTGACCACCATTGCTGACTATTCCTGACGGCGAGAGACTCTTTCACTTGTATCTGATGGTGTCTAGTAATGTAGTTAGCTCGGGTCTAGTTTTTTAGAATAACGGGGGTCAAGCTCCCATCTATTATATGATAAAAACCTTTCTCGACGTTGAGGAGAGGTGCCTCCCGTTTGAGAAACTCTCGTACGCACTAGTGATAGCCTCCTGCGAGTTAAAACATTACTTCAAGGCACGCATTATCATTGTTCTGACCTCCTTCCCTCTTAAGGCGATGCACACGAAGGCCGAACTATCTGAACAAATGTCTAAGTGGTCGATGGAACTGGGAAGGTTCGACATCCATTTCTAACCTAGGGTCTTAGCTAAGGGATAAGTCTTAGATGATTGCGTCATTGATTTATCTAGCGATCAAGAACCGGAGGAGACAAGCAATGAAAGAGAAGAATTTGTGCAATAATTGGTCAAATAAGGGAAGGGGTGGATCTTCTATGTTAATGGAGCTTCAAATTCTAAAGGAGAAGGAGTTGGGATAGTGCTGGTATCTTTGGAGGAAACTATTCTTGAACACGAGATTTTCTTAGGATTTGAAGCCTCTAAAAACAAAGTTAAGTATGAAGCCTTGATCAGCGGGTTAAAGAAGACACTCTCCCTAGGCTCCCGTCACCTTAACATATTTTATGACTCAAGGTTGGTATCAAATAAGATATAAGGAGACTACAATGCAAGGGACTAATGCATTGTTACGTACCTAGAAAAGGCTCATCACTTGGTCGCCCAATTCAAGTATGTACAAGTGTAATAATTCCCAGGGGAATAACAATCATGTAGATGAGCCATCCACAATTGTTTCAGTTATTAAGGGAGATATGAAGTGAAATATCCAATTAGATTACCTTGATCGACCCAGCATCAATAAAGGTAAATATGCCAAGTAGGTTATGACCATTAATAAGGCCCTAAGCTGGATGGATCCAATATTGCGTTACATAAAAGAGGATGTCCTGCTAGATGATAAGAAGGAGGCACATAAAATTTGAGTGAAAGTCGGTCGCTTCCACTTACTGGAAGACCAAATTTTTTATTAACACTATTTTTTAGGATCTTACCTTCAATGTGTACACCTAGATGGTGTCGATCATACCATCTACGAGTTACATGAGGGGATATATTAAAGCCATGCAGGGGTATGTCACTGGCATTTAGGGCTATGAAATAAGAGTATTGGTGACCGTAGATACAGTAGGATGCGGTCACCTACGTCCAAAAATGCAAAAGTTATCAACTTTTTTCCCCGTTAGTGCATTATCTCACAAGTGACCTCAAGTCCTTGGCCTTTTTCATAGTGGGGGATTGACATCATTAGTCCACTACCCCTCACCTCTAGTAGTCAAAAGTATTTTTTGGTTGACACCGATTATTTCTTTAAATGGGATGAAAGAGAGCCCTTGACAAACATCCAGGATGTCGACATGACCAAGTTTATATTGAAGAACACCATAGAACGAAATAGCGTATCTCGGATCATCATCATAGATAATAGGTCTCAATTTGAGAGAAGCCTCTTTTAAACCTTTTACGATGAGCACAAAAATAGGCACTTCTACAGTTCAGTGACCTATCCTCATAGCAATAAGCAAGAATAAGCTTCTAACAAGATGGTACTAGATGGAATAAGAAAGATATTAGAAAAGGCAAAAGGCACATGGGTCGACCAACTCCCCCACGTTCTCTGGTCATTTCGAACTATGCCTAATAAGGGAAACACCCTTTTCCCTAGCTTATGGAATGGAGGCAGTCATCCCACTAGAAATAAGTATGCCGATCATGAATTCCACCTTAGTTGACCAAAACCTCAACAACAAAGCAATCAGAGCAGAGCTTGAGCTTACCAAAAAAGGGGGAACTAGCTCTAGTGAAGCTTGCCTCCTATCAGTAAAAGTTGTTCAAGCGGTATAATAGGGGCGAGGAGCTTTACAGTCAGAGACTATGTACTTAAAAATATTATTCTCAATGCTAAAAAACCATCAAACGTGAAACTCAGACCCACAAGTAAGGCCCATTCAAAGTCACCCAAGATGACTTGCAAAGGGAGCGCCTACCACTTAGAAACATTGGAGGGCATAAAGGTTCCCTGAGCATGGAATGTAGTCAATCTTAAGAAGTTTTAACTTAAGTCTAAGTTTATTTTAATTTTAATTTATTTTTCAAGTGTTCTTTTAGATTTCTCGCACATATTTATGTATGTCAAAATTTATCTATATGCATTGTTCAAAGTGGAAGGTAAATGAGTATTTAATAAAGAAGATCGATTAGTCAAATAAGTTTTCTTTAGTGTATTACATATCACTGTGATGATTATCTTCTTTCAAATGTCTTCTTGAAGATTAAACGGTCGACCAAAGATCATATTTATATTAAAATGTCTATATATAGACTAACTAATTGATCGTCCAATGGTCAACCAAACTTAAAATGTTTTGACTATTAATAAAACATAAACAATTTCTCAAATACTATGAAATGCTTACTGGAAGACCTTAGGCACCCATGACTAACCAGGTCAAAAAATATCCTAGTTGGAGAAAGATCCATAAATAGTTGTGTTTTTTCTTTTCTAGCTCTAGGACTAAGGATTGATGTGACGATATCACCTAAAAGGTAAAACCAGGGACCACACAACGTAAAGGCAAGAAAAATGTAAAAAATCCCATTAACACTTTAATGTTATAACAAGGAGATTGGACTTCTAGGATTCCAACTCAAGTAGGCAGAACATATAATGCATAGGGGGAAACACTCTAAAAAAATCTCTAATTATTGATGGCCCTCCAGGAGTCGCTCTGTTGACTAAGTTTGGAGGTCCGTAAAGTCCATGACCTCCATTCAGGTCATTGTCACTGAGGTACTTCCTTATCAAAATGATTGGAATATCATCCGTTGGGATCCACAAAACATCAAGCTTATAAGGGCCCTTTGGATGATCAAGACAATAAAGGTCATGGAAGTACCACAATTCAGAATCCTTCGGCACCTTTACCACTACCAAGGCATTAAGCCAATCACTTAATAGCCAACATTCCGAGCATCATTCAAGGTAAAATCCATATTGATAAGAACCTCATCATATCCATTCATCTATACAGGGAGAGGTTTCTTGTGAAATTGGAATTTAAGGCCATCAATTTTCTCAAACAGGCTCCTGATGATGGTCACTTTATTGTGCAAACCCTTCTTTATATCTTTTATCAGATAACCATACCTTTACTTTTGGGAGGAAGATAGATCTCTGATAGTCGTATCCTTATCATTTAAGGACTTTTGAGCCTTCTCTATCTCCTCTCATAGCTGGGCATTCTCCTGTTTAAGAAATGAGGCTTACTCTTTAGCTTGTTTTCTTGGTCGGGACTTATTAAACCTCTCAAAATCTAACCTCAAATCATTGTTATCTTTCTCAAGAAAAGTAGTGACTTCTTTCGTGCCTATAAGGTCAATATGAATAACAAAGCTTTTTCTTGCATAGGAAAAATCAATGTCGACCAGCTTCTTGTCAAATCCTCTTTATCAACTTAACTCGGTTAACTTTTTTTCAAATTTATCCCACAGATTGGCTGACACTTCCTTATGACAACTTTGAGTGGTAGAACCATATCATGAAGGGTTGCTTTATCTTTCACAACCTGTTAAAAAAGACGATGTAGATCCATGTAAACTTTATTTTCTCGAACAAACACATCAAGGCCCAAGACCTAGCCAAGATCATTATCATACTTGATAAATCCAGTAATGAAGAGTCTTCCACATCTATTCTAAAAGTCACACATTGATGAGCACTACAAGTCTTGGATCAAATTACATGGGCAGGTGTTAATACATATGAGCTTGGAAAATGGAAGAAAAATATGGAATATTGCAAAGCAAATGAACATTCAAAAGTGAATCAAATTTTTGAATTTCATTCAAAGATAGAAAATGGGGGAATCCCCTTCATCGTTGATTGAAAATAAAATAAATACAATGGTTCCTAAAATCCTAACGAGCATTCTCGCTAACCTTCTTTTTCTCCATAGCTCTAACAGTGGTTATGGCTTCCAACTGGTCGACCCTAGTAGCAGCAGCTTGTCTGACCAATCTCTGAGTAAGCCCAATAGTAGTATCTTATCCAACATTTACCTGAGAAATCCTAGTAGCAGCAACTTATCCTCCGATCTCCTCCTTATCATCATCATCCTCAATTTGAGTAGGGAACCTGCATTATGCTCCTTAAAAGGGTCAGAGTCCTCAGCAATGTCGGCCTTCACAAGGTCCTCATCTCAGTTGGCCTTAAAAAAATATATTTCTTAGGTACATAATTTGGTCTCCCACTTAAGCGAAGGACTTATCCCAACCACGATTATAGGCCCTATATTTAACCTACGTCACACTAGTTAAGGCCTTCTCATCTTTCACTTTAGCCTCATCAGAATTTTTATTGGCACTCTCACCATCTTTCTTAGCCTAATTATCAGTAGTGACCAAGGAAGTAGAGTTGTCAATCTTCTTTTGAAGGTTAATATTCTCAACCTTAAAGATTTAGACCTTTTGGTCGAGATTTGTCTTCTCAGCTGCCTGGGAAACAATAAGTGATTGAGTAGCAGCCAAAGACTTTCTCAACACATCAAAAGATACCTCTACATCAACAGAGGACTCCTTCAACGCATCATTCCTCTCCAGCAATTGATCGTAGTCAATCAAAAACTTCCAGACAATGGGCAAACAGAGGTCAGTAAAATCTAAGCAAAAATTAATGCAAGCGTTGATACCAAATTTAGTCTTTTGACGTGGACCATTCACTTGAAGACACGTGTCAACCTACGTGGCAATTACAAACACTTTCAACGAACAACATACTGTCATCGAGCTACTCAAGTGCCCCAAGCAACTCAATCACACCGAGCAGCTTAAGCGCCTCGAGGAGCTTAAGGCTTCGAGCAACTTAAGCGTACCGAGTAACTCAGGCGGTCCGAGCAACTCAACGTACTGAGCATCCAAATCAGGAAAATCAAAAAGACGATTGCGCATTAAATGCTCATTATTATCGTACAGATGTATATGTCTACTAGATAACAGCGCATTATCTTTTCACATGTACAGCCTCAAGGCTATAAATACATTGTAACCTCCTCACTAGAGGGGGACTCTGGATCTCTTGGTAAACCACTTATCGAGAATTCCAGGCAAACACTCAACAATACAAAAATAATGGACGTAGTCCATTCTCATAAGGTTGAACCACTTTAAAAATCTATTGTTTTATATTTATTTATTTATTTTTATCTGTGATTAAAATAATTAGATCGAATCTAGTTTTTTACATCAACAGATTGGCGCCGTCTGTGGGAAACGACTGTAATTAGCATTTTTCACCAAAACAATTCATCATCAATGGCTGATCGTCCGGAATCCAGTAATCGAAATGTTGGGATCCCTCCAAATCCATCTACTCCCCCAAATGCTCCAGATCTAGCTGCTATAATGGCTAATTTAGCCCAAGGGAAAACGGCCATGCAAGAGACCATGCGTCAACTTATATAAACTGTTCAGGGCGGAGTGTCGGCCCAATCAGGACAACAAAGCGTTCAGAGAAATACCCATTTGCCTTCTTCAAGAACTAGGCGGACATTATTCCCAGAGGAATCTCAATCTAGATGTATTGACTCATGTCGTACAGAAAGATCTAGTGATCCTTCGTATCAACCAGGCCGAACTTCATCAGTACGAGCTACTGGTTCCCACCGAAATGTCACTCTATCTCCAGAAAGGACTAGTGCTCTAGAAAAATTAAGTAGAGTCTCGCCTTTTGATCGTTTGGTCCCTAGGAGGAACAAAACTCCTCCTAGGATTGCGTCGAGGAACTCTCCACGACCATCTAATCTAAGGGAAGGCTCTGCCCAACCACGACCAGCAGCTCGATCCCAAGAGGAAAACTCAATACGATCAGTTGCTCGAATAAATAGGCCTGATGAGGGAAGCGACGCTTGGAAGGGCTCTATTCAAAGGCTGGAGGATAGATTAGGGGAAATAGCTAAGACCAAGAATCCTCTGCAAAGAACTTTTGTCCAAGGGACACCATTTGTACAGGAAATTGTGGATTTTCCCACACCATCAAAATTCAAAGCTCCTATGGTAACGCCTAAGTATGATGGAAAGAATGACCCTGTCCTTCATATAGAGCAATACCAAGTTGTTGATGATATCTACGCAGTTCCAAACGAAATGAGATGCAGGGAATTTTCAGGAACTCTCACCGGGTCAGCCCAGATATGGTACAACAACCTTCCTCGGGGGAAGATCGCGACTTTTTTTCAACTGGCAGAGCTCTTTATTAGGAACTTCTATTTTGGAGCGAAACCAGTTAAACGAGTAGCACACTTGCTGAGTGTTAGACAGAAGGCAGGTGAAAGCACCAGGGACTATATTACTCGTTTTAATAACGAGAAGCTTGAAGTAATTGATTACGAGGAGAAAACACTAATTACTGCTCTGATGAGTGAATTATTGCCCGATAAGTTATACTACACTTTAGCTAAAGATCCGCCTAGGACCATGGCTGAATTGATGGCAAAAGCAGCCAAAATCATGTATGCCGAGGAGGCTATGGATGCGAAGAAGAATGCAGACACTAAGGAGACCAAGGTTGAAGATGGTAAAACTAAAAAGAAGGATCAGAAGAATAATGGTGGCAACAGGCAGTCGAAAGGAAAACAAGCACTGAAGCAGATGAAGAAATTTGGAAATTATACTCCTTTGAAGGTAGATATAAACCATATTCTGGAGGAGATCAAGAACAACGAGGAGCTAGCTTGGCCAGCAAAAATAAAGGTAGATCCTGACAGAAGAGACAAGTTCAAATATTGCGAATTCCACAAAGACCATGGTCATACGACCAAAAGTTGTATAGCTCTCTAGAATGAAATTGAAGCACTCATCAGACGAGGAAAACTGGCTAAGTATGTTGATCGCCAAAATGGTGGAAAGACCAACGATCGAGGAAGGCAAAGGTGTAGGTCCCCTCGTCGAGCAAAAGAAGATAAGAAGAGAGTCACTAAGAAGATCCAGAAAATGACCAAGATGACCCCGATCTCCCCAAAAGACCAAGGCAGCCAGAACATGAGGTATTTTCAATCCATTTTAAATCATTTGAATGTAATGTTATTATAGGTGGAGATGCAGGAGGAGGAGATCTGATTGCGGAGAGAAAAACTTACCTCAATGAGGCTCAAGCGTGCTTGTACATTCAGCGAATAAACTTGGCAGAAGATGATCGCTTGAGGAAAGGAGAATCTGGCACGGTTTTAAACCGTACCAGAATCTGGCGCGATTTATTCATAATCTGGCCCGATTTAATATAGTGCCAAAATTTGGCACTGTTTAAAATCGTGCCAAATAAGGGTACGTTTCATTAAAAAACACAAAACCCAATTTTTAATCGGGACCCAATCTCATACTAACCTAAATCTCCATCTCTCCCCAACCAAAATCTAACCTAGTCTCTCCCCCTCTCTCCCCGATCCATCGACCACGGTGCCTCCATCATCCACACCTCCTCCATCGACCACAATGCCTCTATCATCCACGGTGTGAGGTAATTAAAGGTACCTCCATATCACTGATATTCTACTGCTTATGAAGAGATTTTAGAATCCGTGGTGATAGATTTTGCAAAAAGCATTGGCTATATTAAATGTAGTCGAAATCTAGTATGAGGTACCAAAGGCCCTGAGTTTTGTTGCATCATATTAACATAGGCCCTCTGAATCACATTTCAACATTGCAAATAGGTTTATTAATTTTTCAATAAACACGTTTATGAAAAAAAAAATCATTTTATGGTCTCTTATTAAATTTAGTAAGCAAGTTTATTTAAAAAATTAATAATCAGGAGTGATGGAAGTTGTGAATTGTAGTTGATGTTATGTTTTTGGTACTTTTGTTGAAGGATGTTGCACTTTGCTAAGGTTGGGGCTTGCACTCAATGTCTCAGAACTACGAGATTCTCAATTCATCTAATAAAGCTTGTAGTTTGGCAAAACAGGTAAAACTCATAATACGCTTTTTTGGTTAAACCGTGCCAAATTGGGTTTGTCATGGTCTTAAATCATGTCAGATTGTTGTTTTTGGTGTACTGGTTAATGTTTTGTAATATTATTTCTACTAAAATTATCATTCAAAAAAGAATATTGACTATTTCACTTAACGGTAGTGTAATATGTATGATGAGTCTAATTGAAACAATTATAAAAAAAAATTAAGATTAGCATTGCAACTTTGAAAATATTATATTTAAAATTATGGAGTTTGACAAATATATCCTAATATAAGAAATTTTCACATTGATCCTGTCAAAAGATTTTTTTTATCAATATGTCTTATTCATACATATAGTAAATATTCACTATTCATTTCCAATAGGACCAATTGTAGAAAAAATATTTTTCATGAACCTCTTTGAGTAAAAATAAACTTAAATGACTTATTTGGATACATACTTAGTAAATGTGATCAATTGTTATAAATCCTTTAGGGTCATTTACATTTTTATTTATTAAAATTTACAAGTTGATTTATTTAAGAATATTAAGAAATAGATATCATGTTTATATCTGCTATTATAAAGTCTAGAGTCATTTCAGTTGATGAAGCCAGTCACACTTTAAAATTCAAATATTATCCACTCAAACTATACATAAACACAACATTTTCAAGGACAACAATGTAAACTTTTATAACCATCCCACCACCACTAAGTCATCAGTACAAATAGTATCATAATAAAGACCGAACTTATACTAAGAAAGAGAAAGCGTACTAAGAATCAAGCCTTAACCAGAAAAGACCCCCAAAAGGTTTCATTTGATACGTGAGATAAGGAGGTGGGATGGATAATATTATCCCATCTCATGTTTAATGTAGGATATCATCACATATTTGGTGTTGGATGGGATAGGATTTTAAGTGACATGAGTTATTTCAAGTCTCTTATCACAATAAAATCATCCCACCTAAGAGCTGGGGATTATTTTATCTATTTGTGATGGGATAACTTTTATCCTATCTTTAAGCCCATTATAATAGTTAGCCATCTCTAAGCCCATTAAAAAAATCCTTGACTCCCCTTCAACTCTCACATAATTTAAAGATAAGAAACACATTGGATCCTAATCGTAACTCACTCGTTTTCATTCGTTTGAGTTTTGTGATTATTTGCATATCATGTGATTACACGTACGAAGCCCATTCAAATGTACACTAATTTTAGTAATTTTTGTGCTTGTAATTGTTAGTAAACTCTTCACACACGTGTCATGTTGGCTAGTATGTAGAAAGAGAGATTTTGTGAAAAATAAAGTTATTTTCTTATTACTCTAATAAGATAATGTTGTATTTAAAGATACCCTGTAAATGTTCAAATATTAGACTTAATCCCCCCCCCCCCCCCCCCCCCCTCGCGCGCTCGTGGACGTAAGGTATAAAGCGAGTTCATGCATTAAGTTCAAGCGATATGATGTACATGCGAGAGGTTAAATCTAATTTTATAAACGAGAAAAAACTTTTTGACATAGCCCCCTGTAATATAATGTTGTATTTTGACATCACCCTCCAAAAGATGAAAAATTAGACCCACCCAAAACACGACAGACGTTGTTCTCCATTAAAAAAAATTATACAATTTAACTCCATTAAGCTGTATTTTGACTTAACCCATGCTATATTTTGGACGAAAATGCCTTCTTTCTTTCAAGGATTCTGTAAAAATGAGACATTATTATAGGGGGTTAAGTAAAAAAATCCCTTCTAAAATAAAAATTGTACGTGTTTTTTATAATAAAAAAAAACTTTGGCATGTTTTTTTTTTAAATTGTGCTCGATTTAGATAATATATTTTAACGGTTTTTTATTTTTAAGAAATTTTTACGTGTCTCTTACCCAATTTTTATTTAAAAAAATACGTTTTTGATAACTTTTTCGTATAAAAATTGTAAATTAATTTTTACGTGTCAGGAGTTTGACAATTTATTTTTTAATAAAGTCGCTGAGGCGGATCCATATACATAAAACGTCAATCAATCACAGCATGTCACGTCAGCCAATAATTTAAAAATAAGAATTAAAAATAAAAACAAAATGTACGTTGTCTTATATTCATAATCAATATTATTTTAAATACTAAAAATTGCATAATCTATTTTAAAAGATGAAAAGTTTTGTTTTCTAAATATTGATTTTTTTTATTTAATATTTTGTAATAATATTGTATTTTTACATAATCCGTGAAAGAAGGATATTTTCATTCAAATTATAATTGAATTAAGTTAAAATACACTTTAATAATGTTTTTTTAATAGAAAGTATAAAGTCTATCTTTGTTTGAGAGATTATGTCAAAATGCTACAGTATTAGATTGGTTATGTAAAACAAAATGGAGATAATATTCCCACTGATTGTTCCTAGGCGACAAGAGCAGTAGTGAGGTTATGCCGGCAATTCCATTTTGATGGCCATCATTCCTAAGTCGCATGGCCAAAGAGTTGCAGTGTATGGAACTCAATACCTGAAACCCATTTTGAATGCATATCCATATTGTTCCTCTGACCCTAACAATGACAAAACCCAAACATCACGAGACATGGCTCTTCTCATCAACTCCCAGCCCTGGTCCCAACACCTCCAATCCTCCCTCTCCCTCTCCAACTCTCTCTCCAAAACCACCCTCCTCCAAACCCTCCGCCTCATCCGAAACCCATCCAAAGCCCTTCAATTCTTCATATGGACCCACCAACACAATTTCCCTCACGACCACCAAACTTATTTCCTCATGCTCCAAATCCTCGGCCGTACCCGAAACCTCAACGCCGCCCGAAACTTCCTCTACTCTATCGAGAACAAATCCGGTGGCGCAGTTAAACTCCAAGACAAATTCTTCAACAGCTTAATTCGAAGTTACGGCCGTGCGGGTCTGTTCCAAGAATCAATCAAGGTGTTTATCAATATGAAATCAATTGGCATTTCCCCATCAGTTATTACATTCAATAGTCTTTTTACCATTTTGCTCCAAAGGGGTAGGACTGGTATGGCATATCACCTGTATGATGAAATGCTTACCACCTATGGTGTCACCCCTGACACCTGTACATTTAATATTCTCATTAGAGGCTTTTGTAGGAGCTCCATGGTTGATCAAGGCTTTCGCTTTTTCAAAGAAATGTCAAGGTTTAACTGTGATCCCGATGTGATTACGTATAATACGCTTGTGGATGGGTTGTGTAGGGCCGGGAAGGTCAAAACGGCGGTCAATGTGGTCAAGGGTATGCTTAAGAAGAGTTCGGATTTGAACCCTAACGTTGTTACTTACACGACTTTGATTAGGGGGTATTGCGGAAAACAGCAGATGGCTGAGGCTTTGGATGTTTTGAAAGAGATGGTGGAGAGGGGACTTGAACCGAATAGAATTACTTATAATACTCTCATACAAGGGCTTTGTGAAGCTCAAAAGCTTGACAAGATAAAAGATATATTGGAAGGTACATTAGGAGGAGGACATTTTGTTCCGGACACGTGTACCTTCAATACACTGATCAATGCCCACTGCAGTTCAGGAAATGTGGAAGAAGCATTGAAAGTTTTTGAGAAGATGGCAGAGTTGCAAGTCCAACCGGACTCGGCTACATACAGTGTTGTGATCAGTAGCATGTGCCAGAGAAGGGAATTTAAGAAAGCAGAGAAAATGCTTGATGAGCTACATAAGAAAGAGATCGTGTTGCGTGATGACGGTTGTAGGCCTCTTGTGGCGGCATATAATCCCATATTTGAGTACTTGTGTACAAATGGGAAAACAAACAAGGCTGAATTGGTGTTTAGGCAATTAATGAAAAGAGGAACACAGGATCCTCCATCTTTCAAAACTTTGATCATGGGACACTGTAGAGAAGGCACGTTTAAGGATGGGCATGATCTGTTGGTTTTGATGTTGAGGAGAGATTTTGTGCCTGATGTTGAGGTATATCAGTCCCTTATTGATGGACTTTTGCGTATACGTGAACCTAAACTTGCCCATGACACATTAAAGAAGATGCTCAAGAGCTCCCATCTTCCCGATACATCTACTTTTCATTCTATCCTCACTGAGCTTGTCAAAAATGGTTGCGCTGTTGAATCTGCTAGCCTTGTTGTGTTGATGTTGGAGAAAAAAATAAGACAAAACATCAATCTTTCAACAGATACCGTAAGGCTACTGTTCAAGACTGGCTCGAGAGAGAGAGCATTGGAGATTGTTAAGTTGGTTTATGCTAATGGATATACAATAAAGATGGAAGAATTGATCAATTCCCTTTGCCAGAGTAAAACAATGTTGGAGGCGCATGAAATGTTGCTCTTTTCTCTTGAAAAGGATCATAGTGTTGATTTTGATATATGCAACACAGTTATATCTGGTCTTTGTAAAGTCCATAGAGTTTCAGAAGCATTTAGTGTTTACCATGAATTGTGGGAGAAAGGAATCAAGAAACCTTTGAGCTGCCTAAAAGATTTGCAAATTGCTCTTCAAGTTGAAGGAAAATCAGCAGAAGCTGAATTTGTTGCTAAGAGGATGCCAAAACAGTTGCTTCATACTTGAGCTCGATGCTTCTGCTATTTAGACGGCCTTCAATACCAACTTTTTTTAGCCAATTAATATATCTTTTCTCTACCATGTCAAATTAAATTGATGCAAGACTATTACTATAAACTTCGAAAGTATGGGAATGGGTCAATTAAAATCAATGTTTACTGTTTTTTCTCAACCTCAACAGAACCATCCCAGATGTGTCCCTTCCGTGATCCTATGAAAATATTAATTTTCTGTTCAATAAATTTATCCATATAGTTTTGAGAATCTGTCAGTTGGATACTGTAGGAATTAAACAGAATAATATAAAAAATGGTAAACTTTATCATCCTAATATCGCCATATTATAGAGAAGGGGGAGGGGGGGAGCAACTATTCCCAAACTATTTTTACAGTAAGCAGTTCCTTTGCCCAAAAAAGGGTGGGAAACCAATCAGATCACCTTCCATCATCTTATAGGAGTTGTCTTCAATAACAACAGGCTATCCAAATCTGAAATCCTCGAATTGTCAACCTGTGGTGGGCCAAAGACCTCCCAGAAACGTAGAGTCTCATCTGCTCCAGCCGATACCACTGTTAATCCATCTGGGCTCTGCAAGATATAGATGAAATTAACATTTTGAATTTTCTTAAATTCTAATGAAATATCATATTTGAGCTCCAAATCCAATGCGAAATAACAAGGTCACACCTGAGTAAGCTGAAGGAGTCTGGACGAATGGCGTGTAACCTCTCCTACTTTGGACATGGAAGGGTACCTCCACAAGCATAGTCGGTTTTGATGCTCAATATTTGCAGCAAATCCATGGCCACTTAGTATTTCCTTGTGATGCCTATTCCATTCCAACCCACAAATCTGTTCCCATAACACCAAAATTACCACATGTAACAAAAAAAAATCTCAGGTTATAATTTGTCATGCCTATTTTTCTCCAAAATTACTTAATTATAGCATGTACTCTTATTTAAAAATTTCTACCAAACAAATTTGAACTTTTTATATGTGGCACCAAATGGCACTTTTAGAGTAAATGTCCCAAAGAGAGGAAAAGGCAAAATTGTAATTTGTTGAACTTGCCTGGGCATTGGTACTGATGCTGTTAATGCAGGTCCCATTTTGAATATTCCATAAGTTAATACACCCATCTGAAGTACCTCCTCCGGAGGCTAATACATCAGAATCATATGGGCACCAAGCAAGGGCCTTGACCGCGGCTAGGTGGTTGTTAAACCGGTGGACAAAATTTGATGAGCTCATTCTAGAGGCTTCCCATATGTAAACAAGATTGTCGTTGCCGCCACTTGCCAATATGTTGCCTCTGCTTGACCATTTCAGCCCACATACTTCCCCCGTGTGAACCTTTACACGAGACGTCAAACCATTTCTCACTCTCACTGCGTGAATATAAGAAAAAGTGTAAATGTGCATATGATTACAAGGTTAAAAGAATATTGAAAAACAATTCATCTTTATGAAAAGTTGGAAAATTAGATAAATGTAAACATTTTTTTATTTTCATGGCTTCCAATGAAAAGCAGTTCTCTGGTGGTGGGCAAAAATACTTTTTATTAAAAAAAAAAAAGAGATATTAAGCACCTCTCACATTTAAGATTAAAGCTAAGAGAAAATGTATTTACAATCAAGCAATAGAAATTTATTAAAACAATTTGAGTAAAATAAGTACGTTCATGAAGAGAAAATATTTAACGCTTTTCATAGTTTGAAGGAAAGTTAATTTTACTACCATCATGGTTACAAATGGCTCTGTCATAGCTTCCTGATGTTAGAATGTGACCATTCCACGTAGTGGTTCCAACCCTTTTCTGATGGCCTTCTAGGCTTCTAATCTGTATATAAAACATAGAATCAAATTAGGGTCAAGGTTTAGCTAGTCTGTTTTGTTTAAATAAGAACAAAACGAGATCAAACTTGTTTGGTTTTGACAATAAAAAGCATTTGTATGGAAAAAATTAAGGAAAATATTTTGGAGAGAGAGAGTACGAGTTTGCAAGTCTCTGCATCCCAGAGCTCAATTTTGGAGCACAAATGTCCAGCTGCTAACATTTTGGCATCCTCAGACCAAGCAACACTGGTAGGATAATCATCCTCATGGTTTACCCGAAATAGTTTTTGAGTGTGTCCGTTTTCAGCATTCCACATATACAAATCTGAGCCCAGAGCAACAGCAAGTACGTTGGTTTTCCCCCAATCCATAAGGCTCAAATAATAATCATCCTTTAGCAATGGGGCATCCAATATCTTACTTTCCCTCTGCAATCAATCACAAATTATTTCAAGTCTTGAAATCCAGAAGATGTTTTTCATTTCAATCCAGTGTTGTTCACTGAATGGAATTTATAAATAATTGAAAAGACCCTAATCATAACCACCTGCTTGCATGGTACATATTACAAAGGACTCAACTGTACAAAACAACCCATACAACATTCAAAATCACAAACACTGAAGAGTGTACCTTAGGGAAGGATCGATATTTCTTGTTATACAAGGGATCTTCGTCACTACGCCGCATTTCATCAATAAGACGGATTGATTTTCTACCGGATTTGGGGCTCCCTCTAAAAACCAACATCCTAAATGGTCTTCCTTCACTGTCCAACGTCAGATTCTCCTCTAACATTCGCCGATAACCTTCCTGTCACCGAGAAAAAAACAAATAAACACCCATTTCAACAATTTTTCATTCCACCATCAAGATAACCAAATTATTACATATCAAGTTAAAAAAAATACATAAACATTTGATAAGTGACACCGCAGCCATGAATGTACAAGAACCAAAATTCAAGAATAAGGATAAAGACACACACTAAAATTGGGTTTGGCGGCTTCCTTGGTTCTGTTTGTCAACAAAGTGTGGGCTTGATCAAGATCCATCAAACTCCTGTTGGGTATAAAGCGATCTCCCTGAAAGACACCCAAAAACAAAAATTTATCAAGCATATTAAAATAATATTATGGGAGAGACAAAAAATGACTAGAGACATGGCCAGTACCGGAAAATCATAATCGACGGGGCTGTCGTGGAGGCGAGTTGGAGAGTACCAATCAGATTGAACTCTGGATATTGCGTTTCGATCCATCGAAGAGAAATTGGTTGGGACACAACACAAACAACTATGGCTACTTCGCGCCAAAATTCTGGGCCCTCTATTCTTCCACTAAAACCGTCTCGCGTGTTACCGTTGTTTTTGAAACAGATTTTTTTTTAAAAGCGGAAGGAAGGGTTTATTATAGATAAAAGTAATTTTCCGTATAAGACCCACTATTTTGAATTACTAGCTATTGTTTGAAAATTAAAAGTTTCAAAGCAATATTAGCGTACATTTAAAAAAATTAAAATATAAATGTTTTTTTAAGAAAGTTTCTCGTAGCCTTTTTACTTAACTTGTATACATGTAACATTATTCATTTTTGGAGGCTTTCAATTTCCTAATAAAATAGATATCAAAATTAGAGAGATCAAAACTAAAATCCACATTAAAAAATAGAATAAATTATCAAAAATAAAATTTGAGAATTAACAACTTGAATCACTTTAAAGCATTGGTTCAATTATTTACAATTGAAAGTGTGTCAAAGGGCCTTTCTGCCCAATATTATCCTTACTAACTTCTTTTATTTTTGGTGTTGTTTTCAATCTTTTCTTTTATGTTGATAAATGTCATCTTAATTGGTGTACCGAAAATAAATCTTCTACAATATATATTACCAAAAATTATCTTGAATGCATAGTAAGTGTTGATGTCTAAAATTGGTATGATGATTCTGATGAATCTTAGCTTAGTTGTACCAAATATTATCAACCATAGATAATATAGAAAAGATATGAATTAGAACGGAAAGAGAGATAAAGAAATGGACAAATATTTTTTTACGTGGTTCAGCCCAATAAGGTGTCTACATTCACGGGTTCAATGCCACTAAGTGTTAGGGTTTGTGTACAAACTCTCAATGACTTTTCAAGGGTTTTGGAATAAATAGCTTTTCAGATGTCCCTAGCTGAGAGGTGTAGTGAGATATTTATAGCAAAGGGAATGAGAAGAGGTGAAATACCTTTATACCTTAGTTATTTACACCTTTACACTATAATTAACAGTTGTGTATTTTTTTCACGTGTATGTACATGGTGACTATTGAGATCCTCACGTGTGTCTGTTCACCTTGATGATTGATTCCTTAGGGTGGTCGACCAGTATGCCAACCAAAGGAGATTGCAAGGACAAAATTTCCAATTGCATCTTAATATAGTTTTGACTTTAACCCGGAATAAAACACGTTTGAGTCATAGGTCTATGTTTATTTGTCACGATCCCCCACAGATTATGATGTGTTGAAGACGTTGCGGTAAAGCTTCAAGGAATCAATAATGCTAAAGTTTAATTGGTGCAAGTTTATTCGTCTTCAAAGTTTAATTACATTTCGAGATCACTCAGGAATGAATGCATAATATTAATAAGACTCGGAATTAATTTTCATAAAGATCAAGATGTTATTGTTATTAAATAATTATTTTCTAACATGTTTTAAGTGTTTGAAACTGTTTAGAGTTCGTTTTAATCTGAGAAAGACGAATTAGAGTTTGTTTAAATTAAGAATATAATCTCGTGTGTCATTCAAATGAAAGACTGCATCGTTCAAACGACAGACTATGACGTTCAAGCAAGATGCCATGTCATTCGAACGACAGGTTATCTCGTTCGCGCGACAAGCCAAGTCGTTCGAAAGAACCACCGCCTTAAAAAATATATATAGGAGTGTTTCCTTCAGATTTCGAGAGTGTGCACTCTGCAAAAATAGTATACGAACCAGAGAGTTTCTATACACATGTTTACAAAGTTTTTTCAAGGTTAAAACATCCTTTGAGTTTCAAAAGATCCGAGTATCATTGGTATTGGTATATGTTGTGTGATCTTGTTTGCACTAAGAAGAAGTTTTCAACTGAAGAACAATTGTCGGTTTTGCGGTGAAGATTCGGTGGAGTCCGGTTTCAACATCATAGACGTTACAAGCTATATCGGTGGACATCGAGACATACGTGGACGCGTGTATTGTGGACAGGCATCAAGGAAGAATGTTACTTTCTGCGTAGGCACTGTGAGAGGAGTGGTTGAAGATCAGAGGAGCGTCAAGTCTCGTGGGTGGATCGAGTCGTTGAATAATACTACCATCTATCTTTGTAAAACTAGATTCATAGTGATTGTTTGGCTTGGGTCGCCCGAGGTTTTTTCCGTTTGTGATTCTCCTCGTACATCTGGCGTTGTGAGTATTCTTTACTTTATTTTACTTGCTTTAATCACCAGATGGATGTTTAGGATTAATCAAGATAAAATTTGGTTAAGTAAGAATTTCTTCACAACTTGGAGCCAATTAAAAAATTGGAAAAAGGGTTTTCACAAAAATAGAATTTGTTTTTGTCATCCTTAAAATACTTTCCGCATTAGAAATTAAAAGGGACCATCAAATTGGTATCATAGCAAGAAACATATTTTTATTGTGTTTGATCCCTTGTGTTTTTCGAGATGAATCTTGGAAGTTTTGAAAGTTTTCGTGCACCCGTTTTCGATAGCACAAATTATGCTTATTGGAAAATACGAATGAGAAGTGCTTTAAAATCTATTGATGAGTGTGTTTGATTTGCTGTTGAAAAGGCTTGGACACCACCAGTCGCACGATAAGGTGAGGCCACTAGTTTGAAACCCGTTGAGTATAATAGAATTATGACTTGTGAAACTTCAAAAGAGGCTTGTGATACACTTGCACTTACTCACGGGGGAACTAGCACGATTCGAGCGTTTAAGTTACAAAACCTCACTACACAGTTTGAGACAATTAAAATGTTAGATAGTGAGTCATTTGATGAGTTTTACTGTAGGTTGTCTACTATTGTCAACTCGTCATTTAACTTAGTTGAGAGGATTATTGACAACCGTGTCATAAAGAATATTTTGAGATCTTTGCCGAGTAGGTTTGATGCAAAAGTGAATGCTTTAAACTCCTTAAGAATGCTTGATTCGACGAAACTAGGAGAGATTGTAGGCGACTTATAAGCCTATGAACTCGATATGTTTACCTCCAAGCAAGTTCCTAAGAAAGAAAAGGGCATTGCTTTGAAAGCGTGGAAGGAGGAAACTAAAGTTTCGGATGACGATTCTGATTCCGAATTTTGAGGATGTCGCTTTGTTGGCTAAAAAATTCAAAAACAATTTTAAGTTTCATAAGCAATCGAAAGATGCCAAAAAGTTTGAGAAATTCAAGAACAACAAGGTTGAGTCCACCCTTAAAGACAAAAGTGATAAACTTAATAGGGTTGAGTTGGATAGGTGTTTTGGGTGCGAGGGGTATGGTCACAAAATTGTCGAATGTCCCTGTGGCCATCCCCGATCCTTGTCGCGCGATGGAGGATCCTCAGGTCCCGCGCGCCCCTCTCGAGAACGCTTCGATCGGCGTCATTTTGAGGTGAGGTGAAAGAATGTAGAGATATTAGAGTCGCCAGTCTATTTTACTCAAAACAGACAAAAGAAAAGGGGAAGCCATCCCGAAGGACAACATCCAAAGACATACTGGTGCATGCGAAACCAAAATGATTCGAGAAGGATCCGGAGGCTAAGTTACGAAATGGGAAGGTGTTAGGCACCCATTCCGCCCTTTCGATCTCTCATGGATTTTTATTATTTTACTTTTTATTTTCCCCGTGATATGTGTGCATGTGTACATATAGTGGAGATAGGAATCATCGACTTATACCATGGAAGAGGTAAAGCAAGTCATCCGTAGGAAGGTTTAAAAATAATATTAGAAAATAAGATTTACGCGATCATCCTTACGTTAATCGTTATGACGGAACGATAATGCACACGGAATGATACGCCACTAAGAACAAAAAATATATGTATATATATAGTGTAAGAGAATGGATGTTAGAGAAAATGGAAAATGAGAAAAAGTAAAGACTAGGACTCAAGTCTTGGGTATTACCCCAAAACGCCTACGTAGTCTATAGAGGCATCAAAGTCCACGTAGTTCGCATACAAAATGAGGGGTGGGTTTATCCCATAAATCCAACCGGGGAATCTCTTATTTGTGTGTATGTAGAAAAAGTGTTTTAGTTGTGAGGAAAGTGTAAGAAAAGTATGAGAATTCCCGTTTGGAATTTATGAGCAAACCCTTTTTTTCTTATTTTTTAGGTTTTTATTTATATGAAAATAAGAGATGTGCAATACTACTAAATAAAAAGTATATTAGGATGCGTGAGATGAGATAATAAAGGTACTAAGTAATAAAATAAGTTATTGCAATTTTATGAGAATTTAAGGAGAGAGTTGAGAAAATTGGACCTTCTTGAAGATCTTGAACTTGACCTTGAATGTTGGAGAGCAACCCTTAGACTTGGATGATGATGGAGAGTAGTTAATTCATCAAGTTTGATGAAAAAGATGATGAAAAGTGAATATTGGAAAGGGATTTGGGTGTAGAAATCACGCTGACTTCGAGAGAGGTTTTCAGGATTTGCTGAGAGTGATTTCTATCAGATCTGGGCTCCTCTTACAAGTGAGGTCAGGGCCTCCTTTTTATAAGCCCGGGGCATTATCGATCGGCATAGCCCTATTCCTATCATTAGGCAGGTGAGTTTAGGTACACTGCCGATAGGCAGGGTCTGGGACCTACCGTTTGGCAGTATTTTTCAGGCCTTTTTGGTAAATCGGCCGCAGAATGCAAATCGTTGATCAGAATTGTGCACGGGATGGACCGTTGGAATGGTAATTCAGAGACCTTCGAAAGTCCCTTGGATCTCTCCCAGGTTCAGGAGTTGACTTTGGTTCAAATATGGCTCGGAAGCATTCATCAATCCATTGGACGGGGAATTATCGGACGTAAACGGATCGTTCATCAGCATGGTAAGTCCGAATCGCGCACGGGGTGGACCGTTAGAAAGTTTAGGAGATGTACTTTGACATTCCAAAGAGTTTAATCTGGTTCGGGGATATGACTTTAGTCAACCAGGCCCTAGAAGCATTCGGTGACCTCTCGGAGTAAAACAGATCATTCGTCCGTACCGTAAGTCAGAATCACGCACGGAGCGAACCGTTGGAAAGGGGATTCAGTGCCCTTCGAATATTCATTTAGTCTCAGTCAAGTTGAAGAGTTAACCTAGGTCAAATAGAGCCCGAGAGCGCCCAGTGGCCTCCTGATTGAGTCTCGAGGGAAATGGGTCGTTCGTCCGCATGGTAAGTCAGAATCACGCACGGGATGGATCATCGGAAAGGGGTTTCAGTTCCCTTTGGAGATTCATTTAGCCTCGATCGAGCTGAAGACTTTGACTTTTGGTCAAACGGAGCCTGGGAGTGTTCGATGGCTTATAGGTCAGTACCCGGGGTATAACCCGACTTGGTAGTGAGGAAGGGAGGTGCTAGGGACCTAAGGAGAGTTTTAGGGGGTAACACAATGGGGCATCTACAGAGCCCCTCGACGGGTGAGTTTGGAATAAATAATAGCCGTCAAATAGACACCGCAAGATGCTTTGAAGGAGGATGACTAATTCAGAGGGTCGAGGCCGATTCTGAGGGCTTAAGTTGAGATGACCAATTTTGCGAGTCGAAGCCAATTCTGCAGACTTAAGTGGAGGTGACGATCCAGGACCGAGGTCAGTTCTGACCTAAGAGTGGTGACGACCAATGACCGAGGTCAATTCTGACCTAACTAAGTTGACGATCCAAGGTCGAGGTTAATTCTAACCTAAGAGAGGTGACGATCGAGGACCGAGATTAATTTCGACCTAACTAAGGTGACGATCTAAGACCGAGGTCAATTCTGACCTAATAGAGCTGACGACCGAGGATCGAGGTCAATTTTGATCTAACTAAGGTGACGATCCAAGATCGAGGTTAATTTTAACCTAAGAGAGGTGACGACCAAGGACCGAGGTCAATTTTGACCTAACTAAGGTGATGATACAAGACCGAGGTCAATTCTTACCTAAGAGAGGTGACGATCGAGGACCGAGGTCAATTATAACCTAACTAAGGTGACGATCCAAGATCGAGGTCAATTCTGACCTAAGAGAGGTGACAATTGAGGACCAACGTTAATTCTGACCTAACTAAGGTGATGATCCAAGACCGAGGTCAATTCTGACCTAAGAGAGGTGACAACCGAGGATCGAGGTCAATTCTGACCTAACTAAGGTGACGATCCAAAACCGAGGTCAATTCTGACCTAAGAGAGGTGACGACCGAGGAACGAGATCAATTCTGATCTAACTAAGGTGACGATCCAAGACCGGGGTCAATTCTGACCTAAGAGAGGATGAAGATTAGATTTTGGGTTTCGCTGGGGAATGAGCTGGGGAAAACGTAGTGTGTCCTTTGGAGACTTTGAAAATGACTTTCTGGAGTTTCGCTGGGGAAATAACCTCGTGATGTTGTTTTGAGCCTGGGAGTTGATTGTCGGGTAAGTGTTTGTGATCTGCAGAGGAGAGACGAGTTTGATGTCATAAACTTTACTAGGGAAGTGATTAGGTGGTCCAGGTGTTGGACGTATTGCTTGAGGAGGTTTGAGACCTTTAGAGATCCTCCGGGGGCGTCGCTGGGAGGAGTTTTACTTGGTTTTTTGCGAGTTTCGCTGGGGAAATGGGTGTTTCTCTTGATGGAGTGCGAAATTTTCTTTGTGAAAATGTTCTAAATCCTTCCTGGGATTTTGAGGATTTTTTTGAGAATTTTTCCGAATTTTCTAGTATTTTCTGGGAATTTTTATATGAAATTTCAAGAGGGTGCCGGTCAGCATGGTGCAGGGGGTGCCATTCGGCAGTGGCGTTGACTTTTGGACTGCCTCGGGAAGGTAAGGAGATAGTGTCGATCGGTGGGTGAGGGGTCAATGCCGATCGGCATGACGCTTAGCATCCTATATCAAAGGGGCGAATTCCCTTCATTTTTCACAGCTCTTTGCTTTCTTTCTTTCTGCGATTTTCCTCTGCAAATCATTTTAGCATTCCGATCTCTAAGAAATGGTCTTCTTTGTGAGCACTACAGTGCATAGAGAATGGTTGACTGTCGATGACAGGGCGAACATGGAGTGGAGGGTCAGGGCGCCTCTTGCTTTGGGGAGTGAGAACTCCTTTGATGCATTCAAGCCGGTTGCGGATGAGCGAACTTTGCTACGGGAGTCATCGCATCATCGGTCTTCTAAGGTGGTGAGCCCTAGCGGTTATGTAAGTAACATGACTTTTGGCAATCCTCTCTCTTTTTGTTGATGTTTTCTTTCTTGAATTTTGAAAAGGTTTCTCCTTTAAACAGTCTGATGTCTCTTTAAAGAACATGCGTGCCCGTGGGACGACGAGGCTTAAGGATGTCTGGGAGCATCTTCCACCCGTGGTGAGTTAGGTGGTATCATCAATAGGTTTTGGGAGGTTAGTGTCTACGTTGGATGAGACGCCTCGATCGACAGCGATCTTGTGTGCTTTGGGGGATAGATGGTGGGATACTACCCACACATTCCATTTCGGCTTTGGGGAGATGACAGTTACTCCCATAGACGTGTAGCAGCTATTGGGGCTAGATTGTGATGGAGAGCATATAGAGGTGGATCGCTCTTTGCGGGTAAGGCCGGAGGCAGTGTGTGCGACACTTGGTAACCTAGGGAGGATAGTCTCTGGGGATTCCATCCGGCTGTCTTTACTGAAGGATGTCCTGTTGGGTAGGGTGATCGATGTGGAGGACGGGCTGTAGGTGAGTCAGATGGCCCAGTTGTTCATTTTGTTGGTGCTGGGAGGCTTTATGGTGGCATCGAGCGGTGACGTCGTCCACTTGTGGTTCTTGCCGTACTTGAGGATGTTTTCGAACATCCCTCTCTATGATTGGGGGAGCTTGACTCTGGCGACCCTCTATTTTTCTTTGGATGCATTCAGCCGGTGCTGTCGATAAACTTTTACTGGAGCCACGTATCTCCTCGAGGTATCCTTTAATTTTGCACATTTTCCTTTCATGCATTCGTAATTTCCTTATGCATCTCTTTTTTTATTGTGAATTTTTGTCTTTGGCAGACGTGGTTCTATGAGGTGATTGGGTGCAATACCCAGCTGATCACTCTGAAAGACGAGACTATTGGGGACTTCTGTCGATTGTATCGATGGCGGAAGGCTAATCGACAGTCGAAGGGATCTCTCTCTCTGGAGGCAGTGCGTCAGGTCTTGAATGGCCTGACCAGTGGTAGGGTAAGACTCTTTCCTTTTTAGTCTTGGTTTTAGCATGTTCTGATTCTGTATTGACTTATGCTTGCTAGGGGATTTTCAGGTGACCTTTTATCCACGGGGGACAGCCATTTAGGATACAGGGGTCACCAGGGTGAACGCGCAGATGCAGCGCTTACTGGCGCATGTGTTTGTCCATTCTCAGTATCTCGGGGAGCGGGTGGTTTGAAAGATTGCTGAGGAGGAGGTGGTGGTGCCACCTGTGCAGCCTCCTATGTCCATGAGGTGGGAGCGGTTGATGCCGGAGGATGCAAGGATCGCGACGATGGTCGATGATTCCTACTTATTGTACACTGATACGGCTGCGTCGTATGACTATATGGACTTTGTGATGAGCTGGTTGATGGCGCCCAGCATATATGATGCCTTGCCTTTCCCTCCTGCGGGTTCGAGTCGGGCGGTGGGGTCCTCCCACAGCGGCGGTGGTCCGACGACGGCGACGAATTCAGAGGTTCCTTTCGTGCAATTGCACACTCCTTCGTGCATACAACATTCGGTGAGCTGATGGAGGGATGGTGCCTATGTTGCACCATCCTCTTACGATGGATTCGGAGGAGTTGGGTTTGAACGCGGAGGAGTTGGGTTTGAACGATGGATTCGAACTTGCTCTCTTTTGGTTCCTTTTCTGTTTTGATCCCTCTTTTGATACTAATTCTGCTTTTTACTTACAGCAAGTTCGGGTGTTCATTACTTGGCTGAGGGACATCAGAGACTGGATATCTTCAGTGACTGCCCATATTTTGGATGCGGTCCCGGTTCCTTCTTATTTGGTGTCGTATTCTTCATCTGATCGGGCTCGGTTAGCGGTGGTGCGTCGTCTTGCCATAGGGGAAAGAGAGAACGTCGCAGGGGTGGAAGCTCTTAGAGAGAGCAGTGAAGGGAGAGAGAGAGGATGTGGGTTTGGGATGATTACCTTTGTTTTTTTCTTTTCTTTTATTTCCTGCAAAATTTGATGTAACACAGAAGAACAAATATATATGCAATGCAATGGAGTTTTTTATTATCTTTTGTTAATGATGAATGAGTGAGTGTATGCACATGCGCTTTTTACTTTGCTACTGAGACCGTAAAAAGAGATGTTTTTGGGATTTTGAAGGAAAGTTAAAAATGGGAAATCTTATAGGGATTGAAGAGGATTTTTGAAATTCTGTTGCGAATATCAATTCATTTTTATTGGGTTTTTCTGATTTTTGACAAAAGAGGAAAAAGGAAAATTTCCAAGAGTAGGGGTTTGCCGATCGGCAAGCACCTTGTGCTGCCTATCAGCAGTCAAGTCCAGTCCCATCAATTCAAAGCTTTGATTAGTGCCCTCTTCAGCCTTTGGTACTTTGTGGGGTAGGATTCCCTCCGATTTCTGCAGGGATTGTGTCTCTTGTGAGAGTTTTCATGTATAAAAATAGTAGGGGTGGGGTGTTTCCCCCACACCTTCACATTCTTACTTACTTGCCTACTATCTCTTAGCCTTGCAAGATGGCTCTCCCTAGTAGCATTGAGTTTGCAAACTACCTCGAAGCCTTGGAAGCGATGTGCTCTTATAATGTCGACTATGATGCTTTCAACATACGTCGAGTTTATTTATGGCACAATCGTCCCATTGAGTGGAACATGCTGATGGCGGCGGTATAATTCTGGTACCCCGAAGACCATGTATTCCTCTTTGGGTTGGATGAAGTTTATCCTACCTACGAGGAATTTTCTGTCATGCTGGGGGTAAATCCCAGTGTTGCTGCGGCTTTACCCAAAATTTTGCCATTCTCCCAGGGATTTGCTGGCTGGGATTTTTCACATTTCGCCTTCGGCGGCTAGATCACTGGTTACTGGAGGAATGATTTCCCTCCCAGCAGTGTTACAGCCCGTGTATTTACAGGAAGCTCGCGATGCTGGATACGCTGGAGCCGTTGCTCTGGGCTTGGTTTCAAAACTACTGCTGGTGATTGGGGAACTGCTGGTGGATCCGCAACTTGCAGCCATTACTTCATGGATGTCATACCGTTGCAATCCTGCGGCGGTGATACTGACAGAGACCCTGAATGGTCTGGATGCCTAGCGAGAAGGTCGTTCTGGCTTCCTACATTAAAGCCCCGTGATGCTATTCATGTGGTTGTCTGAAAGACTCCGCCTGGTGACTCCTCCAGAATATCCTTTGTTGGTTGTACCCAATTTCTTTTCGCGTCACTTTTTCTATATTGGACTGGATATTGCGAGCTGTGAGAATTAGTTTGTGGAGCATAGGGCTCGGAATTTGTACTAGTCAATGCCTTGGTGGGGACAGATGCTGCCTGTTCTGAAGCTAGGAGAATACTCATATGTGCGGCTGGTTGGTCTCAGACAAACCTCTTTCTATTTCCCTTGGTGGATTCTGCGCTAATTTGGTTGGGCATAGGTCCTGACACCTCGGACACTAAATTTCTTTCTGGTAGAAGATTTGACCGAGCGTCTGTGTTTGCTGCTTGGCTCTCTATGGGAGCATCGGCGTCCGTCGACCCGTCCCTCTCAGTCTGTTGGGATAGTTTGGCATATCCCTGGGGGTTATATGAAGTTATTGTGGAGGAAAGTAGTTAGCAAGATGTTGGCAGTAGAGACTGGACATAAGTATTTTGTTTCTTTTGACACCATGGAAGGAGGTGTTGTAGTCTTTTCGAAGCTCGTTCGAGCCTATCGGTCCATGGAGTGTTTTCGACACTCTGTTTAGGCAGGGGAAAGTTGGGGACCCCAGGATGCAAATGATGATGACGGAGAAGGATCCTCTGGTAGTTGTGGGTAGGATGGTTTATTTTTTTTATGGGGAATAAATGTGGGGATTTTATTATGGCTTTCTAGGAAGGTGGGTGGAAGGGAGTTATCCGTTCCTTTTCTTATGTAATTTGTATCGTAATTTCTTATTAAGGAAATAAACAAGTTTATGATCATCTAGATGTGCCTTTGATGAGTTTGTGTTGTTTGAATTATCTATACCGATCGCTAAGGCATACATAATCCTTTTGTTTAAATATATGTTGGAATTGACTGTCATTTTCGGAGGTAAGAAAAGAATAGTATTTTGTGAAAAAAAACGTGCCATGCTCATGTAAGGGGTATGAGTTGTCTACGTACCTCTGGGGTTTTTGAAAGGTCTTAATTTGTTTGAAAACGATTTTTACAGAGGATCAGGCCCACGTAGTTCTGGGTAAGGGGAAATGAAGAGACCCCCCCTTTTTTTTAAGAATAAAAGGGGGATAAGAAGAGTCGTAGCGCACCGAGATTTCATACTAGAGGTAGAAATTCTTGAGACGGTCCAGGTTGAATGGACGGTCTATCTCTTCCCCATCCAAGTCGATGAGCAGAGTGGCACCGCCGGACAAGAACTTCTTGACAATGTAAGGGTCGTTCCAATTGAGCTTGAATTTCCCTCTGGGGTCCCAGATGGGTTCTATAATTTCTTTGAGGGCTAGGTCCCCTTCTCAGACATCGCGGCCCTTGACTCTCTTGTTGAATGAACGCGCTATTCGGCGATGGTACTGTAACACCCCGTATTTTTTAACTATTATTTTAATTAATTAATTGGAATTTTGAGGAAAAATAAATTTTTGAATTTAATAATTTTATTTGCTAAATATGTTGGTTATGATTTTTGAAGAATAGAACTTCAAGCAAAATTGAAATCGGATTTAAAATGGAGTTTTAATTGAATTTTTATTATATAGAAGAGTCCTCAAAACATAAAACTCTCTAAGAGTCCTCGGAGCATAAAACTCTCTAGAAAAAAAATATTTAAAAATATTGAACGGTCCGATCGAGCTGAATTTTTTTTTGTAGCTTCCTCTCATCTTCAGCTAATTCTTTGTAAAATTTCATCTAATTCCAACGGTCCGATCGTCCGAAATAAAATTTTTGGTGTTTGTATCTTATTAGAGTTCTATTAGGATTAGGTTTCCTAATGACTATATAATGACTCTAATTCGTGGGGGGACTTCTCATAATCACTTTTTCTCAAGTTTTTCACCAGATAACACTTTTAAAAATATTTTCTCTCAACCATAATCATCAACCTCCAACATAATCAAGGTTTTGTTGCCAGATTTGAAGGCTTATTTGGGGTTTAATCAAGATCGGTCGAAGAACACTTCTTTGCTAATTTTTTGAGAGGAATACAGATTTTCAACACAATCTTCACAGGCATGAATACTCTATTATTTTCCTTTAGTATTATGCATTTTAAGTGTCGCTAAAACACTCAATTACATGTTTGCTTAAAAATAATTAGTAACTTAATTAGAAAAAGTGGATACTAATTATGGGGCTGTTTTTATAAAATCTTTTAATCTGAATAATATTCATAACCCTTTGGGTATGTAGGATTCATGAGTGATTTTGGAGTTTATTGGTGTAGGTTGCATGTAGAAAAACCCTAACTTTAAAATAATTGACTTTTGGGTGCGTATAACTCATGTAATACATGTAGAGATAATAAAATTTGGTTTTTAATGTATATATGATGAAAACTTGGTATATTTAATTTAAAATAATTAAATGAGATTATTTGGGTATTGTTGACATTGTGATAATTAAATTAAAGATTTAATTGAATTGGACTATCATGCGCAGTTTTATACGTTGACTAATTATTCTTGTTGGTATGACTTGTTGATATTATTAAATATCATTGTGACGACGGGTTGTTGGGTATTATTTCTCTCCCTATATTTTAGAATTCCTTCTAGGAATGGGACTAGTGAGGAAAAATTATCACGGTTTTATTGAGTTGGGGGTGGGATGATTTTTATTACTTTATCGTCGTTACGCTAGTCTAGGTATGAGACTAGGTTATGATTTATGTTAGAAAATCCACCTATACATAGGTTAGGATGTATTGATAACTTGGGAACCCTTAGGTATGGGACTAAGGGGCATTTTGAGGATCTCACATCGATTAAAGGGTGGGGTGTTTATAAATTGAGAAATTGAGAACTAATACCTAAGATAATAAGACAGGTATTAAAATATATTGGCGACATAATCAGCGAGGGCCGACAGTTTAAACGGGTCAGCCGGCGTTTTATGTCGTGTCGTGTGTGGAACCTTATCAATCAGTGAGGGCCGACAGTTTAAACGGGCCAGCCGGCGTTTTGACAAGGGGATGTGTATTTTGGTGGAGAAATCACCCGAGGCGGGAGGACCGCTATAGTGAATTTTGGTGAATTATCACCCGAGGCGGGAGGACCGCTATAGTGAATTTTGGTGAATTATCACCCGAGGCGGGAGGACCGCTATAGTGAATTTTGGTGAATTATCACCCGAGGCGGGAGGACCGCCATACCTAATAATTATTGAAGTAAGAACATAAATAATTTAGAAATTTGATAAATTGGGTTAATTAATAAAAGGTGAACTCCGCGGGACTTGGGAATTTAAAATCATATTGGTGTGCCTTTATGAATGGGGATTTCTGGGGGTAGTTAGTGATTTATATTTATCGCGTTTAATTATCCCGTTTAATTTAAAATACTCTATTGTGATATTTATTGCGTATAATGCTACTGTCTGGATTCAAGGATCCTATTTGAGGGGAGTAGTGTGTATTCTTGCTCGGGGCTTTGGCTCTAACCCATGCGTTGACTAATATTTTTCAGGATGAGAATTGGAGAAGCTGCATAAGTTTATCGGAGTTATCATTTGGAGGAGCAACTGGAGTTATTCATTTTATGGCATAGTTTAGTTAGACTTTCCTTTTCAGTCAAATTATTATGAGACTTCATTTGAGTTTTATTGGGCCATTCGGTTCCAAAGTTGTTTAGAGGATTTCTGTTGGGATTATTCAGATTTTATTTAATCATTATTAGAGTATGGATTTCTTTTGGAGTTAGCATGTGATGGGTCTTTTAGCGCTTGGTTGTTTATGATCATTTGAGATTAATTTAATTATGTATCTTATGGACTGGTTTATTTATGTCTCATATCTGTCTCATGCTAAGAATGGTATTTTATTTACTCACGCCCGACTTAGTTTTGGTGGCGGCCGACGCTAGAATTAGGCGGGGTGTGACAAGTAACTTTGTATATGGTATAGTGTTGTTATTATCCTTTCTTCTAGAAGGGTCATCTCGTCATGACGGATTTGGCACCAGTCTTCTTCATTGACCTTGCTTTCAAGCATGACGTGTAATGAGGGTATTTCTAGCTCCACGGGTAGGACTGCTTCCATGCCGTAGACCAGAGAGTAAGGGGTATCCCCAATAGAGGTTCGAATTGAGGTTCCATAGCCCCAAAGGGCGTACGGGATCCTATCGACCCAATCCCGATAACTTTAGGTCATCTTACTGATGATGGCTTTGAGGTTCTTGTTGGCTGCTTCAACTGCACCATTGGTCTGAGGTCGGTAAGGGAAAGATTTGTGTCTCTGAATCCCATACTCATTGACCACTTCTGTAACATCTACCTCAAAATGTAACCCGTTATCTGATACTAACTTGTGCATGACCCCATATCGGCAGATGATGTTTTTCTTGATGAATTTGGCCACTTTCTTGGCGTTCAGTACTGCGTATGATTTCGCTTCAACCCATTTGGTGAAGTAATCGATGGAAACTAGGATGAACTCATGCCCGTTAGAAGCCTTCGGTGTAACCTTCCCTATAATGTCGATGCCCCAGGTGGAGAACGGCCAAGGAGAGGTCATGTTGTATAATTCGTGCAAAGGCAGATGCTGAAGGTTGGAGAATTGTTGGCATTTGGGGCATCTTCGGGCATAGGCGGTGTAATCCTGGGTCATAGTGGTCCAGTAGTAGCCCTGTTGGATGATATTCTTGGTAAGCATATGACCATTCATGTGGGGTCCACATTCCCCGCTGTGGATTTTCTACATTATCTTTTCAATGTCAGCCCCTGCGATGCAGTGTAGATAGGTTCCATCGAAGTTTCATTTGAGCAGTGCTTTATGACAGATGATGTACTGGGCGGCCAGTCTTCGGAGGGTTGCTCGATCTTTCTTATTGGAACCCTAGAGATACCTACCATGCTTGAGGAGGTGCCAAATATCATAATACTAATAATTGGCTAGCTCGAGATCTTCTGTAGTGACGAGCTCAATGTGGTAGCAGTGGGTTGGTTTGTCTTGCTTTTGAACAAGGAAGGGGGTTATTATTATTCCTTCAGTCACGTCGACCATGGAGGCCAGGGTAGCAAGGGCATCGTCTAGGTTATTTTTTGCTCGAGGTAGGTAATGGAAGGTGATATCTTGGAATTGGGAGGCTAGTTCTTCTAAGTGGGCATGGAAGGGTTGGAGTTTCTTGTCCTTGACTTTCCATTTTCTGAGCACTTAATCGATGATGAGGGCGGAATCCCCGTAGACATCTAGGCATTGAATACCTTTCTCGAGAGCAATGTTGAGGCCTACCATGCATGCCTCATATTCAGTCATGTTGTCGGTGCAAGGGAAATCCAACTTGATGGCGATGGGAGTGTGGGAGTCATCTGGGGTGATTAGGAGTATCCCAATTCCATGTCCCTTTTTGTTGGCAGCACCGTCAAAAAACATTTTCCATCGAAGGTTGTCTTGATCAATGCAAAAGATGTTTTCATCTGGGAATTCGGAGATTCAAACATCGTCTTCTTTTACGGGGTGATCAGCGAAGTAGTCAGATATGTCTCTTCCTTTAATGGATTTTTACGTGACGTACACGATATCAAACTCGGCCAAGAGCATCAACTATCGGGCCATTCGGCTGGATAAAGCGAGTTTCTCGAGCAGGTATTTGATGGGATCCATTCGGGATACAAGTTTGATGGGGAAGGCGAGCATGTAGTGTCGTAACTTTTGGGTGACCCAAACAAGTGCGACACACGCCTTTTCCAAAGTGATGTAGTTAACCTCATACCCAGCCAATTTGCGACTGGCATAGTAGATGGCTCTTTCTTTGCGAGAATCTTCATGGTACTGGGCTAGCAAAGCCCCAGCTGAAGTGTCGGTTATGGTTAGGTATAGGAGAAAGGGGAGACCAGGATGTGGTGGCATGATTACCGGGGGTTGGGTTAGATATTGTTTGATTCGGTCAAAAGCTTCTTGACAGGCCTCGTTCAAAACCTTACTTGAATCCTTTCGGAGGAGCTTGAATATAGGTTCGCAGATGGAGGTTAACTGGATGATGAACCGACTGATGTATTACAATTTCCCAAGGAAACCTCAGACTTCTTTCTCTGTTCAGGGAGATGGCATCTCAAGTATGGCCTTCAGCTTGGCGAGATCTTCTTCTATCCCTTTCTCACTGACCATGAATCCTAAGAGTTTTCCTTTTGTAATGCCAAAGACGCATTTTTGCAGATTAAGTCTCATATGATATTATCGCAGTCGTTCGAAGAACCTTCGGAGAGCAGGAACATGACCCTCTCTAGATTTGGACTTGATAATCATATCATCCACATAGACCTCAACTTCTTTGTGAATCAGATCGTGCAGGATGGTTGTGGCGGACCTCTGGTAGTTAGCCCCATCGTTCTTGAGACGAAATGGCATAACGGTGTAGTAAAAGGTTCCCCATGGGGTGATGAATGCTGTTTTTTCTTGGTGGTCTGGGTGCATTTTAATTTGGTTGTATCCGACAAACCCGTCGATGAAGGACTTGAGAGCATGACTGGTTGTGTTTTCCACGTTCATGTCGATATTGGGTAACGGATAATCACCCTTTGGAGAGGCTTTGTTCAAATCCTGATAGTCTACACACATCCAAAATTTTCCTCCTGATTTCGGCACGGGCACTATATTGGCTAGCCATGTAGGATATTCGATCACACAAATGAAGCCTATGTTCAACTGTTTGACCACCTCTTTTTTGACTTTGAGCGACCATTCGGTGCAGAGCTTTCTCAACTTTTGTTTGTCTGGCTTGTAATCTGAGAGAGTAGGAATCTCGTGCTGAGCTATTTCAGGATCAAGGCCGGGCATATCATCGTAGGACCATGCGAAGACATCTATAAATTCGTTTAGCAATTCTTCGAGTTGTGCACGCTCATGCTCATTGAGGGTAGCCCCTATCCTAATCTCGCGTAGTTGGCTACTAGAATCGAGGTTAATAACAACAATCTCTTCCTCATTAACTTGAACGTGGTTATGTTGTTTATTATTAACCTTATTTAGATCAGTTAAGAATTGTTCATTTGCAAAGTCATCATCATCAAAAGTTTGATAAGAATCCAAACAGTTAATGTAAGGCATAGCAAGATACTCAAAATCATCGTTTATTTCATTGATAGGAAAAACAGCACTGAGAACCTCGTCAAAAGTGGACTCGATTACATTTGAACAAGGGTAGACAATAGAAGAAGAAATAGGGTAAACATTAGGATTAAGGGAGATTTCAGCAGGCAGAACTGACACAACATGCCAGTTGAGGAGAGGTGTATCAGCAACTTTAATTAGGTGGGATGGATCCAGTGATGTAGTGCCCGAGTGAACCATGTAGAGTGTCAGCCCCAGTGTCTGTAAGTTGAAGGAATCTTTAGAGTCACTTTCCTCAGTCTCTTCGGTATCTTTGATGAGTGGTTGTACATGGTGTTGGGAACTCTCGTCCCATGGGTAGCTGTCTTGGAAGAAGATCTCCATTCCAGGCTTCATCTTCTTGTCTGTATGGTCATACCATGGTTCAGGGAACCCGTTAAAGGGGAAGTCCTCACCCTCTTTGATGAATCGACCATTCAATGAATCACCTGGGATAGTCTGAACGCAGTTTAGTCTCCTCTTTGATCGAGAGTGGCGGATCATTCTGAGCTATTGTTCTGATGGTTGATACCCCAAATCACAGGGGGGAAAGCCTTTTTTAGTTTAATTGGCTTAAGTATGCCTTGTTGTCTTTGTCCTAGCCCCAGTCCGGGCATAAAGTGCATGTTTCTGAACATCTGAATCACATTGACGTTTCTATGAGGGTCGTATTCCGAACAAACCCTTTCTTTGAAGTTATCCCTTGCTGGGAGTAGAAGTGGTTCAACTCGGAATCCTGATAGGAGCATATCATTTGACTTGTGTTGTATCTCAAGGATTGGACTGCTGGTACTTGCACTATCGGCATTATCATCATCGCCCAAGATGGTAATGACCCGTTCGCCGATAGAGAACTTTAATTTTTGATGGAGTGAGGAAGACACGCCCTTGATACTGTGGAGCCAAGGTCGTCCTAGCAATAGGTTGAAACAAGCTGGGATGTCAATAACTTGGAATTCAACGATAGGGTTTATAGGGCTAGCCCCTATTACAAGCTTTATGGATCCTATCACCTCCCGACGGGTGTTATCGTAGGCACGCACAATGGCGGAGGTTGGAGCGAGGTAGCTTTCTTTCAGTCCTAAACATTTGAAGGTTCTCAGTGGGCAGACATTCAGGGCGGATCCATTATCGATAAGAGAGAATGGCACAACCTTTCCTATAACTTCGACGGAGATGTTGAGTGCATGATTATGGTTTGGACCCATCTTGGGGATCTCCTCCTCGGAAAAGGATAGCATTCAGGGAGAGGTCAAGGATCTGACCAAATTTACTGCTTCTTCTGGTGTGGTAGAAGGATGAACTGTGGGTCCAGTGAGCAACTTGATCAAAGCATTTCTGTGTAGCTGAGAAGACATGAAAAGCCCCTATAGAGTGATGTTAGTTTGAGTTTTCTTCAATTGATCGAGGATCTTTATCTCCTCGAGGGTCATCTCTGGTATAGGAAGGTTTTCCACGCCCTCTCCCTTGTCATTGGCTGGTAGTGAGTTTGGGATCTGGTAATGCCTCCCTGATCTGGTCATGTGATTTACTGAAGAAGGGAAAAACATGAATCATGTTTCCTCATCGATCTCGGGTTGTTCTGCTACCTTATTTATTTCTCCGAGGAGTTCTTCAAATGATATTATTCCACATATGTTGACTACCGTGCCAGTTCTCTCTAAAGCTTTCTCTTCATTCGAATCTCTAAATTCTTCCCCCCATCCGGTGGCAATAATTTTGTCTTTCTGTGTAAAGACGATGCATTCCACAACTTCAACGGCTTCTTCATATAGGTCTTCCAAATCTGCGGGATGTGTAAGGGTGAAGGGACCAGGCGCCCTTGTAGCTTCAAAGCATCGAACAACTTGGTGATACTGAAAATGTTATTGGTTTGCCTGAATAATTCTGCCATAATCTGGACGATATCATCCAAGCTGACTTCATCGATTTGTACTACCCATCTATCTGATTCTCGAGCCCATTTTTGTGCTTCTAAGAATAGCGTACTAAACCTCTGGCAATCAATGACAATCTATGAGGGCAATTTCATCCCGAACTCTAGGAGTTGGTTTAACACTTCTGACAATTCCATACTTCCATTTTCAGAATGGGTACGGACACCGATGTATGCTCTGATAAGGAGTAACAGTGCCTGATCAGCGAGGCTAGTAGGGTATAGGAGGAAATATGGGCAAATTTAGAGAGATTTAGGAGAGTATATGGGTGTGATTTGAGTCGAGGGATCAAATTATGGGTTTTCTTCTAAGAAGATGGCATTGGTATGATTTAGAAGTGGATTGTGGGTAGTGTTTGGTTTAGGATTGGCTCGTGGGGCGATGATACCCCGCTCAATTAGACCTTGGATCATGTTTCGGAGGTGAAAGCATTGGTATGTGGTATGGCCAGCTATTTGGTGATAGGTACAATGGGCGTCTGCCTTGAAGTTTCTTGGGAGTGGATTTGGCAATGGGCGAGGATCCAATGGTTTGATAAGGTTTCAGCTTAGGAGGGCTTGATAGACTTTGGAGAGGGGAGCATGGATCTCGGTGTTTTCCTTTCAGATCGAGATAGGGTAACTTTATAGTGCCCATGATGTGGTTGGTTGAGAGATGTTGTTGATGGTTGAGACTGTAGCACTAGCAGACCTGTCATATTTTTTGGGGGTGAACTGTTCGGACACCTTCTTTGGGTCAACTTCTGTTTTGTCAAGACCTTCCTCGATTTTTACTCCTGCTTCTTTGAGAGCTCGAAAATGGGAATAGTATTATCCTCCCATCGTTGCTCGGATATGGGGTAAGAAGTTTTCCTTCACTAAGCTGACTTGTTCTTCCTCGGAAGGTCGATTGGTCATGGTTGCTGCTTTTTCCATCCATCCGGCGATGAAGTTACTGACTGATTCAACAGGGTTCTGTTTGAGCAACTCTAAATCACAGCAGGTGACCTCAAGCTCTTCATTATATTTGTACTGCGACATGAATTCTTGAGCCACATCTTCCCAGCTACGAATTCTAGATTCTTCGAGAGGCAAAAACCATCGGAGAGCCCTATCCTTCAGAGTTTGCTGAAACAATTATGCCATTACTTCTTCAGAAGCCCCTAGTAGAGTCATGGAACGGTGATAACTTCGGAGATGAACAATCGGGGGACCACTTCCTTTGAATTTCTCTATATTTGGCATCTTGAACTTCTCGGGTAATCTTGCTTTAGGATAAGGCGACATATGGGTGTAGTCCATGTAATTTCCTGAGATTCTGACTTGGGCTAACTTCTTGGTGAGCATCTTTAGGTCTTCTTTGACTTTTTTTAGCTCTTCTTCTTTCGGATCAATGATCATAGGCAAGTTAATCCCATGCTGGGCAAGATTTGGCATAGGAAGCTGGGCATGAGGTGGCCCATTGATAGGAGGGGCACGTGGAGCGTGCTGATACTCTTCGGGAATCTAGATGGTCTCAGGTGGATCCATAGCGCGAGGAAATAGGGCCTCAGGCTCTTGAGGAATGGGAACCTGATTTTTTTGCATCTCTCGAACCTCGATTTGGAGGTTGTCAATCTTGGACACAAGCTGAGCTAGAACTACCATCAGATCTGACTGCGCAACGGGTACTTGATTTGTGTTCTCCATGGAAAGCGGATGGATTTCGGACTCGGAAGGAGTAATAGGGGAACGAACAAAACTCCAGGGCGACTTGACTGAAGACCTAAACCAATAGGGAGCCAGGCCAAAGGTTTGCGATCGACCTGAGAAGGCGTAAAATGGGATTTATTTTTTAGAAAGAGGGATAATTTTTTTTTTGACATTTTTTTTTAGATTGAAAGACAAAGTATTTTTGGATTTTTGATAAAGAGAGGAGAAATATTTTTGGATTTTTGATAAGGAAATAAATGTTTTTGGATTTTTGATAAAGAAAAGAAAGGAATTTCCCCCTTTGGGGACGGTCTCAGCATGCTTATTATAATTATTATGTTTTCACTTGTATTAATTCTCCTAAATGCAAAATGAAATGCCGGACGGGACCCGAGCCTGGAAAAATTGGGTTTGTAATATATGCAAAGCTATGGCTGGACTTGTGACCAGGCTCATGGACAGGGTGCGCAAAAAATTCAGGCGACAGGCCGACCTGGAATTTTGGCAGAGTTTCGGGTAGAAACCGATAATCTAACATGTGTGTCCTAGTATTGACACCCATATGCGGGTATCCAATTGGTTTGGTGAATTGGAATGGCTTCTCCCCTTTGGCGTGACTTCCACGATATACGTCTTTCTTTTGTGGGCAATCGGTACGTGTGGACAAGCCATTTGATATATCTGAGTGTACGCGAATTGCCTCACCATATACCTCGTGGGGACGGTACGTGTGAGAGTGAATTAGATATACTCGGCGTACGTGAAAGAATTCCCTACGATATACCTCCCGTCATGACTTCGGTCAAGCGGTATGATGCGGAGGAACCGATGGACATACGTCGAAGGTACTTGGCCAATGGAAGGTGAGAGTCATATCACTTAGGCTAACTGCGACCTGCCAGATCAGCGCCCATCACGAAGTGACCCTCCAATTACTGGGTAAAATTTGGTCAATAGAAATGCTCTTTGGTGATGTCTTTTGAATCATGCATGATCCTCTTATTAGTATCTTATGAGAATGCCTTTCTTGATTATGCCAAACAGGGAGTAAAGTGAAAGTACCAATGGTACACTAAGTATGGATGGGGCATGCAATATGTGGATATATGTGACCCTAGGTGCACGTAGTGAGAAGTGTACATGGAGAATTTTCTACAAGTACGTGAATAGAAGCATAAGCATGGGATACACATGAGTAATAAAGGGGGAACATGAAAATAGGGGGAAAATATAAGCAAACATAACATCCATGTAACTAGAGTCTAGCCCTCAAAAGTAAACATATAATAGTACCCAGCAGAGTCTCCACTGTGTCCATCCCCGATCCTCGCCACGCGACGGAGGATCCTCAGGTCCTGCGCATCCCTCTCGGGAGAGCTTCAGCCGACGTCATTTTGAGGTGAGGTGAAAGAATGTAGAGATATTAGAGTCGCCAGTCTATTTTACTCAAAACAGATAAAAGAAAAGAGGAAGCCATCCCTAAGGATAGCATCCAAAGACATACTGGTGCATGCGAAACCAAAATGATTCGAGAAGGGTCCGGAGGCTAAGTTACGAAATGGGAAGGTGTTAAGCACCCATTCCGCCCTTTCGGTCTCTCATGGATTTTTGTTATTTTCCTTTTTATTTTCCCCGTGACATGTGTGCATGTGTATATATAGTGGAGATAGGAATCATCAACTTGTACCATGGAAGAGGTAAAGCGAGTCATCCGTAGGAAAGTTTAAAAATAATAATTAGAAAATAAGATTTACGTGATCATCCTCACGTTAATCGTTATGAGGGAACGATAATGCCCATATGTATATATATAGTGTAAGAGAATGGAGTTTAGAGAAAATGGAAAATGAGAGAAAAAGTAAAGACTAGGACTCGAGTCTCGAGTTTTATCTCGAAACGCCTACGTAGCCTATAGAGGCATCAAAGTCCATATAGTTCGCATACAAAATAAGGGGTGGGGTTTATCCCATAAATCCAATCGGGGATTCTCTTATTTGTGTGTGTGTGTGTGTGTGTGTGTTAAAAAGTGTTTTAGTTGTGAGGGAAGTGTAAGAAAAGTATGAGAATTCCCGTTTGGAATTTATGAGCAAACCCTCTTTTTCTTATTTTTTGGGTTTTTATTTATATGAAAATAAGAGATGTGCAATACTACTAAATAAAAAGTATATTAGGATGTGTGAGATGAGATAATAAAGGTACTAAGTAATAAAACAAGTTATTGCAATTTTATGAGAATTTAAGGAGAGAGTTGAGAAAATTGGACCTTCTTGAAGATCTTGAGCTTGACCTTGAATGTTGGAGAGCAGCCCTTAGACTTGGATGATGATGGAGAGTAGTGAATTTATCAAGTTTGATGAAAAAGATGATGAAAAGTGAAGGTTGGAAAGGGATTTGAGTGTAGAAATCACGCTGACTTCGAGAGAGGTTTTCAGGATTTGTTGAGAGTGATTTCTATCAGATCTGGGCTCCTCTTACAAGTGAGGTCAGGGCCTCCTTTTTATAGGCTCGGGTCATTATCGATTGGCATAGCCCTATTCCTACCGTTCGACAGGTGAGTTTAGGCACACTACCAATAGGCAGGGTCTCGGACCTGCCGTTTGGCAGTATTTTTCAGGCCTTTTTGGTAAATCGATCGCATAACACAAATCATTGATCAGAATCATGCACGGGGTAAACTATTAAAAAGGTAATTCTGAGACCTTCGAAAGTCCCTTGGACCGCTCCCAGGTTCGGGAGTTGACTTTGGGTCAAATATGGCTCGGAAGCATTCGTTAGTCTATTGGACGGGGAACTGTCGGACATAAACGGATCGTTCGTTCGAATGGTAAGTCCGAATCGCACACGGGGTGGACCATTGGAAAGTTTAGGAGATGTAATTAGACATTCCAAAGAGTTTGATCTGGTTCGGGGAGTTGACTTTGGTCAACTGGGCCCTGGAAGCATTCGGTGACCTCTCAGAATAAAAGGGATCGTTTGTTCGTACCGTAAGTCATAATCACGAACAGATTGAACCATTGGAAAGGGAATTAAGTTATCTTATAATATTCATTCAGTCTCGGTCGAGATCAAGAGTTGACCTAGGTCAAACAGAGCCCGGGATCTCCCGGTGGCCTCTTAATTGAGTCTTGGGAGAAATGGGTCGTTCGTCCGCATGGTAAGTCGGAATCATGCACGAAAAGGACCGTTGGAAATGGGTTTTAGTGCCCTTCGGAGATTAATTCCGCCTCGATCGAGCTGAAGACTTTGAATTTTAGTCAAATGGAGCCTGGGAGTGCTCGATGGCTTATAGGTCAGTACCCGGGGTATGACCCGAGTTGGTAGTGATGAAAGGAGGTGCTAGGGACCTAAGGAGAGTTTTAGGGGGTAACAAAATGGGGTGTCTACAGTCCCAATAGACTTAAGAAAGATGGTAAGAAATCGTTAGCTTATAATGCTACCTTAAGTGATAGTGATACGAAAGAGGGAGAGAGTTCCCCCAATGAGAGCAAGTTTGTTGCTTTCTTGGCATGTAATATGAGCGACGATGATAAATCTTCCCACGAAGAATCTCAAGTGCATGACACGTTCGAGACAGGCCATTGAATCCCAAGTGAGTGAGGGTGAATTGAGTGAGGAAGAGGTGGTGGATGTGAAAGAGTTGCAAGTTGCATTTAATAAGTTGTATGCCGAGGCGGTAAAAGTGAAAAAGTCTAACTCTAAATTGCAAGTTGGGTTGAATGAGCGTGCCATAGAAAATAATGATGCCTTGATTGAGGATCTTAGCTAAGGAGACAAGAATCTTAGGGAGAATGTAGAGTACGTTGAGAAAGACAGAGACAGTCTTCGTGTTTTAATGGAGACTTTGAAAAAGGAGTGGCTAGATTTTGAGGAGTCTAGGCGTGTGCTTGAGTCTAGAATTTTGAGGTGGGAAGATAAGTTAAAATACTCGAGTAAGGTTAAGTTTGACTTGAAGTCTAGGTAAAAAAGGTTGGATAGGATGTTAGGAACCGTCCAAGTCAAAAGTGATTGGTGTGGTATAGGCTACGATGATAGTGTTCCTATTCCCAAAGTCACTACCAGTCGTGTTAGAGAGACCACTAGGAACGTGAGGAGAGGTCGATATTTTGGTAATCATTCCCTTAGTCTTACACTTTCACACATTACGGTAGGAAAGGTCACCTTAGACGTTTTTATTATGACCTTAGGAATGCTCCTAGGAAGTTTAGGAATAAAGTTATGTCGGTTCCCAAAACCCCCAGCTGTTATGTCACACCTACTTGGGTTAGGAAATCAAACTTAGAGGCTTTAGGACTAAAACTTCATGGTTCTCATTTGGTTGCACTTGATTTTTCCCATGCTAAATCTAAAGGTTGAGTGTGTTACGAAGTGCATCATTTTGTATTATATTTTCATTTATTGAGTCTTATTTGAAAAATACAAAAATATTTTATTTTTGAATTTTTTTGAGAAAATACAAAAAGATTTTGCATTTATTTGAGTCAAAATATGTTGAAAAAGACAAAAAGAATTTCGATTTGTTTTGTTTTTGAGTTTACATGCTTGATGTGTCATATTGGTGTCTTGGACCCCCTTCCTTTCATTATCCACGTGACTAGGACATTGGTCATAATTATTGATACTTAGAATGATCTTAACCATTGTATTATGCGGTAGTTTCTAAGTTGATATGCATTTTGATTCAACTATGTATATATGCCATCTTTTGCACACATGCACGAGTTTATATGGATGTTTGACATCTCTTGCATATTTGAGTTTAGTGAGACATTCTTATCTCAATTTTATCATCTATGTGTAAGTAGACATAAGGAGGAGGTGTGCATGTAAGAACCGTATACCGTGAGGATTAAAAGTGAAAAATGATGAGTGTTCACGGAAAAGGGCTGTGAGAGTGTAAAATAGACTTGTCGTGAAAGCCACCACTTAAAAGATCCCAAAAAATTGAAAGGCAATAAAAATATTCATATGCCAAAATTGGGCCAAAGTTGTTTATGTTCATTCAAAAGATAATAAGATATATTTGAGGGAGTTTGGATGGATAAATTAAACGGGTTTGCACCACGAATCCTAAGCATTGAAAAATCGTGTCAAGACGTTATTGTTTATAGAATCATTAAAATTTCGGATTTGTGTGCATGTTTGGCTGTTTAGTTCATTAAGCTCACACTTTAATTATCACATATGGCTAAAATAAAGTTTGATGATTTATCACTATCAATTAGAGCTTCCTGATCGTTTCGATGTATTAGAATTTTGATTCATTTATTGTAGTTCACGCCCATACATTCCATGTTCTTGTTTGAGCACAATGAGATTATGTTAGCATGTAACTTACTTTGTTTTTTTGCTTGAGTTTCCTGTTTTAACTACTGAAAAGGCACTGTTTTGGATCTGTCAGGCCCTTCCCGGTACTTTTTTATGGAAATTTTTTCACTAGGCAAAACTGTTTGATTTTCTGGGCATTCTGGGAAAGTTTTATTTTCTCATTCGAGCGAGAACTGACTTCATTTGAGAGAGTTATGTGTGTCGCGCGAAGCTGTCGTTCTAACGACAAGACTTCTCGTTCGAGCGACAACGAGTTTCGTTTGAGTGACCTGTTTGGTTTTATGTCTATCCCATTTCAGTACCCTACTGCATTTGTTCATATTTTTTGGTACTGCTGGGTTGCTTCTCAATTGATTGTTTATATGCCGATTCACATGATCACATATTTTATTGCGTAGGGTCGTTTAGTCACACCCACTTAGATTGTTGATTCATACTGTGTGATTTGATTGTTCACTAGCTACGGATTTGATATTGTTCATCATAATTAGTTGGTTGTCTTTGTTTACCTAGATACACTACATATTGGTATATCTCATGCTAGGTAGTTTATCTTTTCACCGGATTGTCTATTTGAGACAAAAAGGGGTTGAGATGTCTGTGATGTAGGGGGAGTTTTGTTGAGTTTCATAATTGTATTCATATTGGTATCATGCTTTACTCACTTAACAAATGATTTGGATTTGATTTTACATATTAGTTTTTATCATTTGTTCTTCCATACTTCACTGGGTATTTGTTTGTCTCATTTGTTTAGGTATTCTTAAAGATATTGAAGATTTCAGGTCTACATCACATTCAGATAGTCAGAGGCAGTTCATGCTTGTCGGTCCACATTTTTCTAGTCTTGTCCTGTAATTTTTTATTTTTTGGTTTATGGGATGGGAATTAGGCGTCATACAGCTTGACGGCCCTGCTTAGGCATTTTGTTGTTTGTTTTTTCCTGGAATAGTTAAAGGGGGAAATTTGTAAGGAATTTTTTTTCAATTGAGTCTTAATGTAGTTTTGACTTATTCTCGGAACAAAACACATTTAAGTCATAGGTCTATTTTTATTTGTCACGATCCCACACAGACTATGATGTGTTGAAGACGCTGCAAAAAAGCTTCAAGGAATCAATTATGCCGAAGTTTAATTAGTGTAAGTTTATTCGCCTTCAAAGTTTAATAGCATTTCGAGATCACTCAGGTATAAATGCCTAATATTAATGGGACTCAAAATTAATTTTCATAAATATAAGGATGTTATTTTTATTAAATAAATGTTTTCTAAAATGTTTTAAGTGTTTGAAACTGTTTAGAGTTCGTTTTAATCTGAGAAGGATGAATTAGAGTTAGTTTAAATTAGGAATCTAATCTCGCGCGCCGTTCAAACGACAGACTGCATCGTTCAAATGACAGACTATGTCGTCTAACCCAGATGCCACGTCGTTCGAACAACAAGTCATCTCATTCGCGCGACAAGCCTAGTCATTTGAAAGACCCACCGCCTTAAGAAAAATATATATAGGCATGTTTCCTTCAGATTTCGAGAGTGTGCATTATGCAAAAACAGTATACGAACTAGAGAGTTTCTGCACAAATGTTTACAAAGATTTTTCAAGGTTAAAACATCCTTTGAGTTTCAAAAGATCCGAGTATCATTGGTATATGTTCTGTGATATTGTTTGCAATAAGAAGAAGTTTTCAACTGAAGAAAAATTGTTGGTTTTGCGGTGAAGATTCGGTGGACTCCAGTTTCAACATCATAGACGTTACAAGCCATATCGGTGGACACCGAGACATATGTGAACGCATGTGTTGTGGACGAGCATTGTGGAAGAAGGTTACTTTTTGCGTGGTCACTGTGAGAGGAGTGGTTGAAGATCAGAGGAGCGTCAAGTCTTATGGTTGGATCGAGTCATTGAGTAACCGTTTGTCTTTGTAAAATCATATTCATAGTGATTGTGTGGATTGGATCGTCCAAGGTTTTCCCGTTTGTGATTTTTCTCGTACACCCGGCGTTGTGAGTATTGTTAACTTTATTTTACTTGCTTTAATCACCATATGGATGTTTAGGATTAATCAAGATAAAATTTGGTTAAGTTAGAATTTGTTCACAACTTGGAATGAATTAAAAAATTGGAAAAAAGGGTTTTCACTAAATAAGAATTTATTTTTCTCATCCTTAAAACACTTTCAGCATTAGAAATTAAAAGGGACCATCAAATTGGTATCAGATCTAGAAACATATTTTTATTGTCTTTGATCCCTTGTGTTTTTCGAGATGAATTTTGGAGGTTTTTGAAGTTTTCGTGCACCTGTTTTCGATGGCACAAATTATGCTTATTGGAAAATGCGAATGAGAAGTGCTTTAAGATCTATTGATGAGCGTGTTTAATTAGCTGTTGAAAAGGTTGAACACCACCAGTCGCACGAGAAGGTGAGGTCACTAGTTTGAAATCCGTTGAGTTATGGACTGATGTTGAACATAGGCTTGCATTATACAACTCTAAAGGTTTAAACGTAATTTCCTCACATGTCACACCAGAAGAGTATAATATAATTATGACTTGTGAAACTTCAAAAGAGGATTGGGATACACTTGCACTTAATCACGAGGGCAGTAGCACGGTTGGGGCGTCTAAGTTACAAAGCCTCATTACACAGTTTGAGACGATTAAAATGTTAGATATTGAGTCGTTTGATGAGTTTTACGCTAGGTTGTCAAATATTGTCAACTCGTAATTTAACTTAGGTGAGAGGATTCGTGACAATCGTGTCATAAAGAAAATTTTGAGATCTTTGTCGAGAAGGTTTGATGCAAAAGTGACTGTTTTAAACTCATTGGAAATGCTTGATTCAACGAAACTAAAAGAGATTATAGGTGACTTGCAAACCTATGAGATCTATATCTTTACCCCCAAGGAAGTGCCTAAGAGAGAAAATGGCATTGCTTTGAAAACCCGAAAGGAGGAAACTAAAGTTTCGAATGACGATTTCGATTTTAAATTTTGAGGATGTAGCCTTGTTGGGTAAAAAATTTCTTAAGTTTCAAAATCAATTGAAAGATGCCAAAAAGTTTGAGAAATTCAAGAACAACATGGTTGAGTCCACCCCTAAAGACAAAAGTGAGAAACTTAATAGGGTTGAGTGGGATAGGTGTTTTGGGTGAGAGGGGGATAGTCACGAAGTTGTCAAGTGTTCCACTGGACTTAAAAAATACGGCAAGAAATCGATAGCTTATAATGCCACCTTAAGTGATACTTATACGAAAGAGGGAGAGAGTTCTTCTAATGAGAGTAAGTTTGTTGCTTTCTTGGCATGTCATATGAGCGACGACGATAAATCTTCCCACGAAGATTCTCAAGTGTATGAAACTTTCGAGGCCGTTGAATCCCAAGTGAGTGAGTGTGAATTGAGTGAGGAAGAGGAGGTGGATGTGAAAGAGTTGCAAGTTTCATTTAATGAGTTGTATGTCGAAGCGGTAAAAGTGAAAAAGGCTAACTCTAAATTTCAAGCGAGGTTGAATGAGCGTGTCGTAGAAAATAATGATGCCTTGATTGAGGATCTTAGGGCATTAGAGAAAAAATCTTAGGGAGAAGCTAGAGTACGTTGAGAAAGAGAGAGATAGTCTTCGTGGTTTAATAGAGACTATGAAAAAGGAGTTGCTAGAGTTTGAGGAGTCTAGGCGTGTGCTTGAGTCTAGGAATCGTGAGTTGGAAGATAAGTTTAAATAATCGAGTAAGGTTATGTTTGACTTGGAGTCTAGGTCAAAAAGTTGGATAGGATGTTATGCACCGCCTAAGTCAAAAGTGATAGGTGTGGTATAGGCTACGACGATAGTGTTCGCATTCCAATACCAACCGTGTGAGAGAGCCCACTAGGAACGTGAGGAGAGGTCGATATTTTGGTAATCATTATGGACGTCTTTACACTTGCACACATTACGGTAGGGACGGTCACCTTAGACATTTTTTCTACGACCTTAGGAATGCTCCTAGGAAGTTTAGGAATAAAGTTTTGTCGGTTCCCAATAACCCGACCCGTTATGTCACACCTACTTAGGTTAGGAAATCGGACTTAGAGGCTTAAGGACTAAAACTTCATGGTTCTCATTAGGTTACACTTGATTTTTCCCGTGCTAAATAGAATGGTTGAGTGTGTTACCATGCGTATCATCTTGTATTATATTTTCATTTATTGAATCTTATTTGAAAAATAAAAAAAGATCTTGTTTTTGAAATTTTTTGAGAAAATACAAAAAGATTTGGCATTTATTTGAGTCAAAGTATGTTGAAAAGGCCAAAAAGAATTTTGGTTTGTTTTGTTTTGAGTTTACATGTTTGATGGGGCATATTGGTGTGCTTGGACCCCTTCCTTTCATTATCCATGTGTCTGGGACATTTGGTCATAATTATTGATACTTACAATGATCTTAACCGTTATATTATGGGGTTGTTTCGAAGTTAATTTTCATTTTTATTCGACTTTATATATATGCCATCTTTTGCACACATGCATGAGTTTATATGGATGTTTGACATCTCTTGCACATTTGAGTTAGGTGAGATGTTCTTATCTCAATTTTGTCATATATGTGTAAGTATACATAAGCAGGGGGTGTGCATGTAAAAACCGTTTACCGTGAGGATTAAAAGTGAAAAATGATGAGTGTTCACGGGAAAGGGCTGCGAGAGTGTAAAATAGACTCGTCGTGAAAGTCACCGTTTAACAGAGCTCAAAAAATTGAAACGCAATAAAAGGATTCATATGCCAAAATTGGGCCAAAGTTGTTTATGTTCATTCAAAAGATAATAAGATACATTTGAGGGAGTTTGGATGGATAAATTAAACGGGTTTGCATCACGAATCCTAAACGTTGAAAAATCGTGTCATGACACTATTATTTGTAGAATTGTCAAAATTCTGGATTTGTGTGCACGTTTGACTATTTAATTCATTAAGTTCACACTTTAATTGTCACATATGGATCAAATAAAGTTTGATGATTTAACTCTATCAATTAGAGCTTCTTGATCGTTTCGATGTGTTGGAATTATGATTCATTTGTTGTAGTTCATGCCCATACATTCCATGTTCCTGTTTGAGCAAATTGATACTATGTTAGCATGTAACTTACATTATTTTTTTCTTGGACGAGTTTTCTGTTTTAACTACTATAAAGGGACTGTTTTGGATCTCTCAAGTCCTTCCTGTTACTTTTTTATGGAAATCTTTTCACTGGGCAAAACTGTTTGATTTTCTAGGCATTCTGGGAAAGTTTCATTTTCTCATTCAAGAGAGAATCAATTTCGTTCGAGCGACCTATGTGTGTCGTGTGAAGCTGTCGTTATATTGACAAGACTTCTCGTTCGAGCGACAAGGAGTTTTGTTTGAGCGGCCTGTTTGGTTTTCTGTCTATTATCTTTCAATACCCCGTTGCATTTGTTATTATTTTTTAGTATTGCTAGGTTGCTTTTGAACTAATTGTTTATATGCAGATTCACAGGATCACATCTTTTATTGCATAGGGTCGTTTAGTCACACGTTCTTAGATTATTGATTCATATTGTGTGATTTGGTTGTTCGCTATCTACGGATTTGATATTGTTCATCATAATTAGCTGGTTGTCTTTGTTTACCAAGATACGCTACATATTGGTATATCTCATGCCGGGTAGTTTATCTTTTCACCGGATTGTCTATTCGAGATAAAAAGGGCAAGAGATGTCTGTTATGTAAGGGGATTTTTTGTGAGTTTCATAATTGTATTCATATTGGTATCATGCTTTACTCACTTAACAAATGATTTGTGTAACACCCCGTATTTTTATTAATTAATTTAATTGATAAATTGGAAAATTCAAGAAAAATAAACTATTGAATTTTATATTTTTTTTATTGGTTAAATATGTTGGTTATGATTTTAGAAGAATAGAGCTTCAAGCGGAATTGAAATCGGAATTAAAATGGATTTTATATGAATTAAAAGTTTATCCCTTATAAATATTTTTAAGTCGAACTGTCAAAATAACTGGGCGATCGATCGATCGACCGACACCAAGGGTCGATCGATCGACCCCAACAGTTTTTGTGCGCTGCAATTCGTTTATTTTGACGAGTTTTGTTATTTTAAAACTCCTTAACCCTTATATATAAGTGTTATTTTGGGGCGAGGTTTTTAAAACTCATATTTTACCAACCCTAGAGCAGCAGACTCTTTCTTTGTTCATCATCTTCTACCTCAAAACCCTAGCCACCTTTAAAATTACTTTTCAAACTCAGTTTTGAAGGCCAAGACTAATCTTTCCCAAGTTAGTTCAAGAAGGTTTTTGATCTATTTTTTGAGAGGAACTCATATATCTAATCAGATTTTTCTCTAACTAATGACAGTCATGTTTACCCTATTCTTTTTCTTTAGTGTTATGTGTCTTGATTGTAGCCTCCATTAACCTCATGTTTTCTAAAATAAGTTATGAATATAATTATTAAAGAGATAAATTGCGGGACTATTTTGCATGAAAAATTAATGTTACCGAATACTTATAACTTTGTTGTTCTTTGGGTTGTGTTGGTGTAGTCGATTGTGTTATGGGTATGTGCATGTAGTGGAGCCCTTAGAAAGTAAATTTTGATATTTCATGTGATAACACTAGTTGAAATTAATTACTTGTGTTAGAAAATAATAACTATGATAGGGCTTGCATGTAGCTATTATTCTGAAAATCACAATATTTGTGTGTCCTTGATTTCCACTATTTAGATTAAAATTATTTAATTGAAAAATTAGTGTTGTTATGAATGTTACTATAAATTGTTAATTGTGCCACTTTATGGAAGTATTATAATTTTTGATATCTCGGGGATGTTGGGTATTGTAGGTAATTGGCTTTCACCCCTTGTTATAGTACACTTGTTAGGTATGGGACTAGTAAGTGGGCCTTAGTTACAATTTGTGCTAATTAGGTATGGGACTAGTTAGTGTGAGTCTATGCGGGTTATATAATTTGGGGTGGGGGATTATTTTCTATGTTATGCCATTATTAGGATAGTCTAGTATTGATGTCTATGTGGAGTGAAGCTTTTATAATCATCCTTTACTTAGGATAGGACGAATTTGTGTTTGGGACCCTTAGTTGGGACTAAGGGGTATTTTGAGGATTTTCACATCGTTGTTAAGGGTGGGGGAATATATTTGATTAATGAGTATAAGAAATTTTGGAAATTAATATCGCAGGAATAAAACGGATATTAAAATTTATTGGCGACATAATGTGTCTAGGGCCGACAGTTTAAACGGGTTAGAGGACGATTTATGTCGTGTCGTGTGCGGAACCTTGCCATATCGTGAGGATTGCAGGATAAAAATGGGTCAGACGGCAGACTTGACAAGGGGATGTGTGTGTGTGTGTGTGTGTGTGTGTGTGGAACCTTGTCATATCGCAAGGATCGCAGGATAAAAACGGATGGAGGACTTGACAAGGGGAGGTGTATGTTAGTAATTTATAATTGTGGTGGTTTTAATGAAATTTAATATTGTTGGGAATGTGGGTTAATTAAAATAATATTATTGTGGCACATTTTTAAAGAAACCTTGCGTGTAGTTAGAAATTTATTTTGGGGAATTAATAACCTTCGTAATTAAAATATTTTATTGTTATGGTCGATGTATATAACACTATTGTCTGGGTTCAGGGACCCTAATTGAGAAGAGTAGCCGATTTTCATGCTCGGGGCTTTGGCTCTGACACATGCGTTGATTAATCTTTTTCAGGATTTATTTGGGAGTTGTTGCAAGGGATTCATTGGAGATCTTTTGGAGGTGCATCAGGATTAATTTTATTGCTTTAGTAGTTATATTTCTCTTTCCATTTTGTCTTATTATTTATGAGACTACTTTTGAGGTTATTGGGCCTTTCGGTTCCAAAGTTGTTTTAAGATTTCAGTTGGATTTATTTATTGAATTATTGAGATATTAGGGGATCACATGTGATGGATTTTTTATCGCACTTGGGTGTTTTTATCAGTTGGATGTCATTTATATTTGGGTTTGATTAAAATAGTTTATCTTGTGGATTAAAGTTTTTATGTCTCATATCTCTCACATGCTAAGGATGATATTTAGTTTACTTACACCCGGCTTAGTTTTGGTGGCGGCCGATGCCAGAATTTAGCGGGGTGTGACAATTTGGATTTGATTTTACATATTGTCTTTTATTATCTGTTCTTCTATACTTCACGGGATATTTATTTGTCTCGTGTGTGTAGGTATGCTTAAAGATATTAGAGATATCAAGTATACATCACATTCATTCATTCAGAGACAGTTCATGATTGCCGATCCGTATTATTCTAGTCTTTTCCTGTAATTTTTTGTTTTGGGCTTTATGGAATGGGATTTAGGCGTCATACGACTTGATGGCTCGGCTTAGGTATTTCACTATTGGTTTTGTCCCGGAATAGTCAAAGGGGGAGATTTGTAAGGATAAAATTTCCAATTGAGTCTTAATGTAGTTTTGACTTATTCGAGGAACAAAACACGTTTGAGTCATAGGTCTATTTTTATTTGTCACGATCCCACACAAACTATGACGTGTTAAAGACGTTGCGACAAAGCTTCAAGTAATCAATTATGCCGAAGTTTAATTGGTGCAAGTGTATTCGTCTTCAAATTTTAATTACATTTCGAGATCACTCAGGTATAAATGCATAATATTAATGGGACTCGAAATTAATTTTCATAAAGATAAGGATGTCATTATTATTAAATAATTATTTTTTGAAATGTTTTAATTGTTTAAAACTGTTAAGAGTTCATTTTAATATGATAAAGACGAATTAAAGTTGCTTTAAATTAAGACTCTAATCTCGCGCGTCGTTCAAATGACAGACTATGTCGTTCAAGCGAGATGCCACGTGGTTCGAACGACAGGTCATATCGTTTGCATGACAATCCTAGTCGTTCGAATGAACCACCGCCTTAAAAAATATATATATAGGTGCGGTTCCTTCAGATTTTGAGAGTGTGCATTCTGTAAAAACAGTATACGAACCATAGAGTTTATATACACATGTTTACAAAGGTATTTCAAGGTTAAAAGATCCTTTGAGTTTCAAAATATCCGAGTATCATTGGTATATGTTATTTGATCTTGTTTACACTAAGAAAAAGTTTTCAACTGAAGAACAATTGCTAGTTTTTAGAGTCTGGTTTCAACATTGTAAATGTTACAAGCCATATCAGTGGACACCGAGACATACGTGGACGCATGTGTTTTGGACATGCATCGTGGAAGAAGGTTACTTTATGCATGGGCACTGTGAGAGGAGTGGTTGAAGATCAGAGGAGCATCAAGTCTCGTGGGTGGATCGAGTCGTTGAGTAAGACTACTGTTTGTCTTTGTAAAACAATGTTCATAGTGATTGTATGGCTTGGGTCGTCTGAGGTTTTTCCTGTTTGTGGTTTTTCTCGTACATCCGGTGTTGTGAGTATTGTTTACGTTATTTTACTTGATTTAATCACCAGATGGATATTTTGGATTAATCAAGATAAAATTTGGTTAAGTTCGAATTTGTTCACAACTTGGAGCGAATTAGAAAATTGGAAAAAAGTTTTTTCACAAAAATAGAATTTTTTCTTGTCATCCTTAAAGCACTTTTCGTATTTGAAATTAAAATGGACCATCAGTTAATAATAGAGACGACCATGTCTGTCTGCTGGATTGAGCCCACTGAATAAAATGATAGGTGTCACATTATTATTGGCCCACCTAGCTTTATTATTTTAGCTTACCACAAAATCCGCCAATAATTTATTCTTGATTGGAGTTAGTAGTGACTGAAAGGGTGGATTATTATTCATCAGGGTGTGTTCGGCTCTCGGAAGGCGTCTGGTCGACTTCCAATTTCGGGGAGTTTATAAATTTTTGAATTTCATTCCTTGAGTTAATTGAAATTTTGTAAACAACAACAAAAATAAGGAACTATTTGGGGGTACGTTGGTCATTAAATTATTGACATGTCATCGAATGATGAAGTGTCACGTACGTTTAATGATTTCACCCTAAATTTCAAACTCTTTTACAGCTTCTTAGGATTTTCTTTCGCCATTTGTGTGAGTTGTTCCTCACCGTCGTTTCGTTTTCACTATAAGAATCTTTCTCCTATTGTATTTATTTCATCTTTGTTGCAAAAAATGGTGTATAATGTTGACGAAAGTTCCTTGGTGGTTTTTAGAGCTACCCACAGACTCCCTAATTAGGTAAAAATAGAGTTGCTAACAGGTCCGTGTGACCTTTGTGCGTTGGATGAGGGCCATTGAATCCCCACTATTTTTATTGTTGAGTGTGGGGTTGTCTTTCCTCTTAATTGTCCATTTTTAGAGTTTTGTCAATATTTCGATGTGGTCCCATCTCAAGTGACCCCAAACACTTAAAGAGTGGTTAATGGAGTAAGACACATTATTGAGCGGTTTGGGACCAACATAGGAATAAAGGAGTTAATGTACTACTATAGTTGGGGAACTACTAACGAGAACAATTATTATCTCAAGATAAGATTTTCTAACGGAGCCTTTCTAATGAATTTGTTCAATTTCAATAAGAATTATTGGGATCATAGCTTGGTATTGAAAGATTGACAGTTTTCCCCTCTTTTTAAGGGTGAAGAATACATTGGGACTTGTTTCCCTCAGGAAGGCCAGGGCATAAGTCAACGTCCACATACTTATATAATTTTTACTATTTTTTTATCCTCTTTCTAATACTATTATTAATTGAATTTTCTTGTCTTTCTATGTTGTAAAGAAAAAGAATAAAGATATCTCTTGAGTCTTAGAGGTCAATTTTGTCAACCTGAAGATCATCTGGTCCATCCAACATAAGATCATAAAGCTCATCCTCGCTCTGCCTCTGTTTTTCTCGGCTACCACATCTCAATTACCTCTTTTGTTACTTGCCCAACTAAGGACATTTCAGTAGCCCCCGTCAATTTAGAACCTCTTCATTTTTTTTTATTGAATCTTAGTCCCTGCCACAAGCAGAAGGGAATTTCTTTGTCGAGGGAACTTCTTCATCATTTGAATCCATAGACCTTTATCTTATGCCGACCAATATCTTTTCATAAAAAATGATTAAGAGGAGGATTCCCAACCTTCTTTCTGGCTCCAAGTCCCCCCTTCCATTGAGAAGAAGTCTGATGTCGGGGTTTTAAGCATCCCATTGTGGTTGAAAGTTTTTCAGTAAAAAATTAGAAGCCCCAACTCAAGAGACTAAAGAGGTTTACAACCTCCACTCTAGAGTTGGCAGGGAAAAGTCAGGCCAACAAGGGTGAGGGTAGTGCCCAATCAAATACTATAAACCCAGGGCTTTCGTGCGGTCTAATTAGAGCGGGGGTTCTTTTGATCGTCGAGGATGCTGCTTCTTCTCTTCCTCGAACAAGGTTGGTCGAATGTGCCAATCATAATTTGGCTTTGATCAATATCACTTGATATTTTCATGTCATCATATATCACTATTGTTTGATAGTAATGCTTGTGAATGTTGATTTTTGTATTTCTTATTTTACTATAACTAACTATAGAGGATAAATGACAAACTGAAGAAATCCTCTATAGACGTGGAGGAATCTTTCAAAGGCATGGGTGAGTCCTTAGAGTCTGCAAAACGGGTTCACGAGGATGATAAGAAGAAGTCGACAAATATTATCAAGGATCTTGAAGTTAGAAAAATCCAAGCCAAGAAAGGTGTTGAAGATGCTGTGAAGAAAGCCGACCAGGCTGAGAAGGCTACGAAGGCGGCTGAGAAGGTTGTATAGGAGGCGAAGTTCCAAGTGTGAGAGCTGAAAGAAAATGACAAAAAAAGGATAATAAAAATGCCTATACTCGAGGGTGGTATAAGGCATTCTCAAATGCTACCATTCAAGTTGAGTATCTGAAGAATTCCTCCTTCACGGATGGCTGGGATGTAGCTCTGACCCATGACGGAACTACTATTGGCTCTGACTTGTTCCTCCAACACAATCCAAGCAAAACTCCACAAATTGAGTATGATGATGATGATAATGAAGAGGGGATAGTTGAGTCCTCTGTGCCCTAATAGAAGATAATGATGGTTGCCCGACCAGAAGAGGAGGTGACCCAAGACAAGAAGAAGGTGTAATCGATAGGACTTCATGTATTTTTTTTTCTTTATGAACTTTTAATGTAGTTTCTCCATTTCTTTGTTTGTAATACTCCTATAGTTCCAATGAAATTTCTCATTTTCCAGTCATGATGTTGTATAGTTTAGGGCACCCCTTTTCTTTCCTTACTTATGTAATATCATATTCGTTTCAGTTTAACTCTAGAAAGGCTAATTTAGTCGCTGTTGAAAGTGAACTTTTTAAAGGATTAGCCAAATATTTGGAGTTGGTCATAAAGATCCAGATGAAGAAGAGATGGAGGACTTGATCGGCTTGGGTGTTTCTGACCAAGCTAAGGAGGCTTATCTCAATTTGCAAAGGTTGTTCCACTAGGCAGTGGCGACCAACGCCTCTTACGATGAGATTATTATCGAACTTCATTAAGATTATAAGGATGCGATTGTTAGTTTATCGACTGACTACGAGAAAAAGTTATTGTTCTTCGGAGTGATAATGGGTATGATAAAAAAAACTACAAGACCTAGCTTCGGCATACTTCAAAAAAGAGTTTGTGTTATAATTAGATGTGAAGAGTACTTGGGAGGTAGCCAATCTTCTTGAGAAGGAAAATAATCAGTTGAGGGATGAATTGGAGGGCATTAAGAGGGTGACCACAACTGATCAGAGTAAAGGAGTCTCATTCTTAGAGTAGGAAAATGCTCGACTGATGGAGGAATCGAAGAAATTGAAGAAATCAAAGGGAGAAGCTCAATCTTCTCAACAATCGGTTATAGCTTGACCATCCACAGAAGAGGAGATGACTAAAAAGACACTAACCAAAACCAAGAAAGCCTCATAAATAATTAATTGGCTTCCATCAAGAGGTTAAATAAGAAATTTGATCACCTCACTTATCATTTTCACAAATAGCCTCACATGATATGGATGAATGGTTATGATGAGTTGTTGGCACACTTGGGTGATGAACATGAGCAAGCATGAGAGAAGGTTACAAGCGGGACTGGTCAAACGACCTTATAGTGATGAAGCTATCGAAGGAAGATAAACTTTTGTATTGTCTTGGCCCTGGATGTTTGGATCATCCTATCCCCCCTTTCAAGTTAGATACTTCTTGGATCCCTACGGACGCAATCCCGATCAGCATGATTAGGAAGTATCTTGAGGACTATGGCCTGCATGGATATAATGTTCTTAGTCGGCCTTTACATCTAAAGAATAGATCTAGTTCCAGCATCCAATCTAGGCTTAGGGATCTGAGCAAAACAGTCCTTCCTAATGCTTTGAATGTTCCTCCTTGTAAAATGGAGAATGCCTTGGGAAAATGTCCCGCTGATTAATATTCAGTTGTTGTTTTTCATTGTTGAATGTTTTCATGTAATGATACTGTGACATTTGGAGTATTTGAATAAATGCCTTGATTTTTTTACTATGTGATTGTGGCCTACCAGTAGTTTAGTCTTATAATTGTATGGTCAAGAATAAGCTGACTAATCTACCTTACTGGTTATCGATTTGGACGAACTTGTCTTGTCTTACCTTAGGTTATACTAACGTTCTTTTGTTTGTGGTCACCCAAATTAATCTTGTCGTTTTGACCAAGTCCCAGCGTTAGTTACCAATGGCGACCAAATATTTTAGGAATGTTTTTTAATTCAGTATGCTAAAATTTCTTATTGTTGACTTTAGGGAGTCATACATGAAGTTTTTATTCTTGGAATGTCTTATTCCTAAATTATCCAAGGACGAAGCCATACGTGAAATATTGTATTTTTTTATGTTTGGTTAAAATTTGTTATTTCAGATTGCTTTAGCTTAGGACATCTCCCACTCTAAAAAATACAAAAAAAGAGCAAAAACTCTTTTATGAAACTCGATATTTATTGAAAAATAGTTACAAGAAATAATAAGGGATTACATTCGTTGGATCAATGATAATATTTCCTCACATGCTTGGCATTCCACGGGTTTTTACACTGTTCTCCTTCTAGGATCTCAAGTCGATAAGTCCCTGGTCAAACTACTATGGAAATGCGGTATGGACCATGCCAATTTGGTTTTAGTTTATTTTTCTTTTTGAAGAACCTTCTTCAATACATAGTACTTTCTTTGAGATTATTCGGTTTAACCCTCATGTTATAGAATCGAGCAGTTATTTGTTGATATGCTGGCATGCGTAGTGACGCATGCTCTTCGACTTCCTTAACCAAATTAAATCCATCATTCACATGAGAACTCTCTTATAGGAGTTGTAATTGAGTACTCAAACTAATTTCAGTGGGGACTATAACATCAGCCTCAAATGCTAACATGTAGGGTGTTTCACCAGTGGCAGTTCTCGACGAGGTCTGATAAGCCCATGTAGACTTGGATCTAGTTTCCCTTGGCATCATCCAACCTCTTCTTCATTCCATCGAGCAAATTATTATTTGTCACTTATGTCTACCCATTGTATTGCGGATGATTGGGAGAGGAATGCAACTTTTGGATTTTGGATTGAATACCGTAATCTTTAAACCGCTGGTTGTTAAATTGCATTCCATGGTCGGTGATGAAGGCATATGGCATCCCATAGCGGTAAATGATGCTCTTCCATATAAACTGGAAGACCTTATCATAAGGTATATCCACCAGAGGTTTTGCCTCCACCCACTTGGTGAAGTAATCTATCGCGATAATCCAATATTTGAATCTTCCACTTGTCTTCAGCAAGGGGCTGACCAGGTCAATTCTCCACTTGGCCAAAGGCTATGGGGATGTGATCGACGTGAGAGTTACTCGGTATGTCTTGTCAATTATAACATATATTTGGCATCTATCGTAATGCATTACATAAGTGGTACAATCTACTTTCATAGTGGGCCAATAAGTTGGAGGCCTTAAATTAAGTCAAATCTCTCTATCAGTGCTTTGTATTCCGCCTCACTATTAGAGGCCTTAAATTAGAATCTGAGTGCGTATTCCACATTTACGTCATTTGGTATGTTAATTATCAGGTTGGCTTCACTTCCAGAGGCACATTATGATCCGTCAACATACATCTTCCAAACTGGAGCTTCTTCCTTGAAATATGCTTCTGCCAAAATCCTATAATTGAACATATTTTGGCTCTGTTCTAAGTAGCAAGCGATTGTTTGCTTTTTATCCGATGCTTCGGGCATATCTTTATCCTAATTAGCTATACTTGTTATAAAGATATCTTTCAGATAAGTCTACTCGATTGGTTGAACTCTTGATCTCTCTTTCGAAGAAGTCTGCTCGACTAAATTTGCTGCTGAGCTCTCTTCTGTAGAATTCTGCTTGGAAGGTATTTCTTTGTAAGTGAACTCTTCTATGAAATCTGCTACTAATTGGCATTTTACTGCTGTTTAAGGCTCATAATGTATGTCATACTCTCCTAACTCCACAGCTCACTCCATTAATCTTCCTGATTTCTCGGGTTTATGAATGGTTTAACATAAGGGCAAATTCGTATAGACCATAATGATATGTGCTTGGAAGTATGGCTTTATTCTTCGAGAGGCTTCAATGAGGGCTAAGGATAGATTTTCTAGCCATGGGTAATGAATTTCGGCTCCTTTGTAAGCTTTTCTTGTGCAATAAATTTTATTTTGCACCTCATTTTCTAATTGAATCAATGACGAGCCAACTATTGACTCGGATATGGCAAGGTATAACTAGAGTTTATCTCCCACGAGCGGTCTTGAATGTAATGGTAGAGATCATATGTATTTCTCTAATTCCAGGAAGGAATTTTCACATTCTTCATTCCATTCAAAAGTCCTCCTTAACACCTTAAAGAAAGGGAGGCACCTATCACTAGCTCGTGAGACAAACCTATTGAGCATTGTTACTCTGCTAGTCAGCTTTTGCACTTCCTTCTTATTTGTAGAGGACTGCATATTTATCAATGCTTGAACTATTTCTTGTTTAGCCTCAAAACCTATATGATTTACTATGAATCTGAGTAACATTCCTTCCTCTATGGAAAATATACATTTTATCGGATTGAGCTTCATCTGGTGTTTCCCCAACTAGTCGAACGTCTGCCCTAGGTCTTTGATGTGTTCGATTACTTTCTTCCTCTTGGTGAGAAATTCATCCACATATACTTCAATATTTTTATTGATTTGTTCTTCAAAAACCATGTTCACTAACCTTTGGTATGTTGCTCTAGCATATTTCATCCCAAAAGGCATAATGTTGTTGCAGTATGTACTATGGCTAGTAATGAATGAGGTTATTTCTTTATCCTTTAGTTTCATATTAATTTGGTTATGCCTTGAGTACGCATCCATAAATCTGAGTAATTTATACCTTGTTGTAGCATCGACCAGTTGATCAATACTCAGCAAGGGATAATGGCCTTTTAGGCAAGCCTTGTAGAGGGAAAAATAATCCCAAAGGGTGATTTCATACAAAAATTATTGCAACACCAATTTTTATATGCGGAAGCTAATTAACCGATTTTATCTTTTTATCCTAAACATACATCTAAGGTGATAAAATAGATAACTCAATCAAGAGAAATAACTCATGCCAAGTTTCAAGAAAAAAAAACTTTCGGGTAAAACATTTTATTCACTTAGAAACTTGCGAGAGAGTCAACTTATAGACTACTTGATCCCCATAAGCATAACGTGCTATTCTTCAAAAATCTTTAAGGAAAAACTATGATCCTCGCAAGAATCACATGACCGCAATCCTCCAAATTAGCCTCAGCCTTCGTCTTTGGCAATGAATCCTGCAGATATCACAAATCAGTAATGGAAATCCTCTCCTCCAAGGTGTATGCAAGAGATACAAAACTTTCTAGGGTTCTAAACTAATTCACAAAAATAACACTCATGGATGTCTTTTTGTGAATGAAAACAATGTTTAAGAACACAAAACTTGAAGAACTTTTGCACCAGATATATAATAACATTTTCGTCAAAAGTCTTAAACAAAATAAACCACAAAATATGTACTTATAAAAAACTTGAGGCGTCGACGTCGTTTAAATGAGAACTGCATGTCGTTCGAACGAACTGGAGAAGCCATTTGAATGACTACATATCGCGACATGCAATGTCATTTGATCAAGAGATCGCGTGACATGTAAAGTTGTTCGAACGACTTTGAGTTGTCGTTTGAGCGACCAAAACGTCAAAAAATTTTATTTCCAAAACTCCGCCTACAGGTATCTCAAAAACATATTTTCAAAAAGTTAAAAGTCTCGTTCGTCTTTTTGATAAAAATTAAACCTCCCAAATATAATTCTATGAATTAATTCAAACTCTAAATTGTTTTATGCCTTTTGACATGCCGAAAAGTCTTCAAACTTGGAGATGCTTTCATCTTGATAATGTGTGACGATTTGTCACGGGATATGCCAAACTAGCCTAATGCTCTGCTATGAACAATGATGTAAAAAAATTTCTTACAAATCTCCCCCTTTGGCTATGCCGGTACAAAAAAATTAATTGTCCGAACACCAAAATAAAATCAAAATATCATATTACAAAGTTACTAATACCCTTCCCAACCCTAGAACGGAATGACATAAGTTTCTTTTTCTTCAAAACCTTTTTCTTCTTCCCTTTTGCAAACTTTGTCTTCATTCGTATGTCTTGAAATCCGCAAATAGTTACCTACACACATGATACAACAAATATATACCTTCGTGACCCATAGAGTTTGAAACAAAGTAAACATAAATAAATATTCTCCCCCATAATTCAAATTCATCAAAAACTCCATATTTTAATTTTCTGTCCCCCTTTGTTTTTTTATTGAAATAGACAAATATGCAAGGAAGTAGAAACAATCATGAATTACAGAGCATTACATCGAAGAAAATATATCATCACATAAAGATCTAAATCAAGCATGAGTAGTGATCATCTCAAAGGCAAAACAAATACCCACTATTTTTAAAAAATTTCAATTTTTTCAAAACAAAACAAATTTTACAAATATAACATGTAATACCTTATATAATATATCCAAAATATATCAAAGCAAATTCGGCACACATATATAAGTATAAACGACCACAAACCATGATACATAACACATAAGTCATACACACTAGCATAGTATCGATGTGTCCAAACATGTGGAATAACATGAATGGACGTGAACTAGTAACAGAAGAATTATAACCCAAACACTCAAATAAGTTCAAGAAGTTCTAATTGACCCCGAAACTTTATCAAACTAATCTTTATCCTTAAGTGACAAACAAAGTTGAACTTAATGACCAAAACAAGCACAATGCATACAAGCCTAGAATTTTAATGATTTTACAAATCAATAGCATCATAACAAAATAAACTTAACTGTGATACATTGTCATTATGCAAACCCGTTGATATATTTCCATCCAAACTCCCTCATAGATAACAAATCTTTTATTTTTCTTTTGAATGAATATATCAAACTAAACTAAATTGGCCCCTTTTTGGCATATTATTCCTTTTATTACCTTAATTTTTCTCGGGCTCTTTTCAAAAGGTGGCTTTCACGACGAGATTATTAATCTCTCGCAACCCTTTCCCGTGCACTCATATTTTCAATATTAAACAAAACCCTCATGGGCAATGGTTTTATATGCACAAATCCTTCATAGTCAGATAAACATGTAGATGACAAGATTGATAAGAGAACATCTCACCAAGATCAAATATACATCATGAAGTCAAAATCCAATAAGCTCATGAATGTGTGTGTATATAGGCATATACAAAGTCAAATCCATTAAGCAAATCAATGTCGAAACAACTCCATAAACATGGTTAAGATCAATCTAAGCATTTAAAGTCATAACCAAATGTCCTAGACACATGGAAATTGCATAGTGAATTTGATTCAAACACACCAATATGCCACACCAAATGTGTAAAACTAAAATACACAAAGAACTGAAAATCCTTTTGTTTAGATTATTTTTTTAAAAAAAAATAAAATTGTTTTGTATTTTTTAAAAAAATATATAAAATAAAAATATTTTTATATTTTTCAAACATGACTCAATAAAGGAAAATATAATACAAAAAGTACACACGTCATAACACTAGTAAACAATTATCATGAACCACAACTAGCGTATGACAAACAAAATCATGTAATCATTCATCGATATGAAATAACATGTGATGCATCATGTGCAAGCATGTGAGAATCAACCAATCTAACATTTAGCATCTCCAAAATGGATTTTCTAACCTAAATACGTGTATGCCCAACTCGGGGGGTTATGGGAACTGACGGAACACTACCTTTAAACTTCATAGGATCTCTTCGAAGATCGACACAAAAATGCCTAAGGTGACCTTTCCTACCACAATGTGAACTTGTGTAAACAGGAGGAATGTTACCTATGGGTTGACCTTTTCTAACATCCTTGGATTTGTTTGACCCTCTAAAATAAACAATAGTCTTGTCTTTGGCAACGGAAGCATTAGAATAAGATGAGTCAATACCATTACTATCACAACTACTTGAATCATTTAAATCATTTTTCAACATCAAAATTTTAGATTCAAGCAAAGAATTTGACTCTTACAATTTTAGGGACTCCTTCTTTAAATTATCAATAAAACCAAGAAGGTTATCTCGCTCACCCTCGATTAAAACAAATTTATCCATAAGAGTCTTCCCATGTGCCATAAAATCATTAATTAAAATATTTTCCTCAATGACACAAATAATAACCCTAGAATTTTTAAATTCCTCTTTTTTTTTTCTAAAAATAGGACTCTATCATCACTATTCTTTTTGCTCACTTTTAAGATACTGAAGTTATCAAACAAGGCAACAAATTGCTCACGACATATATCTCCTTGAATTTGAACCGTTTGCAAATATTCAACAATATTTTTAAAACGAGAATTTCTTTTGGAAAAATTCAAATTCAAATGAGAATCCATTGAGAGAAAACGAAATCAAGCACAAGAGAGAAGGATACACAATCAACTAAAAAGCAGGTAAACAAGATCAAACGCGATAAATTAGTGTAACCCGCTCTAATACTAGATTGAGAAAAATGGTATCATTAAAAAATACGTGAAAAATCAAGATCACTCGATAACTTAGAGCAACAGGCTCTGATATCAATTTGAAAAGGGAAAAATAATCCCAAAGGGTGATTTCACACAAAAATTATTGCAACGCCAATTTTTATACGTGGAAGCCAATTAACCGATTTTATCTTTTTATCCTAAATATACATATAAGGTGATAAAACAGATAAATGAATCAAGCAAAATAACTCAGGTCAAGTTATAGGAAAAAAAAACATTTCGGGTAAAACCTTTTATTCACTTAGAAACTTACAAGAGAGTCGACTTACAAACTACTTTATCCCCACAAGCATAACGCGCTATTCTTCAAAAATCTCTAAGTAACAACTATGATCCTCGGAAGAATCACATGACCGCAGTCCTACGAATTAGCCTCAGCCTTCGTCTTCAGCAATGAATCCCCATAGTTATCACAAATCAGCAATGGTGATCCTCTCCACCAAGGTGTATGCAAGAAATATAAAACTTTATAGGGTTATAAACTAATTCACAAGAATAATATTCAAGGATATCATTTTGTGAATTAAAATAATGTTTAGGAACACAAAACTTGAAGAAATTTTGCACCAGATATACAGTAACGTTTTCATCAAAAGTCTTAAACAAAATAAACCAAGAAATAGGTATTTATAAAAAACCTGAGGCGGCGGTAGCATTTGAACGAGAACTACATGTCGTTCGAACGAACTAGAGATATCGTTTGAACCACTAAATCTCGTGACATGCAATGTCGTTTGATTAGGAGATCACGCAACATTCATAGTCATTCTAACGACATTTAGTTATCGTTTGAGTGAATAAAACGTCAAAAAATTTATTTCCAAAACTCCGCCTACAGGTATCTCAAAAACATATTTTCGAAAAGTAAAAAGTCATGTTTGTCTTTTTGATAAAAATTAAACATCCCAAATACAATTCAATGAATTAATTCAAACTTTAAATCGTTTTATACCTTTTGGGATGCTAAGAAGTCTTCAAACTTGGAGATGATTTCATTCGGTTCTCCTTGATAATGCATGGCGATTTGTGACGGGATATGCCAAACTGGCCTAATGATATGCTATGAACAATGACAAAAAAATTGTTCTTACAAGCCTTGCTCAAATCTGTGAAATCAAAACACAAACGCCATTTATTGTTCTTCTTTTTACCATAACCACATTGTCCAACTTATCGGGGTAACTTACATCTTCAATCATCTTTGCTTTTTGTAACTTTTCCACTTGTTCGTGGATTGTCGTATTATTCTCGAGGCTAGAGACGTGTCATTTCTGCAAATTTGGTTTTGCGTCCTTGGCAGTGTTGAGCTCATGGCATATACACTTTAGATCAATCCTTATCATGTCTTTGTGATTCCAAGCGAATACATTTTTTTGCTGTTTGAGGAAATCCACTAATTCCTTCCTGATGGTAGGGTCCAGAGACGAGCTGATCATTTTTGTGTTATCTGGGTGTTTGTCACCTAGGACTATGGTCACCACTGCTTCAACAACTTGTCTTTTGACCAATTCGGCTTCCTTGTGAGGATCTATGGTCTCTATCTTATACGTGGTGGTGAGTTTCTTCAGTTACTATTGGTTGGTTGAAGTGTAATAGCATTCTTTGGCGTTAATTTAGTTTCCTGTGACAACGCGAACCCCATTATGTGTTGGGAACTTCAAGCATTGGTGTATGGTAGAGGGCATAAATTTAAACTTTTTTAGGCCAACCCCTCCTAGAATAATGTTGTAAGTTGAGATGATGTTCTTATCAAGTATGAAGAATTGAATCTTCAGCTCCGTCAACATCACCACCTACAATAAAATCACATACAAAAGATATCATTTTCAACTCACGCACGATTTCTTTGGGTCTCCTCAGATTATCTAGATCATCTTCGGCTTCATCCTTTCTTCCTTTTTTTCTTATCGTCTCCTCTTTTATAGGGAGATTTCTTTCATCTCTGGATTTCTTGCTCTCCCAAAATATCTGCTCTTCCATCTCTATCAATGAACTTGGATAGTTTTCCTCTTCGTATTAAGATTTCTATCTCATTCATTATGGCTATGTAATTATTCGTATTATGTACGTGGTCTTTATGGAATTTGTAGTACTTGAATTTATCCCTCCGATTTGGGGGATACTTCAGCTTCTCGATCCATATCAGATCCCTGTTCATCGAATTTCTACCAGAATGTGATGTACGTGAAGATGTCATTCTTTTTATGTTGGCTCAATTTTAAGACACGTTTTTTATATGCTCCTGTATTTTTTTTATTAAAACTTATTCTTTATAAACCTTAAATCATATTTTTTATTTCATATTTGTAATACCTTTTGAGTCTATTTTTAACTAAAATATTTTTTATATTCTGATTTTTGTCTTATTATATTTTTGAATGTTTAATTAATTTTTATGTTAGTTCTTTAGACACCCCATTCTAGGACCCCCTAGGTCCCTTCGTAGGTCCCTAGCCCCTACCCATTCCACACAAACTCTAGGTAATACTCCGAGTACCGATCTTAAGGTCATCGGGCACCCCCGAGCTCCATTTGACTCTGGTCAACTTCAACATCAGAGAAAAATCTCGATCAATCCTTAAAGGGATCTAAATCCCCTTTCCAACAGTCTGCCTCGTGCGTAAATCAACATAAATGTTCAGACGAATGACCCATTTAACTACCGAAAACCTATATTGAGGCCATTTGGGGCTCTCGAACTCCGCTTTGACTCCATTGTCAGCGTGAAATCTCAATGAAATATCTAAGGCCACTGAAACCCCTTTTCCAACAGTCCGCCCCTTCACAAAACGGCATAATCATTTGGACGAACGATCCGTTTTCCTCTGAAAATTGATTCGGATCCCACCGGGCACTCTCGGACTCCGTTTGAACAAATTCAACTCTTTATCTAAAATGATACTAAATGAAACTTTAAAGTTCATAGAATAACCTTTCCAACGGTCCATCTCGTGCGCGAATCAGACTTACGGTACACACAAATGACCCGTTTTACTCCGACATGTCACCCCGTGCTTTCGGGCCCCGATTGACCAAAATCAACTCTCTGAACTGCGAAAAAATATTTGGAACATCGAAGTAAATATCTTTAGAATTCCAATGATCTATCCCGTACGTGATTCGGACTTACGATTCAGAAAAACGGTTCATCGTTATCCGACGATCTCCTGTCCAAAGGACCCACGAGCGCTTCTGAGCCACATTTGACCCAAAGTCCAGTACCGAACCCGGGATCAGTCCAAAGGACTTTTGAAGGTCTATAAATTAACTTTCTAATGGTATGCCCCATGCACTATTCAGAACAACATATTACGTTCTACGACCATTTTTCAAGAAAAAACTACACGAACTGCCAATTGGCAGGTCCATTTCCCTTCCTATCGACAGTGTGTCTAGGATCACCTGCCGATAGGCAGGTCAAGTACAAGGCTAATCGGAACTACCCTAACCCTATAAAAGGAGATAACGATATCACTCCCAAGGAACCTGAAACCTAACACCTGAGATCCATCAGTATCAACAAACATTCTCCTTCAATCAACAAGTTTCCTTATGTGGAAATTTTTTCCACATATCACTCCCATTCTTTTTAAATCTAGAAGAATTTCTCCAACATTCTCCATTTTCAAGAAATATCACCACGAATCAAGGATTTGATCTCCAAGTCTTCAAAGAAGGTATAACTTTCTTCCTTCTAAATTTCTTTACTTTCATATTAGTTACATAAACCTTTAATTTTGTTCTTACTTTAGATCATCATACATATTCATCTTCATTATTTATTAGCATATCACACCCAAATTATTCTCTATAAAAAATCCAAAACCAATAAAAGAGGGTTATATTTGTAGATTCCAACGGGAATTTCCATCATACCTTTTCAAAACTAAACAAATCCTTTCTTACACACACATATCCTAAAAACCGTTCGAATATATGGGTTAAACCCCACCCTTATGTTGCATGCGAACTACGTGGACTTTGATGCATCTATAGGCTACACAGGCGTCTTGGGGTAAAACTCGAGACCCGAGTCCTATTTATCATTTATTCATATATCTCATTCCTCTTAGATAATATATATATATGTATATATATATTCTATCTTTTATATACATCGTCTTATCTAATATATATTGTCGTTTCATCATAACGATTAATATACCGATAGACGCGCATATAATACATTTTTAATTATAAGTAGTTTGGGAACATTCCTTAAATGACCTCATTCCATCTTTTCCATGATGCGAATTGAGCGATTCTAATCTCCTTTTATATATACACGCACACATATTTCACAGAGAAATTAAGGAAATAGTAACACAAGCCCATGAGAGATTGAAAGGGCAGAATGGTTACCTAACACCTTTCCATTCCGTAACTTAGCCTTCAAACCTCCGAACTATTGGTTTCGTATGCATCAGTTAGTCTTTAATGCCGTCTCTCGAGGCGGCAACATTTTCTTTTGTCGGTTTTGAGTAAAATAAACTGGCGACTCCATCTCTTTATATCACCCCACATTGACGATGGCCAAAGCATTCCCCTCCCCCTCCTTTCTTCAAACGGAGGAAGAGATAGGACGCGGTGCTCACTTCTCGGGATGGCCATAATGGCAACTCTGCTGGGGAATATTTTTTTGAGGGCTAGACTCTGTTTACATGGGTGTTATCATTTTCTTGTGTGCGTTTGTACTAGCATGTATGTTCCCCTTTTCTCCTCTATTATCATTTCTTGTATATATATTCACCTCATGCTTACATCACTCCTCACTCACACACTTATAGATATTCTTCATGTACATCTCACACCACTTACACATAGAATTACTAATATCCACATGTTGCACACACCACGTAGAATATCTATGCTTAGGTGTCATTGGCACACACCTCCACTTGTCACATATATCCATGTTCACACACCACTTGTAGTTGATCCATGCTTAGGTTCACTACCACACACTCACTTGTAAATAATTACACATCACACACTCTCCCATATCCATGCTTAGTATAATCCCCATGATTATTATAATCTCCATGCTAGATTTACTTACTTGTACATGCTTCTTAGTATATATGCCCATCATGAACAAATTACTCTCTCCATAATATACTTAATAATAATCATGCATTTTTTCACACTACATCACCCAGAGCATTGCTATTGACCAAATGATTAATCCTTACTGGGGGATCACTTCCTAATGGGCGCTGGTCTGGTAGGTCGAAAGTAGCCTAAGCGATATGACTCCCACCTTCCATTGGCCAAGCACCTTCGATGTATATCAAACGGTTCCCCCCGTATCGTACCGCTTGACTGAAGTCATGACAGGAGTTATATAACAGGGAGCTCGTTCATGTCTGTCGAGTATATCGAATTCTCTCTCACAGGTACTGTCTTTATGAGGTATATAGTGAGGCAATTCACATACACTCAAGTAATCAAATGGCTTGTCTACATGTACCGATTGCCCTAAAAAAGCAATACGTATGAAAAATCGAAATAAATGCGGTGTGTGATATCGATTTAAAATTATTAGCAAGTTTCCAATTAAATCTTATTTAATTAGAGTCTATTTTTAAACAAACTTAAATCTACATGTGTGCGTGTGTCAATCCATAAATAAATAAAGCATGGGACACAAATTTAAGGAAAAATACTCGAAGGGCAAAACCTTTTTATTTCTAGAACTCTAACAAGTTTATAAGACCATTGACTTACATACAATCTTGCTTTCTCCCACAAGAGTAGCGCACGGTGTCTTCGACAAACCTCCAAAGCAACGGCTAGAAACAAAACAACAATGGTTCGCACGCAGCTATACCACAAGGACCGCAGTCTTCTGGGTGTATGTTATCCTCCCCATAAAAGTAAACAACAACAAAGTATGTTCTTAAAACACCAAAACAATTCACTAAAGCATATGGGAGTTTTGTGAATTGAAAACCAAAAAGGGATTAAACCCTAAAAGGAAGAAGCCAAAAGAATTATGCTTTCGCAGTTTTTTTATTATGGAAAACGCTAAGACTTCTTAAAGAAAACGATACCATTTAATGAGTATTTATACAAAAACATGCTGCCTCAAAAAACAAACTCGTTCGAACGAGATAAGGATCTCGCGTGAACGAAGGACAAATGTCGTTTGAACGACATCGCGCGACATTGCCATGTTGTTCGAATGACGTACAAATGTCGTTTGAACGACTGTTGCGTCAAAAAATTAATATTTTAATGTCCGCTTCAATACTTAGAAAAAATACTCATTCTCAAATTTTGACAAAAAAGTCCGCTCCAACACTTACAAAATATTTTGTAAAAATATCCCAAAAGCTCTAAGTGAAACGTTAAGGTATTTAAAACATAACCTTACCAAAGTAAACTTTGCGGAGTCTTTTTGATGAAGAACTTGATTAATTCGGATCCATCTTTGATGCTTGAATATTATTGAAAGCTCTTTGACGGTGTAGCGGTATATGACATACAAAATTGATAACGGACTTATAAAAATATGTCCTTACAACGTATATCGTGGAAGTCATGCCAAAGGTGGGAACCCATTCCAATTAACCCAGCAATTGCATACCCTTATATAGGCATCAAACCTAGGGCACTCATATTTAGTTTGCCTGTTACCATCCGAAACTCTGCCGAAATCATGGGTCGGGTCAGCATGCCGCCCAAAATTTTGCCCAATTTCACTTTTTTCCAAAACGGGACCCTGTCCATGATCTTGGTAACAAGTCCAAACCATTTTATTTTACATATTTTTCTCAAACCCAATTTTTCCAAGCTCGGGTCACGTCTAGCATTTTTTTTGTATTTAGGCTAACTTAGTACAAATGGAAACATAATAAATAATAATCATGCTGGGATCGTTCCCTCATCTCCCCCTCATTTATCCTTATAAGTGTCAAAAACATTTTTCTTTCTTCATTTTTCAAAAATACCAAAAACAGTTTTCTTGTTTTTAGGAATCCAAAAAACGGTTTCCTTGCATTATCCAAAAAAAAATTCCAAATTTTTTTCCCTCCTCTTTCAAAATGTCAAAGCATTTTCACTTCTCTTTCATCTAAAATACCAAAAATATTTTTTTCTACTGTTCAAATAAAAAAGTTTTCCTTCTCTCCTTCAAAAATAAATCTAAACCCTTTTTCTCTCAGGTCGATCGCGTACCTGACTCTTGGCTTGTCTCCCTATTGGATTCGATCATCCGTCAAATCACCCTGAGGTCTCGTCAGTCCTCCCGGTATTCCCTCCGACTTAGGAATCCGTCTTCACCAACTCCCCATGGAGAACATTGATCAAGCACCAGTCGTACAACCTAATTTGATGTCGATTCTAATCCAGCTAACTACCAAGATTGGCAACCTTCAAACCAAGGTCCATGAGATGTAGCGAAACCAGGTCCTTATTCCTGAAGAGTTTGAGGTCCTTGTCCCTTGTGCTATGGTTCCACCTGCACCTGAACACATCTGAGTCCCTGAAGAGTACCAGCATGCTTCACATGACCCTCTTGCTAATGGGTCACCACCGGCCTAGCTCCCCATGTCCAACCTTGCTCAGCTTGGGTATAGCGTGCCAGTGCTAGTCGATCCGAAAGAGTAATAACTAAATAAGTTCAAAGAACACCTCAGGATGTTGACCAAGAAATTCGACCAAGTTCGAATCTCCGGGAATTACATGGACTACATCCACATATGTCCCTATCCCAAGGCAAGGATGTGAAAAAAATTCAAAATGCCCAACATTGAGAAGTTTGGGGGCAGTGGGACCCACTTGTTCATCTCCAAAGTTATCACTGAGCCATGATTCTCCTAGGTGCCTTCGAGGAAATAATGGCCCAGATGTTCCAGCAAAATCTGAAAGACAGTGCCCTCTTTTGGTTTCTATCCCTTGAAGAATCCAAAATCTACAGTTGGGAAGATGTGGCCCGTGAATTCATCTCATAGTACAAGTACAACGAAGAATTAGAAGTTATATGCCGTGATTTGGAACTCCTGAAGCAGAACTTGAGGGAAATGTTAGTAGCTTCATAGCGAGATGGAGAGAAAAACCAGCAACCATGACCAACCGACCTTTCGAAAAAGAGCAGGTCAGCATTGTGAAGAACTTTCTACCCCATGTTTGAGCAAAAATGGGAGAGAAATATCACCCTCATTTTAGAGCTCTTCGAGAATTCGAGGTAGAAATTAAAGAAGGTATCACTAAGATGGAAGTGGAACCAGAGAAAGTCTCAGGGAAGTTAACTCCGAGGAAGTATGATAATCCTGCCAGCACCGCAGTCTCAACCATCATCAACGTCTCACAACCCGCTACCTCATGGGCACCGAAAAGCCATCCCAACCCACTTAAAAAAGAATACACCGAGCTTCATGCTCCTCTTTACAAAGTCTATCAAGCCTTATGAAAAGGAAATCTCATCAAACCCATGGACCCTCGTCCACTACCAAACCCACTTACTAAAAATTTCAGACATGATGCCCATTTTGACTTCCACTAAAAAACCGACCAATGTTTTCATCTCCAAAATCTAATCCAAGGTCTAATTGATCGGGGAACCATTGCCCCACCAGCCAATCCAAATCCTAACACCACTCGCAATCCTCTTCCAAATCACATAAATGTTATCTTTCTAAAAGATGACCCAAAATTTGATCAATTCGCCCAAATCATACCCAGTAAATCACCCATCATACCCATACACTCACCCAAACCCCTAAAATTTTTCCCATCCTTTCTCCTACACCCTGCTGTCAATAAGGCTCTATCACTACTTATCGGGGCATGTATTGCTGTTCGCACCCACTCCGGAGGGAAAGACATGGAATTACCCACAGTACTGAACCAACTGCTAGAGTTCAGGCTGAAATTTCCCTCTGAAATAACTGTGGACTACCAAAGATTCAACACCCTATTTATGGAACCCTGGAGGTGGGAGAGAGAGAATCAAATGAATGGGTAGTTCCCGTTGAAGAATTCAGTCTGGACGATGCAGTATAGGTTATAGAAGACTTATTTCGATAGGCCGATGAAATTTATTGTATACCTGAATTGCTCGATGCTTTGAAACTACAAGGATAGTTGGTCCCATCACCTACACATTTGCCCGTTGAGTGGGAGGATTTGTATAAATAAGCCATGGAAGTTTTGGAATGCATCAACTTCGCCTAAGAAGATGACATCGTTGTCACCGATTGGGGGGACGAGTTTGACAGTTTAGACGAAGAACCAATCCAAGAAAAGCTCAACCAGATAATTAACGTCTATGGAATGATATCCTTTGAAGATCTATTGGGTGAAGTGAATAGAATAGTTGGAGAACCCTAAATATATGAAAAGACAGGATTTCTGTTCTTCCCCTCCTCTGTGAATCACATGACCAAATCCTAAATAAACTACAAGGGTCCGAAACCCTGGTCAACAATTATAGATAACGGAAATGGATTCGTCCAAGAGCTACATATACCAGAAATGACCATTGAGGAAAGAAAGATCCTCGATCAGCTGAAGATAACATCACCTTGTGGGTACTCTTCATGTCTTCCCAGTTACACCGGAATGCTCTTATCAAGATACTCATCAGGCGCACAGTTCCTCCTTCCACCACGCCGAAAGAAGCCGTAAATATAAGCAAACCCCTAACTTCAACCAGATTGCTCTCTTTCTCCGAAGAAGAAATCCCAAAGATCGGCCCTAACCACTATTATGCTCTCAATATTTCGGTCAAAGTGATGGGGAAAATAATTATGCTTTCGCTCATTGATAATGGATCAACACTGAATGTCTGTCAGTTAGGAACCCTCGGTTGCTTGGGTCTGGAGGTGAGTGACCTTGACCCGACTTTCGACGCCGTGCGTGATTATAACAACACCCGAAGAGTGGTGATAGGATCCATAAATCTTCAGTAGGGGTTATCCCTATAAATTCTATTATTGAATTCCAAATCATCGATATACCGACCTATTTCAACATTGTGTTGGGTTGACCATAGCTTTATCACATCAAAGAGGTCTCTTGATCTCTTTACTAGAAGTTGAAATTATTTACCGAAGGGCGAGTCATCACCATCTTTGGAGATGATGGTAACTCCGAGAATGCCAGCACCAATAATCTAATTCTAAAAATACAACAAGGGGTAAATGACATGCTGCTATCTGGATTTTGAGTGAAACCACTTATATTCCCGGTAGGGGAATATTTTAAAGAAAGGATATGTCCAGAACACAACCCACATAGTAACATCAACGCGATACAGATGTTCAAGAACATGCACTTCATACAGGGGTTGGGTCGAAGATAATAAGGAATACTAGAGCCCATAGTTTTGAAGAAGGCCTTTCCTCCATGCGACCTAGGTTATCAGTCGACACCCAAAGAATTTAGAGTTCTCAGTCAACCCCAGTTGAAGACAAGGCTAGAAAAGGCTGATAAAGTATCAGTGGACTCCTTGAATGGGTGATTCATTAGAGAAGGTGAAGACTTCCCTTTTTGCATCTTTCTCGATCTATAAAATGATCATGTAGATAAGAAGATGGAGCCAAAAGTGGAGACCTTCTTCCAAGATAACTATCCAAGGGCCAAAAGTCCCCAGCACCATGTACAATCGCTCATTGAGAAGAATGTAACTGTTGCCAAAGATTCTGAAGCAAGTGACTCTGAGGGATCTTTTAATCTACAAACATGGGGGATGACACTCTGTATGATACACTTAGATGCCGCATCATCAGATCCGTCCGTCCTCATCAAAGCTGTTGATGCACACCTCTGTAACTGGAGTGTCGTACTAGTCCCTACTACTGAAATGCAACCCAACACAACTATTTATCCTATCTCTTCTACTCCTACTGTTCCTCCTCTCTCTGATATCAATGTAACCGAGGTCTCCTTCGATGAGGTTCTCAATGCTATTTTTCCTAAGAATGAAATAAATGAGGATTTTGAGTATCTTGTTGTACCTTACATTAATTTTCTTAATTCTAATCAAACTCTTGATGATGATAATTTTGCAAATGAATAATTATTAACCGATGTTAATAAAGTTAATCACAAATAATGTAACCGCATTCAAATTAATGATGATAAAACTGTTGTTATTAATCTCGGTTCTAGTAGCCAACTGTGCAAGATTAGGATAGGGTCCATCCTTGACGAGTATGAGTACGCGCAACTTAAAGAAGTACTGAAGGAATTTATGAACATCTTCATATGGTCTTATAGTGATATGTCCAGCATTGATCCAGAGATCGCTCAGCATGAGATTCCAACTTTACCAGAATGCAAACCGATCAAGCAAAAACTGTGAAAACTCCGCACCGAATGGTCTCTCAAGGTTAAGGATGAAGTGGTGAATAAATTAAACGTAGGCTTCATCAAGGTGGTCGAATATCCCATATGTTTAGCCAACATCGTGCCGGCACCAAAATTAGGAGGAAAGGTCTGCATGTGCATTGACTATCGAGACTTGAACAAAGATCTCCCAAAGATGATTACCCGATGCCCAATATCGACATGATTATGAATAACACCGCCAATCATGCTATGAAATCATTCGTTGATGGGTTTATCAGATATAACCAGATCAAGATGCACGCACCCTGATCATCAAGAGAAAATCGTATTCATCACCCCTTGGGGAACATTATGTTATACGATCATACCATTCGGGCTCAAGAACGCAGGGGCTACCTACCAATGGGCTACCACAACCATCTTCCATGATATGATATACAAAGAAGTTGAGCTTTACGTAGACGATTTGATCATCAAATCCAAGACTCAGGAAGATCATGCTCCGGCTCTCCAGCAGTTCTTTGAACGGTTGGGGTGATACCAAATGCATTTGAATCCCCAGAAATGCATCTTCGGCATCATTAAAAGAAAACTCTTAGGATTCATGGTTAACGAGAAAGTAATCGAGGCAGATCCTACCAAACTGAAAGGCATACTCAAAATTCCACCACCCCGGACGGAGCAAGAAGTATGGGGATTTTTGGAAAAATTACAGTATATCAGTCGGTTCATCAACCAGTTGACTTCAATTTATGAACCCATCTTCAAACTCCTTGGGAAGGATTCTACCAAAATTTGGAACGAAGCTTGTCAGGAAGCCTTTGATTGGACCAATACATATATAACCCATGCCACCGCAGCCTGTATCCCCTTACTCCTATACCTAACCGTAACGGACACTATAGTTGAGGATTTACTAGACAATTACCTTGAAGAATCCTGCAAATAAAGGGCCATCTACTATGCTAGACGCAAATTGATCGGGTATGGATTCAATTACACTGCCTTAGAGAAGGCACGTGTCTCCCCTGTCTAGGTCACTCAAAAGCTACGGCATTACATGATTTTTTTTACTATCAGGCTTATGTCCCGAATGGATCCTATCAAGGACCTGCTTATAAAACCTGCCCTATTAAGCCAAATTGAGCTATGGTTGATGTTGTTAGCCAAATTTGATATCATGTACGTCACGCAAAAGGCGATGAAAGGGACAACCATCTCTGACTACCTTACTGACTACCCTATGGAGGAAGCCGACATATGGATCTCTGAATTCCTAGATGAAAATATACTTTGCACCTCCCAAGAAGACCTCCGGTGGTAAATGTTCTTTAACAATGCTTCCAATAAGAAAGGTTACAACATTAGGATCCTCCTAATTTCCCCCGATGATTCTCACACCCCCATTGCCATTAAGCTAGATTTTCCCTGCACCAACAATATGATCGAGTATGAAGTATGCACGTTAGGTCTCAAAGTCCCTCTCCAGAAAGGTATCCAATGCCTCAACGTCTATGGAGACTCTGCCCTCGATATTGTCCATGTTCTAAGGAAGTGGAAAGTCAAAGACGAAAAGATCTTACCCTTCCACGCCCACCTTGAAGAGCTGGCCTCCCAGTTCTAAGATATCACCTTCCATTACCTACCCCGAGCGAGGAACAATTTTGCTAATGCACTGGCTGCCTTGGCCTCTTTGGTCGACATGCCCGAAAGAATAACGATGGCCCCCTTCCTAGTCTGGAAATAAGATAAACCAACCCATTGTTACCACATTAAGCTCATCAAAAAATAAGACTCCGACTTAGCCGAATGCTGGTACTATGATATTTGACGCCTCCTCAAGCATGGTAGGTACCCCCAATATGCTAACATGAAAGATCGTGGAACCCTCTGCAAACTAGTTACCCAGTAAATTGTTTGTGATAAAGCACTGTTCAAGAGAAACTTCAATGGAACCCACCTACACTACATCGCAGAGACTGACACCGAAGAAGTGATGTAGAAAATTTTACAGTGGGGAGTGCAAACCCCACATAAATTTCCATATGCTCCCCAAGAAGATCATCCGACAAGTTTATTATTGGACCACCATGGTTCAGGATTGCACCACCTATATTCGCAGATTCCTCAAATGCCAATAATTCTCCAATCTTCAGCACTTGCCTCCTTGGTAACTATACAACATGACCTCTCCCTGGTCGTTCTCCACCCGACATCATTGGAAAAGTCACACCCAAATCCTCCAACGGGTATGAGTTCATCCTAGTTGCCATTTATTACTTCACCAAATGGGTCAAAGTCGAGTCACATGAAGTGCTAAATGCCAAGAAGGTGGCGAAGTTTATCCGAAAGAATATTATCTATCAATACGGGGTCCCTCGTGAGCTCGTGTCAGATAATGGATTATACTTCGAAGTAGAAGTCACAAAACTAGTCGATGAGTACGGGATTCAGAGACACAAATCCTCTCCCTGATGACAACAAACCAAGGGTGCAGTTAAGCCGCCAATAAGAATCTCAAAGTAATCATCAGCAAGATGACCAAGAACTGCTGAGATTGGGCCGATTAGATCCCTTACACCCTCCAAGGATACTGCACTGCAGTCCGAATACCCATTGGGGATACCCCTTACTCTCTAGTATACGGCATGGAGTCAATCCAACATGTTGAGCTAGAGATACCTTCACTACGCGTCATGCAAGAAAGAAAAATCAATATAGAATACTGGCATCAAAGATATCTTGACAAGTTGTCACTCTTAGATGAAAAGAGGCTGAAATCTCTATATCACATTCAAGGGTACCATCTCCTTATAGCGCGGTCATTCAACCGAAGATTCAAGGACCGTGGTGTCCGAGAAGGGGACCTTGCCCTTAAAGAGATCATAGAACCCATCTGGGACCCCAGAGGGAAGTTCAAGCCAAATTGGAGCGGCCCCTATAATGTGGAAAAGATCCTGTCTCACCGACCTCGATAGAGAAAAGATGATGCGTCCAGTCAACTTGTACCATCTCAAGAAGTTCTACCCCTACTCCGAAATCTTTATGCACTACGACTCCTCTCATCCCCTTTATATTCTGAAAAAAAAAGTAAAAAATAAAAAATAAAAAATCTTTATTTCCTCCTACTCAGAACTACGTGGGGCCTGATCATCTAAAAAAACTTTTTTTTTTCAAAAACAAAACTTAAAAAAAATTTCAAATCCCCAGAGGTACGTAGGCAGCTCATACACTTTACATGGGCACGGTCCCCTTCTTTTTCACAAAATGCAATTTTTTTACCTCTGAGAACGATAGTTCATTTTATCATTTACATGAATAAAAGGATTATGTGCGCCTTAGCGATTAGTATAAATAATTCAAACGTAAAAACTCATCAAGAGGCACAACAAGGTGATTAAAATCCTTTTTTATTTCCATCTTAGGAAAATTTGGTACAAATTACATGAAATATCAGTGTAGGGATTTAAATAACCTCCCCCGCCAATTACTCCTAAAATTAAATAAGACAAATCTTCCATACTTATTCCAAACACAAATAAAGCAACCAAAAACTCCACAAATAAACACCAACCCTATCCGCAGCTGGAGGAAGAACCAACTCCAACATCATCTCCTCCATCTTGAGGACCCCAAGCTTCTCCCGACTGCATACTATACCGAAGGCGCTCCATGGAGTGATAAGCCCAGACCAACTTCGAAACAACCTACAAACTTCGTAGAAAAACTTGCCCCACCAAGTACCAATCAACTTAACAAAGTGAAATAAAAACCTTGAGATGATTGGACTGGACTGACCTGCCGATAGGCAGGACATAGTGTGATACCTCGCCCAATAAAATACCTAGTGATCTGTCCTATATCAAACTAAATAGGAACCTCATATGGTTCATTCTCAGCATCACTGTAGAAAACTAAATTAATTACTAATAGCCTAAAAGGCCTGGTGTCAAATTTTAAAATTTCTAATCTTTTTAACTTAGACGCACAAGTAAATCAATTCACACAGGAAAATAAACAACAAATAGAATGGATAAATAAATAACCGATAACTCTCAGTAAACATAAATACAACCACATCGAATAGGCATAAACGTAAATGCGCGATGTAAAATAAAAGACAACGGTTGGGCAATATGCCCGAATATAACTTACAGTGCCTCCAATCTAGATCATTGGGAGAGAAGCATCTATTCAATTTCCTGCCAACATCCGTAGTTGCGGCAACAACGTCTGATTCAAAAGAATTTCATCTAGGCGTCCCTGTGTCTGGACACCAAAAAAGTATAACAAAAAGGGGAAGAAAAGAAAAATTGATGCGGGTGAGAGCCCGAGTTCTGAAAAATATTTTAGCAAGTGCTTAAAATATTTTAATATTTAAATATGTTATTCTCCATATTTAAACTGGTGTCGCACTCACATGAGAAAACCCTCACCTCTAATTTAACTGTGCACAGCTATCGCATGTATTTTAACAACCCTAGTTATGCTACCCAGCCTAGCTAGTATCTCGCCAAAATTCAAAATATCATATGCTATCTCCACAACCCGCGTTTGTAATCTACTAAGCTTACACTATAATTCTCACTTATAAATCTCTCGATCCATATAAAATAACTTTCTCTAGTTATTACATAAGTCTTAACTTAGTGTTATCAATCTCGTATAATGAGCTCGCCTTATATACATATATCACATATATATTTTATTCCGGATTTTATACTCCCGGATAGTCAAGAAATCAACTCACCTTTATTTCCTTATTTTATCCCATATATATATATATATATAATACGCAATATACTATACACCTCCAGTATATCTATACTTCCTTCTTTATCTTAATCCATGCATATATATGTTTCCACATCTCATATATGTATATAATATAATATACACATCAAGTATATTAATACTTATATATAACATACTATATAAGTAAAATAACAATCCCCCGGAGCTATAACTCAATGGATGCAGTCTCTAGACTGCTATCATCTTCTAAGGAATCACTCACATTATCATCCTAGGTACCAGTGGTTGGACTCGCACACTGACTTGATAAAAACCAAATCACAACATATGGGAAGCGGTCATAATTCCTTACCGGAAATGAAAATGAAACATACCCACCACGTCTCACCCCTTATAAAAATCACACTGTACAATATCTGGACGACTATGACCTGGGGCTATACTCACCCTGCTCCTCAAGCCAGGTGATTCACCTACATCGCGCAATCTCCTATGATAGCACTAGAGGGGTGTGCTTCACATAAATATATCATTCACACACAAATATATTCATAATCATATTATATATATACTGTCTTTACACTCGTGTATATATATCATATCCGTCCATCATGCCTATCTCACTTGGCATTAGCCTATAATCTCAAATATATATATCAATCATGCACAAATATATTTAAAATCACATCATAACCTTATACCCGTAACACATTTTACTCTCATAGTCTCCGTGTGACTACGAAATTTGGGTATTTTCAATCACCCCGTAAATCGACATTAAATCCTTCTCTGCCCTGTCCCACTTTTCAACTCGTGGTAAAAACTTCAATGCTTTACCATCGCACTACCGGATTTACTAGCCTTAAATCGTAATATAACTTTCAGCTCACAGATAGAACTACATACAATAATGATGACTGAGGTACCAAACTCATGGACAAACATCTCCTCACTTCCAACGTCGCGCTAGGTTTCATGTGTGGGACGTCTCGCAAAGCAAAATCCAAACAAGGAACCCCCCGATACACTAACACCTAACAATATCGATCATGCAAATACGTTAGGCCCCTAGTCCATAACATGTACCCCTAAATTCCCACCTCTTGACGTAAGATCTATATCTCCTCGCGCAATCACATTTAAACAAGAGCCTACCGAAAAATGTCGGAACATCAAAATCCGTTACGCTAAGTTTCATGTGTGGGGTGTCTCGCAAAGCGAAATCGAAAAAAAGGAACCCTCCCGATACACTACTACCTAGCATTGTCGGAACATCGACATCCGTAACTATATATATATATATATATATATATATATATATATATATGTGTGTGTGTGTGTGTGTGTGTGTGTGTGTGTGTGTGTGTGTGTGTGTGTGTGTGTGTGTGTGTGTGTGCATGTGTGTGTCAACAGATTAGGCTATCCCTGCCTATACCATTTGCTTATGATACACTCGACACATTAATTCCTCCCGAGTTTTAGCTATTTACGTACAGCTCGCATTCTACTATCATCCTATTAACACATTAGGATTCACTCATACATCATCGACATATACATATAAAATAAGCATAAATATATATATATATATATATATATATATAGAGAGAGAGAGAGAGAGAGAGACCCATCGAAACATTTTACCAAGGGTCATTCGTCTCCAAACATTTCTCAGGTCTATACTCCGGATTTATTCCCACTAATCTCAAGGGTCATATTCTACTCATCTAGTCCTATAGAAGTCCTACTACTGTTTATAGGATCCCTTAATAATCATCCCTCAAAAGGAATTATTCTCTCATCCTTTTAGTCTAAGAATAATCTCTTAAAATTTAATAATAAAAAATGAACCAATCCGGTATCCCAAAAACGAACCTGTCCGACCAAAAATAAACTGATCCGACAACAGAAAACGAACAGGTTCGGTGCCCAAAAACGAACCGATCCGGTGGATAGAAAAATGAACCAACTAGGCTATCTGATCAGTTCGGGAGTTCATCTTCTTCAACTCCCAAAAATTCATCCTAAAATGCATCCAAGACAATTTCTATAGATTCTAACATCACCCAATACCATTAATGACATCTACTCACTTAAATATACCCAACACAACAGTTAATTTCATGCGATTCATCAATTTCTAAGAATTAAACCCTAATTCTTGAATTTACCAACTCCTTCAATTTCTCACCATAATTTACACCATTAACATGGATTTTAACTTAGATTTCATGTAGGATCGTTATATCATCAATATTATGAAATCTTTCCCAAAATCCCATTTTTTATCCAAGAATCCCAAATCCAAAATCATATAGTTTTTGACACCAACTATAATATGGATTTATAAACACACTACAAGAATTAAAGAAAGTTAAACACTTGCCTGGTTGGATAAATTCGACGACCTCATGCCGAGAATCCGCCGAAGTTAGCCTGAGCTCCTCTTTTTCTCCTCCCTTTTCTTCCTTCTTCCTTTATTTTCTTTCTTTTCTATCTCTCTTTATCCCGTTCCTTTTTAAGAGGGAAATAAGGGTTCTCCTCTTATTAATCCCAAAGTTGACTCGTATACACAATTGCGAGTCCCTACTAGTTCAAAAAGTTCCTGGAACCAAAACACTACCCCAAGTACTCTATTCTGACTATCTCGACCTTTCCAAGACCAACCATGCAATCGAAATTCCCATTCGAGTCACTTATCAAAGTTCACCTTTTTAAATCCAGTACAACTTCACACGTACTTCTTCGAGTAAAGTATTACTCATTGTCGCTTTGCCCAACCGCGACCTGATATAAACCTGTAAGAAAATATAGCCCACATCAATAATAATCCAACACTTTAAATTTTCAAATTAATAAATTACACTTACTTATGTAATTTAAATATCCATAAAGTATGGAGTATTACATACTTCTCCCCCCTTACAAAATAATTTCGTCCTCGAAATTTAGATACAGCCGGTACTAAAACTAAGGATCTTACAACACCACATCCCTTATACTCGAAATCAATCTTAAGGTAAGGCTCAATCACTATTGCCCTAGCATCACAGCAAGCTTATTCAACTTTCTTCATACGGATATACATCATCAGTCATAAGGTCACAACTCAATAATAGAACATCATACATTGTCCTTCTACCAAGGACATCCGAATAAAATGATCCTATAAGTCATTAGCTATGTTTCCTTAATAATATTGAAAAGACACACATCACTAAGTGCTAAATTCCAGTGTCCAATCCCCAAAACAAATCTCCCATCCTGAGAGAAATTCATAAAAATATTTTACCACTTATGTCAATCATTCAAATCTCGGCTCATGGCGACGTAACTTTTATGACAGTCAAAATCCACTCAAAATAGTTATGGTTTCCCCACTTTTATCAATGGACTGTAACTCTTGTCCAATCCCAAAAATCTACTTATCCGTTCACCTTTATCCAACTAGGGGGAGAATGGTCAGGGTTTTCCCACACAAAACCTTAGTAGGCACGTTATCCACAGCATACAGGCACGAGTGGCTACATATAGCTCTATCATAATATGCTTTTCTTAAATTACAAGTTAGGTCAGTTGCGGAAGTAAACTGACCGCAGTGACTCTAGAATCTCATTCATACCTTAATAGTCATCAATCACCTCTTGTATACTCTTCGGGTCATAGGTGACATGACTTGCCCAAAATAAAACATTACTCCCACTACTTCCCGAAAATCCCTATCGGAGGTGGGGTTCAAGGATCTCATCCTGACTTACAACCATATTGGGCGGCACCTTGCACCGATCACTCACCCTAGTAGAAGAATAATTTCTTCATCTTGGTCAATGTTTTCCACACATTCAAAGGAAGTCATAACCTTTTCCTGATGTTGGAAGCCTATCAATGAACTTTAGATATAAATCTCATCTCCCACGTCGCTAAAGGAGTAATATGACAACGCGCTCTTCTTATCACCAAATCCAGAGCGTTAAACGTAATAATGAACTAAATCGCTCCACTCAACAGTGGATCTATTATACCTCGAATCATATTAATAAAGTCCCTACCATACCAGAATGAAATATCTCAAGACAACCATACTCTGGTAGTCTCTATAATAATATAATCCAAATGAGCTCGACCCTCTCGCAGGTGAGGCATCGCCAAAACAACACATTCGACCCTAGAGCAGCAACCCCGATAGCCTTGCATTAACTTCCCACTATCATTTTAACCATTTCCATAAATCCATAACCAGGATAATATCATACTCATATAACACATCACTAAAATGAGTAATCGCAATACCACGGAATATACATATACATAATAATGTTATCGATATAACCACTAAACTTGTCTTACACGAATCTAGCATTACTGTGGCTCGGTCGTGTCACATAAGGCATACCTCATTCACCTGAGAATAAAACTCACATTTCCAACTTTCCAATCACCCTAGCTTCTCACATGGTTCACGAACATAACACGACATTATCTCCATCTGCATCAATCGTTCAAGTAGAATTTCCCACAAGTTCGGGCGACTATTATCGCGAGTCCATCACCCACTTAAGGACTCTCTTCTCCATTGTACCTATCTCATCGGGTACAAAGTTTTTTAGACAAGGTCTCTATCCATCCCTCCTGTGATAAGTTCAGAATTACCTTAACATATTCTTCTAAATAAAAGATGAAGGAACTTGCAGTCAAACGGTACCTATGATCCTTCCATTGGCATAATATTTCACTTTTCAAATGTGGTGATCTACTCACACCATGATAACTCTACTCCCACGAACTAAGAAAAAAATTTACCTCAATTTTCACTTATGGGTATACCACACTCAGCCATATGCCAAAGATTTGGATATCTAACTTACATTGGCTAACATGCACAATCTCCGCCTTTTCTAAAATTACAATGGCCGGTCCTCTTTAAAGACCCATCTGACTCTTTCCTATTTTGACTATGCTGGGTGAGTCTAGTTTGGCGCCACTTTTTGCTACAGCGGTACTTGAAAATATATAGTGCACCCTAGCAGTTGTTACAGCCCCATATTTTCTAGCAACACTAGGGGTGACCTCGACTACGATCATTGTTCCCAAAATATTCTTCAACTTCAACTGAGCCCTGCCTCCTGTAGCCTCCCCACGGCCTTTGTCATTCATCTATTCGTTGTTCGGCAGATGAACACACCCAAACGCAAATAAGATTCACTGAATATATACACTATAGCAGGATAACGAAATCTCATCATAGAAATCAATAATCCTAAACATAGGGCTTTATATCCAATAGAAGGCAACCCCAAAAGCGTAGTTCGTCTGCATAGATTCCTATGGACTCTAGAACCAGATGCTCTGATACCACCTGTGACACCCCGCCCAATAAAATGTCGGGTGATCAGTCCTATATCAAATTAAGCAGGAATCTCATGTGGTTCATTCTCAGGATCACTATCAAAAACCATACTAATTATTAATAACCTAATAGGCCTAGTGTCAAATTGTAAACTTTCTAATATTTTTAAATTAAATGCACAAGTAAATCCATTCACTCAGGAAAATAAATAACAAATATATTGGATAAATAAATAACCGATAACTCTCGATAAACATAAATACAACCATATCGAATAGGCGTAAACGAAAATGCACAATGTAAAATAAAAGACAACGGTTGGGCAATATGATCGAATATAACTTACAGTGCCTCTTATCTAGATCACAAGGAGAGAAGCGTCTATACAATTTCCTGCCAACATCCACAGCCGCGGTAGCAACGTCTGACTCGAAAGAATTTCATCCAGTCGTCCCTGTGTCTGGACACCAAAAAAGTATAACAAACAGGGGAAGAAAAGAAAAATAGATACGGGTCAGAGCCTGAGAATTGAAAAATATTTTAGCAAGTGCTTAACATACTTTAATATTTAAATATGTTATTCTCTATATTTAAACTGGTGTCGCACTCACATGAGATAATCCTCACCTCTCATCTAACAGTGCGCACCTATCGCATGTATTTTAACCATCCTAGTTACTCTACCCAACCTAGATAGTATCTCGCTAAAATTCAAAATACCATACGCTATCTCCACAACCCGCGTTTGTAATCTCATAAGATTACACCCGATCTTACACTAAAATTCTCACTTATAAATCTCTTGGTCCATATAAAATAACATTTTTTAGTTATTACACTAGTCTTAACTTAGTGTTATCAATTTCGTGTAGTATGCTCACCTTATATACCTATATCACATATATTTTATTCCGAATTTTATACTCCTGGATAGTCCAGAAATCAACTCACCTTTCTTTCCTTATTTTAGCCCATATATATATATATATATATATATATATATAATATGAAATATACTATACACTTCCAGTATATCTATACTTCCTTCTTTAGGATTAAAATAAAGAAGGAAGTATAGATATACTGGAGGTGTATAATATATTACATATTATATATATTTGAGATGTGAGTGTATATATATATACACACATCAAGTATATTGATGCTAATATATCACACACTATATAAGTAAAATAACCATCCATCAGAGCTAGAACTCAATGGATGCAGTCTCTAGAATGCTATCATGCTCCAGGGAATCACTGGCACTATCATCCTGGGTACCAGCGATCGGACTCTCACACTGACTTGGTAAAAATCAAATCACAACGTATGGAAAGTGGTCATAGTTCCACACCAGAAATGAGAACGAAACATACCCACAACGTCACACCCCTGATAAAAATCACATTGTACAATATCTGGATGACTATGACCTGGGGCTATACTCACCCTGCTCCTCAACCCAGGGGATTCACCCACATCGCGCAACCTCCCATGATAGCACTAGAGGGGTATGTTTAATATAAATATATCATTCATACACAGATATATTCATAATATCATATAATATATATATATCATATCCGGCTATCATGCCTATCTCACTTGGCATTAGCCTATAATCTCAAATATATATCAATCTTGCACATATATATTTAAAATAACATCAGAACCCTACACTCGTAACACATTTTACTCTCGTGGTCTCCTTATGACATCGACATTTGGGTATTTTCAATCACCTCTAAATCAACATTAAATCCTTCTCTTCCCTGTCCCACTTTTCAACTCGTGGTAAAAACTTCAATGCTTTACCATAGCACTACCGACTTTACCGGCCTTAAATCGTAATATAACTTTCAACTCACAGATAGAACTACATACAAAAATTATGACTAAGGTACCAAACTCATGGACAAATGACCGAACATCTTTCCACTTCTAACGTTGCGCTTCGTTTCGTGCGTGGGACGTCTCGCAGAGCGAAATCCAAACAAGGAACCCCTCGATACACTACCACCTAACATTATCGGCCATGAAAATTCGTTAGGCCCCTAGTCCATTACATGTACCCCTAAATTCCCGCCTCTTGACATAAGAGCTATATCTCCTCCCGCAATCACATTTAAACAAGAACCTACCGAATAATGTCGGAACATCAAAATTTGTTACGCTAAGTTTCATGCGTGGGGGGTCTCGCAAAGCGAAATCCAAACAAGGAACCCTCCCGATACACTACTTCCTAGCATTGTCTATATATATATATATATATATATATATATATATATATATATATATATATATATATATATATATATATATATATATATATATATATATATATATATATATATATATATCAACAGATTAGGCTATCCCTACCTATACCACTTGCTTATGATACACTCGACACATTAATTCCTCCCGCATTTTACTCGACAAATTAGTTCCTCCCGCATTGTAGCTATTTACGTCCATCTCTCATTCTACTATCATCCTATTCACACATTAGGATTCACTCATACATCATCAACATATATATATATAAAATACGCATAAATATATATATATATATAGACCCATCGAAACATTTTACCGAGGGTCACTCGTATCCAAACACTCCTCAGGCCTATCTACTCGTCTAGTCATATAGAAGTCCTACTACTGTTTATAGGATCCCTTAGTAATCATCCCTCAAAAGGAATTATTCTCTCATCCTTTTAGTCTAAGAAAAATCTCTTAAAATTTAATAATAAAAAATGAACCAATCCGGTATCCCAAAAACGAACCTGTCCGACCAAAAACAAACCGATCCGACCACAGAAAATGAACGGGTTCGGTGCCCAAAAACGAACCGATCCGGTGGACAGAAAAATGAACCAACCAGGCTATCTGATCAGTTCGGGAGTTCATCTTCTTCAACTCCCAAAAATTCATCCTAAAACGCATCCAAGACAATTTCTATAGATTCTAACATCACCCAAAACCATTAATGACATCTACTCACTTGAATATACCCAACAAAATAATTAATTTCATGGGATTCGTCAATTTCTAAGAATTAAACCCTAATTCTTGAATTTACCAACTCTTTCAATTTCTCACCATAATTTACACCATTAACATGAATTTTAACTTAGATTTCATGTAGGATCATTATCTCATCAAAATTATGAAATCTTTCCCCAAATCCCATTTTTTATCCAAGAATCCCAAACCCAAAATCATATAGTTTTTCACCCCAACTATAATATGGATTTATAAACACACTACAATAATTAAAGAAAGTTAAATACTTGCCTGGTTGGATAAATCCGATGACCTCATGCCGGGAATCAGCCGTAGTTGGCCCGAGCTCCTCTTTTTCTCCTCCATTTTCTTCCTTCTTCCTTTCTTTTCTTTATCTCTTTCTCCCATTCCTTTTTAAGAAGAAAATAAGGGTTCTCCTCTTATTAAACCCAAAGTGGACTCGTATACAGAATTGCGAATCCCTACTAGTCCAAAAAATTCTCGAAACCCAACACTACCCCCGGGTACTGTATTATGACTCTCTCGACCCTTCTGAGATCAACCATCCACTCGAAATTCCCATTGGAGTCACTTATCAAAATTCACCTTTTTAAATCCAGTACAACTTCACATGCACTTCTCCGAGTAAAATATTACTCCTTGTCGCTTTGCCCAACCGTGACCTGATATAAACTTGTAAGTATACATAGCACATATCAATAATAATCCAACACTTAAAATTTTCAAATTAATAAATTACACTAACTTATCTAATTTAAATATCCGTAAAAGTACGGGGTATTACACACAGGATATAACAATCGACATCAACCTATTTTTGGAAAGATTCCCTTTTCTTTTTTTATCATAGTAAAAAATTCAATTCCAAAAGAATTTGAAGTGTGTTCTCTACTTACATTTTTTTAAATAAAATCCTCTCTTAAAATCTAAGTGTCATTATAAGGTCTTAGGAGTAAAATAAAAGTGCATGTAGATTAAGATTTAAATATATAAATAAAATTTGCATATATATTGTGTTTCCATAACATATAATTGATTTATAGAAAAACGCAAAAACACCGGCTCAGCTCGGAACCCCCCCAAACATTCTCTCTCTTTCTCTAAGACCCCCCACTTCCATGGCTCACACGCTTGCCCCGGCGACAAACCGAGGAACCACCGCTACCAGAACCAGACCCCTCCTCATAAGAAGTAGAGAGTACCAAGCAAGAAGGTACCAGAACCACATCACGGATATGAGCAGTCACAAAGGACACCCGGTCCTAGATATCCCTCAGCCATGTGGTTAACCCATGGATTTGCTGCAAAAATAAGGGTAAAATTCATTAGGTTAAACTAGTAAATGCAACCCCAAAAAAGCAAAGTACAGAGTGAAAGAAAATAATCCGTCGCTCGAAGGACATCCTCCGTCAGCCCCAGTTCCTCTGGATCCACCTCATTAGGGCGATGCATCGCGCACACCGTTCCCATGCTGGATAATTTGTTGTTATAAGAGGGAGGTGAAAGATAGTGAAAGGGAACCTTCGACACTATCGCCGCTATCTCCGCCGTCGCCGCCGATGTCGATGCGCCACTTGCACTCTGGGCAGACCCCACTAGCCGACTCGAGCCTCTACCTGGAATTGGAGGAGGAGGAGGCATGTTCGCCACCTCGTAAATGCTGGTCGGCATCAGCCAACTCATCACAAAATCAATATAATCATACGTCGTCGTCGTATCGGTGTGTGACGAGTAGGGCTCACCAATCATCGTCGCCACCTTTGCATCCTTCGACATCTCCCGTACCCCCCACATATGCATCGGGGGCCTCGAAGGTGGCACCACCACCTCGTACTCCACCATATGGAAAACCACCCCCTCTCCCAAGTACCAAGAGTGGTCGAACTCATGCTCCAGTAGCCGACACATCTCCTCATGCCCCCTTGTCAGCCCCATGTCCTGAATAGTCATCCCCCAGGAGTAAAAGGTCACCTGTAAATCCCTAGCCAAGAGTTAGTACTCAAAGACATAAAAAAGAAAGGATTCTCAAGGAAAAGAAAAGAATTCAAAACCTGAGCGCTCGTCAGGTCATTCAAAACCTGACGCACAGCCTCCAAAGACATAGACTATCGGGATTATCGATTGGACTTCCTCCACCAGCACATCCTACATTAGTCCCCCACGAACTCATCCTTCAAACCTATCAAGTGGGCATGGTGCCCAATCACCTCATAAGACCACGCCTGCAAAAGATAAAGGGCTGATATTTAGCAAAAATGAATCAAGAAAATCGAAAAGAAAATATATGAAGGAAAATGCAAAAAAATAAAAATACCTCCAAAAGGTATGAGACCCCAATAAAAGTATACCGGCAGCATCAGCTGAATGCATCCAGAGAAGAATAAAGGGTCGCTAAAGTCAGGCTCCCCCAATCATACATAGGGATGTCCAAAAACACCCTAAAAAAGGTAAGAACCACAAACGAACCATGTCGCCACAAAAAATCCTCCTAAAAGCAACAAGATAAATAAGTGGGTTGTCTGTTGCACCTGCAGTCCATCAGTCTCATCTATCCGCCGAGTCAGAAGCATGTCCTTCAAAGGAGAAAGATGGAAAGAGTCCCCAGAGACTATACACCTCACATCACCTAATGCTGTTGTCAACGCCTTCAGCATCACCCGAAGAGAACTATCCCCCTCAGTTTGCGTGCCATCGCAGTCTATCCCCAGTAACTACTGAATTTCGATGGGAGTAACGGTCATCTCCCTAAAGCCCAAATGAATAGTGTGGGTAATGTCCCACCCCTCTCTCCTAGAGCACAGAGAACGATCGTAGACCGCATCATCTCATCCAAAGCATCCTCCAGACGGCCAAAGCCTACAGAGGTAACTACCCAGCACACCATGGGAGAAAGGAACTCCCATACATCCTTACTCCCCGTCATCTCCCGAGAGCGTAAAGTCGACAGAGAAACATCAGTCTGTCAAAATAAAAGAAAAACCTTGTCAAAATTCAGAAAGAATAAGGAAATACACAAAACGAATACCAAGAGTCATTTAGAACTTACATAACCATTTGGGTTTGAAACCCTAGAAGATTAATGGTGCGTATGCTCACAAAGAAGAGTCCGATCATCGATAATTGGCTCGAACAACTCAAAAGAATTTTCACTACCTAGTGCAAGGGGCACCCTAGCCCGCCATTCCAATTCCGCCCAGTCGTCGACATTTAGCCACACCAGGTGAGAAGCACTGTTACAGAAATCAGTCATTTCTTAATGTTGGAATGCAAGAATAGTTTGAAGAATGATAAGAGAGAAAGAAGAATGGCTAGAAGCTGTGAAAAATGAAGAGAATTCGCCCCTTTTTATAGGAAGCTAAGGGACATGTTGATCGGTAACTACCTGACAGACACCGATTGGCACTGACCATTCACCTTCTCAAGACGGCCTAGAAGATCATGCCACTGCAGTTTGGCACCCCCTACACCATGACATTCAACACCCCCTTGAAATTTCATGCCAAAATTTTCTCAAAAAATTCCAAGACCATCCGATGAATATTAAAGCATTTTTTCACCAAGAAAACAGTTTTCCAAAATTCCCAGATCCCTCGTCGAATTATCAAATTTTGTTCCCAAAACATTGAAAATCCCCCAAAAGAATCTGGAGAACCGTTTCCCTAGCAGAATTTCCGAAATCTAGCTCCCTCAGCGGAACCCCATCTTTCCCTCTCCAGCGTAACCCCATTACTCCCTAGCAGAAAAAATAAATCCCCCAATAGGGACTTCAAACCCAACAAATATCTTTCCCCAACTGAATCCCAAAATCCCCAATAAGATGTTAGTTCCCCGGTGGAGTCTCAAAAGATATACACCGCATCTCTGCATTGGTCACTCTTTTAGGTCAGAATTGACCTTGATCCCGAGTCATCACCTTTATTAGGTTAAAATTGACCTCGGCTCTCGATCATCACCTCTTTTAGGTCAGAATTGACCTCGGTTCTGAGTCATCACCTTTATTAGGTCAGAATATATCTCGAATCCCGATCGTCACCTCTCTTTAGGTCAAAATTAACCTCGGCCCCGAGTCATCACCTTCAGTAGGTCAGAATTGACCTCAGCTCTTGGTCGTCACCACCTTTAAGCCCACAAAATTAGTTTCGACCCACAGAATTGGTCGTTCCTCTTTTAGGTCAAAGTTGACCTCGGCCCCGAATCATCACCTTTAGAAGGTCATAATTGACCTTGGCTCTCCGCTATCACCTCCTTTAAGCCCACAAAATTGGCTTTGACCCGTAGAATTGGTCACTTTTTAGATCAGAATTGACCTCGGCTCTCGATCGTCACCTTCTTAAAGCTCACAGAATTGGTCGCTCCTCTCTTTAGGTCAGAATTGACCTCGACCTTGAGTTGTCACCTTCAGTAGGTCAAAATTAATCTCGAATCTTGGTCATCACCTTCTTAAAGCCTTCAGAATTAGTTTCGACCCGCAGAATTGGTTGCTCCTCTTTTTAGGTCAGAATTGACCACGACTCTTGATCATCACCTCCTTTAAGCCCGCAGAATTGGCTTTGGCCCGCAAAATTGGTCACTCTTTAGGTCAGAATTGACCTCGGCCCTGAGTCGTCACCATCAGTAGGTTAAAATTGACATCGTCTCTCAATTGTCACCCCTTTAAGACTGCAAAATTGACTTCGACCCACAAAATTGATCGCTCTTTAGGTCAGAATTGACCTCGTCCCCAAGTCGTCACCCCTATTAGGTCAGAATTGACCTTAGCTCTCTGTTGTCACATTTTTTAAGCTCACAAAATTATCTTCGACCCACATAATTTTTTGTTCCTCTTTTAGGTCAGAATTGACCTCGGCCCCGAGTCATCACCTTTATTAGGTTAGAATTGACCTTGACTTTCGATCGTCACCTTCTTTAAGCCCGTAGAATTGGCCTCGACCCACAGAATAGGTCGCTCCTATTTTAGGTTAGATTTGATCTCATCTCTGAGCCATCACCTCTATTAGGTTCGAATCGACCTTGGTTCTCGATCGTCACCTTCTTTAAGACCGTAGAATTGGCTTCGACCTGTAGAATTATTCGCTCCTCTTTTAGGTCAGAATTGACCTTGGCCCCGATTCATCACCTTTATTAGGTCAGAATTGAACTCGGCTCTTGGTTGTCACCTCCTTTAAGCCTGCAGAATTGACTTCGACCCACAAAATTGGTCGCACCTCCTTTTGGTTAAAATTAACCTCGACTCTCAGTCGTCACCTCCTTTAAGCCCACAAAATTGGCTTCAACTAGCAGAATTGGTCACCCACAACCATTAGGTTAGAATTGACCATCCCTAGCATCCATTTAGGTCCTTAGAATAAGACTTCAACCCTCTAAATCACTTATCCTCATACCTTTAGGTCCTCAGAATCGACCTCCTTTCCTGAAAATCATGTGGTGTCTATTCGACGACTTTCATTTGTTCCAACCTTACCCGTCGAGGGGATTTATCCAGGTCCCTCCATAGGTCCCAATCACCTACCCGTTCCACACAAACCCTAGGTCATACTCCGAGTACCAATCTAGATGTCATCGGGCGCTCTGGGATCCATTTAACTCCGGTAAAGTTAACATCAGAGTGAAAGATTAATTAATCCTCAAAGGTATAAGAATCCCCTTTCCAACTATCTGCCCCGTGCATGAATCAGCATAACCGTTCAGATGAACGATCCATTTTACTACCGAAAACCTATCGAGAGGCCATCAGGCGCTCCTGGGCCCCGTTTTGACCCCATTTGACTCCATCGTCAGGGAAAAAGCTCAATGAAATATCCAAGGGCACTGAAACCCCTTTCCAACAGTCCACACCGTGTACAAAATGGTATAACCATTTGGACGAACGATCTGTTTTCTTTCAAAAACTAATTTGGAGCCCACCGGGTACTCCCAGACTCCGTTTGACCAAATTCAACTCTTAAGCTCAATCGAGACTGAATGAATCTTCAAAGGGCATATAATATACTTTCCAACGGTCCATCCCTTGTGCGAATCATACTTACGGTAAGCACGAACGACCCGTTTTACTCCGACAGGTCATCTAGCGCTTTTGGGGCCGCCCCGGTTGACCAAAGTTAACTCTCCAAACTGAGAAAAACTCTTTGGAACATCGAAGTACTTCTTCTAAAATTTCCAATGATCTTCCCCATTCGTGATTTGAACTTACAATTCAGATGAACGATCTATCGTTGTCCGACGATCTCCTGTCCAAAGGACCGACGAGCATTTCAGAGCGACGTTTGACCCAAATCCAACTATCGGACCCGGGAGAGGTCCAAAGGACTTCTGAAGGTCTTTGAATTACCATTCTAAAGGTATGCCCCGTGTGTAATTCGGATCGGGGGATTACGTTCTACAACCGTTTCTCCAGAAAAATCTATACGGACTGCCAATTGGTAAGTCCATTTCCCTGCCTATCGACGGTGTGTCTAAGACCACCTACCGATAGGAAGGTCAAGTAAAAGGCCGATCAGCTCTACGCTGACCCTAAAAAAGGAGAGCATGAGCTCACTCCCAAGGCACCTGAAACCTGCCACCTAAGATTCATCAGCATCAGCAAACATTATCCTTAGATGAGTAAGTTTCCTTGTGTGGAAATTCTTTCCACCTATCACTCCCATCCTTTTCAAATCTAGTATAAGTTCTCCAACATTATCCATTTTCAAGAAAGATCTCCACCAATCAAGCATTAGATCTCCAAGTCTTCAAAGAAGGTTTAACTTTCTTCCTTCTAAATTTCTTTACTTTTCATATTAGTTACATAAACCTTTAATTTCGTTCTTACTTTAGATCATCATACATAATAATCTTCATCTTGTATTAGTATATTTCACCCAAATTATTTTCTATAAAAAACCCAAAACCAACAAAAGAGGGTTATATTCATAGATTCCAACGGGAATTTCCTTCCTACCTTTTCAAAACTAAACAAATCCTTTCTTACACACACATATCCTAAAAACCCATTTGAATCTATGGGTTAAACCCCACCCTTATGTTCCATGCGAACTACGTGGACTTTGATGCCTCTATAGGCTATGTAGGCATCTCGGGATAAAACCCAAGACTTGAGTCCTCTTTATCATTTATTCATATTTCTCATTCCTCTTAAATAATATATATATATATATATATATATATATATATATATATATATATATATACAGAAAGTCTCCTGTAAGGACTCCTTATGGTGCAGATTCCGGTACATACCATTTTTTTAAAATAGTAAAAAAATGAATTTTTTGATGAAACTTCATGGATATGATTTCCATGGTTAGAAGATCATCTCCAATTTTTTCATCAAAAAATTCAATAAAAAAACCGTTGAGATGAGGTGATATGTAAAAAAATGGTATATATATTCATTTTCAACCGTTGAAATGTTAGGTCGGCGCCAGCCACTTTATTGATTGAATTTTTTGATGAAACGTCATGGATATGATCTTCTCACTGTCGAGATCATATCCTTGAAGTTTCGTAAAAAAATTCAATCAAAAAGTGGGTGAGATGATCGTCAACATTTCAATGGTCGAAAATGCATATTTATACCATTTTTTCACATATCACCCCATCTCAACGGGCTTTTTATTGAATTTTTTGATGAAAAAATTGGAGATGATCTTCTCACCGTGGAGATCATATTCATGAAGTTTCGTCAAAAAATTCATTTTTTTACTATTTTAAAAAAATGGTATGTACCGGGGTCTGCACCATAAGAACTCCTTATAGGAAGGGGTCTCTCTCTCTCTCTCTCTCTCTCTCTCTCTCTCTCTCTCTCTCTCTCTCTCTCTCTCTCTCTCTCTCTCTCTCTCTCCCTATATATATAGGGAGGAGCTAATGGTGCTCCATCTAATTCTACATGCACTCCATATTGACATAAAATTCCAACTTTCTCCTTGCATATAAATGACATCATTTCCTCACTATACTTTTTTACTTATTAAGGATATGAAGTAAAGTTCCTTCATAACATAAAAATATTTTTTTTATATAAAAAGCAGTTTTCACGTGTAAAAACAGTTTTTTTATTTGTTAATTTTTTAAAAGCTATATGTAAAAAACAATTTTTCAAGATAGTTTTAAAAGCTTTTTTTTTTCAAAAAAACTCTTTTTTACATAAACTTTGAAAAAAATTAACAAAAAAAAAACTGTTTTTTTTATAAAAAAAATAGGCCATTCGATGAAAACCCCCTCGACATTTTTTTAATTAACATTTAGTCCAAACATCTTTTTTTGTTCCAAAAGTTCCTTCATAATATAAAAACACTCACAAACATTCTTTTTCTCAAATCCTAAATGCAAAATATACTTAACTTCTTGGGACTAAATATCAATTGTCCATTTTTAACTGTTTTTTATATTGAAAAAATTGTACGTAATTTATTAAAAAGGCAATTAATTTATTTTTATATTTATTGAAAAACTAACTTTTTGTTTATAAATTGGTGAAACCATTTTTGTTTATAAACTCGTGGAGTTTGTAAACTGTGCGTAATTTATTTTGTAGCAATTGGTTAGTGCTGCGCGAACCCACATCCATTAAATGATATGGGTTCGCGACAGCGACACTAACGAATCACTAATCTAAGATATATAAAAGTTATTTTTTAACCCAAAAATCTTACCACAAAATAGTTATTAAAAAAAAAAAATTCTAAAAATATAATTTGAGAACGAATTGTAACCCTGGTTAATTGTTGAATATACAACACTCATTAATAAAGATAACTATTATTTTTTTAAATAACAAAATATTTTTTTTAAATAAGTTATATACAACTATTTTTTTTAAAATGGACATATTTATTTTAAAATGGACAAATTTTAAATAAAAAATTAAGTTTAAAAATAAGGGGTGACGCTGGTGAAGATCTTTAAAAATAAGAGAATATTGGATAAATGGGTGTTTGAGGGACTAAATGAGTTAAAAATATTTAAAAAAAAAAAATCTTATTAGAATAGTTTTGTTTTAAAAAAAACATATTTTAAGTGAAAATACAAATTATATATATATTTTTTGAAAAAAACTGTTTCAAAAAATAGAAGTTAGTTTAATGTAAATAAAAAAATAAAAGTAAAGATGAGTGTGAAAATTGGGGGGTATTGAGCTGGGAGGGAAACAAAGATGAAAGAGGCGTTTTGTTTTTTAGTTTTCTTACTTTCAACTTTTTTTTAAAATTCCTTACAGTTGACATCCAATAATATTTCGACAAACACTGTTGGTACATATCTCATTTCCCTTTTATATTACGAAGGAACTTTTGGAACAAAAAGAAATGTTTGGACTAAATGTTAATTAAAAAAATATTGAGGGAGTTCTCATCAAATGACCATTTTTTTTTATATAAAAAATAGTTTTCAATGTTAAAAACAATTTTTTTTTTAATTTTTTCCAAAGTTTTATGTAAAAATCAGTTTTGTGAAAAAGTCTGAGAACAATTATTATTACCTATCATGAATAATTATTTTGTGTAGGTCATGTCTTACTGAAATATTAATTTTTTTTTACCTATCATGAAGACGATCAAAGTAAGACTGACACAACATAAAATGTTGTTTTTTTAATCAAAAAATAAGATTTGTTTTTTTTAATTGTCCAATTTTATTTAATAAAAAAACGTCTATTTTTTTAACTTTATAATAAAATAGTTTTTGTAATTATTTAATTAACAAAATTGTTGAGAATGTTTGAAAAGAGTTTTTATAATAAAACAGTTTTTAAATAAGTTATACCCAATTAGCAATTGTCAAAAGGGATAATATTGACACACATGATTAAACATTATAGTTTGTTTAATTATTTTTTTTACCCAAAAATAAAATCGCTGAGTTCACACTCTTTTGTGTCTATTTGGTTTGTTTAAAGGGAGTTGTTTTTAGTCCATTTTGGTCAAGGCATCTGTCACACGCTATGCTCTCTGCAAATGTTTGAGATTATGGCTATTGTGCTCCGCTTGTTTTGACGAAATGGCCCTATATTTAGTTTCTTATTTACGCATCTACCTCTGTTTTGTATCTTATTTTCCTACCCTTCGATGTTATTGGAAGTTTACGATTTCGCTCATTAGCTTTGTAATATTACGATTCAATCGGTAGATATTGTTCTCTGCCTATAAATAGTAGCTTTGGGGTCTTTGGAAAAACTGGAGATTTAATCTAGAAACACAGGACAAACTCTGCCGACATTCACTCTCGATTTTTTTCTCTTTATTTTCATAGTTTGAGCTCTCCTTTTTTGAGAGATTTTTGTGTACTGCTTGGAGTTCTTTTGTTTACGGGGCTGATTTTTTAGGGTTATTTAATGATTAGTAGCATCTGTTCTTAGTCCTGATCTGTGACGGTTTGGAGGTGTTCTTGATGCTATTTTTTTTTACCTTTGAAGTCTCACAGTTTGGTTGTTGTTGGAGCTGAGGCTTGTTTGATTTTTTTTGGAGAGAAAATCGTTGGGATAGTATACATGAGTTACTATTCATAACACTATTGTGTCATATTATATATATATATATATATAGTCTATTATATATATATATATATATATATATATATATATATATATATATATATATATATAGAGCGGATAGGAGCCTAAACAACGGGTCTACTAACGGACCACTCTAAACGACGTAGTTTTGGGGATAAAATTACATAAAAATCGGGTGAAACGAGGGTTTTCTTGTAATTTTACCCCAAACTACATCGTTTGGGGGTGATCCATTAGTAAATCCGTTTTTTGAGTCCGCTCTTGAACGGCTCTCTCTCTCTCTCTCTATATATATATATATATATATATATATAATTATCTATATTTTTACTTGCTTACAGATTTATACCCCTATATATACTAATATAAATCTGATCTAAGTTTTCTTTTAACTGTAATTGCTACTTAAACCATCTCTCGGCCTAATTAGGTTTTGTGTGTTGGTTAAGAATTTTGTTGATATCTTTTTAACAGTTTATTTTTTTTGTTAAGGACTGTTTTTGAAACCCTTGAATCGTATTTTTATTTATTTTGTTTATTCTATCTAAGACAAGATCGAATAAACTGTTTATTAGGTTCTTGTATTTGGGTTTTGGAAAAATATTTCTTTTATCATTTAAAATCTGCTTATAGTGATTTTAGTGGTATAATCGTGGTTTTACTTCAAATTTAAACTAGTGTCTTTAGAAATATCTTAAAAACATTTTTTTGTTCTACCTGTTTCCTGTAATTTTTATACCTAATCAATTAGTTTATCGTCTTTGTTTAGATCATCTAAAATCTATATGATTTTTGCAGTTTAGATTAAACTGTTAAAAACTTTGGGTATCCGTATTGTTTAATTACGGATTGTTTTTTATGAACCAATTTGTCTAGGTTATAACAATTTATTTTTTCTGGACTTAAGTAAATTTTATGCCTTAACTTTAAAATTTGATTTAAATCAATTCTTTGATATTAAGGTTAATCTTGTTTTACTCCTAAATGTCTGTATCCTCTAAGTTGAACATTTTTTTGTGTGTTCATTTTGTTTAGTTGAACTTCATCAGTGTGTGAGTTTTCAAATCATATATATATATATATATATTTGTCATTACAACCTCTATGAGCTAAGTGCTTCTCATATATTTTTTTCTCATTTTTTTTGTGACTGTTATAGTGACTAATTTCTTCTTGAGTTAATCCATCTTAAGACTCGTTTAGTTGTATTTTATTTCAGTAGCGTGACAATATTTTTTGGAATATTATTTCCTAATTTGTTTATGGTCATTTACACTAAAATAAATTTTTAGTTCAATTTAATTTTTGTTGCTGATAGTTAATTATTAAAGTCGACCTTGTGTATGTCTAATGATTTAATAATTTGTAATCACTTTATCCACTACTTAAATCAATCTTTACTTATTGATTTTATTTGTGTTGTGTACAACTTCAGTGATATCCTTGCATTGTTGGGTAGTTGTGTGTGTGTTCCAAGTTTTCAATACCTTGGTTGTTTAGTATATTCACTTGTAGGGTTGTTTAGTTTGTACCTTGGTGTACTTGTTTGTATTGGCCAAATTATTTTATTTACACTTGTATTGTTGTAATCTGTACTTAAACATGGATATTAGTGGACATGGGTGTGTGAGTTGTCTTGGGATTAAAGGACATGGGATTTTTCATTTTCATAGTTTCCTCCAGAACAAATATTGTGTTCTTTCCACTTTTCCTCATCTCATTCTTAAAGGGTATTTTTATGTCAAGCAACATCACTTTTATTTACTAGTGTGTGTGAGTGTTTTTAATCTATAAACTTTAATAGATTTTATATCAAAGAGTTCAAATAGTTTTTATAACCTAATACACGTTTAGCGTGACCCTTAGGTCTTTACAAGTGGTATCAAAGCTTCATGATTCACTTTTTTTTGAGTTTTTATTCCACAAAGATCCTGAACTCTTTTTGAAATCTATTTTTGTTTGTATTTTAAAATCCTTTTTCTATCTATGGAAAACCAAATTGGTGATACTATTTTTTCTATTAGAAAACCCCGTTATGAATGTTCTAAAGATGCAAAGCTTTATTCACAATATAACATTAAAAGCTATAATGCCATTGGCCATACGATGGGTGCAATCGAACTCAAAGGAATTTCAGCTTGCACCACATCTTTAGAGGCTTGGGACATTTTAAAATCTTCTTCACTTTTGTCTCATATTTTTCCTGCCCAAAATCACCCTACTATCACAGCTTCCTTATTTGATATTGGGAGTATTTGTTTATGATGTTGATGAATGTGATGATGTAGATGATTCTACCATTTTAGAAGGGCGTGTGTGTGATAATTCTATTGATAATTTCACACTTGATGACATCATACACTTGGGTGAAGTTAATTCTTGGTTGTTGGCTAAAATTGATGCTTTAAATAGTCAAATCAAATCAATAAGTGAAGAATATATTTCTCGTGTTGATGAACTAGAATCGGGCATTATTTTACTTGGGAAAAAATTGGTATGTTGACAAAAACTAATCACTTACTTGAAAATCAACATAAGGATGTCTTAAATAAATTAATGAATCTCAATTTGAACTTAAGTCAGTTTTGAATAAATTTGATGAACGTCAAAAATATCTTAAGGTCACTCTGAAAAAGGTAGATGGCATTTCAAATTCTATTTAATTGTTGAATCGATGAATAAATAGTTAGATTAATTTGTTCATTTGAAAGAAATTAGGTTTAATGGCGAAACTTTTAGTGAAATTGATTTTGTTAGTAATAGTGAACAATTCCCCGATTCAACAGAAAATAAAATGAGTTATAAACATGATAAAATTGAGGATTGTGATATCACATTTGTTAAGCCGATATTTATGTAGCTTTTGTCATAAATCTGGACATTTAGAATTTTTTTTAAAGAAATTTGGAGAAAATAAATTTAATTTAGGCAAACTGAAAATGTTGGGAATAATAAAATAGTGAAGCCTATTTTTCGGTGTAATTTTTGTTCTGAAATTGAATATTTAGAGAAATTCTGGTATAATAGATTAATATTAAGCAGAAATGATTTTAATGAAAAACAGTCCACCAAGTTGTATAATGTCCAATGTGATGATCAAAAGGTTTTTCATTGTAAGTTTTGTTCCAAATCTGGACAATTAGAGCAATTTTCTTTTAAACGGTTGAGTTTAACTAGAAAAGTAAAATTGTTAAACATGTGAAAATTCCTCTTAATGCTAAATCCAATGATAGGCATGTGTATAAATGTAACTTTTGTCTTAAAACATGTCATTTGGGACAACTTTGTTATAAGCGTTTAAATTGATAATAAAGTGGAGTTAATAATATGCGCAAGATCCTTCTAAAATCAAACCTTGTTGAGAATCGTTCCCAATTTAATTCTAATTATGCCAATTTTAAAATTGTTTTTTCAAATGTTAAGACTAGATGGGTTAAGAAAGATGACATACGTTATCAAATGAGGTGTACCAATGTTCCAAACTAATTTATTTTAGTCTTTGTTTGTTAGTACATTTTAGTTTCATATTATGTTGTACTAACATTATTTATTAGGATTATTCCATACCCTTTGTCCCTTTGAGACAAATAGGGGGAAGATTTGAGACTCTTTTGTATTATTGTACTTACAATTTTTTTAAGTCTTTTTGGAATCCTTGGTGTTAGTTGAGTTATGTACTACTCTTCTATTATTTATGACTCTTGTTGTTAGTTGAGTTATGTACTCTTCTATTTTTAAGATTTATGTGTATAGTTGAGCTATGTAATTTGTGTTGCTTTTCATATTTGAGTCTTAATTTAGTTTGTCTTAAAATTGGCCAAAGGGAGAGATTATAAATCTCATTCTTTTTGTGTTGGCACAATTTTGAGACATATTTTTTTATATGCTCTTGCATTTTTTTTATTAAAGTTTATTCTTTATAAACCTTCAATCATATTTTTTTATTTAATATTTTTAATACATTTTGAGTGTATTTTTAACTAAAATATTTTTATATTCTGATTTGTATTTCATTATGTTTTTTGAATGTTTAATTAATTTTTATGTTAGTTGTTTATTTATTTCTTATGGGTTAAAATAACATATGATTAAACATTATAGTTTGTTTAAATATTTTTCTTACCCAAAAATTAAATGGCAGAGTTCATACTCTTTTGTGTCCATTTGGTTTGTTTAAAGGGAGATGTTTTCAGTCCATTTTCGTCTAGGCGTCTATCACACGCTATGCTCTCTACAGATGTATGAGATTATGGCTGTTGTGTTCCCCCTGTTTTGACGAAATGGCCTTTACTGTTTAGTTGCTTATTTACGTATCTACCCTTGTTTTGTATCTTATTTTTCTTTGGAAAAACTAGAGATTTATTTTAGAAACAGAGGCCAAATTCTGCCAACATTCACTCTCAATTTTTTCTCTCTATTTTCATAGTTTGAGCTCTCGTTTTTTTGAGAGATTTTTGTGTACTTCTTGGAGTTCTTTTGTTTATAGGACTGATTTTTTAAGGTTATTGAATGATTAGTAGCATCTGTTCTGGAGTCCCGATCTGTGACGATTTGGAGGTGTTCTTGATGCTATGCTGATTTTTTTGAGCTTTGAAGCCTCACGGTTTGGTTGTTGTTGGAGTTGAGACTAGTTTGATTTTTTTGGGGCGAAAATTGTTGGACTTGTGTTGTGGGAGCCATTGAAGCTACTGTTTTTTCTGGTTCGGACTTAAGCTTTAATCCTTTGTTTTCAAACGTGGATCTTCTTTTTTGGGGGGTAATCTCTTTCACTCGTATTATCTATATATATACATACACAGCATATACAGACTATATTTTCTTACAGATTTATACCTTTATATATACCAATATATATATGATCTAAAGTTTTCTTTTAACTATAATTGTTGCTTAAACCATCTCTCGACCTAATTAGGTTTTGCGTGTTGGTTAAGATTTTTGTTGATATCTTTTTAATAGTATACTGTTTTTGAAACCCTTGAAGTGTATATTTATTTATTTGTTTATTCTGTCCAAGGAAAGATCGAATTTATTGTTTATCAGGTTCTTGTATTTGGGTTTTTGGCAAAACACTAGGTGTAAACCCGCGCGATGCGCGAATTATGGAAACGTGTATACAAAGTTAAAAATAAAAATTCTCTTGAAAAAGTGTCATCATTATTGAGGCAAGATAGCATACTATTAAATTATAACATTTTTTGTATACATGTTTAGTTTAAATGTGAGTTTGTTTTTAAAAAATGTTAATGGACTTTTCATCGAATGATCCTAAAACTTATACTCGATAAGTTAAATTAGAAATTTCCCTAATCAAATTTTAAAAAAACAAATCTAAATTAAAGGAAAATAAGCACTGAGAATGGGGGAGTTAAATATAAAAGCACATAAATAAATAGAAAAATGTTTCCAATTTGTTCATAACATTTACTGAAGTAGAGTGCCTATTAAAAATATGCACCAAAATAATAATAATAAGTATAAAAATTGTTTTACATGTAGTGGAGGGTAAGTACTCCATCAAACAAAATCAATTATGACCGACAAAATATAATAATTCGGCTTGATAATTGGTCATATTGGGGTTTAATGGATTTAATTTATTTAACATAGTTTTATGTTTGTTAAAAATAAGTGTAAACACCAATAAACCCCCGAGATTATTTTATATTTATAGGTTCTCTCATTTTAAAAACCCGACAACGATCCCCTTGAAATACTGACCCACCACAACTAACACATTACCTTTAAAAATATGATTAAAACATTAACTTAGAGAAAAAAAAAAAGATTAAACTACCCTCAATTTAACATGTTCTTTTTTTATTATTAAGAAAGCACTAATTTCTAAAAAAATCCTAAATTATAAAGGGGCATATACCAAATAGTCCCTCGAATTTTTTTTAATACACGTTTAGTCCAAGCATTTTAATTTTGCACCAAAAAGTCCTTCACCGTACCAAAAATATTTTACCATGCCTCTGGCGCGGACCTTTAAAGATAAAAGATAAGGAACTTTTTGATACAAAATAAAAGACTTGAACTAAGTATGTATTAAAAAATATTTGAGGAACTTTTTGATATTTAATCCAATTATAAATGATAAAAAAGAAAACAATTTGATTAAACACGATATATCACTCATGAGCTTTACTCAACATCCCAACTTCATGAAAACTCACCATCGTGAATTCCCGTATAGTACATCAATTACAAATACAATATTAAACTAAAAAAAGGAAGTTGCTTTACTCTACATCCCAACTTCATCAAAACCCACCATTTTGAAATCCCCTATACTACATCAATTACAAATACAATATTAAACTAAAAAAATGGAAGTTATCCCCTGAAAGAAAGAAAAAGAAAAAGAAAAAACCTTTACACATCTGATGCTTCCTGACCACCGGATATTTTTCTACAAAGATACTCAAATTAGATAGCACGAAAATTAAGAATAAAAACTTTTCATTTTTGAAATATCGAGAGAGAGAGAGAGAGAGATAAAAGGATTTGGATTTATTAATTTAATGAATCATTTCTCCTACTTGTTGTTGGTGGGTACATTGATACTGATTGGATCCAACCTCTTTGGACTCGACATCGGATAGTCAACTTCGTCCAACCGAAAACTTCATCGCCATCAGATTACATAAAAGATAAGTGATGGGAAAATGCTTCTAGAAGACACAGACACGATCGATAACTCCGTCATCCTAATGATGCACCCAACCAGTCTGGCTACATTGAAAAACAATTGATCCTATTAAAAAATCATATCTTGAAATTTAACAGATCCATATCAAATGAGGATCTTTAATCACTGAAGGTATACTTGAGATGAAACTATGGCTTTGATCTTGATTCTACACCGATCCCGAACACAAAAAATGATGTATCAACCTGACTGTTTATCTCAACAACTTATACGTATCTCTGAGAACCCATAAAATAAAACATTTTACATGGATCAAACTTGACGATCCAGAATTTAATGAATGAAACTGTGGATCAAAGGGGCCATATATCAATATATTATTAGACTTTGAATCGTTAGATCATTGTATGATCCAAGCCGTGTGGAAAAAAAACCTGCGAATTCATTAATAAATTGACAACCCGAGTGTAAAATTGATGTCGAATCAAAATATTGCATAATTGTTGCAACACAGATCTGAACCCATTTAAGTTCATATCTGTAATATACAACCCTTTTATAGACTAAATATACTGCCATACAAATTTTATCAAACACTTCACGGTCGGTATATAAAGAAGAAATAATATATTACAGTTCATCCACTATACCATAAACCCATATCACTCATCTCCCACTAAAAAATGTTCTTCCTTGTAAAATTATCAAATTGAATTGAATGAAGCATAGAACAAAATATAAAACCGAATAGGGACTAATATTAATCATTAATTATAAGAAACAAATAATTATAGAATTAAAAATCTCATGAAAACTCCTACCTGAAATCTGCAAAAAAAAAGTAGAAAATAAAATTAATTTTTAATTAACTGGAACGAATACATGTATTTGTGAAATCACAAATGATTTCTAATGTCAGCCTGAAATTAAAAACAAAAAAAAACTCACCCTCTCATCCATCCGGCATGAAAAAACGGGTAGTAATTTCTATGAGATAAAAAGGGAAAATGAACACCCTTTTTGGGTTGTGGTCCTGCATATCAAACCGACCAGTAGTAAGTTCACTTACCCATACATGAACGCAAAGTCTTATATGGGTAGATAAACCTCTACTTTCTATGAGGAAATAACTCTGTACATAAGAAAGATGAATCTTTACCTTATATAAGTCTAGAATCCATATTAAATTATATATATTAACTTTGGATGGTGAATCCGAATGGATATTTGGAGAGTTAAGGAGAGAGAGGGAAAATCAAAAGTTGGAGTGATGATAGTGAAGGGAAAGCCAGAAGTTTGCTGAATTATTTTATTTTCAGTCCAACGGTTAAGTGCCCGAGGAAAAATGACATTCACTAAGCACCGCTGGTAATCGTAAAGGTAATGGAAAAATGAAAAGTTTTGTGTGTATTACTTGCTGCCGAGAGAGGAGAGAGGAGAGAGGAAATACTCTTAAAATTAGAGTGCCACGTGGACACTCTCAATGAGGAGGAGTCTTAAATGTTCATAAATGCCTTGTTTTGCATTTTATAGTATATAGAGATTTCTTTTATCATTAAAATCTTCTTATAGTGATTTTAAGGGTATAATCGTGGTTTAACTTAAAATTTAAACTAGGGTCTTTAGAAGTATCTTAAAAGCTTTTTTTTTGTTCTACCTGTTTGTCTTGGAATTTTTATACCTAATCAATTAGTTTGTCGTGTTTATTTAGACCATCTAAAATCTAAATGATTTTTGTTGTTTAGATTAAATTATTATGAACTTTGGGTACCCGTATTATTTAATTAAGGACTGTTCTCTTATGAATCTATTTGTCTAGGTTATAACAGTTTATTTTTTTTGGACTTAATTTTGACTAAAGTAAATTTTAGGCCTTAACTTCTAAATTCGATTTAAATTAATTCTTTGAGATTCAGGTGAATTTGGTTTTACTCCTAACTGTTTGTATTCTCTAAGTATAACATTTGTTTGTGTGTTCATTTTCTTCTGTTGGATTTATTCAATGTGTGACTTTTCAAATCATATCTTTATTATTATTTTTTGTTAGTACAACCTATTTGAGTTAAGTGCCTGTCATATACTTTTTGCTCATTTTTTGTCACTGATTATAGTGACTAATTTCTTCTTAAGTTAATCCCTTGTATTTTATTTCACTATTGTGACATAATTTTTTTTGTAAATTTATTTTCTAATTTGTTTGTGGTCATTTACACTAAACTGAATTTGTATTTGGATTTAATTATTGCTGTTGATAATTAATTATGAAAGAGGACCTTGTGTGTGTCTAATGATTTAATCATTTGTAATCACTTTATGCACTGATTAAATCAATCTCTGCTTATTGATTTTATCTATGTTGTTTATAACTTCATTGATATCCTTGCATTGGGTGTGTAGTTGTGTGTGTGTTCCAAGTTTTCACTACCTTGGTTGTTTAGTAGATTCAGTTGTGGGGTTGTTTAGTTTTTGCCTTGGTCTACTTGTTTGTATTGGACAAACTATTTCATTTACATTTGTATTGCTATAATCTGTACTTAAACATTGATATTTGTGGACTTGGGTGTGTGAGTTGTTCTGGGACTAAAGGACACGGGATTTTTCATTTCGGTGGTTTCCTCGAGAACAAATATTATGTTCTTTCCACTTTTCCTCATCTCATTCTTAATGGGTATTTGTATATCAAGCATCACCAGTTTTACTTATTAGTGTGCGTGAGTGTTTTTAATCTATAAACTTTAATAGATTTTATATCAAATAGTTAAAAGAGTTTTTATAACCTAATACACGTTTAGCGTGACCCTTAGGTCTTTAGAATACGCCAATGGTGAAGGGGTTGTATTCACCATACCTTTTAGGTTTCTCTACCTTCTTGTCTTTTTGCTCCTTTTTCTCGGAGCCCTTGTTGTTATTGACCTTGGAGTTGTGAGATTGGTTGGTAGCCGTGGCCTACTCAGCATACATAATCTTTCTCGCTTTAGCTAGTAATTCATTCATGGTCTTTCAGGTATCCGTGGCTAGAGCATAGTGTCGTTTCTCGAGGAGTAAGTTATTCATCAGTGTAGTGATCGCTGTCTTCTCTTCAAAATTAATTACCTGTAGTTTGTTGTTGTTAAATCGAGTGATATACTCTCATGTGGTTCCTTTAACTCTATGGCAAACACTTAGCAGATGAGCTACCCACTTGATTGGTTTTGATCCAAAGCAGAAGTTACTGATGAGCAATCAGACAACTCTTGAAAGCTGGAGATATATCCTCACGATAAGTTATTGTACCAGATCTGGGTTGATCCGATAATAGTGCTAGAGAATGACCTACAACACATCTCGTTGAGGATTGAATAGATGTCGGTAACTACTTGATATTGTTCCACGTGAAGAACAGGGTCTGTCTTATCATTATACTTTGGGGTTATCATAAGTGGTATTAATTTGGCAGGTGTAGGGTAGTCCACAATTGCAGAGATAAAGGGTGATCCTTTCACGAAACTCTTATGCAAGAGATTTTTTATTTAGATATTTCTCACAAACGATCTACCAATCATTGAATTGATCTTTCCAAGAATGCTCGTCTGGATCGACTTTGATTGAGATAATTTTAGACGCTCAACCATTAGTTTGTGATGTGCTCTCTTCCTAAGAAGTCTTCTCAGCACATACTGATCCTCATACATTGGTTCTAGACCTGATAAGTCATTCTCGGTGATCTCTGTATCTTAAGGGCTCTCTGTTATTATGACCTCTTGTAGCTCGGGACCTAGACGATAAAATTCTAAACCCCTACTCAACCTATTTAGTGTGTTATGCCTTTCCTGAGAGAAGGAATGTCCATCTTAATAGTCAGTGGACGTGAGAGATGAGATAGCACCAGGACAATAGGTTCGGTCTTTAGTTGATCTAGAATGCCTAGATATGCTTCTCTCCTGCCTCCCTGTCGGATTTATGGGTTGCCTGTCCCCATAGGGTGCACGAGGAAATATCTTTACTCTTGCGATGGGGCCAACTATGTGCTTGGTTTGCAGCACCTGGGTTAATTATTTGACAGTATATAGCCTCTTGACCTTTTTATATGCTCACCAAGATCCCTTGTAGATCCCTTATACCAGGAGGGGTAGAGGGAATGAAGGATCCCTATATTTCAGTACTCAGAAGTAAATGGCTAAAAAAATACTATGGGACGGAAAATAGGTAGGAAACAGTAACTTGTCGATTCCCACAAACGCCGCCAATATGTTGATGTCTAAAATTGGTATGATGATTAGGATGGGTCTTTGCTTAATTGTACCAATTATTATCAACCAAAGATAGCATAGAAAAGATATGAACTAGAAAGAGGTGAGAGACAAAGAAAGGAACACAAGTTTTTTATATGGTTCGGCCCAATAAGGTGTCTACATCCACAGGTGTAATGCCACTAAGTATTAAGGTTTGGGTACAAGCTCTCAAGGACTTTTTTAGGGGTTTGGAATAAATAGTTGTTAAGTTGTCTCCAGCTAAGGGTTTTAGTAGCAATTTATAGCAAAGGGAATATGAAGAGGTAATATAACTTTATACCTTAGGTATTTACACCTTTACAGTATAATTAATAGTTGTGTATTCTTTCACGTGCATGTGCATCGTGACTGTTGAGATCCTCATGTGTGTTTCTTCACCTTGATGGTTGTTCATATTCCTGAGGGTGGTCGATCAGTGTTGAGCAAAGGAGATAATAGATCCAGACACGTCTATCTGCAGGCTTGAGCCCACTCACATTATTATTGTTCCACCTAGCATTGTTATTTTTTGTTACAACAGTAAGAAATATAAAAAGAAACATGATATACATTGTTGAATAAGGTCGGTCTTGCCTACGTCCATTAAAAACTAGGGAGATTTTTTTTTATCATTTATAGCTACAAGTAATTAATTAAGTTTAATATTATGTTATTGTGCGCCCCTCTCCTTTATGCGTTGGGTAATTGTAATGGTGTTTATCTGAGGAGCCTCATTTTAACTGGTTATAGAGTGGCGATGTTTATCCTCATCTTCTCCTAAAATTTTGGGATCCGTCGTAACCTAATCAGGGTGGGTTTGAGCTAGATTGTCCAATACTTGAACAAAGGTCCGTGAACGACTTAATCAAAGATGAAGGAAGTCGGTTTTCACATGTGTTATCTTTTGATTGATTAACTGATTACCCCCCCTTTACTTGCGCCTATAACTTATCCTACTCGATCATTTTTGCGCAATCTTTACATGGTTCTATTATATGTTGGTGTGTGTAAGTTCTACGTGCTTGATAACATATGTCTCTACTTTTCCATGGGACACAATTGTAGGGGACGGTGCAGGTATGATCCCTAGGCCTAGATTTATGTGTGCAGTCACTGTGTGTGACCCTTGGTCATGATGCTTGTAAGGTACATGTCCTTGGTATTAGTGATATCGTTTTGCATGAATCGAAGAATTGTCTTTTTGATTTAGTTTCCTGGTGACATTAGGGTATTGAAACCCTTTTTATAATTTATGTTGACAATCTATCAGGTACACTTATCTCTTTCACTCTAAATGTTATTTTATATTTGCTTTTCTCTCACATGTCCATTTCTTTTATACCTTTTCCACTTTTTTTTCATCGCATTTCAGTCTTTGCTCGCTGATTTTAAGAAAATGGCTCATAAATTAGAGATTTCCTCAAAATTTGACATCAAGGAATTTAGACAAGATACCACATTCGTAACACTGGGGATCAGGGTTTCCACTATTAATGATAACTTATTCAATCTTCATGATAGGGATGGTGTTTCAAACTGTTGCAGTGATGAAGGGTGGGATTTGATTCCCTCTAAATAATCTGTTGTTCGAAACCCTTCACCACTACATGATTATGACCATATGGTACAATGGAATTTTTTTTAAGTGGTAATGGGTGTGGTAGACATAAATTAGGTCGCTGAGACTGATCTCACTCTTATTGTGATCAAGTTTGGAAAGTGGTGACTTCTTATTAGTCACACCTTTAGCCTCTTAGGGATATATCGACCTCTAAACTAATAATTATTTATCTCTGTAGGACAAACAAGGGGAGCGAGAGAACACACTATATGATTGACTCACTTGAGTCTGCATTATATAGGAGTTCCAACTAGTTTGGATATGGTGACAAAATAGGATTAGATTTCTTAAGCTTCCTCTCCAAGGTATACATGCTTCATCAACACAAATCATCCGGTCCAAGAAAAATGCATCTACCAAAAAGGGAAGTAATCTTATCTCTTGAACACACTATAGGACACAAATCATGCATATAGATTTATAAGTGTGTGCACAAGTGTTTACATATTTTTGGGAATTTTTATAACATTTCAAATATTTTTAAATCATTTAAATGATTTTTTACTCAATTAAAATTCCATTTTTAAAAGTCTTGGGGTTAAAATTAAATTATCATTATTCCTTAAAAATATTGTTGGGTGGAATGTAAAATTGCTAGAGACATTTGTGGTTGCAAATTAAATTACAAAAACTTCTAAAACACACGTTTGTAAATGCATCAGATCACTACACGTGTTTTCACACCACTGGTCACATTTTTGTTTTCTATGAGTCTTAGGTCCTGTTTGTTTTTACCTCTTAAATCTGAATCTGAACCATTCAGACGTAAGAGGTACCAAAAAGTGTTTATTTTTTTAAATGATTAAGACATTAACGACTATATTTGGCTCTTAATGGTTAAGAGTTAAAGTTACATCTGAAGTCTGAATCAATCTAAATACATTCATTCAGAGGTAAATTAAGACATAAAAACAAACATATTTTTCAGATTCATATTTAGTCTTCAGATTTCAGATTCAGACTTCAAATTCAGATGAAAAAACAAACGCAACCTTAGAAGTAAGAGTTAGCATCAATCGTTGGATCATGTTTTATCCACGCTCTGCATGTAATTGAGTCAATCCTCGTGAAAACCAAATGAGCTAATCAAAGTGAGAATAGAAGTGGTGCATTTGTAGCCTTTAAATTCAAACGTTGAATTGTCAAACAAATGTCAACCATTGATTTCCTTCGAAGATCTAGATCCTTCCAAAGCTAGTATAAAAAGGCTATCGGGTCAGCCATTTGAGAACTTTGGTCATTCGTGTAGTTGAGAGAAAAACAAAGAGAGAGTAAAGAGAAGGTAAAGAGTGAAAAGAGAAAAAAAAGAGAGAGAGAGAGAGAGAGAGAGAAAACCAGTCGTTTATGTTCAAACCCTTGGTTTTCTTAGAAGCCAAACACCTTTCATACATAATTTCTCATCTCAGAAAACTTATTTCTTGAGAGTTACAGTTTTTATGTTTCCCAGTTTGTTTTTGGTGTGTGGTTTTGGTGATTGACGAATATCTTCAATCTATATCTCTGTTAGGAACCACTCTCCTTGTAAATCTCACTTTTCTCTTTAGAAATTGTGAGATTTGTTATGAGATATATTTCACATAATATTTAGGGTTTACTTACTCTTTTCTGATTGGATCTTGTGTTTTAAATTTCTACGTTTATAGATCCATTCTCTGTTTTCAAATACTTTGAAAAAGAGACTTCTTAATGTCTAAAGGTTCATATCTGAAAAAGCCTTAATTCAAAAGTTTAAGTTTCACAGTTTGTGAAATTATTTCGTACATACATAAGTTTTGAAACTTTGAGATCTATTGTTTAGAAAAATTTTCTTTCAGGTATGAAAATAGCTTTGAAGTCTGATTTTCATAGGGATTTGAACTCTTTGCATAACATATAGAATATATATAATTTGTAGGATTTATTTGTATAAATCGTGAGAGGAGTGAGTTGCATTCTTACATGTAGTTTAATTTACTTCACGATTCACTGTCACTGTCACTCTCACACGAACACAAAGTTAGTGTGTTTCATCTGAGAGGTTATGATTGTTTGAGCCACTGCAAATAAATACAAGGAGGAAAGCAAAGTAGCTGCCAGGAAGATCAAGCCAGATTAGAATTACCTTAGAGAGGGGGACTCGTGTAGGTACATTTCTATCTTAGGCTTAGGATCTTGAATTCATGTTTAGTGCTTGTAATCTTGTAATCATTATTTGATTTTAGCGGACTTCTGATTTTGTGGCGTAGAGGTCACCGTGGATGTTTCCCCTAATTTGGGGATTTTACCATGTAAAAAATACTGTCTCGTATGTGTGTTGTTTACTTCTTCACTACTGTTGTTGCAAACAAACTTAGATTTATTTTAAAATGTTGATTCCAAGAAACTGAAATATCTGGTTCATAATTTTTAAACACATCTTGTGTTACTGTTCTGTTTTTATAAAAGAGTTTCCTTAAAAAGTACATCAGAACTTACTCAACTGTTTTAACTTGTGTTAAACAACTTAGTGAGGAATTTTCAATTGGTATCAGATTCGAGTATTTTTTTTTAAATATATTAGATCTTATACTTTGAAACTGTTTTCAAAACAAAATCTTGATGGACAAGAAATTTGATCGTCTTGGAAACTTATCCAAGACTCCCCTCTTTGATGGAACCAATTTCCCTTACGGGAAAGTAAGGATGATTGCTTTCATCCAAGGGACCTTAGGAGATGATGACTAGGATGTCATTGAAAATGGATATGGACATCCAATTAGGCCTGTTGCAGAAGGTAGTAATGAAAGAATTAAAAAACTCCTTAACGATTTCACTAAGGAAGAAAAAATTGCCTCTCTAAGCAACAACACAGGGAAAAATGCCATATTTATGTCTCTTAATGAACATGAATTTAAACGCATATCTTTATGTTCAACATCTAACGAATCCTGGGACACGTTGTCACTCCTCATGAAGGTGACACCCGTGTTAAGGTTGCTAAAACTCAAATATTGATTCAGTAGTATAACACACTCCTTATGACTGAGACCAAGACCTTTGATGAATTTTACATTAGGATGACTCACATCATTACTAAATTACATGCTAATGGTATTATGTATGAAAGGAAAAAGATAGTTTCTAAAATTCTTAGATCACTTCCACTTAAGTTTGACAACAAATGTTCTGCAACTGATTAGATGGACGACCCTAACTTTACTATATAACTCCTCAGTAGCAAGCTTAGGACTGTAAAAATGGAATTGGAATTTAAAAAACATCTTTCCAACAATCAAAAGAGACACACCAGTCCCAATTTAGTATTGTAGTCCAAAATGACCACACCACAGTTTGTTGTTCCTAACATTGATTTGGACTCTAATGAAGAATATGCCTTATATAATTTGGATAATTAGATAGCCCTCATGTCTAAACATTTTAAGGAAAAATTGAAATTTATAAACAATGTTGCTTCTAAGCAAGGGAAGGCTACATATTCAAATCATTCTAAAAACATACCTCATGAGAAAAATCATGATAAACACAATACTGAGAACAATATTAGACCTGAAGAAGACCTTAAAAGACTGAATGTTTTAGATGCGATAAATTAGGTCATTATGCCAGTAAGTGTAGATTCAAACTGTCCAAAAATAATGTTTTGGCCAAGGCAAATGTTTGTACAACCTGGGATGATTCAAGAAACTTTGAAGAAGATGAGTCTGAATCATCAACTATCTTTTACCCTTGCATGTCCTTTTTTGCAAAGATTATGTATACCGATGAAATGCCTACTAATAATGCTGAACTTAATGTTAGAATGCCTAATTTTGTGATGTCCTATGATGTCTTGCATGTTTCTGGTTTATCTGCTCTTTGCCTAGATAATGTTAATAGTGTTGATCCTGTTAACAGTAGTTCAATGGGGTGTGTGAGTCAAAGTGAACGCGCCAATGACGAATTGAACGTGCCACACTTAATGATTCCGATAATGACGATCTTCCTAACATTCACACACTTTACACCAAAAACCTTAGGAAGATCACAAAACTTGAAAAACTATTAAGGACCTTACTAAACAAACTGAAGCCCGAGTCTAATGGTAAAACAGAGTGCTGATGATTATACCACTCAATGTTTGGCTTATGAAAACCAAACCATGTCTTTTGTTGAAAAAATTAAAGACCTTTCAGAATCAAATGAAGCTTTGGAAAATAAATATAAGGCAACTTTATTATAATTGGAACAATCTAAAGAAAAGTTTTCAATAGTCTTAAAAAGTATTCAAATTTTGAAAACAATTCCAATTGTTTTGAAGATTGTGTTGCTACTAGAAAAACCAATTATGATGATAAAACTGGCATAGGTTTTGAAACAAAAGGAAAGGAATAAACAAAAACTTTTCAAAATGTATAATGTGCGTCTTCAGGTAAAAGACCTATTGATCTATGTCGAGATTTTCAAGCTTTAAAAAATGATTTTGATAAAAACAAATAGTGCCAGACATTTTGTTGAAAAGTTGTCCTAAGCCAACTATTGAACCTAAGGCTAAATACGTCTTCCCCTATAAGACAATGAGATTCCTCATTCTAACCTGCTGCAGTAAAACATAAGAATAAAGTCCAACAAATGGATAAACCTATTTTTAAAGGTTTTCAAAATGAAAAGAAACCATCTAGCCATATATATTGTTCATACTGTGATGTTTATGGACACCGTTTCGAATAATGTTTTCAAAAACGTTTGTATAAGCCTATCTTTCATTCACCGATTTACACAAATTTTAACTATTCTAGACAAAATAGAAATAACTATATACTTCCTAGGCATACCAACAAGAACTCTAACTATAGAAATAGGAAGAAAAGATCTAACTCTAAAAAGAAATCTAAGAGAGAGAGAGAGAGAGACAAGCTTTTGTGCACACCAAGTTTGCACACGTGGTGGTGCACACCAATTTTTTTAAAATATTAAAAAATATATTTTTGAGTTGATTTTTTATGTGATATATAAACATTTCGACGAGCCCATATAAAAAAATAGTTGAAAAAAGGTTTTTTGCTATTTTAAAAAAATCGGTCAAACTTTCGCTGCTTTTAAAGATGTTTTAAAAGCTTCAAAAGTTTGACTAATTTTTTAAAAATAGTAAAAAAACTTTTTTCAGCAGTTTTTTTAATATGTGTATGTTGAAATGTTTAAATATCACATAAAAAAATCATTCTATCCAAACATCACATAAAAAAATCTATCTATCTATCTATCTATCTATCTATCTATCTATCTATCTATCTATCTATAATAATATATTAAAATATATAAGTATTTTGACCCCTACTATAATTGTCGTTAACTTTAACATTTTTTTTAACCGAAGGACTAAATTGGCTGCAACTAAATATTTTGAGGTTTAATTAGTTAAAATTTTATTTTTAAGAACTAAAATAAAATTACTTATATATTTAAGATCAATGGAACACCCATTTCAAAATGTTAAGAGATATCAAAGTGTATAATAGGATAATGAAACATGAAAAAACAATGTGTGGGGATTGGAATTTGTTTTAACGTTAGGAATTTTCGGTATTTATGTGTATACTATAGAAAGTGATTATAAAGTCATTAAGGGTCCGTTTGGTTTGTGGTGAAATATTTTTTACCGCGTTAAAATAAAATTCACCTAGGTAAAATATGTGTTTGGTTGGGCATTTAACACGGTGAAATAAAATGAATATGGTGAAAAGTGAGGTGAAACTTTAACCATTTTAAACCATGGGTAAAGTGAATAATTTAACAGGTGAAAACAATGAAATTTATCTTATTACCAAAGTAACCTTTCTTATTTCCACTTACAATTATCACACATTCATTTCTCCCTCTCAATTAATACGATCATCAAATATTCATTTTAAAAAAATATTTTTTTTCTAAATTTCATTTTTTATTTTAAAAAATTAAAAAATTAAAAAAAATAATTTAAATAATTAAAAATTAAAATAAAAAATAAAAAATAGAATAGCTATTCCTACACCCTCTATGTCTTTCCCCACACCCTTTTTAATATTTAAATACTAAAAGATCAAAAGACCCTCTATGCAAATATGATTTGAGCAAATATAATCTTTTGCCCAAAAATCTATTATTTAAAAAAAAAAAGGTAATATTAAGAAAAAAATAAAACATAATATTTTGAAAATAAAAATCCTAATATTCTAGAAAATTAAAATTTTAATATTTTGAAAATATAAAAATTATAAAAGTTATTTTTTCATTTAAAAAATATTATGTTATTTATAAAAAAACATATTACTTTTTATTTAAATGGACGTTGATAAAAAAACTATTTCGTTATTTATTTTAAAAAATGGACATTCTTTTTATCATTTCTAGTTAAAAAACTGTTTCTTTTATTTATTCAAAAAAATTGTTTCATTATTTATTTTTTCAGTTAAAAACTATTTTTTTTCTATTTTAAAAATAATTTTTTTACTATACAAAAAAATGGTCCGCATCAGCGGTATGTATAGGCAGTTCGACCACTTATACATACCGTTGGCGCGGACCAACATATGAGACAAAAATGCTCCGCGCCAGCGGTATGTATAGGTGGTCAGACCGCCTATACATACTGCTGCCGCAGATAATATTTTTTAAAAATAGTAAAAAGATTATTTTTAATATAGTAAAAAAAAAAAACAGTTTTTAACCAAAAATAAAATTTGTAAATAAAAAATAAAACACTTTTTAAGAAAAGAGTTTCTTAAGAAAAATAAATTTTACGTTTTATATACAGTTTTTTTTATTATTACTTATAAAAAACAATTTTTTTTATTGAAAATATAATTTTTTTGTTTTTATCAAATGTAATTATTTTAGTTGGAGGTGAAAAAATTGGACATTTTGCTTTTATAAATTTAAGGGCGCAATTGTCATTTATTATTCAAAGAGTGTGGGGGAACATATAGAGGGTGTGAGAATATCTATTCCCATAAAAAAAATTAAAAAAATGAATATTTTTTTGGTGCATGGTAATGTGTTGGGAATTTAATTACTAATTGGGACGGTTTCATAGTTGGGAACTATTTTTTTTTTATAGTTGGGACTTTTTTTTTTAATTGGGATTGCTTTTTTTTCAATATTGAAAACTTTTCTTTTAGTTGGGACTGTTTTTTCGTTGTTGAGAACTTTTTTTTTTATTATGGACTACTGTTTTTATAGTTGACTCTTTTTTTTTTAACTGTGTTTTTTTTTTTACAAATGACAGTTTTTTTTCATTGTTGATTTTTTTTTTTTTAAATTGGGACTGTTTTCTTTTTTAATAAGGACTTTATTTTTAATTGGTATTGTTTTTTTACTTATTTGTCTTGCGTAGCGAAATATGACTAGTTGTGTGTGTGGGGGGGGGGGGGTGATTATGTCAAATTTTAATTTGGGGTAAATGCATATTTTTTAATGGCCATTGACACTTGTGTGATGAAAATCAAAATAGTTATATGGATTTGAAGTATGTGGGTAATATGGTCATTTTATTTTTTCACCATATTAATCTTGACCATCCAAACAACAAATGGTGAAAAAGTTAAAATTTTCACCTAGTGAAAACTCGACCATCCAAACGGAGATGGTGAAAACAAAATCACCGCATTAATAATTCACCTTTTACTTTTAACACGGTAAAAAGTATTTCACCACGAACCAAACGGACCCTAAGCGATTGTGTAAAGTGATGATTAGATCCCATCTCTCAATCCCCACGTCTTTCACCATTTCCAATGTTCGATTACTTTGATTATATTCTTCTTTTCATTTTTTGTCTCGGAACAAATACAATGTTTATCAATGTAAAAAAAAGAGACCGGGTGAGTAAGACTGCTTTAAATAGATGAAACATATTGGTTTACCAGCAACCATTTAAAAATAGGTCGGATACAAATGAATTTTTATACACTCAAAATGATCATTTTTTGTTTAAGTAATTAATGTAGTTCTTACTCCTTATATTTGTAAGAAAGGAAGAAAACTATTTTATAAAATATTGTGTCTTATTGGGTTGGAATACACGTGATATTATAGACTAATAAACCCATTCCATATTGTTATTAGTTAGATCATTTTTTAAATAATATATGGCTAACTCGTTCCATATCCATGTAGTTGGATAATGTTTTCAATCTTTTTCTTCCCTAGAAGAACGAGGTTACAAATTTAAATAATAAAGTATTAACTTGAGACAACTCAAAACATAAAGAAGACAAGGCCAAACTTTAAATTAAAAGGAAAAGGATATTTCTAAACTTAAAGGTGTAACTCATTGAACTAATTATGTAAGATTTAAGGAAATATTTAACAAAAGGGCCATTGATGCAAATTTAATGGAGTTTAGGGGTTTAATCTTTACAGAAAAAGTTTGAGAACGAAAACAATAAGAGGTGAAAAGATCAAGGTCCACCAATGTAATTAACTCCAAAAATCTATAAATTATTCTAAAATTAAATCAGTAGGAAGGATTTACAAACCAATTTTGCCTTAGTTAAGTGAAAATTTGTTCGTACGTGGGAGGCTCCACACAAAAAATGTCTCAGTTTCACGGTTTTAGGCATACTTGCAGCATCAATCTATGTGCAGTAATCCAATTGAGTTTATCGACCAAATATCTTCCTAACTTTTTTCTCTCAACTAAAATTTGTGTACCCCCATTCAATACAAATGGACCAACACCGGATATTTGTTTGTAGAAGACAAACCCATTTTCACGAGATGTTTTCCCACGTGAGGCTCGCATGTTGATGATGTTGGAACACAGCTGTTGTTAGCTTTAGCTGTTGCAAGAACTTTGAAAAGCCTTTAAGGCAGTCCCACATCGGTGGGAAGGAAAAATTGTGTTGTGTATATTTATAATTTTTTGGGAACAAAGGTTCAGCTCTTTGGGCATTCAAGTTTTTGTGGGTATGTGGGGCAGACCCAATTGGCCAAGTCACACACGCGCGCCGCCGTCCGGCCCGTGCCCGTGTCCTGGGCTTGGGCTCATTAAGAATTAATTTTTTGAACAAATAAATTAACGTTTTTGGGCTTTAAAAATTATTTTTTAACTGTAATTAATTCCGAAAAAATTAAAACGTGGTTTATTGCGTGTTGATTTCTTCAACCGAGTTGCCCACTTCTTCCAGTTTTTTCTCCACGTTGTTTACCAACGTCTCTTTTCTTTTTGCCCCATAAAAGAGCTGGTTGCCTCCGGTTTTGGCATACAGTTATCTTCTTCCAACACAAAAAATTTTCTCTACAGTTCTGAAAAAAATTTCCTTCTCCCAGAATACTTTTTCCAGAATAATTAATCTCATTCGGTGCAGATTAATTATAGAATCGAGCAACTAATACAGAATGGGTGTATACAGACCGGATTAATTCTTGTGCTATCAATCCGTAATATAATTGGAGGCTGTTTTATCCTGGGGGTGACGGGGCTGCACACTGTCGGCACAATTGGAGGCAGAGCCGCGAAACACCTTAAAGAGAGCGACCTAGTCCGCGACTCAGCCGTGTTCTTCGCTGTCCAGTTTCCGGAATTCTTATATAATTTTTCTGCCCCAGAATTATTTGCTCCAATTGGGTAATTTCGTTCCTGAATTTAATTCTGCATTTAATTGTTTATTACTGCAACAACAATTTTAAGGTGTTCTTATTCTGCCATGGACGAAATTAACTCTAGTAACCTAAATAAGCCTTTCAAATATGAAGGCACTCATTTTAAACGTTGGAGCAAAAAATTGTTATTTTATTTAACTACGAAAAAGGTCGCATCATGTGTTCAATTTGACAAACCCGTAGTTAATAATCCACATACTGTTGAGGAAAGCAAAACAATTAGAACTTGGGAGGAAAATGATTTTTTGTTCAAGAACTATATTCTGAATGCTCTAAGTGACGAACTTTATGACTATTATGCCAATTATAAAACTGCGAAAGATGTTTGGGACGCACTTTTAAAAAAAAAAAAAAAAATATGACACGGAGGAGGCAGGTGCTAAAAAATATGCCGTCAGCCGTTATTTGAAATTTCAAATGACGGATGACAAATCTGTTGTTGCTCAAACCCATGATTTGCAAATGATTGCCCATGAAATTATTTCCGAGGGCATGGCTTTAGATGAGCAATTTCAGGTGGTTGTAATTATTGATAAATTGCCTCCACTGTTCAAAGAGTTTAAAAATATTTTGAGGCATAAGTCTAAAGAATTCTCACTAGAGTCATTAATTACTAAATTGAGAATTGAGGAGGAATCCCGAAAACAGGACTATAAAGATGAAATTCTTGTTGTGTCTAACAACAAAAATCAGAAAAAGAACCACACTCCAGTTGTTTTAAAGGCAAACGGAAAAAATATGAAAAATCAGAAAAAGAGCCACAACCAGAATTTTAAAAATCAGACTCAGACTCAGAATAAGTATAAGAACCCTGGAAATGGACAGTCTAGCAACTCGGGACAGTTTCTCTATTTCAAGTGTGGCAAGCCTGGCCATATGGCTCGCAAATGTCGCAATGTGCCACAAGCACAAGCGAATTTGACCGAAGAGGCCCTATGTGCTATGATTTCAGAAATCAACATGGTTAGCGGTGCCGAAGGGTGGTGGTTGGATACTGGCGCTTCCCGCCATATCTGTTATGACCGTAGTCTGTTTAAGACTTATTATGAGACTGCAGATAAGAAGGTGTTGTTGGGTGATTCTCACTCCACTGAGGTTGCTGGTACTGGAAATGTGGAATTGAAGTTCACTTCGGAAAAGACTATTATCCTCAAAGATGTTCTTCACACTCCCGAGATAAGGAAAAATTTGGTTTCGGGCTATCTTCTCAACAAAGCTGGCTTTACTCAAACTATTGGTGCTGATTTATTTACTTTGACCAAAAATGGAATTTTTGTAGGCAAGGGTTATGCCACTGATGGGATGTTTAAATTGAATGTTGATGCAATGAATAAAATTTCTCCTTCAACTTATATTGATTGTTCATTTAATATTTGGCATGCTAGGCTTTGTCATGTTAATAAACGACTTGTTAAAAATATGAGCACTTTAGGATTAATTCCCGAATTATCATTAAATGATTTTGAAAAATGTGAATGGTGTAGTCAAGCAAAAATCACTAAGACACCACATAAATCTATTTTTAGAGAATCTGAACCACTTGATTTAATTCATTCGGATATTTGTGAATTGGATGGTGTCACAACTAGAAATGGCAAACGTTATTTTATAACTTTTATTGATGATTGTTCCGATTATTCATTTGTGTATTTAATGAAAAATAAAAGTGAAGCGTTTGACATGTTTAAAATTTTCCTTAATGAATTTGAAAATCAATTTAATCGGAAAATAAAAAGGTTACGTAGTGATAGAGGCACCGAATATGATTCTGGACCATTTATTGAATTTTATAAAACCCACGGTATTATTCACGAAAAAACTGTCCCTTATTCGCCCGAAATGAACGGTAAAGCCGAAAGAAAAAATAGGACATTAACTGAATTAGTAGTGGCTATTTTATTAAATTCCGGGGCTGCCTCACATTGGTGGGGTGAAATTATTTTGACTGTGTGTCACGTGCTTAATAGAATTCCTAAGACTAAAATGAAAATATCTCCTTATGAAATTTGGAAAAATATTAAGCCCAACGTGTCATACTTTAGAACGTGGGGGTGTTTAGCCTATGTACGTATACCCGACCCTAAAAGGTCTAAATTGGCAAGTAGAGCATATGAGTGTGTTTTTATAGGCTATGCTATTAATAGCAAAGCATACCGATTTTATGACTTGAAAAATCAAGTAATTATTGAATCAAATGACGCCGATTTTTATGAAGATAAATTTCCTTTTAAATTGAGGAATAGTGTGGGCGAGTCATCCACTAATATTTCTTTAAATAAAAATAAAGAAAATAATGAATCCATTTTAGAAATTCGAAAAAGTAAAAGGGCTCGTGTAGAAAAAGATTTTGGTCCCGACTTTTATGCTTACACCTTAGAGGAGGATCCTAACACTATTCAAGAAGCCTTATCTTCTTTAGATGCCGATTTATGGCAAGAGGCTATTAATGATGAAATGGATTCTTTGGAAACAAATAAAACTTGGCATTTAGTGGACCTTCCTCCTGGATGTAAAACAATTGGGTGTAAATGGATTCTTAAAAAGAAATTAAAACCTGATGGCACTGTTGAAAAATATAAGGCACGTCTTATTGCTAAAGGTTTTAGACAAAGAGAAAATGTAGACTTTTTTGACACATTTTCACCCGTGACTAGAATAACGTCTATACGTGTACTATTTGCTATAGCTGCCTTAAATGATTTAATTGTACACCAAATGGATGTTAAAACTGCTTTTTTAAATGGAGAATTAGAAGAAGAGATTTATATGGATCAACCTGAAGGTTTTATTGTACACGGTAAAGAAAATAAAGTATGTAAATTAGATAAATCTCTTTATGGACTCAAACAGGCACCTAAACAATGGCATGATAAATTTGATAGCCTAGTCATCTCTAATGGGTTTAAAATTAATGAAAGTGACAAATGCATTTATTATAAATATGTTGAGAACATTTGCACTATCATATGTCTTTATGTTGATGACTTGCTCATTTTTGGTTCCAATAATCATGCCGTAGAAAATGTTAAATCATTATTATGTGCCAACTTTGATATGAAGGATTTGGGTGAAACTAGTGTAATATTAGGAATTAATATTACTAGGTCAGAAAAGGGACTTTCTTTGGATCAATCTCATTACATTGAGAAAGTTCTAAAGAAATATAATTACTTTGACTGTAAACCTGCTAGTACTCCATTTGACCCTAGTGTAAAGTTATTTAAGAACACTGGCGACAGTGTAAACCAAAATGCTTATGCAAGCATTATTGGTAGCTTACATTATGCTACAGATTGCACTAGACCTGACATAGCTTATGCTGTGGGAGTACTATGTAGATTTACTAGTAGACCTAGTATCGAGCATTGGCATGCTATTGAGAGGGTCATGCGGTACCTTAAAAGGACGATGAACCTCGGATTACACTATAATAAGCATCCCGCTGTCCTTGAAGGATTTAGTGATGCAGATTTGAACACCCTATCTGATGATTCTAAGGCTACTAGTGGATATATATTTAGCATCGCTGGTGGTGCAGTTTCTTGGAAATCTAAGAAACAAACTATTTTGGCTCAATCCACTATGGAGTCTGAGATGATAGCGCTAGCTGCTGCTAGTGAAGAGGCAGGTTGGTTAAGAAACCTCCTGTCAGATATCCCATTATGGGAAAGACCAATTCCAGCCGTTTTGATTCATTGTGATAGTACCGCGGCTATTGCAAAAGTTGAGAACCGTTATTATAACGGTAAGAAACGACAAATACGTCGTAAGCACAGTACTGTTAGAGAATTTATCTCTACGGGTGCTGCGAGGGTGGATCATATACGGTCTGAACAGAACTTAGCTGATCCTTTGACGAAAGGACTAGCTAGGGAGAAGTTGTGGAACACCACGAAAGGGATGGGACTAAAGCCCTTGGATAAATGAGTCATTTGTGATGGTAACCCAACATATAGGCTGGAAATCCCAAGAAATATGTTCAAAGGGTAATAACAAGTCACAAGTGATATGGGTTGAATCATGCGATTATTAATTAATATTGAACGGGGTTTTACTCCGAGTCCATCCCTATGGAGCATGATATCCTGAAGCGAGTTGAGGATGAGTTATTATAACTCTTAATGAGATCTATAGCTTTATTTTGAGTGGGGTACTTAGCTACAGGAGTATTCTTGATAGACTCACCTATGTGAATGTGGAAGTGTGGCCGCTTCCTATGGATATTTTGGGCAAATTCCTAAAGCGTTCACTATACTGGGATAGAAGCACATGGCCGTAACGTGCTAGCTATTAGACTTACACCCAAGTAGGGTTGTGTGTGGGATGTTGTCAGAGATAGAGTTCAAAACTACGGTTACTCTAGTATATTCTGAATCATCTTTACTACGTAAAGGTTCAAGTCGAAAGACACCTTTGCTTATGCACAATTCTATAGATTATTGCTCGATAAAATGTTTTCAAATTTTGCAAGTGGGGGATTGTTGGAACACAGCTGTTATCCACTAACAACTGTTGTTAGCTTTAGCTGTTGCAAGAACTTTGAAAAGCCTTTAAGGCAGTCCCACATCGGTGGGAAGGAAAATTTGTGTTGTGTATATTTACAATTTTTTGGGAACAAAGGTTCAGCCCTTTGGGCATTCAAGTTTTTGTGGGTATGTGGGGCAGACCCAATGGGCCAAGTCACACACGCGCGCGGGCGCCGCCGCCGCCGTCCGTCCGGCCCGTGCCCGTGTCCGGGTCCTAGTCCTGGGTCTTGGGCTTGGGCTCATTAAGAATTAATTTTTTGGACAAATAAATTAACGTTTTTGGGCTTTAAAAATTATTTTTTAACGGTAATTAATTCCGAAAAAATTAAAACGTGGTTTATTGCGTGTTGATTTCTTCAACCGAGTTGCCCACTTCTTCCAGTTTTTTCTCCACGTTGTTTACCAACGTCTCTTTTCTTTTTGCCCCATAAAAGAGCTGGTTGCCTCCGGTTTTGGCATACAGTTATCTTCTTCCAACACAAAAAATTTTCTCTACAGTTCTGAAAAAAATTTCCTTCTCCCAGAATACTTTTTCCAGAATAATTAATCTCATTCGGTGCAGATTAATTATAGAATCGAGCAACTAATACAGAATGGGTGTATACAGACCGGATTAATTCTTGTGATATCAATCCGAAATATAATTGGAGGCTGTTTTATCCTGGGGGTGACGGGGCTGCACACTGTCGGCACAATTGGAGGCAGAGCCGCGAAACACCTTAAAGAGAGCGACCTAGTCCGCGACTCAGCCGTGTTCTTCGCTGTCCAGTTTTCGGAATTCTTATATAATTTTTCTGCCCTAGAATTATTTGCTCCAATTGGGTAATTTCGTTCCTGAATTTAATTCTGCATTTAATTGTTTATTACTGCAACAACAGATGATAACTTTAGATTTCTCTTGAGGGATGACAAATTGTATCAACCCCCCATTACCCACTCACTGGGAACACATTGTTTCTCAAGGGCTGTGGAGAACAAGGTGTGCACGTGATCTATTTTATTTTTATTATTTAGTTTGATTTTGAGTTCATTTTAAATATTATTAGCCATATGATTTGTAGTATAGTTTAATTGTTATTGTTACTGCTAATTATATAAGACATTCCTGACTTTGGGATGATATCTATCATGCTGGTCGCCTAATCTTGGTGAGTCGTTGTGGTCATGAAAGCGGAGGACTAGGAGTAGATTAAAGGAGCGATCGTTGGCATCATTTTCGGGTTCATCATTACTATGTCTTATACTCAAATGGACACGTGTATTGCTGGAAAGGTGGTGAGATACAATCCACATATTTTACCTCCCTTGTTGGGATATATGATTCACCACTATTGATTTCACAATTCTAACCGGCTTTATGGTTGGTCGGGGGTGTTATGTCCTTTAATAGGGACTATGGGAGCTATGAGTACTCCCATAAATATCTTACTAACCTCTTGTCGAGGGGTGTTAGTTTTTGTGTTGTACACATGCATACTTCCTTTAGCTACATGTTATGGTGGATGAGGCCACGGAGGATCATATAAGATGCCTACATACGTTATTCTCTTATTCATTTGGCTAGATATTTTTCACAACCAACAACATTGATGCATGGCTAGGTTAACTAGCCTCACTTATTGACATAGGGAAGTAGAAACTAATATGAATGGGGTGGCACTATATTAGTTCATTTTTATGGTAGGCGAAACGTCACTTGTCGACTATGGATGTTTAAGTTTGACCACGTATAATCAACAGTTTCACTTGGATCCTAAAAGTAAATTTATTATGAAAAATGATTTTCAAATGATCTTTAGATTAACTAACACCGGATTAAATTTAAAACGATCATATCTAGTTATGGTGGTTCTAGTGTTAATGCCCGTATTTTTAAAGGACTGATTCAAATCAGATATATGTTGTTAATCCTTAAGTTGTGTTGGACTATGGGAGAGTTGTGACATGTGGAAATAAGTTTGGGTTAGTATTTTAACCCTTAGTAAAGACTTGATAATGGAATTAGGGGTCTAAAGTTGGATTAATACATAGTTAAGTGACAAAAACGGAGAAAACTGAGGGAGGCATCTACATAGCCTCTATATGCTTGGTAATTTGCAAGACCTTGCTATATCAAGAATTTTGGTCGATGTAAAGGCAATGAATTTCTTTAAAGGTCCATTATATCTCAATTATGCAGGCATACCCACTATATATGATAATTTTGTTTGTTACTACAACCTAATGAAAATTTAGATGTAGGGTTAGTCTATTTTAATCCTTTTTGACGCCGTGAAGCCCTATAGGGTGCCCATTCATTTGGCAAAAATACATTGGTGAGCGAGAGGGTATTAGCCCCAAGATTGAATCTACAGAAAGAAGGCAATATCGAGGGGGCCTCATCACGAGCAACCCCCTCCAAAAGATGATGGGCTCACCACAAGGGGCCCCTCGTTCCAAAATCTTAGCTACAGAAATGAAGCAAGGATAAGGAGGGTTAACCACGAGTAACCCCTCGTCCTAAATCCCAAGTCACATTATGTAAACAAGGACGAGGAAGGCAAGTCACGAGCAACCCTCATCCAAATAACAAGGCCACAAATAATAGGTAAGGACGAGGAGGGGCTCACTGCAAGTAGCCCCTCATCCCAAGAATAAGGCCACAAATAATAGGCAAGGACAAGAAGGGATCACCATGATTAGCCTCTCCAAATGTATTGAGGCCACAGAGAAAGGCCAAGGCCCCCTTCCCCTAACTCAGAAAATAGAGAAATGGAGGAAGGGTGAGGAGGTCTACCTAGAGCGACTTCTCTGCCCCAAATGACTTTATCACAAAAATGACACAATGCGAGGTGGTCCACCTAGAGTGGACTCCTCCCCAAGATTTTTTGTCCAGAAGCTAACAAAGTACTAATATTTAATTTCTTATATAGGTAGCCTAGTTAAGCCGGTAGGGCTCAAAAATGTTAGTTGGGATATCCTTGGAGTTTGGGCTTGGTGGCTGAGAGACAAGGTTTGTTGATTAAGCTCAACCACTTATCACTTTAAGATATAAAGAATAATAGTAGAGAGACCCTAGGAGTCACTCAAGTCCTTAAAAAACTCATACTTAGTCATAACTAAAGTGAGTAGCCAAGAGTCTGCTCATAAGAAAGTAACTTTTTACAAAATGATTTTAGAGAGGGTGGCCCTCGAGACCACTCTCAAGTTTATGAAATATTTACAACCAATTACCATTTGAAAATATATTTACCAAATTAGATATTTTGTCACCATTCATAAGATATATTTGCTTTTTGACTTTGGTTTACACCAGGTGTCGTCTGTTAGAGGGAACACATGGCTACAGACCTAGTAGGGGCAAAAATCTATATTACAAACCTTGTCCCTCTAAGTTTTCCCTCCTGATTTTGGATCCCAAAAGTCCCAAACCAACCTCATGTTCACCTATAAATAAGACCATTGGCGAGTTCAAATCATAGATCAAAAACTCAAACTTGAAATGTTACTCTGTTAAAATCACACCAGGCCATCTATTATTCTCTCACCGATCTCTCTCTAAGTGTCACGTAATTGTTTCTTCACTCCCACCTTGACAACCATCATTCTCATGAGATATTATTCTCAAAGTTACTATTATTGTTGTGAATTTTATATACTTTTATGGATTGGTTCTAGTTTTGACTTCATTTTTATCATAATTGGAAGTTTTTATCGGGAGTTGCTTCTGAAACTTTTGAAGACCTTGGAGGCAGAGTCCATCAAAGTGGGTCATGCCTCACCCATTCCAGTTTCTTATCGCACCCCAATTACACTACCCTCCTATACTTATAAAAACCCATGTTCTCTTCCTATAAAACTCTAAGGAATTATGATCCATAAAATAAGGAGATCAAGGTTTAAAATTTTAGATTTCATAATTCTTGTAGTAAGGTAAGTGAATATCCTACTATTATTCTTTGATGTGGTACTTATGAATAGTATATGAACCTAATGATAATTATAGTGTTAGATATTTATATATGTTAATGATTTAACTATGAGAAATTATATACAATGGTGTTAATTACGTTTAATGGGTGTTAGGACGAGCTTAAACCCTTAGACTCACTAAGGCCCTGCTTGGTTGTCCCAAAATTGTAAATTGGCTCATTAATAAATTAGTCCATTTACAAATTGACCCATTAATTGTGTTTGATTTCATTAATGAAATGATTCATTAATTGCTCCATTTATCTCATGTGTAAAATTTGAAATTGGATCATTTCACAAAAAAATGTGAAATGCATCCATTTGAAATAAGGGTCATATAAAGTGCATGTTCCTCTATTTATTTCCCTCTCTCCCCCTCTTTCTCAATTTGATTTATTTGTTTTTATCTTTTTTTTCCATAAAACCTTAACATCAATTTCATATTACCAAACATTGCGTAAAATTAGATTTAAACTTATTTCAAATCCACTCATTTACAATTCACTAATTCCTAATGAACCAATTTACATAATTAAATAATTAGCGCAAGCAAATATAACCTAAATCCATAAATTTATGGGGGAAAAGGGTGTATTATAATGACAATAACAATACGAGATGTAGAGGGGTACAACACCTTTCAGGAGTGGCATACATCCACTAAGAAGGTTCTTTATCTTTCTATATATCCATTGAAAATGATTATTACAATAATTAAAAGGCTTGGGATGAAGTTGTCTAAGGTTTTTTGAGGTTTTTATTACTGATAGAAATCCCTAGGGTGAAAATAAATGTCACCCTTAAGGATTCTAAGGATACATACGACTTACATATTCAATAATAAAACAAACCATATAAGTATATTAATCAAACACAGAGTGTATCTTTATCTTAGTAGTGGTAGAGCTATTGTTGCTTAAGTATCGGATTATTTTGTTGTCGATTAGCTTCTCTGAAGTTCAATATTTCAAGAATCACCATGTAGAAGGTAAAAAGTGACTTTACTTGCATTACCGGGAGTGTCTAGAGGTTTACTGGAAGGTGGGGGGGGGGGTGGGGGTAGTAATTTCAGGTCATGAGTGATATATTATCATAGCATTAGATGTTGATTTAATGCCTTGAGGGAATTCTTTGTAATGAATCGCGGATTGGTAGAACAGTGATTGCACTTGTTACCAACCCAAAAAATTTGGGGAGCAAAGGTCTCCCTTGTATCTATGGTAAAACCTTGTTCATTCCAAGGTGATGGAGGTTCTTGAAGGTAAAATAATGATGTGTGCGAGGTCCCCATAAATTCAGAGGTTTGTCCAACTATGTTGAGGACAATCTTTGTACATTTAAACTTGGTGAAAATTTATTTACATCCTTTCTCTATGATTTTTCCTACTTCATTTATTTCACAACATTTTATTATCCATTAGTTTTAATGTATTCTAAATAAGATGATGAGGAGTTTTCCAATAATATCCCTTTGGTTGTGGTTGTCATAGAGACTGAAGAGATTATAACACAACATCCTTTGTTTCCCTGTTAACTTCGACTACGACGATACGGTACAAGGGTCCTGATGATCTTGACTTCGCTAGGAGAGACCATATACCCTCTACCATCACGGAGACAAACTTTACACACCTTAACTGAAGGTATTATATCCCTAATTCTATATAACTTAACACGATATGTCTCCATAATAGGGCTTGCTCGAGGGTTCTAGGTTCCACATTTATGAGGAAAGGTTTCCTTTGGTAAAACCGATGAAGGACATTTTAGTGGATATTGAGATTTCCCTCACAGAGTTGAAATCCAAAGCTTGGCGTCCCTTGATGGCAACACTACTGAATTTTAAGGAGTCAAGAAATGGGCCCTTCGATGTCACACCAATACAATTCTTCTATATTTAACTCGTATTAAAGAAAGTAAAAAAGGGAGAGTATTGAGATGCTTAATGGAAAATGGTAGTTCTTTCATAAACTATAAGAATAATTCCCCCCTCCCTTTTCCAACCCCCCCCCCCCCCCCCCCCCCAAAACTAGAAATTTTGTTTCTTCTTTTTTAGTGACGAGTATATTCCCTCCCCGTTAGAAACCCAAGAATGGGATCTTTGGGATGCCATATTTTAAGGCAAGCTTTAAATACTTGTAAGTTTGTGTTTTATAGTTACTCTTTAATATCCCTCCAATATCCATATGAATTTGAGTTGAATTTATACTTGGAGTTAGATATGATAGAGATTGAAAGAATTAAAGAAGCTTTTAAGCTAGTAAGAACTCCATTCGATAAATTGGTTACTTCCCATTGGTTGCAAAATAAAATATAAGGATCTCCCTTTCTTAGTCCTAAAACTCCTAAGGTTTATTCGAATGATAATGATGAGGACTCCACCTATGTTCTAGCTGAGACTAAGATTAGGACAAGGGGGTTAGTGGTGTATAAGAGGGTGCACTAAGACTAAGAAGTCCCAATGGACAAGAAAGGGGAAGAAGATCTTGAACATTATTTTGCTTATCCTAATAAAGGTTTAAAATACCTTAGCCACCTTTGAGAAATTCTACCATGTTGAACATGCATCTATCTCTATTAATGGTAACACATTTTGACCCTATTATGGATTTCTTTAACTTCTATTGCACTTCATAAATGTTTCTCTAACCGTATAGTCTTTTTATACAGTTCTTGCAATTGATCATATGGTTAAAAGGAAAATTATGAGGCATCTGGTTAGGTATAAGTTTGTTTCTCCCATAGTTGTCAACTTCAAATGAATCAAGGTGTTTAAACAATACAAGCCTTATCATCTTATGAAGGGCCTTGAAGCATATAAATGGGCTAAATTTTTTAGCTTTAGTAATTTTGTTTCCTTGGACATCGCGGGGCTTATAGGTACCTCTAATCAATTAGCTAAGAAGTGTAAGGAAGGAATCTATCTCCCCTTGATGTAAATCCTCGATTTAAGGTTTTTATTAAGCCTAACTCCTCCTATAAGTAGATTCATGTGGTAGTGGGCTACCTAAGGTGATTCAGGGTATGCCTTTGATTTCGTGGTACTTGGAGCCTTTGGTCTCATTAAGAGAAACTGAAAATGAGGATAATGCACCTATGATTGTGTTAGGATCTCCTGTTGGTACCCTAAAGAAGAAAATAAAAAATCATGTGAATTGTTCTTCCCTAGTATTAGAGTTGGGGGGAAGTTTTAAGAAGGTGTAAGACTCATTGGAAAAGGTCAATAGTAAGAAGAAGAATTTCCATGCTCCACTTCCCTATGATTTGTTATTCTTATAAAAGGATTCTATAATACTCAACTTCAATCTATCCAAGCTATAAAATCTTAATTTATTCGAATTATCATCGAAGTTTTCATTATTTCATAGAGTAATAAGTAAGAGTAAAAACCCCTCTGCGTGTACTGAGTCACAAATATATTTTGTTGATTTATTTGAACTGAGATATTTTTATCTCAATCCACTAGGTTTGTTTAATATTACGTATGAAAATTCTACTTATTTTCTTATCAAACCTTTTATACGCATAAATGTAATACTACATTTTGACATCAGATGGACAATGGAAACAATTCCATATGAGAGAATTGGTTTTGTTGGAAACGTGAGGGTCCCCGGATTTTAAAACTTTCTTCAATTAAAATCAAACTTGTAATTTCCTTTTTGTAAAAACTTAATTTAAATGCGGAAGCGTAAACGGTGTGATGGTTCAACAAAACAAATACTAAAATTCCAAATTTTAGTTAACTCATAAACAAAATACTCACTTAAACCGATTAAGTCCAATTAAATAGATCTAAGTCCTAGAAATTTTCCTAAGTCATAATTTTCAATTATCAAAAGTTAGGCGAAACCAATTTTAGCAAATGACTTGAATAAACCAAATTTACCCAATATTTAATTTAGTCCCAAATTAAATGAGTGTGATAATTAAACCAAATTTTATCTTGAATTTAGTCTAAGCATGCGTTCTAAATTATGATGCAAGACAAAATAAACAATATCACACTACGCCGAGATGTACGAGGAAAAACCCAAGATGTGAAACAACCTCGGACGACCCTAGCCACAAGTCCACTAGATATGGAATTACAATTACAAGACAGATAGACTTACAACGACTGACTCGATCCCTCTCAAGCCTCGACGCTTCTTCTCGTAGAAACCTCTTCCTAGCGAACAACCTCGGAACACCACCGCGGTCTCGGAATCCACCGATGGGACTTTATATGGTCACCGTCACCCAAGCATGGATCCTTTCTCCAAGTGGGTAGAATCTTCAACAAAAGGTCTTCTTCTTTGATGGATGTAGAAGCAAACCAAAACTTCTCTTCTTGAATTCGGTAGAGATAAACCGGTGCCAAAACGCCAAGTAAAGATATGTATATAGAACTTGGATAAACAACTATTGGGTATAAACACTAGAGTGTGTAGGATTTTTCATTAAAGAATAACACTCAAAACTTGATCTTTTTCCTTAAACAAATTTTCTCTCAAAACACTCTCTAGGAGTTTGTATGGTACGAAAAAGATACCCCTTCAAAAATGATTCCCGTCCTTAATAAAGCCTTAAAAAATCAGTTAAGAAACAAGTGGGAAAATGGGGTGAAAACTGCCAAAAACTGCTCAAAACTGTTCCCGCCTGGCATCTCGTTCGAACGAACTTGACTCTCGTTCGAACGAGACTTCTAACGAGCTACCAGACTGGGCTCGTTAGAAACTCGTTAGATATCTCGTTAGAACGACCAAACTCGTTCGAACACATGTCGAACGACTGACCAGTTTAGGTTCGTTGGCAAACTCGTTCGAACGAAACCTGGTTCGAACGAAAAACTCGTTCGAACGAGACTTCGAACGACTTCCAGAAATTTTTGATAAATTCAATTTTTGGCCCAGAAACTTTGTGTACTTTATTTTAAAGTTTCAATTAAATTATTCTGAAAGTAAAACATGGTTTTTTTATTAAACCTAACACCCAATAAATATTGTTCCAAGCTCCTATATAAATATAATTACATTCATACCTTGGGAGCATGGAACCTTAGATGATGACGTAGAAACGAGGCACGCAAATCGGCATTTTGATGAAGCTTTATATTCTATGCCGCTACGTCTTCAACACATACTTCATAGGCTTGAGAGTATTACAATAAAACACTATCCTATGAATAAATGTATTTGTCCGGAATTGAGCCAAAACTACATATGGACTCAATTGGCAATTTATGTCCTTACAAATCTCCCCCTTTGGCTATTCCGGGACAAAAACCAAAACAAAAATCCTAAAGGGCCGTCAAGCTCACTAGACTCAAAACATAACCCGCCCAAACTTGACTCAACCCAAGGATTAAACTCTTTGCGTTTTAAAGATGCCGCTTTAGTAGAATGCCTGCACACTTAAGCAAACTCATCAAATGCATAGGGAATATCAAAATATTAAATGAAATTAAATAATTACTCCCCCTAAAATAATTCTCCCCTTTATCAAACAAATGACATTTACTTAGAAAGACGTCTCCCCCCTAAGATAAATCTCCCCCAAACTAAGATACAATAATAATAGGTTTAGATACCATTTCTCCCCCTATCATCATTCTCCCCCTTTTTGTTCAGGAATAGGCAAAGGATAAAGAACTAATAAATAAAATGTTGAAGCTTAAAGAGAAGACATGACAACATATGGGCAATAAAAGCAAGACAAAGATAAACAAATATCATATATATATATACTATAAATATACCAATAAGTACGTGCATATATAGATAGATATAAACACACACATGACACAAAATACAATAAGTTTGCACACTCGTATGGCAAAAATGTGTCATATGGAAACGGAAGTGTAGGGGTGTGTACTAGCAACAATTAAATTTAGACTCAAACACTTAATAAACGTTCACGGAGTTCTCATTTGATTGTAAACTTCATCACATTGAAATATAACCTCATGTGACAATATAGATTGAACTCAATGAACAAACATACACAATGCATACAAGCTTAGCATGATGATGATTCTACAAACCAAATAGACTCATGACATTAAAGACAACTAGGATAAACGGACATTGTGCAAACCGTTGATATACCATCCAAATCTCCCTCAATTAACATATATATTCTTTTATTTTTTGAATGAATATATCAAACAAACATAGGCCTTGGCAGTTGTTTTCTTTTTAATGCCAAATATTCTGTTTTTAGGCATTTGGATCACGTATTTCTTTTAGATCCAATAAACGGTGGCTTACAATCGCAAAGGATTTAATTCATCATTTTGGAGCCCTTCCCCGTGCATATATTAATTTATCATGTTTTCATTTTTCACACAAATCTCACATGCAACGGATTTTGACATGCACTAGTCCTCCTAGGTCATAGATATGTAGATGACTAGATTGGTAGGAGAACACCTCAAAGAGCTCAAATATAACATGTGACATTAAGATTTCAAAAGAGCTCGTGCACGTGTGAAAAGAGGCATATGAAAATAGAATCCATTTAATCAATACAAAATCCAACTACTCCATATAAAACATGGTAAAGAACATTTTAAGGATTGAAAATCTAAATCAAAAGTTCTAGCCACGTGGGAGAGTAAATGATGAGATTCAAACAAATATATGCCACATAAAGTGTGTCAAACTAAAATACACACATAAAAAATCTTTTTGAGTTTTTAACATTTTTTTTATCAAAAATAAATATATATACTCAAAAGGATAAACAAAAATCATTTGTATTGTTCATTAATCTCAAATGAAACAGATAAAACACAAATGATAAACAAAAATCTTTTTATATTATTCAGTTAATTCAAACAAAAGAAATATAATACAAAAAGATAAACAAGTCATGATTTCTAGCACGTGATATGAAATAAGGCAATGACTAGAAAATGACTAAACAAGCATACATTTAGCATGTGAATATAGCATAAAGTATAAACGCTAAAGTATGCAAACACTAACACATTCATCCATTAGATTTAGCAAGGGAGGAAGCATGTGAAAGTAAATGAGAATCAAAATCCCTATTTTGTAAGGCAACCAAGTCGGATTTCCTAACCCAAATTAATGAAGAATGACTATCTTGGGGTGTAGGAGCTTTAACTACAGTGGTTACTTTACTATGGAGTTTTCTAGGAATTCGTTTAAGATCTAAACAAAATTTCCTAAGATGACCTTGTCGACCACAATGTGTACAAGTGAGAACATGTCGAAAAGATTTACTTAAGGAGTGATCTTTAAAAATATTCCTAGTTGATTCTCCTAAAACATTGGTTTGGGCATTATGAGTAAATTCATTACAAGGATTGAAGCCTAAACCACAAGTGTCATTTTTAATTTGGACCGTTCCTAACATTTTATCTAGTTTTTCTGAATGACATTCCAAATCAAATTTGACATTACTAGAATCTTTTAATTTATTTTCCAATTCTGCAATGTTAGATTCTAGTAAAACATTTCGCTCTTCAAAAGCAAGAAGCTCCTTTTTCAAGGATTCCATTAAACCCCTAAGGCTATCTCTTTCGCCTTCTACATAATCAAGCTTCTCTTGAAGAGTCCTCACATGTGTCCTAAGGTCTTCTATTAAAACATTTTCATCAATGACCTTGACACTTTCTTTTAAACTAGCTTCTAACTTCAAATTAGCTCTTTTCAATTTAATAGATTCTTTATATAATTCATGAAAAGCATTTTGAAGTTCACTCACATCAACCTCTTCTTTATTTTCACTCTCTCTTTCTTCTCCACTCTCACTATCATTAAAAATAAGGGAATCATGAACAATGACCTTGGAAGTGGCAGGTGCTATCGTGTCATCAATCGATGAGTTCTCATTATCACTCACATGACTAGCCATAAAAGCCACAAAATTTTTCTTAGTGGGGGAATCGGGCTTTTCTTCCTTATCACTATCACTAAGGGTTGCATTATATGCAGTGGGTCGTTTACCCTCTTTCCTTAGTTTAGTGGGGAACTCATAAGCTCGATGGCCATAACCTTCACAACCAAAACACTTGTTAGACTCGTCCCTATCTAAATTGTCATTACTAGGTTTAGGGATCCTCTCGGCTTTAGAAATCTTCTCGCTTTTATCATGTTTAGAAGTATCAAATTTCTTAAAATCATTTTTAAATTTATCTTTGTTAAATTTAAGAAATTTTCTAAATTTGCGAGCAAACAAAGCCATATCTTCCGAGTCACTTTCACTATCGCTCTCTACTACTTGTTTGACCTCTTTTCGGGCTTTTAAAGAAACACCCTTTTCAATTTTCTTTTCAGTTTTAGAGGGAAACATATCTAGTTCATAGGTTTGTAAATCACCTACAAGCTCTTCTAATTTCGTAGAGGCTAAAGTGGGTAAAGAATTTAAAACGGTCACTTTAGGAATAAATCTATCGGGTAGGGACCTCAAAATTTTCTTTACAACACGGTCGTCAGGTATTTTCTCTCCCAAGTTAAAGGATGAATTAACAATATCAGAAAGTCTAGCATAAAATTTATCAAAAGTTTCTTTTTCATCCATTTTGATAGTTTCAAATTGAGTGGTGAGGTTTTGGAGTTTTGAAGCTTTAACGACACTATTTCCTTCATGAGTTAATTGTAAAATATCCCAAGCTTCTTTAGCGGTTTCACATGTCATAATACGTCGGAATTCATCCGGTGCGACAGCGCTAAATAAGGCATTTAAACCTCGAGAATTAAAGTTGGCAAGTTTAAACTCATTTTCAGTCCATCTATCGGCGGGTTTGATAACACGTTCATTTTCAACTAAGTAAGTTGGTGGGGAGTACCCGGTAACAACAGACATCCAAACTCTCTCGTCGATAGATTTTAGTGCCGATCTCATTCGCGCTTTCCAATACGCGTAGTTTGAACCATCGAAAATAGAAAATTTTGAAAATGGGGAAAAATCCATTTTAGCCAAAGATTATTTAAAAGATCGTTAACGAAATAATTTATCGCTTTGGCTCTGATACCACTTGTTGGAAACGTGAGGGTCCCCGGATTTTAAAACTTTCTTCAATTAAAATCAAACTTGTAATTTCCTTTTTGTAAAAACTTAATTTAAATGCGGAAGCGTAAACGGTGTGATGGTTCAACAAAACAAATACTAAAATTCCAAATTTTAGTTAACTCATAAACAATTAATACTCACTTAAACCGATTAAGTCCAATTAAATAGATCCAAGTCCTAGAAATTTGCCTAAGTCATAATTTTCAATTATCCAAAGTTAGGCGAAACCAATTTTAGCAAATGACTTGAATAAACCAAATTTACCCAATATTTAATTTAGTCCCAAATTAAATGAGTGTGATAATTAAACCAAATTTTATCTTGAATTTATTCTAAGCATGCGTTCTAAATTATGATGCAAGATAAAATAAACAATATCACACTACGCCGAGATATACAAGGAAAAACCCAAGACGTGAAACAACCTCGGACGACCCTAGCCACAAGTCCACTAGATATGGAATTACAATTACAAGACAGATAGACTTACAACGACTGACTCGATCCCTCTCAAGCCTCGACGCTTCTTCTCGTAGAAACCTCTTCCTAGCGAACAACCTCGGAACACCACCGCGGTCTCAGAATCCACCGATGGGACTTTATATGGTCACCGTCACCCAAGCATGGAGCCTTTCTCCAAGTGGGTAGAATCTTCAATAAAAGGTCTTCTTCTTTGATGGATGTAGAAGCAAACCAAAACTTCTCTTCTTGAATTCGGTAGAGATAAACCGGTGCCAAAACGCCAAGTAAAGATATGTATATAGAACTTGGATAAATAACTATTGGGTGTAAACACTAGAGTGTGTAGGATTTTTCATTAAAGAATAACACTCAAAACTTGATCTTTTTCCTTAAACAAATTTTCTCTCAAAACACTCTCTAGGGGTATGTATGGTATGAAAAAGATACCCCTTCAAAAATGATTCCCGTCCTTAATAAAGCCTTAAAAAATCAGTTAAGAAACAAGTGGGAAAATGGGGTGAAAACTGCCAAAAACTGCTCAAAACTGTTCCCGCCTGGCATCTCGTTCGAACGAACTTGACTCTCGTTCGAACGAGACTTCTAACGAGCGACCAGACTGGGCTCGTTAGAAACTCGTTAGATATCTCGTTAGAACGGCCAAACTCGTTCGAACGACATATCGAACGACTGACCAGTTTAGGTTCGTTGGAAAACTCGTTCGAACGAAACCTGGTTCGAACGAAAAACTCGTTCGAACGAGACTTCGAACGACTTCCAGAAATTTTTGATAAATTCAATTTTTGGCCCAGAAACTTTGTGTACTTTATTTTAAAGTTTCAATTAAATTATTCTGAAAGTAAAACATAGTTTTTTATTAAACCTAACACCCAATAAATATTGTTCCAAGCTCCTATATAAATATAATTACATTCATGCCTTGGGAGCATGGAACCTTAGATGATGACGTAGAAACGAGGCACGCAAATCGGCATTTTGATGAAGGTTTATATTCTATGCCTCTACGTCTTCAACACATACTTCATAGGCTTGAGAGTATTACAATAAAACACTATCCTATGAATAAATGTTTTTGTCCGGAATTGAGCCAAAACTAGATATGGACTCAATTGGAAATTTGTGTCCTTACAGGTTTCATGATTTTTTTTGTCTATTTAGAGATGTTCCTTTATACATATTATCATTCTAATAGTTAGTTGGTTATCGCAATGCATAGATATTGTTTGTATATATTTTGACCAAATTTAAAAATCTATAAGAAGTTGTGACTCTATTTTCCTTCTTCTGAAACCAAACCTGAGGGAATAAATAAAGATTGCATGGTGGATCTATAAATGCAAAATTTTTTAAGAAAAAACTTAGACTTGATTTCACTTACAAGGGTAAAGTCAAACTATTAATAAATTACAAGTTATACGAGTCTAATATCAAGTTAGCATCATTATACCCTTCAAGTACATTTGGATATCTTATAATGTAAAATTCATTACTTTCAATATCTCAAAACTTATAAACGGATTTCTTGTGGTGTAAATTAAGATTACTTTCATATTTACTTGGATTGCTTATAGTGTATGTTATATTATGTCGAGTGTAGTTCTTGCAGTACGTTAAATTGCCTATTATAAGATAATATTCAAGTTAAAATATGTTTTCCTGATTATTTAAAGCTAGATGGAGTCTTTTAATGTTCTCATTAGACCAGTATTGTACCTTTTAAACTTATCAAAAAAATTCTCGATGTGTTGATATTAAGATAAAACAAGCCATCGGATGTTCTTGAAATATTGTTCATAGTATATATTTGTGACAACTAAATCTTCAAATTCAGAATAATTAGTTAAGTCCCTTTTCTAACTTTAATGATATAAGTTTTACCACCAATAATTAAAAACTTAGCATCATTGAAATGTCAAACAATAACATATCCATTTTCATTGTCCTTAACATAAATTCCTTTATCATTCATCAAGATTAAATACATTAGACAACATTACAATGTTAAATTTTCCATGTAATGTCTTAAGTGTTTATTTTAATCTATAGTGGGAATATTTGTCTCTTGTCAATGAGTAACAAACGATTTGAGTTTTTCTATATGGATTTATTAATCTTATTCTTTGGTTGATAATTTCGTTGTCACATAAGTTTAATGAATCTCTTGATTAGTTAGTTCTATGATAACGATAAAAATGAGAATGAATGCTAGTCTTCCAACTAGTGACCAGTGTCAAAATAATCTAATACTTCCATTTGCTTGTAGAGTTTAGCCACATGTTGACCCGTAAAACTAAGATACGAAACAATAACATGACATCAACCATAAAAAAAGTTATTTGTTAATTTTTCGGTTCAAATCATTGTCAAACTGATAGGATATTATAATTAATGAATAGTTTTATGTTGACTCAATTCAACCGTCAAAAAGTTTTAATACCCATTTAGATTCATTAATAATTAAATACAAAATATTGTTAAAGAGCTTTGGTCATTAAAAAAACCATTAAAGAAACGTATACAATTCAAAATGAATCACTATCTTAATGGATAATGACGTGTGAACATAAAATAATTTTTCTTCTTGTTGGCCTTTGGTCCAGATATACTATGTTGGTTGATTTACTTACATATATAATTCAAGTGGTCCATGAAAGTCTTCTAAGATGGTGGCAGTTTTTTAATGATGACGTCCACTTGTAACAATTAGGCATACTTTCAGCATTAATGTCATGAAGAACAACTTGAAGTTCTCAATTTTAATTATCACAATCATACATATATAAATATACATGTTTGTACTTATACACATGTGTGTACATATAAAAAACATGACATCCTAAAATTATATATAAAAAATTTCTTTATCACATAGATCCGATGCAATTAACCTAATTTTGCACAAAACCATTGTTCCACCCCCACAATTCCTTCCCATAAATTTCCAACTGAGGTAAAATTCCATTAATGAATTTATATGAAATGGATCTCATTCCATTGTCTACTATTTGTCCATTTGAGTTAACGACTAACGCTTTTAAAAATATTATTTTGAGTTTACTCCAAATGTTTTATTATTAGAATAGATGGTTTTTATAAATATTAATTGGGTCAACTTCGTACCTTATTTAAGGTGGGATCCATGTTAGAATGTGTCCAACTCCATGAGTAGAGAATATGTTATATTCACATGTTCAAAACCATAAAGTATAATTTGAGAAATGGTTGTCCCACATAAAAACCTTATTAGAAATGGTTGGGTTCACATATATAATCAAATTATACTTTATTTGCATTCGAGATCTCTCTCGAGTTGGGATACACGTACTTCAAGTTTCTCAATAGTCTCTAATGAATATTGATGATCTCCCGTAAGACTAGCCACGGTGTTAGTCAAATCGGTCTTTTTTCAGGCCTAAAATGATAACTGCTCACATAAGGAATCCTTCACCTTCTCGAGTTTACTTCCTGACGCCTCACACACCCTCAGCACTTTCACCTCTTTCTCCAAATATAACACCCATATAGACAAATCCTTATTAATTTTTTTTCGTCTTCAGCGTCTCAGTGTAAAGATCACTAAACATTTTTTGAATATCCCCTTCCCCCACTCAAAATATCATTATCACATTCACTATCTTCCGAATGAATCGAAACATCATCGAGGCTTTCATGTTTAGATATGTTCTCATCAGCGTGAGATAAACTAGAAGTACTAACATGACTAGCCATGAATAACGCATTGTTCATGTGGTGATTCTCCCCCTGAATCAACCGACTCGATGTCACTATCGCTAAGATTGGCTTTATTTGCAAACTTTTTGACCTTTCTCTTTAGCCTAGTGGGACACTCATGTGCCTTGTGCCCTTGACCCTTACACTCATAACACCTTATATCTGCCTCTTTATCACCGTTACTCTTGACCTCATTCTTATTTTTATTGGAAGAATTATCTTTGGAAAATTTTAGAAATTTTTTAATTTTATTTGCAAACAAGGCCAAGTCATCAAAATCAAAATCTCCCTCAGATTTAGACTCACAAACTTTTTCTTTCTTCTTTTTCTTAGTTTGAGCCTTGAAAGTTATCCCTACTTCCTTAGGTTTAATGGTTTTAGGGAACAATTCTATATCATGCATTTGAAGACCTCCTACAAGTTCTTCTAACCTAAGAGTCTCTAGGATCCCTAATGAGTTAAGCATGGCGGCCTTAGAAATAAAGCGGGCGGGGAGTGACCTCAATATCCTTTTCACAACTCTTGTCTCGAACATGTTCTAACCCAAATTAAAACTCGAATGAACAATGTCCGATAAACATGCATAAAACTCATAGAATGACTCAGACTTTAGCATAGTGATGGTCTCAAATTGGGTCATCGAATTTTTAAGCTTTGACGCTTTTACAACGTTTGTACCCTCATGAGTGAGCTGAAGGGTATCCCATGTTTCCTTAGACGTAGTGCACATCATGATGCGATGGAAATTGTCAGGGGTGACGACTCCAAAAATAGAGCTCAGTTCACGAGAGTTAAAATTACTCCACTTAAATTTCTCATCAGTCCAGGAAGAAACAGCTTTAGGGCAACATCATTATCAACACTGATAGTGGGAGGATTCCACCCTCTTTCACAAACTAACCAGACTCTTTCATCTTGGATTTTAAGACCGACCCCATCCTAGCCTTCCAGTAAGCATTATTGGTAGCATTAAAGATGGGAAATCGATGATACAAATTCTCCATTAAAATTCGGATTTTCAAAGATCAATAATTTAAGAAAAAATTGATATCAAAGGAAATTTGTTTTTTGTGGAAAAGGAATCACGCGATATTTTTGTGTAACCAGATCTAATACCAACTTGTAAAGTGCGTATGCGATCTTAATGGAATATTTATATAATTAAATGTCCAACACACACAAATCCAAATCTTATCTTTTTTATCCTAAGACATGCATCTAGGTGATAAAATAGATAAAGTAAAATAAGCATTCAACAGAGGCAAAGTTTGAGGAAAAATCCCTTTCGAACAAAACCTTTTAATTAGAACTAAAGAATTATTACAAGACATTCGACTTATAATACTACTTGATAACCGCCACAACTATAATGTGCTAGTCTTCGTAAATCTCTAAAGAATACCACTTGTCTCCAACCAGCCCATATGAGGCCTTTCGCCCTCGGTATCCACCGATCAAACTTTATCTTCAGCAATGATCCCCTTGAGAATAACAATGGTTAGTCTTGAAGATATTCTATCCACAAGAGTCGTGTATGCAAGGATAAAAAATTGTCTAGGATTTAAACTGATTCACACAAATATATTTTGGGGACGAATTTTGTGAATTAAAAGAGTTTTTAAACTTAAAAAGTTGAAAATTTCTGTAAAAGACATAGAGAAACTGTTCTGGCAAAAATCTCAAAAAATCTGAACACGAAACAGGTATTTATAGATTGTTAACAAATTTTGAGGCGGCGGCTCGTTCGAATGAATTTGAAGCTCGTTCGAACAAGAATAGCAATTAATTTAATAAAAATAGAATCTCGTTTGAACTAATGTGCCATCTCATTTGAATCGTTCAAACGACCTAAAATAGTATACCCTCGTTCGATACACATTCAATGTAAAATTCAAACAAGCCGTCGGACGAAAATGTGATCTTGTTCGAACGAGAACCTTAGCTCGTTTGAATGAGGTGAGCGAACTATGAAATTTTTTAAATAAAAAGGAATGGCTTGATATTTCAAATTTAAAAATCTTGTTTCAGTTTTAATAAAAATCAAACATCCGAAAATAATTTTTAGGAATAAATTTAAACACTTAATATCTTTATAACTTCATAATGTGTAGATCCTTGAAAGTTGGAGATGATGGAGCTTCGAATCTTCGTGATGGCTTGAGTCAAAGTGTAACGGGATAAACCAAAATCTGTGTAAGCCTAAGCTATGAGCAAATGACAGAAATTATACACTTATAGAGTTCATACAATTATAAATAATGATTAGTAATATTGTGTATATGTATGTGTGTGCGCGCGCATGTATATATATATATATATATATATATATATATATATATATATATATATATATATATATATATATAAACACACACACACATAGAGAGAGAGAGAGAGAGAGAGAGAGAGAGAGAGATGTGGACTCTTGTGCACATCAAATTTGCACACTTGCTGGCATAAACCTATTTTTTTAAAATATTAAAAAAATTATTTTTGAGATGATTTTTTATGTGATATTTAAACCTTTCAAGGGACACATATAAAACAAATCGAGTGATTTTTTTTTTTGCTATTTTAAAAAAATCGGTCAAACTTTCTTAGATTTAGCAAACTTTGGTGTGCACAGGAGTCTGTCTCTCTCTCTCTATATTTATCAAACACAAAATTTTAATTCCCAGCTACTATTCAAAATTCATTCCAAATATTACCGGGCACATAAACAAAAATAGTACATAGCCGCAGAGTAACTGAACACTTCGAAATTGCAACATGAGAGACCATTGACCGAAGCTCAAAACCAAATCAAATTTCTTCCTTCGTACAAGAAAAAAAAAATAAAACCCCAATTGCACACTGTTTTATTGCTTTACCCATGTGTTGGATGAATTTTATAAGATGTAATGTTATATAAATAGACAAGAGCAATAGTAAAAAGCTGCGAAATATTGGCCGATTTTTTAAAAGTAGCAAAAAAAGTTTTTTTGAGCTAATTTTTTTTATATGGGTCCCTTGAAATGTTTAAATATCACATAAAAAATCAACTCATTTTTTTTAATATTTTAAAAAAATAATTAGCAAACTTGTTGTGCAAACTTTGGTGTGCACCCTGTATATCTCTCTATAAATATACCAAACACAAACTTTTAATTCCCAACTACTAATCAAAATTCATTCCAAATACTATCGGACAGACAAAAAAAATAGTACATAGCCGCAGAGTTGTTAAACACTTCGTAATCGCAACATGAGAGATTATTAACCGAAGCTCAAAACCAAATCAAATTTCTTCCTTCGTACAAAAATAAATAAAACATCAATTGTAGACCGTTGGATTGCTTTACCCATGTGTTGGATGAATTTTATAAGATGTAATATTATATAGACAAGAGCAACAGTAAAAGACCATTGCCCCATATTATATAGATCAATTGTAGACCATTGGATTGCTTTACCCATGTGTTGGATGAATTTTATAAGATGTAATGTTATATAGATAACTAAGATCAACAGTGGAAGACCATTGCCCCATATTATATAGATTGGTTATGGGCTAGCCAACCTGTACATCTCTCATGCAATTTTAATAGGCTCACTATTGTAATTTCAGCTATACATTTTGAAGTAGATAAGAATTTCCTCCCACAATTTTCCACAGCATAAAGCAAAAATAACGAAAACCTTCTATTTCCCAATAACACAAACTTTACCATCTCCAAACCTCTCTAAAAAATTCCCCATTTCCACCCTCAAGCTGTCTAAGTTGTCATTTTTCATCCCAAAACTACACCAAACCCAACTTAAACACACACTCATCTTAGTAAGTTTGAAATCCCCAAAAGGGTTTGGCTCCCCTTCCCCAAAGAAAACCAAAAAACCTAAGAAATGGAACCAAAACGATCAAGAGGAGATAGAAAAAGATGAAGAAATTGATGAACGAGAAGATGTAATTCCTGAGATAACAAACAGGATGATAAACATAATTGGTTTTACTGTTTTTTTTTTTTTTTTTTTTTGGGGGGGGGGGGGGATATTATTTGTAGGGTTATTATTTTTCCCATTTTTTTACGATCTCAAGGTTGGGTTGAAGATAGATTGGGGGGGGGGGGGGGGGATTATTTGTAGGGTTATTCTATATAATTCGTGTAGAATTAGATGATATTTTCTTCGTTATTTTTTTATAGCATTTAAATCTAATATTAATGTTGTCATTTATATTCGGGTTTTCTGTTATGTATCTCAACTACGACACAACTTGCTTAATAAATAGATTGAGTTAGTGTTATGTTATTTGATATGTTTAATAAATAGATTAAGTTATTGTGTGGTTATGTGAAATAATTGATAACATTAGTGGTGTTAAAGTTTTTTTTAGATTTTTTATTTTATTTATTAAAGTTAACTAGTAATTGACACGAGTTTTGCTCAGATCCAAAGACTTGAGAAAATGGCACCCGACACAATAACACGACACAAACCAATGAAGTTATAATTTACCCTTAATTGTTTCGGATCGTATCAGTGCCAATCCGATAAGACACGATAGTTAATGAGTTGGGTTTGTGAACATAATTAAAAATCGAACGTTTAATTTATTTTATAAGGCATGAAAAATAATCTAGAATCAATTATAACAAGTCATGCACGTTAAAAAATTCAATTAATCACATATGAGTTCACATCTAAATCTGCATACAAAATGGATTATAAGGACATGTACATTGTTCCATATCGCCTCCTGTCTTGATCTCGAACATAGTATCGTTACCTAAATTAATATTGAATTTGGAATAGACTTGAAGCCTTCAAAGTGTGATGAAATGGAAAATTAAGTTTTATCCCCCTTGCTCTTTAAATTTCAGAATTTCTAAAAGTGTATAGAATGATAGAGAGACTACAACTTATTTAATGGTAGAAGGAGGACCCAAGAATCTCCTTATTAATCATTTATTTTGCTTAACCATAAAAACAAACTCTTGATATTTCTCAATAAACCTTTCATTAATCCATAAAACTCTTCAAACAGATTGTTATTAGCACCAAATAATTGTAGGTTTTATTTTAATTCCCAAATTATAATTAAAATCTAACATTCTTCTACTTGGTCCAAATAACAATCTAATGCTTTATCGAGTAACATGAGTCTAGTTTATATTGGAATGATTTTAGATCATGGTTTCCAATACCTTATTTGAACAAATCACTAATGTGAGTCATGACGGCCACACACTAATTCAAGAGCATGTTACCTTTCATGTAATATAACATCAATGGCTTATTTAATAAAGCATATAAGTTATATTTTTCTTTAATGGTCCATAAATGTCTCGTAAGAGACTATTTCTGTCACATATACCTACAATAACATGCATGTAGCCAATATTACAAGACATAAATATGAATATTTAGAAATTAAATTTTTTGATATCATAACATATTATCTTTTCACAACAAACACTAATAAATCCCCAATAATAATCTAGACATTATGCTCAAGACCCATCGATTCAACATGTTGCAAAAAGGTCTTCAAGGGCAGTGCTTTAGTGAGTGGATTTGCTGCATTAACATTTATGCTAATGTGTTCGATAGACAATGTATTTCTTTGAACTTCTTTTTTCACTAATAAATACTTTATCTCAATGTGCTTGTCTTCTTTAGTGTATTTATCATTCTTTGAAAATAATACTTCCACGACATTGTCACAATTGAGTCCATGTATTTTTTTGGCTTAATTCCAGACAAAACCATTTGAGTCATAAGATAGAAGTTTGTTCCTATCAAGCCTATGACGTGTTTGAAGTATTGAAGACGTAGCAACCCAGAATTTACAAGTTTCATCATTGCCAATTTTCATGCCATAGTTTGACGTCATCATCATTTTCGTTTCCAAGTCTCCAAAGGTATCAATGCATTTATATATATTTAGGAGGTTGGAATATTTATTTGGGTGTGATTTTATTTAAAACTTAACTAAAGAATGAATTTTTATTTTTCAAAAAAATACGTATTTTTGAAATGTCGTTCAAACAAGGTCGTTCAAACGACATATCAAACGAGACTTCTAACGACCTTAACTTGAACACTTTGAATTCTCGTTAGAAGCTCATTGGAACGAAGTCGTTCGAATGAGACTTCAAACGAACATCTAACGAGACCTGGAAATTTTGTTATAAAATCTCGTTCGAAGTTTCGTTAGTAATCTCGTTCAAACAGACTCATTCGAACGACATTTTAGTGCCGTTCGAACAAAAATTCAGAAATTTTTGACAATTTTTCCTAAAAATTTCCCACCTTTCCCAGTTGTCCACTAACTTTTTACCTATTTAAAAAGAGCGAAAACATAAGACTTTAGATAACTTTTGACACACATTCTTCTACACTTTGAGAACAAATATTTTCTCTATCAAAACTTCTTGTTTTTGTGTTTTTATTTTCATGGATTAAAATCTTGAAAACACAAATTACACTCATGTTTGTTTAGATCCAATCTTTCATATATATATATATATATATATATATATATATATATATTCTTGGAGAGTTTGTTTGGCACCGGGTTTTCTCTACACCAATAAGAAGAGAGTTTGGGTTCATTCTCTACCCATAAAGGAGAAGAAGTTTGTGTTGAGGCTTTGTCACATGGTGAAAGGTACCACGTGTGGTTGACAGTGGGTTGTGCCCCGATTGGTGGACTCCGGAGTTATCTACAAGGCATAGGTTGAAGAGTGAAGGAAGTGTCAGGTCTTGAAGGAGTCGAGTCGAGTGTTGTAAGTCTTCTCAACGTTTCTTTGTAAACATACCGTATCTAGTGAATTTGTTAGGCCAGGGTGGTCCGAGGTTTTTTTCGTTATGAGTTTTCCTCATACATCACCGCATAGTGAGATTGTTTATTTTTATCTTGCAAAACTTACCTTAGATGCATACTAGGATAATCAAGATAAAAATTGGTTTAAATATCACACTTGTTTAATTTGGTGCTAATTTAAGTTTGGATAATTTGGGTAAGTTTAATTTAATTCATGTCCAGAATTTTAATTTGTGAAAATTGGGTTTGACCTATATTGAAAATTAGATTAAATCAATGTTATGCAAATTCTAGGACTTGGGTTGAATTAATTTTGTTTAAGTGGAATTTAAAATGTTTGAGTAGTTTAATTTCACTTTTAGTTTAATTTAATTTTAATTTTGAAGAAATTAAAATTTGAAGTTTGTTTTGTGTTTAAAAGTTGAATTGAAATTTTGTTGGTAACTTTATTGAACCATCACATTAATTTTAAAGAATTTAAAATTAGGGGGCTCTACAGTATGTATTGGCTTAATTTCGGACTAAACATTTTGAGTTATATGTTAGGGTTTGTATGTTGACCATTCAAGCCTATGTTGTGTTTAACTGAAGACGTAGCGACAAAGATTCAAAAATTTCATTATCGTGTCATTTTTAGTGCCACGTTTCGTCTTAATATTTCCGAGGATCTTCGAGGTTTGAATGTATATACATATCGCCCCTTGGAATTTTATTTTGGGTGTTTATTTTTATAAAAAACTTTTGGGCTATTTTTAAAAGGTTTTAAAAGAAAATTTATTTTGTTGTTAAGCCATTCGAATAAAGTTTATGTTTTTCGTTCGAATGAGATGTTAATGTCATTAAAATAACCCTCCAACGAACATCAAATGAGATTTTTATGTTAGCAGAACAAATTTTGTTTGAATCTTGTTTGAAGTGTGTTTGAACAAGATTGTTATGTTCGTTCGAATGAGTTTTTAGTTGGTTCAAACGAGACATCGCTTTCCTTCAAATGAGATTTATTAGAAAATGTGCCACCTCAAAAAATGTATTTTGTACGATAAAGGGGTTCTGGCATTTGTTTTCAGAGTGAGTTTTGGCGAAAATCGTTTTCCTATACATATCCAAAACTTCCAAAAACCTAGTTTCTCCCAAACTCTTTTAAGATCCAATTTTCATTATCACAAATGCTTTGAGATCTTGTTTGTGGACATCAATAATGTTATTCTCTTCATCTTGTTGAGAATCATTTTGTGCGGTGGATTATGTACCCAGTTTTTATTTAAATGCGATGGACTCCGTGGTGTGGTGTTGCGATGAAGAAGCATTGCGTTCGTGTTCCATATCTATAAACGATTGATAAGACTTATCGGTGGATACCGAGGCGTGTGTGGACTCACACGTTGTGGCACTTGCGTTGGTGAATTCCTGAGTTATTGAGTCGAGTCGTTGAGTAAGTCATTTTTTGACTCTCGCAAAACCTTATCATATTGAATTTGGGTGGCTAGGGCATCTGAGGTTTTTTCTGTTGCGGGTTTTCCTCGTACACTGGCTTGTTGTGGTTTGTTTCTTTATTTTATTCTTGTTCACACCTAGATGCATGTTTTAGGACAAGATACAATTTGATAAATTGTTTATCACAATAACCGATTTAAAATTGGTGAAAATTTTTAATTTGGGTTAACTTGTTTAAGTTTTATATTTAATTTGACAAAAAATTAAAAAGGAAATTTTGTCAGACCATCGTCCGCGTACACCCGTAACTTAAAATTGGTAGAGCGGGAATACTAAGTTATCATATAGATCTTTGTTTTGTGCTGTTTAGGGTGGTATGATTCTCTCTCTCTCTCTCTCTCTCTCTCTCTCGTGTTTGTTTGTTTTTTATTTTGATGGATCCCCATAATGATAATTTATCTGATGCGTTTAGCGATGATGACGATTGTGATATCGGAGATGAATTTAATAAGATTCATAACCATGCTAAAAAATTAGATCTTGTGAATTTGAAGTTTGAAAAAATAATTAAATGTTTTGAAGAAGAAAATTTTCATTTTAAAGTTGAAATTGATTTTTTGCCATTTGTTCAAACTCAAAGAGATATCCTTCGTGAGAAACTCATGGACATGAATCGTTATTATAAAACTTTAGAAGTGTCCTATAAAGAGAGTGAGGATAGAGTCCAGTAGTTAGATAAATAATTAGAGGACTCTAAATTTTTTAGGGTTAATGAACGTGCCATTGAGGTTAATGATAAATCGATAAAAGATTTGAGGGCTCGTGAGAAGACTCTTGGGGATAAGTACGCTTGCATTGAGGGGGAGAGATATTACCTTATAGGAATAATTGAAAATTTGAAGAAGGGGTCCCTAATGTTTTAAGAGCCTAATTCTTGGCTTGAGTCTATGATTTTAAGGTTAAAAGAAAATTTGAGAGACACAAGTAGTGTTGATAGTGGCTTCGATTATTCAAATTATTTCGCTGGTAAAGCCAAGATCATCGTTTGTTTTAAAGGGTCAACCACAACCCAGGGTGTTAGAAAATTTCAACCCAAAGGTCTCATTCCTCTTCACGTCTACACGTGCACACATTGTAGTAGGAAAGGTCACCTTAGGCATTTTTGCTATGATCTTAGAAAAGACCCTAGGAATTTGAAGTCTATTGCCTCTGAAGAATGCAAATTATATATTAGTGCTCTGAAACCACTTGTAAGAATTTTAAGTTTCAAAAGGGATGATTCATCGAATATTTTGAGTTAAATAATTTCTTACAAAATTAAATTATCTTTTCTAAAACAAAACTTCAATTCAAGTTCTACATTATGGAAATCAAACCAAACATGAATTTTTCTAAATTAATGATTCCGACTTGAATTAAAGTAAACTACAATTAACCAAATTAAATAAGCACCAATTACACCATATTTACATGGTTAAACCAATTTTATCTTGTTAAGCCTAAGCATGCATCTAGGTGTTAATTTGTAAGATAAAAGTACACATCTGATCGGGCGGGGGGAACCGCGGCGCAAGAGTCACCTCTTGTCGTTTGTTTTCGGCTCTCTCCGCTAATAAAAAAACCAAAACTACTAACTACACTCTTTTAAGGGAGTATAGTGTCCAATCCGGGTATCGAATCCATAGAGAAATGTTGCTAGAATTTAATCGATTTATTACTTGTAAAATAAAAGTGTAAAAGACATTTTGTTAACAAAAATAAAAGATAAACTAGGCGTGTATTGAAACTAAGATTTCAAAAAGGGGGGAAACTATAGATTGCGACTGATATCCCTCACTTTAAGTTAATTAGAATAAATGGTTACATGGGAATAAGAATATAGCAAGATTAAATCTCATTTCATCAATTAATAAAATCTAGAGTTGTCACCCCCTAAATCGTCATAAAAACCTACTTTGATTTTGACGTCAACAAATATCCTAAAAATTACGCATGCAAGGTTGTAAATATGGAGAATACATTATATAACCCGTTAAATCTCCTAGGCATAATAACAAGAACAACCCAATCGAATTAAACTCATATATTCCATCACGAAATCAAAGCAACCTGTCAACCCGAGGTGAGTTCAATCAATCACAACCTAGGATAAATTAGCTACAAAGCATATTAAATGACATGAAATAAATGAAAAAAATAAATAAAGTAATAAATCTGCACTACAAAGGAAGAAACGGCGTACGAGAGCTTAAATAAATGAAGAAGAAGGTGAATAGTGGATTACATACTCAATAGAACAAACCCTAGGAGAGAGAAGATGAACCTCCCCAAAAAAACCTCAAACCCTATTCTCTAACCTAAACTAAGAACATAATGAAATTATATATTATATTTTTACACAAAATCCCACTTATATACTAAGTGTTAAAAGATATAAAGATCAAAGAAATGAAATAAAAGAAACCGCCCAATATCTGATGGGACCGGTCGACCGCGGCCAAGGGACCAGTCGATCGGGCTTCTGGTTTGATGTCCCATGTTCTCTTAATAGGCCAAATTCTGAATTTTTGGTTGACCGCGGGCTCAGTGTCGGTCGACCAGTGCCCTTCTTTCTGGGGAGTTTGGTTCATCATGAGTGAGAAAAGGGGTTTTACGGAAATGGTAATAACTTCTTCGTTCGAACTCAAAACGGCGCGCCGTTTACTTCCACACGAAGCTAACTCAATGAAATACGCTTACGTTGATTTCCAATGAGCAGAAAATGAAGTATGAAATGACTAAAATTCCCTTGAAGTTTTGTCTGACGATGAAACTTCTCTGAAATGCCACCAATCCTCACTATAAGCATTCCTATACATATAAAAGCTCAATTAAACCCTAAAAAGCACACACACACACACACACACACACACACACACACACACACACACACACACACACACACACACACATATATATATATATATATATATATATATATATATATATATATATATCCAAAATCGAGGTTCTCTAGTTAGCGAGCATAAATATAGGTATTAAGGAACATAAAAATTCTATAATTCTAAAGATAACGGGCGCTAATATGCAATATTCATGATGTATAAACAACCATAACTCATCAATGTAGGAGGAATACCCACAACGGAAAAAACATCAGACGACTCAGCCACAAGTCCATTAAGTACGAATTTAAATTAAGGACATGATAGAATACTTACACAATGACTAGACGCCCTCGCAAGTCTTAATGTTTTTCTTTCCTTTCACCTCTGCCTATTAAAAACGCAGGAGTCCACTGATGGGGCACAACTACCGTCAAATATACGGAGTCCACTGTATGTACATCACGAACATGAAATCCACTGCAAGAAATAATCTCAATGATGTAGAGAATAACAAACTCGGTGCCAACACTATGATCTTAAACCATATATTATGGAGAAGCTTGGATCATGAAAAAAATTGGGTGTAAACTTGTTTTTGTTTTGGAAGATAAATCATTAAAGATTAAAAAAAACAAGGGACTTTTGGAAAAGTGTCTTTGCTCTCAAAGGACGGCAAAAGTAACTAGAAAATATTAACTCCCGCATTCCATAAATGGTTGGGAAAAAGTAGTGGGAGGTTATGAGAAAAACTGCATGAAAGACTATCATTTTTCGCACTAACTGCTTCGGTCGTTCGAACGATAATCAAAGTCGTTCGAACGACATTTCGAATGAGATGTCAGCAAAGCCAAAAAAACAACTCGTTCGAACGACCTGGGAAACTCGTTCGAACGAGGTCTTTCTAACAACCCTAATAAAGTATTTTTTCTAGAAAAAATATAAAGACATTTTAAAATATGCTTAAAAAAATTCTTAGACCCAATAAAAAAATTCCAAGGCTCGCATAATATAAGCATTCATACCTGAGAGATCCTTGGGATGTTGATGACGAAAACTCGACACAAAACACGGCATAAGATGTGATCACTTTGACTTGGCCATTACGTCTTCAACAAAAAGGTCATTGTCTTGAAAGGTCACAAACTCAACTTTTATCCTATGATTCAAATAGATTGTCCCGAATTAAGCCAACACATACAAATTGACTTAATTGGAAATTTTTCCTTATTGTTTCCATGGTTCCCAAATCTTGACGTGTTAAGTATTCATCTATTTGGGTTAGGAAATCAATTTTGGAGGCACTAAATGTTAGACTTGTTGATTCTCGCATGCTTTCAAATGACTCTTCACATGCTATATATTTTAGGTGATTGCTTGCATATTTTTCATACTCTATCTTTTGTACTTCATGATATATATGCTTGCTAATCGTATGAATTTTATCCTTTTTGTATTTTAATTTTTCTTTTATTGGGTCTAATTGAAAAATACAAGAATATTTTGTTTGTCTTTTGAGTTGTTTTTAAACAATTGGTACATTTTGAAAAATGTTTAAAAACTCAAAAGATTTTTTGTTTATATGTAGTTTAGTTTTACACATTTTGTATGGGATATTAGTTTGTTTGCATCCATTTCATTCCATGTTTTCAGGTGGATAGGACATTTGATTATGATTTTCAAATCTTTGATTATTTTTAATCATAATTTCATGGATTTGTTCGACTTTGATTTCCTTAATGGATTCACTTTGTATATGCCTCCACACATGCATGCACGAGCTCTTTTGAACATTAACTTCACATGTTGTATTTGAACTAAGTGAGATATTCTTCCGTGAGTCTTGTCATCTACATATCTTTTGATTATGCGATATTTGGGCATGTAAGAATCATTGCTCATGAGTATGTTGATTCTTATTTCATTTATGAGGGTGCACGAGACAGGGATACGAAAGGAGGAAGTCTCCTTTGCGAAAAAGCCACCGTTGGAAAGAGCCTAAAAACATGAGAGGAAAATAGAAAAGATTAAAGGAAAATATGTTTGTTTGATTGATTTTCAAAAATGGTATCTTTAAAAAAATTGAGTTAAAAAAATATATGATATTTGTTTAGCTTTGGAGGGTGTTATAGTTAAAGGTCAACGAGTTTGCACAATGAATCCTAGTTATGCTTATCATGCCATGACTCTATTGATCCGTAGAATCATTAAAATTCTAAGATTGTGTGCATTGTGATAGTTTGTTCTTTAAGTTCACTTTATCTGTCACTTGAGGTCAAATCTTAGTTTGATAAAGTTTTGCAGTCAAATAGAATTCCTTAGACATTTTTGATTGATTAGGATCTTAGCAAAGCCTCAATTCTCTTCCCAAACTTCCAATACCAACTAGAGTTTCGACACATAGGGACTCAACACTCACAACCTTCCTTGGTTGTTTGTCTTTTAATGACCTTACGCTTATCCTAAGCTCTCCCATCAAGAGAATATGTAAAAAAACACCATTCTAATACCCCCTACACTCCCCCATATGGTCCAAACAAAGTCCTTTTGATTATGGACCCTCGATCCTCCTTAAAACCCTAGCTAGAGAATAACTGCATCCTCTTCAAGCCCTCTTTAACTTTGTTCAACTCTTAAAACCAAGAGCACCCCAACAAACAATCAAATATTTCTAAATCCTCTTTTAATAGTCTTGATTGTGCACGGATCGGACTTACGATTTGTATTTTATGGCCAAAAAACATTTTTACATACTTATAGGCGTAACATCTTACCTGCCTGCTGGCAGACTGTGCTTTTCTTAGCCAGCAAGTCTTACCACCCCATCGGTAGGAAGGATTAGGAACATGCCAACCAACAGGTCCCATGGTCATACTTGTCTATCTCTTAATTTAAAGTTTTCCTATATAAGGAATCCTTAATTTGCACAAGACCTCGATTTCAGTGCGATAGCTATTCTGAATCTAACACACATCATTTTCATTACAATCTCTTTAACATTCCATTACATCACCTTGACGCCACCTCCAACCACCACTCCACCACCAATATCCAAACTTCAAAAGTCACTCCCATAAAGAGCTCAAAACAGAAATCCAAAAGTGCTTGAAGGTGTTTTTTTATTTAACTAGTCCAACAAATGCTAGTTTGTATATTTTAATGTCCTTATCATAATTATAGCTTGTTTTACCCACTTCCGCACTAATCCTACCATTTTTATTACATATACATCTTAGAGTTTATTTTTATAAACCAAAAAACCCAAAACTAGAGGTTTACACCATAATTTCCAATTTGGAGTTTTCTCACGTTTTTCTACAATTTCACCACTTTTCATAAATTAAAAGAGACAATCTAGATTGGGATAATGGTTTAAACCCCAACCTTGTTCTTATTAGGAACTACATGGACTTTGATGCCATTTTTGGCTATGTAACCCAAATTTATTTTGGGATTCAAGTCTTCCTTATGGAATGTTAAAGAGATTGTAATGAAAATGATGGACTTTGTTTTATTTAGTTAAGTTGTTTATATTAGCATCTTGTTCATATAGTTATCGTGTTTTACTCATATAGTTAGTTTTATTATATTTATTATCTCTTTAGCAGTTCCATATACGCATATGCACCTTTTCCATTGTGATATTACGATTTCGAGGTGTCGCTCATATTTTAACTACTTTTATACATTATCATAGTATTTTATTCATGATTAGTTAGTTTAATTCCTTAGGAGTATTCATTCCCATACTTGTCATGTTGTGGATACGATGATTCCACTCCTCAGACACATACACGCACTTACACATTCATGTATACATTCACTATTGTTCACCTTGCACACATGACACATTTTACATATATACACATGTTCATACATTTAAGAGAAGGATAAAACTTTATAGCCCATGTGAGATCGAAAGGGCGGAGTGGGCGCCTAACACGTTCCCACTCCGTTACATAGTCTCCGAGCTCATATTTCATTTGGTTTCACAGGCACTAGTTGTCATTTTAGGTTATCTCTTTAGAGGCGGCTACCTCATTTTCCCGATTTAAGTAAAATATGATAGATATTATAATATCAACACATTCACACACCTCATACCGCCATCGATGACCATTTGAATAATTTTTATCCCATTACACAAGCACGCGCAGGAGCGACTATGCCTCATCTATGGCCGAGATAACCACATGTTGTTTTGACGAATGCATCTACATGATGTAACCTGAGGGATTCATAGCTAATGACCAAGAAAGCAAGGTGTGCAAGCGTGAGTGATCCATTTATGTACTTAATCAAGCATTAAGGTCTTGGAACATCATATTTTATTAGGCAATCAAATATTATGGTTTTGATCAATGCTTAAATGAAATGTGTGTGTATAATCAGCATGGAAAAAATGTGGTGGTATTTCTAGTACTATACATGGATGATATTCTCTTAATTGAGAACGGTGTGGGTGTATTTTCTAGTATAAGAGTGTGGTTGTCTACCCAGTTCGATATGAAGGACTTAGGAGAAGTCAACCATATTTTTGGGATCAGGATTATGTGTGATCAGAAGAATATTATGTTGGTCTTATACCAAGCTACTTAAATCTATGATGTGCTCACAAACTTTATCGCGCAAGATTCTAAGAAAGGGTTTGTTCTTTTCAGGCATGTAATCTCTTTATCTTAGTATTAATGTCCTAAGACACCTGATTAGATAAAGAGGATGAGGAATGTATCTTATGATTCGGTGGTGGGCAACCTCATGTATGCTTTATTGTGTATAAGATCGGATATTTTCTTTGTCATTTTCATGTTCAACAGATTCCAGTCTAACCCGGGTGAAGTGCATCAGAATGCAGTAAAGTATATTCTCAAGTACCAAAAAATAACTAAAGATTATGTGTTAGTTTACTCAACAGATAGTCTAATACCCATAGGGTAAACAAAATCACATTTTCAGTTGGATAAATGTTCAAGGAAGTCGACCTCAGGATATGTGTTTACCCTAAGATATGTAGCCATAATTTGGAGGATTATCAAGCAATGATGTCTTGCTAAGTCAACCATAAAAGCTAAATATGTTGCCATTTCAGAGGAAACAAAGGAAGTTATTTGGCTCCAAATTTTTTAAAGTGATTTGGGTGCGGCTCCTTGAGTGCAATCAGTTATTACACTTATTGTGATAATATAGGGTGCTGTTGCAAATTCAAAAGAAGTAATGACTCGTAAGAGGACAAAGCACACTAAGCGCAAGTATAACTTGATACGAGAGATCGTGTAGAGAGGCGACGTCATCGCGACCAAGATTACATATCAAAACAACTTGAAGGATACTTTTACAAAGAGCTTTACGACAAAGTATTTTGATAGTCATGTATAGGGAATGGTTATTAGATGCACAGGCACATGGCTCTAAGAATAACTAGGAGATTTAGGGGGTTTTATTCTTAAAACCATGTAATGACATTTTTTATTCTCATAAAGGTGTGTATAGATTATTTGAAATGAGAATCATGTGTTATGAGAATGTCATATATATGCTTTAAATATATTGTATGTTATGTAGGTCAATTGGACCCAGTAAGAATTTTGGTGAGTTGTGTTCGGCCTGATCACATGAGATTGGAATTTCGGTTCTAGTAAAATTGAACATCACAACCTAGATAGGGAGTTTACATCCTATCAGTAAAGATGCAAATTCAATCCTAGTACTTTGTCTCAAACTACGGGAATATGTTTGATGGTTCATGAACTTATTTGATAGTTCAAATAAGATTTTCATTCGTACACTAACGAATGTATTGAATAGGGCCACGAGTCAGATTCAGCTTTAGGTGCTGATCATAATTGACTTTTATCTCACATGTTTGCAAAGAGTACATAGGTTCTTAATCACGAGGGTCGTAAGGATTGTAATGCATGCATAATTGTTTCTTTGACTGTTATGATCGACTCCACTTACTTGTGAAATCAATCAATAAGATAACATTCATATTTAACTTAATGATTTGTAAATTGTTAAGTTAATATTCATATTTAGCTTAATTGCTAGTCAACAGAGTATAAATCTGTGATCGACTCCACTGAATTTTGAAATCAATCAATAAACAAGCATTCATATTTAATTTATTGATTTATAAATCTTTAAGTAAACATTTATACTTAACTTATTGACCCAAAAGTTATTAGGTTAACGTTCGTATTTAATGTAATCATTATACTACTTTTTTAGGTGGGTTTGTGTATATTCTAGGTAAAATAGACTTATTCTAATTCGTACCACCCATTTTTAGACGGGTTTATGCCTAATCTAGGTTGATCAACCCGAAGTTAGGTTATACCACTATTTTTAGATGGGTTTATGTTTGTTCCAGGCGAAGACTACTTATTCTAGGTACCACCCATTCTTAGGTGGGTTTATGCCTATTCTAGACTAACTAATCAAAAGTTAGGTTTTACAGCCGTGATAAGGTGAGTTTGTGACTTTTCTAGGCAAAGACTACTTATTCAATGTCATACCACCCGTTCTTAGGTGGGTGTATGCCTATTCAAGGATGACCAACCCAAAGTTGGGTTGTACCACCATTTTCAAGCATGTTTATGCCCATTTTAGGCAAATGCTACTTATTCTAAGTCGCAGTACCCATTTTAGGTGGTTTTATGCATATTCTAGGCTAACCAGCTCTTAGGTTTGTGACACCCCGCCTAATAAAATACCGTGTGATCAATCCTATATCAAATTAAAATACTAATCTCATTTGGTTCATTCTTAGCATCACTATCGAAAACTTTTTAAAACTTACTAACCACCTAGTATTCAAAAAATTGGTGTCAAATTTAATCTTTATTAATACAAGACAAAATAAATGTGGAATTAAAATACATCAAATGCTGATAGAATCAATCATCACATAAAATAATAAAAGCTTTCCTGAATAAACCATCGACTAAATCCAAAACCAACCAAACTAACATAGAGTAATACATCCCATACAATCTGAAAAGAAACTAAATAAAACTATGAGCGACATGCTCGAAATAAACTGATATGAATCCCTACATTAGGAATAGAAACATAGATGAGTCTATCCAAATCCTGAAACATCCACATATGCTACAGCAGCGAATCCCTGGAATGAAGTTACACCTGGCGTCCCTGTGGCTGGACACCGAAAAGGTTTTGAATATATTTAATAGTAAGGGTTACAACCCAAAACATTTTGAAAATATTTAGCAAATGATTAACTTGCAGTAATTAAAATTCATGAATGCTCTCCATATTTAAGTTAGTGACGCACTCCCTTGAGAACTTACTCAACCCTCCACTATTGTGCACACCTAATGTTCCTTTTTATATTACCCTAATTAGACTACCCCGTCTAACTATCATGGTTATAATTTCCCCTTTCAACCACCCTACTCAAACCCGAGTATTCTTAAGATAAGATTTATAAGTTGTTAATCACATAAACTTAGTTAATCATTTTCCCTTTTTAAATCCACATAACATTCACACCCGGTACATAATCAATACAATCCAATTCATGTATATAATTACCCGTATATAACTTTTTAATCCCATTATATACGTAAAATCATATTACAACATTCACACATATGTTAAATATATATAGCCCATCCTCCCGAGTAATAACTCACTGGATGTATTCTCTAAAGTGCTATCAACCTAGGCTACACAGTCCCACCTGGAGTTCCAAGGAAACTATGGTCCGACGAATGGGAACCTAAATAAAAATGTAAAAGGCGGTCATATCCCCCCGAGTATGAGGACATCATCTTAATGCCCCATCTCTGAAATTGGACGCTATGAGCTCTGGATATACTCGCCCTACTCCTCAAGCTAGGGGATTCACCCACATCGCGCAACCTACCCCGACAACACTAGAGTATATAAATTAAATAAATATCTAATCACTGATGTTTATAAGCACACAATATATATATATATATATATATATATATATATATATATATATATATATATATATATATATATATATATATATATATATATATATATAGACACACACACACACACACACACACACACACACACTATCACACACTATCACACACCGTATATATATAATAATTAATTCCCTACTTTATCGTGTACTAATACCGTAGCACTAGCCTAAAAATCCCAAGTCTATGGTCCGACTCCAATCTAATTAATTAGTTTCCCTTTAATTAATTATCTTAAAGTAGTGTCGCTCAACTACATTACCCGGACGTTTTCCCTCAGTCCGCAATTAATACTTAGGAATTATTATCCCAAAATTTATCCATAAGGTGTCACCCACATCGCACCCCCTAATCCAATTATATTCCCCATAATTGTTAGGAAATTTATTCTTATATTTATTTTTCCCTAAATAAATATTTTGGAATTAAATTCTTAAATAAATTCCCCTTATATATTAAAACTGGCCGACCTTCCAAAATCCTAGAACTGTCGATCGATCGACTCCCTGGGTCGATCGATCAGGTACCCTTCTTCCCCGAGTTATCTGTTTCCTCCATTGTTATCCCACCCAAGCTTTTAGTTTCACTCTCAGTATTCTCCGATCACAATCAACAATATTTTCACATGAAAACAGTTTTTAATCATCCTAGAAACCTTAATTCAACAACTAATTTCCATGAATTCCAACATTTTCCCGATTTGGGTTTTATCCGATTTCAAACATCCAATAACATTTTACATCTCTATTATCAGAAATTTAACATCGATTCTTACTGGATTTAACATATGATTCATACTCTTACACTCAAGAATCATAAAACACAATTAATTTCACCTTTAATCTAATCAAAGTGTTTTATTCATCGAAAACCCAATTTCACCAGAATACCCACCCAAAAACGTAATTATGATACACCCACTACAATATGAATTGATTATCACAATTCAAAATCATAGCAAGTTAACCACTTTCCTTTTTGGGTTCGTAGATTCTGATCCATTGAGGTAGATAAAGGTTTGATGAAGAACACCCAATTTGTTCCTTGTTTTGTCTCCAAAAAAATCCCCAATTGCTCTTCCAATTAATCCCTCTAGCTTTCTCTCAAACTTTTAGGTTTAGGTTTGTGTTTTTCTGTCGTTCAAGACATCTTATATTTAGGTTTAATACACTAATCCCTTTTTTAGTCTAATGGGCAAAGCCCAAGTGACCCGAACACCTCCGTGTGGGTCCGATTATGCCTAAAAATGTCCCGAAACCCATTTACTACCCCTAGGCACTCTATTTCGATTATTCGACCCATCTGAACTCAACTGTGGGCTCAGAATTAACATCCAAATTAATTTATTAAAAGTTCCTATCTCACACCCAACTTAGTCTATATTTGACTCCCGGCTAAAATAAATAAATACCATGTCACTAATACACATTATGACATAAATAAATTATTACTATTCACTTAGTAATTCAATTTCATAAATATTAACCTTTTACTCTCCGACATATATTTAAATAAATATTACCATAATTAATTCAATTAAATTATGACATGCAAGTAATTTAAAATTTATTCGAATTAATTAAGTATTTAAATGCACAAAAATACGGGGTGTTACAATGTCGTAGCACCATATTTATGTAGGTTTATGCCCGTCTAAGGCAAATTAGACTTATTTTAAGTGGTACCGCTTGTTCTTAGGTGGTTTTATGCCTATTCTAGGCCGATCAACCCAAAGTTCGGTTATACCAGTATTTTTAGGTGGCTTTATGCCCTCTGTAGGCTAAGACAATTTATTTTAAGTCGTACCACCCTTTCTTAGGCGGGCTTATGCCTATTCTAGCATGAGAAACCCAAATTTGGGTTGTAGCGCCATTTTAAGTGGTTTTATGACGAAGTTTAGCTGGGAAGTACAATTTTATTAAATAATTTCATTTATTAACATAAATCATCTTTATTTGTATAAATATTACAAAAGTAAATCTAATCGACTTATTGATAGAATTTTCTAAGGTTAATGGCATTCCTTGACCTAGGTACTACTTTCCTATCTAACTTTTTAAAATAATATTTGTCACCTCTTCCATTTGAGATTATCCTATAGGGCCCCTATCAGTTGGGAAATAGTTTATCATCAAAGGGTCTTTTAGTGGTTGGGAGCAACATTCTAAGTACCAGATCACTGATTTGGATTTCTCTGACCTTGACCTTCTTATCGTGTTATTTGGTGAGATCTTGCTCTCTTTATTCTAGTCCATATCAAGTTCATGGGCCAAGCAATCACTGTTTTGGCCTTCCTAAAAAAATTCAGACCTCAGAGTTGTTAGGTCGATCTATAGAGGGATGACTACTTCTATACCACATGATAAGACATAAGAAGTTATCCTATTAGCCTTATAGGAGTCATTTTATACTCCCCAAAGATATAGATAAGTTAATCCACCTATATTCCTTTGGCGTTCTCCAGTCGTCGTTTGATATCAGAGAGTAAAGTCTTGTTAGTGATTCTTGCATGTCCGTTCCACTATAGGAAAACCATTGAGGCATAGTGATTTTGAAGACCAAATTTTAAGCATAAACCTGGGAATGTATCATTGTCGAATTGGGTAATGTTATATGACATTATATATATATATATATATATATATATATATGTCGATTCTCACGATAGTATTTCTCTAGAAAAAATGTCTAGCATCGGCCTTGTTGATATGTATTAACGGTTTCACCTCCACCTTGGATTGGGACAAATTGATCTCCATGATTTTTTCCTCAAAGTCATGTTCATCGATGCTTGATCAGTTGAAGTATTCAACCTCAATCATCCTCTTCAAATCAACATCAACTGTTGATGCCAATGTGGCTAAGGCATCAACGTGATTATTACAGTTCACCGAAAACTATTTTATTAATGGCTATCTGAAGGTCTTGAGGATATCTCATACTTTATCCCCGTAGGTAAGAATTCTAGAGTCTCTGACCTCATATTATAGGCTCAATTAATTGGCAATCGGATGATGGACATAGTGGATGCCAATATCTTTTGCTCCTATGACAATTTCCCGTTTAAGGATAATTATCATAGACTCATATGTTTCCTCATTGTTGGAACTTTTGAACCCAAGCTGAAGTGCTTGCTAAATGGGGAATTTGTGTAAGGTGACGAAGATGATTCCAACACCAGTGCCTCATTCATTAGATGCTCCATCCATGAATAATCTCCATTTAGGTGTGTGCATATTTTTCTCCAGATAAAACATCTTCATAAGAGGTTTAGGATGAATAACTTATTCCTTCAATCTTGTTATGAATTCAACGATGAAGTCGTCCAAAACCTGCTCCTTTATAGCATCTCAAGGCTCATAGATTATATTGAATTGGGCCAATTCCAATGGCCATTTGGTCATCCTGTTAGATAGATACACTTTCTTCAATACCTTTTTAAGAGGTAAATAAGTTAGGATGACTGTAGTATGGGCGTTGTTGATACCAAATATAGTCTGCTGAACGTGGACCAATCACTTGAAGACACGTGTCAACCTATGTGGCGAATATAAATACTTCCACCGAACAACATACTGTCACCGAGCTACTCACGCGCTCTGAGCAACTTAAATGTACCGAGCAACTTTAGCGGTCCGAGCTACTTAACGTGCAGAGCATCCACATCAAGAGATTCAAAAGACAACTACGCATTAAATGCGCATTATTATTATACAAATGTATATGTCTACTAGATAACAAATCATTATCCTTTCATATGTACAACCTCAAGGCTATAAATACATTGTAACCTCCTCATAAGAAGAGAACTTGGGATCTCTTGGGAAAGCCATTATTGAGATTCAAGGCAAACAGTTAGCAATACAAAATAGTGGACGTAGGCCCTTTTTCATAAGGCTGAACCACTTTAAAAACCCTTTGTCTTGTTTATTCATTTTTTATCTGTGATTAATTAATTAGATATAATCTAGTTTTTAAAATCAACATATTGGCGCCGTCTGTGGGAAACGACTGTACATAACATTTTCCACTAAAATAATTCACCATCTATAGCTGATAATTCGGAGTCCAGTAATCGAAATACCGGGATCCCTCCAAACCCTTCTACTCCCCCAAATATTCAAGATATGGCTGGCATAATGGCTAACTTAGCCCAAGGCTAAACGACCATGCAAGAAACTATGCATCAACTTATACAAATTATACAAGGTGGAGTGCCGGCCCAATCAGGACAACGAAGTGTTCAGAAAAATACCCATTTTCCATCTTCAACAACTAGATGAACGTTATTCCCGGAGGTCTCTCAATCTAGGCGTATTGAATCATATCGTACTGAAAGATCTAGTGATCCATCGTATCGACCTGGACGGACCTCATCAGTACGAGCTACAGACTCTTAACGGAACATCACTCTAACGCTAGAAAAGGACTAGCGCCTTAGAAAGGTTGAGTAGGGTCTCCCCTTTTGATCGGTTGGGCCCTAGGAGGAATATAAGTCCTCCTAGGATTGCATCGAGGAACTCTCAATGACCATCCGACCTAAGGGAAGGCTCTGCCCAATCACGACCACCAGCCCATATTGAAAGATCCTAAGAGGAAAATTCAACGCGATCAGTTGCTCGAACAAATAGGCCCGAGGTAGGAAACCATGCATGGAAAGACTCAATTCAAAGGTTGGAGGACAGTTTAGGGGAAATGGCTAAGGACAAGAATCCTCTATAAAGAACTTTTGTCCAAGGAACACCATTCATACAAGCAATTATGGATTTTCCCACACCAAAATTCAAAGCTCCCATGGTGACTCCTAAATATGATGGAAAAACTGATCATGTCCTCCATATAGAATAATACCAAGATGCTACTGATATCTATGCGGTTCCAGACGAGATGAGATGCAGGGAATTTTCAAGAACTCTCATCGGGTCAACTCAGATATGGTACAACAACTTTCGTCGGGGGAAGATTGCGACTTTCCTTCAACTGGCAGAGCTTTTCAAAGGGAATTTCTATTTTGGAACAAAACCAGTTAAACGAGTAGCACACTTACTAAGTGTTAGACAAAATCTAGAAGAAAGTACTAGGGACTACATTACTCGTTTCAATAACGAGAAGCTTGAGGTAATTGATTACGAGGAGAAAACAATAATTACTGCTCTGATGAGTGGACTGTTACCAGATAAGTTGAACTATACTTTAGCCAAAGATCCGCCTAGAACCATGGCAGACTAATGGCAAAGGCAACCAAAATCATAAACGCCGAGGAAGCCATGGTTGCGAAGAGGAATACGGACACTAAGGAGACCAAGGTTAAGGTTGGTAAAACTGAGAAGAAAGATTAGAAGAACAATGGTGGCAACAAGCAGTCGAAAGGTAAGCAAGTACTGGAGCAGATGAGGAAGTATGGAAATTACACTCCCTTGAAGGTAGACATAAATCACATTCTGGAGGAGATCAAGAACAGTAAGGAGTTAGCCTGGCCATGGACAATGAAGGCAGATCCTGACAAAAGGGATAAGTCCAAATATTGTGAATTCCACAAAGACTATGGTCACACGACCAAACGTTTCATAGGTATCCAGAATGAAATTGAAGCACCCATCAGGCGAGGAAAATTAGCTAAGTATGTTGATCACCAAAATGTTGGAAAGACCAGCGACCGAGGAAGGCAACGATCTAAATCTCCTCGTCGAGTAAAAGAAGACAAGAAGAGAAGATGATCCAGAAGATGACCCCGACCTACCCAAAAGACCATGACAGCCAGAGCGCGAGGTATTTTCAATCCATTTTGGGTCATTTTAATGTAATGTTATTACAGGTGGAGATGCAGGATGTGGAGATCTGACCGCAAAGAGGAAATCTTACCTCAATGAGGCTCAAGCTTGCTCATACATACAGCGAATAAACTTGGCTGAAGATCGAGGAAGGTGAATAATGATAAACTAGTCATCGGTTTCTCAAAGAATGACCTGGAAGGTGTACTATATCCTCATGATGACCCATTGGTGATCAAGATGAGAATAAAGGAAGTGGTGATTTCACGAGTACTGGTGAATAATGGTAGCTCTGCAGACATCAGGTTCTACCCATGCTTCGACAGTTTGAACCTAAAGTTATCCCATTTGGAGCCCTATCATAGGCCCCTCCTCGGTTTTACTGGCAAAAAGGTTTTTCCACTTGGGACAATAAAGTTGGATATGCTTATTGGTACATGACCTGCCTGTCGAACAGAAAGAGTACGCTTTTTCGTAATGGATAATAATGTCCAATCAGCTTACAATATCATCATGGGAAGGGTAGGTCTGAAGAAGTTCGAAGCAGTACCGTCTAATGTACATCAATGTTTAAAATTCCCAACCAACTTTGGAGTGGGAGGAGTGAAAGACGACCAGAAAGTAGCTCGGGAATGCTACTATTCATCCGTCGAATAGGAGGAACACGAAGAATCTAGGAAGAAGACTACTACTTATCAAGTGGATGAAATAGAAGATGCAGAGATTGAAACATTAGACCCTAGAGATGAGTCTCAGCTCGTGAAGGTCCAGGTCATGGAAGCTACCGAAAATATCATTCTGGATGATGAACACCCAGAACAAACAACCAAATTGGTGCGTCATTGGATGAATCGATAAAAAGGAACTGATAGCATTTCTAAGGTGCAAAAAATAGACTTTTGCATGGAGTCATGAAGACATGCCAGGGATAGACCCGAGTTTCCCGTGTCACGAGCTCAATGTGAACAAGGAGGCCAAGCCAGTGAAGCAGCGAAGAAGGGTGTTCATCCCTAAAAAGAACCAAGACATACAGGAAGAAGTAGAGAAACTACAAAAAGCCTTTTTTATTGAGGACATAAAATATCCTGACTGGCTAAAAAATGTGTTGATGGTGAAAAGGAAACACAATAAGCGAAGGATGTATGTGGACTTCACTGATCTTAATAAAGCCATCCCAAAGGATTATTTTCCTTTGCCTCGAATCGATCAACTGGTTTATGCTACCTCGGGTCATGAATTGTTAAGTTTCATGGATGCTTACTCTGGGTACAACTAGATTAAAATGAAGCCAGAGGACAAGGAAAGTACCTCTTTTATCACCCCCAAGGGGAACTTATTGCTATAATATTATGCCTTTCGAACTTAAAAATGCAGGTGCAACATATCAGCGGCTGATGAATAAGGTGTTTGTAGAGCAAATTAGTCATAACATGGAGGTTTATGTCGATGATATGCTGACAAAAAGGAAAAATGCTGCTAATCATCTAGTTGACCTAGGTCAGACCTTTGATCAACTAGAAAGATATCAAATGAAGTTGAATCCCACCAAATGCATATTTGGGGTGCGAGAAGGTATGTTTCTCGAATATATCGTTAACCAACGAGGTATTGAGGTGAACCCTGAAAAGATTAAGGCCCTATTGGAACTACGATCTCCAACTACGAAGAAGGAAGTGCAAAGTCTCACAGGGCGAGTTGCAGCACTTAACAGTTTTGCGTCACGAGCAACAGACAGATGCCTCCCATTCTTCAAAACACTCCGAAAAACTTTTGAGTGGAATGATGAATGCGAGAAGGCCTTTCAAGAGTTGAAGAAATATATGGGGGCACCTCCATTGTTTTCTAGACCAGTGATGGGAGAAAGACTATACTTGTATCTGGCAGTTTCAGAGAATGCAGTCAGCTCGGCGTTGATAAGAGTGGAGGACGGAGTACAAAAACCGATCTATTACACCAACAAGGCTTTCCAAGGAGTAAAAATCAGATATTCAAGGTTGGAGAAGTTGGCACTGGCACTAATCAAAGCGAGCAAAAGGATGAGGCCATACTTCCAAGCCCATACTATAGTGGTGTATACTGATATGCCATTGAGACAAGCTCTGCATAAATTGGAGAAATCAGGAAGATTGATGTACTGGACAGTAGAACTTGGTGATTATGACATAGTTTATGAGCCCAGGTCATCACTTAAGGGGCAGGCAGTAGCGAATTTTATCGCAGAGTTTACTCACTCTTATACCTCAGAAGAGCAGAAGTTTAATACAGACCAACCCGTGGATGTTACGGAATCATCACCTGACCAACTTCCATCCGTGGATGATCAAGAGAATATAATCAACGAGCAGCAAGAAGTGCCATGGGAAGAAAAAAGGAAGCATCAAATATTTCACCGAGGAACTCTATCTGATCAAGAGTTTGATAATGATGTACGTGTGTGGAATCTGTATGTGGATGGTTCTTCGTGTGCCACCAGTAGTGGAGCAGGAATTATTTTAAACAGTCCTGATGAAATTGATATGGAGTATGCTCTACGTTTTTAATTTAATGGTTCTAATAATGAGGCTGAATATGAAGCTATGATCGTGGGTCTAAGTCTGGCCAAAACCAAGAAGGCAGAGCAGGTCGTTGTATTTAGTGATTCATAGTTAATCGTAAATCAAATTCTTGGGGTGTATACAACAAAGGGAGAATTAATGGTCAAGTATCATGCAAAAGCAATGGAGCTTGTATCAAACTTTACTGCAGTTCAGTTGATCAGAATACCGAGATTGGAGAATGCAAGAGCCGATGCCCTAGCTCGGCTAGCATCAGCAACACGCATCGAGCTACGAAGAACAATCCCAATAGAAATCCTGGCTGGTCGGAGCATAGACGAAGATTTGATGATGAATTTCATAACCCTCGATTTGGGACAATCTTGGATGGACCCCATCAGGGCCTATATTGAAGAGGGGGATTTACCTGCTAATAAAATCGCAGCCAAAAAATTGAAGTTTAAAGCTGCTTGTTACGTATTGACCAGTGGAATTTTGTATAGAAGAGGAGTTATAGCAGAACTCTAGAGATGTGTCTATCCCTTCGAAGTTAAGGACTTGATTGAAGAGGTTCACAAAGGGTCCTGTGGGGCTCATGTAGCAGTCGGACGTTTTTGCAAAGGATAACGACACAGGGGTATTATTGGCCAATGATGAGAGCTGATTGCACTGCTTATGTTAAGAAGTGCGATAAATGCCAACGTTTCTCTTACATCCGAAGAACTCCCCAGGCATTGTTAATGCCCATTACATCTCCTTGGCCGTTTGCCTTGTGGGGGATAGACTTGGTCGGGCCACTTCCAACGACCAAAGGAAGATTCAAATACCTCGTGGTTACTGTGGATTATTTTACTAAATGGGTGGAAGCTAAACCTCTCATTGATATGACATATAACAAGGTCTATCAGTTTATTTGGAAGAGTATTATTTGCAGATATGGTCTCCCACATGCATTCATTACTGACCATGGAACCCAATTTGACAATGAGGAATTCGCTGCATATTATCACCAATCCAATGTACAGAAGATCCATTATGTGCCAGGCCATCCCCAGAGCAATGGGCAAACTGAAGTAACGAACAGAACCCTATTGAATGGTTTGAAAAAATGACTGAATGATGCAAAGGAAAATTGGATCAACGATCTACACTCTATGTTGTGGGCTTATCGCACTACACCACGAACAACAACTAGGGAGTCTCCATATATGTTAACATTTGGGAGTGAAGCTGTCATACCTGCTGAATTGGGTTTACCTACACATGGGGTGCTTAATTTCAATTCTCCTATAAGCGACTTAATGAGTCTTTTAGATCTGGATATGATCGAATAATTTAGGGAAGAAGCAACAATCAAGAATGCTGCGTACCAATAATGAACAGCCTTGTTCTACAATAAAAAGGTGAAGCAGTGCGATTTGAAAGAAGGGTATTATGTGCTGAAGAAAGTGATCCAAAAGCATAACAAACTGGAGGCCAATTGGCATGGACCTTACAGAGTAACTGAAGTTGTTCGTCTCGGGATATACAGAATTGAAACCTTGGAAGGAGAAGAATTCAAAAATGCATGGAATGCAGAGCATCTACGCAAGTACTATCAATAGTTAAAATTCCTATGTAACACAGTTCTTCCAATATGAATAAATAGATGTTTTGTCCATATTTCCTCCTTTGTTGATTTTTTTTGGAATATTAGTGCTACACACTACACAAGCCTACATCCAGAGCAGCAACCACCAACTCCGGTTGGTCGGCAACTTATTACCACCAATACCGGTTGGTCGATAACTCAATAACCACCAACTTCGATTGGTCGACAAATCAATGACCACCAACTCCGGTTGGTCGACAACTCAATAACCACCAACTCCGGTTGGTCGGCAACTCATTTACCACCAACTCCGGTTGGTCGGCAACTCATAACCACCAACTCCGGTTGGTTGGTACCAAACTAGGCAAGAATATGGACCACCTCTCGGGGCATCCACTGTCTAGGCAACAAGGTAATCCAGACGAGATTACTACAACTAAGAAGGAACATGGGATGAAAATCATTCCATTGCTTAGGCCCAAAGAGTGACAAGCCACTATAATCAAATAACAAATGGGACAAGTGCCATTGTCTAAAAAAAACAGGATATATATATATTCACCAACGAGTAATAGAGGCATTCTACAAAGAAATGAAATTGTAAAATTTTCTTCATTAAAACTAAGTAGATTACATATGATATGAAATTTGATCCATTACAAATGTCCTATTCTATGGATTTCTTTCCCTTTGCTTTTGAAACAGGTTCTTCCCCAACTGGAGGATCATCTAATGCATAAGGGGAGTTTATAAAGTTTATATCTCGTAGCATTCTGACATTCATTATGGATGGTCGATCATGCAAGTGCTCTGGACGAGATATCTCAAAGTTTAAATGAAGACTATTATCATCGAGATACTTGGAGATCAAAATCCGAGGAATAACACAGGCTGGAATCCAATTAAGGTCAAGTTTGAAGGGAGGCACAGGTAAATTAAGAACTTCAGGTTCATGATAATCCCACAGGAAATGACCTTGCTCCAGCTTCAGGACACATAAGGTATTCAACCACCCTTGCTTATATCCTTCGCTGTTCGACTGCTACAAACGAGCATCAAGATGATATAGAGCTTCATTATACCCAACCATCCAAAATTCCCTGTGCTGCTTGTGAAATTGATAAGTCAATCTATCAAGTTGCTTGTGGAGATTTTTCATTAGAATTTCTTTACTTTCCAGTGCAGAACTCTGATTGGAGAGTTGGTCGGTGAAACTTTGAATTTTTTTAGACATTTCTGCCAAAGCTTGATTCTTCGCCATCAATTGAACAACTTGATTCTCTAAGGCCAATTGAGTTCTCGTTTCTTCAATAGTAACCCGACCAGCCCTTGCTCGTCCACGAGAAAAAGATCTTGCTCTGCCACGAGAAGGTGTGGAAGATCCTGCTCGTCTTAAAGTTTCTAACTCATCCCATAAATTAGTATTTTCTACTTCTAAAAAGGAAAAACCATCCTCATTATTGGGAACCAAGGCTCCCGAAGAAGAAAAGGCAGCAAATTTGAGCTGTTTGATTTCCTCCTGCAATGCGATGTTTTCTTGCTCCAGCAACTTGGAAATATGTCTGTGCTCTTCAATCTCAATCTTTAACACACTTTCTCTCTTCTTATGAGATGAAATATATTTGTCATATCCCTTGTCAGCACTCAATTGCTAGTACCTTTGTTCATAACCTTGATGCAAAAGTGCAGTGGATTCCTTGTACTACTGTTGAATTTCCTCAATCATTCCTTGAAGATCTTCAATCATTTCATAATAATCCACATTGTTGGCTACAACATGATCAAGTAGGCACTTCAAGTACTGATAAGCATCAACTGCTCATTCAGAAGCACCTGATCCGAGGATGTCAATTATCTGGGCCTCATTAAGGTCTGCATGACCAGCTTTGAAATAGTCATTGCACTTCTTCATCAACTCTGTATCATTAGCTGATAAGAGTTCCATCCTGGCCATAAACTAGTAAAGAGAAAATGAAAAACAAAATCAACAATGATACGAGCTGAGCGAATAAAAGAGAAATTCCAGACGAACAACAAAAGTTCATATTTTATTCATCACGATAAAGGAAAATACAATTCAAGGTTACATCCAAGAAAACAACAAACTAAAAAGACCCGAACAACTCTACACCTTCTCCTTATTTCCTACGACTTCTTTGGATGGTTTGGATGAAGGGTTGATTGCTCAGAGAGCAAATTCAGTTGCTCGGCAGAGGTGCTAGACTGTTGGACTTGCTCTGAGGGTTGGACAACAACAACAACAGGACCTGCTGTCCTGTCATTAAGGAAGACTCATCTAAAGCATCTTTATCTTCTTCTTCTTCTCCGGGAGAGGGAGGAGGTCCATGAGTATGCTCTTAGAACAACTCAAAATTTTCAACAACCTTTAATTTATCCAAGGTTGCTACCCATCCATCCCTAAAATATTTAACACTGGCATACTCCATTTATGAAGACATAATAGCCAGGCCCTTGTTCCAACCTTTGTCCCAACCATCACTAAAGGATTTTTTAACGGTAGCTTTCCTTTTTGCTCTTTTTGAGGAGGTCCTTTCTCTAAGGAGATCCTCGGTAAACTTCAGTTTTTCTTCTACCTCTGTCTTGTGTCGCTCAACATCTTAAAGCTTAGCAACATTTTCCTCAGCAGACTTAAGCTTGACTTCAAGCTCAGTATTATGTTGTTCGGCCTCCTTCAATTTTTCTCCAACTCTTTGGAGGCAGTCACAGCTTGATCTCTATTTAGTTCAACAAATTTGAGTTGCTTCTCCTAAGCATCTTTTTCTTGCTCGTACTTCTGTCGACATTCTCTCAAAGATTGAGTTAGTCCAGCAAGAGCTTCTTCTACCCCACCCGAGGAGTTGGAAGCCCTGATGGCTTCATCTTTCTTTAAATTACTATTGAAGCAAGTCACAAGCTCGAAAAAGGAAGAATTTTGAGTCAATATATGAATATAGTACTAGAAAATAAAGGAGTCAGGCTAACGATACTTACTGAAGTAATGTGTTGAGCAACCATTATAGTAAGTCTCTCATGAGAAAAGGTGTCTTCAACACCTTGGGATTCTAGAACTGTCCAAGATCTTATCAAGCCCATAGTAGAGCTCGAAGCAACAAGAACTGGAACATTACCTTCAACATTTGAAGGTTGAGAGATAGGGTCAATAGGTCTCTCAGAAGAACTCCTTTTCAATCTCCTCAGAGGAGCAAGAGCACTTTCAATTAAAGGTGTTGTCCCTATTGGTGAGATGAAAACAGTCTCACTCGAAGGTGAGATGATAACAGTCTTACTCGGAGGCACAGTGGGCTTCTTGCCAACTTCCTTAGCAGCAATAGAAGGTGGTAAATCTATATTCTTTATCCCCTCATCTGGGATATATTGTTTATTTTTCTTTACCTCTTCGGTGGCAAAGGAAGATTTGTCAAAAAATGCAAGAGCTTTCCTCTTCTTCATCAGATCAGTAATAGGAAGGCTTAAGTCAGAATAAGATTCTCTCACACTGGTTTCAGAGCTCGGTGTTTGATCAAGGTCAACAACCACGGGATGAGCAATGAAAGATGAAGTGTAGCTTCTATATTGCAACAAATAAGAAGAAGATCTAATGTGCTCCCCAGTAACAGATTGATGCAAGCCCCATATAAGTTTTAAATGTTTTATATTAACATCAATCTCTTTTGGAGGTTTCCTTTTACTGTCAACTGTAACAAAAAAAGTCAAATGTCAATGATGCATTTCATCGAGTACAAAGAAAACAAGATTTCAAAAATAAAAATAACCTATCCCATTGCCATAAGGTGGATATCTGGGACCTTGGTACACATCATTTCGATTTAATGGAGGGTATTGCCAATATTTCATCACAATCCCATGATCAAAATAGTCCTTATTGGCATCAGGAAGATTGACAACTAAAGCTCTATTCGAAAACCTAGTTTTTAAATAGAAAGTATTATCGCTGGTAACCCATCTATAGCAATACATAATTTCTGGAATCCCTAAACGAGTTCCATGAAGTTGGTTCAACGTATGTACGCCATTAACTACCCTCCATGTATTTGGATCTACTCTTGCATGTACAATATCGAAATATTGGCAAAACTCCAAATACAGGGGATTTGGCGGGATAGAAAAACCACACTCAGCTATAAAAAGACTTGGGAACCAGTGTCCCTCTGCCAAAGAAAATAAATCAGAAGGACAAGAAAACTCTTCCAAAATAACCCATGAAGGGATTGAAAACTCAGATCAAAATTTATCCAACGATTCAACAAGATAAACCATGGTGAATAAAGTAAATAAAGAAAAGGGAAGAAAACCTTACAGAAGAAAGCGAGATCAGTTGACAATGAATGATGGAAAGAACGAAGGCACAAGATAGAGAGAAGATGAAGAGTTCAGAGATACAGATTTGAAAAGTGAAAGACGATAGGATTTCTGTCGCACTTAAATACTTTACCTCGGGAATAGAGAAAAGCAATGATTACAAGGGAAGACGTTTGCATTTTCGATGGCTAAAAGAAGAAAAGGGCACAAATATCGAAGTGATTGTGAAAATTCAAAATATTTATGAAGCTCGATATTATTCTCTCAAAAAGGAATTATATATAAGGAAAACCTTCCTGAAATTCATGAAGACCAGTAATCCAAGCAATTCTCAAAGCAAAAATATTCCACACTCTCCTTCAACCTCAACTGTGAAACATTGGGGGCTTCTGTTGATACCAAATTTAGTTTGTTGATGTGGACCAATCACTTGAAGACACATGTCAACCTACGTGGCAAATACAAATACTTCCACCGAACATTATACTGTCACCGAGCTACTCAAGCGCTCCGAGCAACTTAAACGTACCGAGCAACTTAAGCGGTCCGAGCTACTTAACGTGCAAAGCATCCACATCAAGAGAGTCAAAAGACAACTATGCATTAAATGCGCCTTATTATTATATAGATGTATATGTTTACTAGATAACAATGAATTATCCTTTCATATGTACAGCCTCAAGGCTATAAAGACATTGTAACCTCCTCATAAGAAGAGAACTTGGGATCTCTTGGGAAAGCCATTATTGAGATTCAAGGCAAACAATCAGCAATACAAAATAGTGGACGTAGGCCCTTTTTCTTAAGGCTGAACCACTTTAAAAACCCTTTGTCTTGTTTATTCATTTTTTATCTGTGATAAATTAATTAGATATAATCTAGTTTTTTACATCAACAGGCGTCAAAATAATTCTACAACTTACTTGATGGAATTACCACTGCCAATGCCAACTTTTTAATAGGTATACACTTCCTTTTAGATTCAAGGAGAGTGTGGTTGTCGTAATAAATTGGTAACTTCTCTCAATCCTCAGATCGAACCAACGCGGGCTAGTTGTATATTGAGAAATAACCAGGTACAAATGGAGCTTATCACCACTGACTAGTGTTGACAATAGTCGAGGAGACCCCTAGTATTGATTTATCTTTTCTAATGCTTGATCGCATTCATGTTTCCATAATATAATATTTTACTTTTTCAAGGATTGGAAGAAAGGATTACACTTACCATATGACCAAATGTGAACCGATCGAGTGTAGCTAGCATCTAGGTCAAGACTATAACGTCTTTGACAATAATAAGTTTCCCTATGTCTTGTATGGATTTTATTTTGTCTAAGTTATCTTTGATTCCTATTGTTCTACTGGATACCCCCAAAACTTGCCTAACCAAACCCTAAAAGAACACTTGGAAGCGTTCAATCTCATCCTATAATTTCTTAAAATTTTAAAAATGTTAGATAGATATCTAATATGGTCGGTCATCTGTCTACTCTTGACGGGAATGTCATTAATATAAACCTCTTGTTATTACAAGATGTTGGTATGTCGCCCCAACATTTGTTAGATCGAACGACATGACTTTATAGTAATAAAGTCCTAACGTTGTGATGAAGTAATTCTTCTCTTAGTCGGTGCCAAGTAAGGGTATCTAGCGGTAACTTAAGTAACATCTATAAAACTCACGCATTTGTAGCATGTGGTTGAGTCAACTAGTTGAAGTATTTTGAGGAGAGGGAAGTTATTCTTTGGGAAAGCCTTATTGAGGTTTAAAAAGTTAAAAAAACTCTCCATTTTCAACTCTTCTTTTACCACATCCGGGTTAGAATTCTAATTCGAGAATTGGATTTATTTAATGGAGTTGACATAAAGCATATTCTCAACTTCTTCCTCAACTGACTTAACTTTTTTTAGCCTATTTACTTGTCTTCTACCTCATCGATAGACATTAAGGATCCACATGCAGTCGGTGCCCAGAAACATTTGGGTCGATTCCTAGGATATCATAAGGCTGCTAAGAAAACACATATGGATTCGTTTTGAGGATACAAATGAGTTGTTGTGTCTCACCTTTTGGAAGTTCATAACTCAATAAAAAGGTTTTATTCGCTTGTGATGGATCCAAAGGGAACAATTATTAGTTCTCCCATAACTTGGTTGGTGGGGGTGAGTTTGGTCTCTTCACCCCCAGACCAAGCTCCACTTGGTTGCTATTTAGATTGATTGCCTTCAGAATCATCTTCATTTTAAATCCCCTCGGGTTGATCTTAATTTGGTTTAAAGGTGGAAATGAAGAAACTTCCCGTTCTCCCTTGGTTTCCTCTAGTTTCAAAGATTCCTTGGTCGATAACAAATTTCAGTTTCTGATGCATTGAGGAAGTCACGACACTCATGGTGTGGGGCCATTCCCTGCCTAGGATGGCATTATAGGGTGATTTCGATTCAACGGCATGGAACTCCGTCCTGCGATTGACAGGCTAATGGTGTCTCCACGTTGCCAATGAAACTGATCAAAGGACCGACTTTTGTCTCCAAGTCTTAGATACTATAATTAAGTTTATAGAGAAGATTTACATATATTATCTCTAAGGAGCTCCCTTAGTCAACCAATATTTGTTTGACGTTGAAATTAGCCAATTTGAGGTTAGGGACCAAGGCTTCCTTGTGGAGAAAGTTGACATCAACTAAGTATTCTTCAAAGAACGTGATCACCCGATCAAGATCAACTTCATTGTATTCCCTCTTAGTGAGGGTTGTTTTGATATCTCGACTTTGAATGCTTCCTGCACACTGGATTTAATCCTGGACCCCTCTCATAACCTTTGCTTGTGCATTGGGAAGGATCTTTATAACCATGAATGGTTATAATTATTCTCGGATATGTAAGGTTGCCACCATCCTTCTTCTGTGTGGAATCGATCCAACCTGCGGATTACGTTTTATTGGGATTAATGTATTGCTTGAGGTCACCATCTTGAACACTATCTTCCCAGTGTTTCTTAAACATCTTGCAATTCTCCATTTTATGGACATGATCTTGATGATAAGTGAATCAAATATCGTGTCCCTCTCATTTAGATCGCTAGCCATCTTGGGAGGCTTATTATAGTATGTCTTATCCTTTATTTGAGGAAGAAGCTTATAGATTGGCTCCTTAAAAAATGTGTCTTCTGCTTGGTAGGAATTTTCATTCGCTGGAGTCCTTAATCATCCCTTAGGATTCCCTTCTTTAGACCCCTTCTTAGAGGCGGTCGGTTGCACTCCTCTGTTTAATCCCTTTTTCATGTAATTCTTATTTGGTTGATTGTTAGGATGTTCAACGTAATTATCGTCATTGAGGAGCTCGTCTTCTAACTTAGCATACTTTTTAATACGTGCCAATTGGTCGTCCATGGATGATTCCAACTTATTAGTGATAGACTGATAGAGATCGTATGATTTGGTAGTACAATTGTCAATCTTATTAAACAACTCCTAGTACCGCTGAGAATAAAATCTAATAGACTCCCATTTCTTCCTTCTAAAGGGGAGTTGTGATTTGACCTCCTTTACCGTCTTACCGCTGGTGACGAAATGAGATTAAACCACTTAAGCCCGACCTCACCTAAAGTAGATGGGAAAATGCGGCACATAAGGGAATAGTGATGACTCCATAAGGATATGGATTACCTATAGTGTTTTATGTGATGGGATGGGTCGGTCTTGCCATTATAAGTGGTGATCTTTGGCATGGATAACTTATTTGGGGACCTTGATGACTTTATGTCAGCAGTGAAGGGAGATACTGACTCGTGAACGCCCTCCTAAAAAGATCTTTTAGCATTTATGTTAAGTCGGGACTCAAGCATCCATTTAACTCTTTCTTGATAAACTCACTCCAATCGTCATGGGCGACACTTTTCCTATTGGGGGGGGGGGGTGCGATTTAGACGAATTATTTTTGTAATTGGATTCAATTCATAGAATTAGAAATCTCCACCATTAGCTGATCTAGGAACAAAGGAGTGTCTTGATTGAAGACGGTTGAAGCATTTCACTTGTAGACTTCAAGATCTAGATGCTCTACTATGATTAGCCAGCGAGATTTTTAGAGACATAATTCCTCTTCTTTTATGGCGATTGAGGTTGTGGGGCAAGACCAACATCATTCAGACTGTTAGTTATTTTCCTCTTAAATCGAGCAATATCCTCATCATGTTCATCAAAGTGTTCCTCATAAAGGTTGACGAGACATGACGTGGCATTCCTAGCAAGGGGATTCAAGGATGGAGTGTTACGTCGATGGTTGGGACTAGACATGCAAGGAGTGCATTCACAAGATCCCTGAGATCTTGCATCACTGAGAGGTGGGGGAGATCTGGAAGGAGTGTGTTCCCTCCTTACGATTCGTACCTCATATCAAACACGATTCCAAACATCAGAATGGTAAGATTGATGTGCACTCTTATTGAATGGGGGTTGGTGTTCAAAAGTGTGTGTGTGTGGGGGGGGGGGGGGGGGGGGGGTTCGTATCTCTTTGTATAATGACGCCAAATAATATGGGAAATCAATCCTAAAATAATACTGAATACCAATTTTACATTCAAATATTAAGTGAAAATTAGAAAAGGACCCAAATATGAACGTGGTTCAGCACGTCAACCTTCCCACGTCCACGAAAAAAGGCTAAAAGATAATTTTATTCCTTAGAGGAGAGGAAGACGACTTAGAGTGCTAGAGAATGCTAACTAAGAGTCGTGGGTTCAATATAGTGCTCAACCATGTTCCTTTTAATCACAAGATACAATAGACTTAACTACATAAATCACATCCCAAGATATTTATGATGTATTCAACCTCCATCTCCAATCTTATCTCTAAAGCAGCAGTTGAGTTGTGGTAATAATGTATATAATCATATCTATCACTGTCCTTGGAAATTCTCCTTCAGTTGATTTGTGATCTCTGTTTCATCATATTGTTACAACTATTTAGATTCCACGTGTCACGCCACGTGGAATATTCGACTCGCAATGCCTTAAGAAACTTTCGCATCCAACCAATAATAAACAAGAACTACTAGCACCCAGATCTCAAATAACCCAAAAATCAAATATAATTTCATCATTTAGGGAAAAGACACCGTAAACCCTAAAGTTTGGGATAATTTACAATTAAAACCCTAATGTTTCAATTTGGCATGCCAAACCTTGAAGTAAATTAATGTTAGAAATCAGACCCCCGTGTTTAACACTGTTAACCTAACAACAATCAAATGTGGCGAATAACGTGGCACAAGCTGACAATGCACCCGATAATATGACGTTGTGCGGAAAAAAACACGAAAAATAAAAAATGGAAAAATTATGATAAAATAAAGAAAAATTGATAAAAATAATTTTAAAATTATGAAAATTTATTTAAAGCTGAAAATCATAAAAAAATAAAAACTAGACAAGAATATTTTCAAAAACTAAAAAAAGGAAAAAAACAAAAACATGAAAAATTATATAAAAATAAAAAAAACTATTATTAGAAATAAATTAAAAAATAGAAAATTATAAAAGGGGCGAAAGACACTAAAAAGTACTAAAAATGCAAAAAAAATAATTTAGAACACAAGAAAAATATTTTAAAAGATAAAAGAATAAAAATTACTAAAAAAATTACAAATATAATTTAGGATGTAAGAAGATATATTGAAAAACTAAAAAATAAAACTACCAAAAATAAAAAAAAAAAAACTAGAAAACAAAATATAAGCAAAAATTAGGGAAAAATACCGAAATCATCTAAAAAAACTAAAAAACAAATAATTTTTTTAAAACTAAAAAACAAACAGAGCGTAACCCATTCCCCCAATCCTCCCATTTCCATGGTCAACCCACCCCCTGACCCCAACCCATGACCACTGCCCCCATTTTTAAGAACCCACCCACGGATTTTATTTAAGAAAAAAAAATCTAGGGTTTGTTTGGATTGTAAGTTTTAAATTTTGTTGAAATTGATTTGTGGGCTTTCTTGGAATCGATGATGGGGTGGTGTGTGGTGTCGATTGGCCCATTGGCATTTAAAAAAAATAGATTGTGGGTTTGTTTGAGTGGTTGTATGTGTGTGACTCAGTAAGAGGGGTGGGGTTACAAAGGTAGAAACTAAATTTACTTTTGGGTTTACTGTGAAAAATTATAACATCGAAGTAAAATTGGCAAATTACCCCGAAATTTAGGATTTACGATATTTTTCCCCCTAAAAACTTCTTCACATCATCTAGCAAGTTCACGCCGGTAATCATTCCATTAACTTCAAGTATTCCATTAATTTTAATAAACTGAATTACCATTGTAAATTCTAATTACATTAATAAATGTGTAAAATTGAAACACTACCTCTGCATTTCAAAATATCTCAAACTCCATGGCCCCGTTTGGTTGCACAGATTGTTTGATTATGTAAATTGGTTCATCGTGAATTGTAAATGAGTGGATTTAAAATGAGTTTAAATCCAATTTTAAGCAATGCTTGATAATCTGAAATTGATGTTAAGGTTGTATAAACAAAAAATATAAAAAAATTAAGAGAGAGAGTGTGAGGGAGAAGGGGGGAGGAAAAGAGAGAGAGGGGCAGGCACTTTATGTGACTGCTATCTCAAATGGATGCATTTCACTTTTATTGTGAAATGATGCAATTTAAGATTTTACACATGAACTAAAATGGGATAGTTAATGAATCATTTCATTAATGAAATCAAACGCAATTAATTGATCAATTTGTAAATGAATAAATATATTAATGAGTCAATTTACAATTTATAAATGAAAATCAAAATAGCATTGGGTGGCTGGGAACTTAACGGTAAAAAATTAGGTGTTGTTTAGAAGATGATTGAGAAGATTCCCACTATATAAAACTCTCCTTGGTGCGTTATAATTAGAAGTGAGTATTGGCCAAAGGACAATGAGTGAGATTTTAGAGTGACTAAGAATGGTTCGTTCTTGTAGAAGCTTTGGGAAGTTACATTTTTTGTATGCTAGGAAGCACGAACACTCTCCTTAGGTCTCTGAGTCGGTACTCCGACCTGCCCTGACAAGTTGGAACACGTAGAAAAGAGTGTCCGAATGTATTTGATAATTTTCAATTTGGACACATTTTAGACTTGCTTGGTTACATGCAAAGTTCAAAGTCGCGGTATCGCTCTATGCCACAGACGCTCAATTTTTTACTCGTTATCGATCTCGGGCAATCCGCCACTATACACTATTTAGAGAACTCAGAAAAATTTGAAAAAAATACAGAATACTTTAGAAAATAAGAATAATAATATGGCTCAATTAGACAAGTACAAAATCATCTTTTAGTATGCATAACTTTGTATAATTATTTATATTGAATCATCATTTAGTATGCATAACATTGTCTAAATCAATATTTATATTTAGTAATATATTCTTCATAAATGTTATAATAGTAATAGTTAAGCATATGTGTAATGTAAATAATTGTACACTCTAATGATAGATGAATAAGATACATTTCGATACAAATTAAGTAAATACAAAAAAAGGTTAAATGGGAGATAACCCTTTTAGTAACTCTACAAGAAAATAAATGAGAGATTCAACCAGAAAAGGCCGATTTGCGAAGTTCAACATATAAGGGGTTCAATGGTATGAAGAAGGTTTCGATCGTGACATGGATGCAAAATCAGGACTCAATTGAGTGAATCCGAAGTTGAGATAGAGAGATCGATGCTTAGTAACTTATACCATCTCGGTCGATATTTCACCGATATGGGTTGACACTACCGTGATATCACCGATATGGGTCGTTTCTATCGCGATATCATCGATATGAGCTGGCACTACCGAGAAATTATTGATACATGATCGATTCACACCAATAATATAAAACTAAACTCGTAACTCAGAATCGGATCGGTGGTTACCGATACCTAGTCAACTTGGCCGTATCGTCGCGGTATCGGCCTTGACTTTGAACTATGGGGAAATGTGACATATTTTGAAATATTTTTTTTTCAAATTTCATGTTATCTCAATCAATGAAGATGCGTTTCAATTCTGAGATTTTTAAATATACATATTTATATTTCTAGTGAAAACACGTACTGAGATCTCACGCAAGTGGAGGTCATCAATCTCTTGCTCATGTGCTAAGGTTATCTTATTTTGGGGGTGGAGGGCTCTATATTTTTGGTTGGGAAGTAGTGTAGTAGTTTTGATTTGTGTATCAGTTAATAGTCATGTTTTTTCTCGTTTTAATTTCGTGGATTACTCATTCTCCCTGTAGTACATGGTTTATAATTAGTTAAGTTGTTTCTAATGAAACAAAACATACACTCCATGTTTTGTGATATATTTCAGTATATACAATATATATCTATATAGGGCTGTAAACGGATATCCAAAAAATCCGCATCCGTTCAATATCTTAATCCGAATTTGCGGATATTAATCCGAAAAAATGGAAACGGATACGAATATGGATACTCTATAAAAATATCGAAGAAAACAAATACGGATACGGATATTACTAGTATTCGAAATGGATAATCTGTATCCGATGCGGAGTATCCATTTTACTGGATATCCGTATCCATCAAAGATATAATTAAAATATTACTAATAATATTAGTATTAGTATTACTAATAAAACAATATTAAAAAAACTTAATCGTTTATTCCCTAAAACAAAACAAACACATACTCCACTCAAAACAAAAACACCCTAAAGTTATTATTTTATTGGGTATATTAAAATATTCCATGTATTATTATTTTATTGGGTATATTATCATGGAGTTATACTAAAGTTACAATACACCCTATCACACACAACATACACCCACTAAAGAACATATACTCCGCTCAAAACAAATAAACGCTAATTTCATTTCATTTCTTTTTCCTACAAAAAAAGAGAAAAGAAACCTCATTTCACTCCACAAAAAACTCTCATTCCACCACCTCCCCCTCCGTCTCATCAGCTTGTCGCTGCTAATTAATCCCGTCATCGCTTCTCATCAACCTGCGCATCAACTCCGTCACTCCGTCACTTCACCTATGCGCATCCCCTCCTCCTCCAATATAAAGTTAGCAACAACAGGTACATACAAATGGTGGATTTTCATTCAAAGTCAACATGTCTTTCGCAACCCGATTCCATTGCTTAATATATAAAAAATTTACAAGAGAAATGATTTTTTATTTTTCTTAATGGGGGTAATGGTTCTTACATACACAACTTTTATTATCTCATTTTTCACCTTTGGTTCATTTTAAAAGAAAACTTGAGATGAAAACACTAAAATCGACATGTGACGGGTAAGTGCAATACTCAAATAAGTCCGTGCTCGTGTGCATTAAAGGTGACAAGAAGTCAAACATGTAGCAAGATGTCATCACACCACATCTTAATGACTCCACACATTATAAAGCACATAGATGAAATGATGTCACATCTCAAAACACTACAAAATAGTCACGTGGATATGGAATGAATGGGTGACTCACACATCTTCAATGTTGATCGACATATGGTGTCACAAAAATACAAAACTCTTTTTGTATTCTTCAAAAATTTTATCAAAATAAAATCTTTTTGACTTTTTCTTAAAAAGAAATCGAACATCTTTTTGTATTCTTTAAAAAAATTCAAGCAAAATAAAAATCTTTTTTTATTTTTCAAAAAATATATCAAAATGAAAAATGTAAATACAACGATAGTACAATCTAGCAATAGGGGTATACAATATGACCATGAAAAACACCCTATTTTAGAAAAAAGTCGCAACCTCAATCATTAGGCCCAGATGAGTTCTCCAATGGAGATGACATCCTATGAAAAACATCCGTTAAATGTTGTGAAGTTTTGAATAAATACTTTACTTTCTCTCAAAAACTCTCAAAATCTCTCATGTCATGTGTGGGATCATGCGGAGTAATATGCGTGGGAGTGCGTGCGGGAACTCATGTAGGTACTCGTGTGGTAGCATATCGTGGAACATACCTATGAGACACTTTACCCAATTTAAAGTAAAAGTCCCTAAGGTGACCTCTTTGATTACAATTAGAACAAACAAATGAGGCTCTGGGTCCACCTCTCTTAAAATGTCTAGAATAAGCTCTCTTGGGTGAGTTCGATTGAGGGCCATATGGATCTAATACAAACTCGAGAACCGTCTCGGGTTCAACATGGGAAGTGGATGCACCATCATAACCTATTCCTAGCCTCTCAACATTACCTAAAGCAGGACCGAGGAGCCTCTTTTTAACCTTCTTAGATGTGTCCTCTAATGTAACCTTGACCTCCTGGGAACGTTCGAGATCTCTCTCGAGTTAGGATACATGAACTTCAAGTTTCTCACTTTTCTCTAATGAATATTGAAGATCTCCCGTAAGACTAGCCACGGTGTTGGTCAAATCGATCTTTTTCCCGACCTAAAATGATCAGCTGCTCACATAAGGAAACCATCACCTTCTCGAGTTGACTTTTCGACGCCTCACACACCCTCAACACTTTCACCTCTTTCTCCAAATCTAACACCCTAAGAGACAAATCATTATTAATCTTTTTCATCTTCAACATCTCGGTGTAAAGATCACTAAAATGTTTTGGATATCCCTTTCCCCCTCACTCAAAATCTCATTCTCATATTCACTATTTCCCGAATGAATCAAAAAATCACCGAGGCTTTCACATTTAGATATGTCCTCATCGACGTGGGACAAACTAGAAGTGCTAACGTGACTAGCCATGAATGAAACGCACTTTTCATGTGGTGATTCTCCGCCTTAACCAACTGACTCCATGCCACTCTCTCTCTTTAGCCTAGTGGGACACTCATGAGACTCATGCCCTTGACCTTCGCACTCATAACACCTTATATCTTCCTCTTTCTCACCATTACTCTTGACCTCGTTCATATTTTTATTTTTCTCAAAAATCTTTTTATTGGAAGAAATTTTCTTTGGAATTTTCACAAAATCCTTTTCATGTGGTGATTTCTAAAAAATCTTTTTATTTTTCTCAAAATCCTTTTCACAACTCTCGTCGCCGAAATTTTCTCACTCAAATTAAAAAGTCGAATTAACAATGTCCGTTAAACGCGCATAAAACACATCAAATGACTCAGACTTTAGAATAGTTATGGTCTCAAATTGGGTTATCAAACTTTGAATCTTTGATTCTTTTATAGTGTTGGTACCCTCGTGAGTGAGCTGAAGGGTATCACATGTTTCCTTAGATGTAGTACACATCATGATGCGATGAAATTTTTTAGGGGTGACAGCTCCAAAAATAGCACTAAGTCTACAAGAGTTAAAATTAGTCCACTTAAATTCCTCATCAGTCCAGGAAGAAACATGTTTAGGACCAACAACATTATCAACAATGATAGAGGGAGGAGTGCACCCTCTTTCACAAACAAAACAGACTCTTTCATCTATGGCTTTTAAGACAACCGCGTAGCCTTCTGGTAAGCATAATTGGTCCCATCAAAGATAGGCAATCGATTATACAAATTTTCTATTAAAATTCATTTTTTGAAAGATCAACAATTTATAAGAAAAAAATTGATATCAAAGGAAATTTGTTTTTGCGAAAAAAGGATCACATGATATTTTTGTGTGACCAGATCTGATACCAATTTGTGAAGTGGTCTTGTGATCTTAATGGAATATTTATATAATTAAATGTCCAACACACACAAATCCAAATTTTATATTTTTAACCCTAAGACGTGCATCTAGGTGATAAAACAAAGAAAGTAAAACAAGAATTCAACAAAGTCAAAGTTTGAGGAAAAATCCCAATCGGACAAAACCTTTTATTCAGCACTTCAGAAATATTAAAAGAGAGTCGACTTACAATACTACCTGATAACAACCATGAGTATAAGGCTCTAGTCTTCGTAAAAATCTAATGAATCCACTAATCTCCAAGCAGTCCACAGGCAGCCTTCCACCCTCGGTATCCAGTGATCAACCTTTGTCTTCAGCAATGATCCCCTCGAGAATCACAATGGTCAGTCGTGAAGATGATCTATCCACAAGACTAGTGTATGCAAGGATACAAAATTTTCTAGGGTTTAAACTTATTCACACAAATATGTATTAGAGATGAATTTTTTGAATAAAAATATTTTTCTAAACTTAAAAATTAAAAAACTTCTAGAAAAGATATGCAAAAACTGTTCTGGAAAAAGTATTTAAAAATATGAACAAGAAACAGGTATTTATAGGTTATTCACAAATTTTGAGGCGGCGGCTCGTTCGAACAAATTTGAAACTCGTTCGAACAAGAATAGCAATTCATTTAAATGAAATAGAATCTCGTTCGAACGAATGTGCTATCTCATTTGAATCGTTCAAATGACCTAAAATAGTACGCCCTCGTTTGATACACATTCAATGTAAACTTCAAACAAGACTTTGAACGATAATATGATCTCGTTCGAATGAGAACCTTATCTCGTTTGAATGAGGTGATAGAACTTTGAAATTTTGTAAATAAGAAGGAATGGCTCGATATTTCAATTTAAAAATCGTGTTTCAGTTTTAACAAAATTCAAAAATCCCAAAATAATTTGAAGGAATAAATTTAAACTCTTAATAGATTTATAACTTCATGATGTGGAGATCCTTGAAATTTCGAGATGATGGAGCTTTGAAACTTCATGACGGTTTGAGTCAAAGTGTAACGGGATATGCCAAAATCTATGTAAGCCTAAGCTATGAGCAATGACATACATTATGCTCTTATTGAGTTCATACAATTATAAATAATTATTAGTAATATTGTGTATATGTATGTGTGTGTGTGCGCCCATGTGTGTGTGTGTGTGTGTGTGTACAGAGAGAGAGAGAGAGAGATGCAGACTCTTATGTGCACCAAATTTGCACATTTGCTGGCGCAAACCTATTTTTTTAAATATTAAAAAATATATATTTTTGAGTTGATTTTTTATGTGATCTTTAAACATTTCAAGGGACCCATATAAAACAAATCATCTCAAAAAAACTTTTTTTGCTATTTTAAAAAAATCGGTCAAACTTTCATAGCTTTAACAAACTTGGTGTGCAAACTTTGGTGTGCATAGTAATCTGTCTCTCTCTCTATATATTTTCCAAACACAAAATTTTAATTCCGAGCAACTACATAAAATTCATTCCAAATATTACCAGACACAAAAAAAAAATAGTACATAGCCACAGAGTAATTAAACACTTTGAAATTGCAACTTGAGAAACCATTGACCGAAGCTCAAAACCAAATAAAATTTCTTTCTTCGTACAAAAAAATAAAAACATCAATTCTAGACCATTTTAATACTTTACCAACGTGTTGGATGAATTTTATAAGATGTAATGTTATATAGGTAGGCAAGAGCAGTAGTAAAAAGCTGCAAAAGTTAAACTGATTTTTTTAAATAGGAAAAAAAGTTTTTTTGAGCATATTTTTTTATATGGGTCCCTTGAAATGTTTAAATATCACATAAAAATCAACTCAAAAATATTTTTTTATTATTTAAAAAAATAATTAGCAAACCTGTTGTGCAAACTTTAGTGTGCACAGGACCCGTATCTCTCTACATAGATATATCAAACAAAGACTTTTAATTCCCAACTACTGATAAAAATTCATTCCAAATATTATTGGACAGACAAAAAAAATAGTACATAGTCGTAGAGTAATTAAACACTTCGAAATCGCAACATGAGAGATTATTGACCGAAGCATAAAACCAAATCAAATTTCTTCCTTCCCACAAAAATAAATAAAACATCAATTGTAGACCGTTGGATTGCTTTACCCATGTATTGGATGAATTTTATAAGATGTAATATTTTATAGACAAGAGCAACAGTAAAATAACATTGCACCATATTATAAAGATCAATTGTAGACCATTGGATTGTTTTACCCATGTGTTGGATGAATTTTATAAAATGTAATGTTATATAGATAACCAAGAGCAACACTGGAAGACCATTACCCCAAATTATATAGATTGGTTATGAGCTAGCCAACCTTTACATCTCTCATGCAATTTTAATAGGCTCATTATTGTAATTTCTGCTATACATTTTGAAGTAGATAAGAATTTCCTCCCACAATCTCAAACAAGCCATGTCCACCAACCATTTCAGAAAATGTAAAAGAAAATCATTTCCACAACATAAAGCAAAAATAACGGAAACCTTCTCTTTCCCAATAGCACCAACTTTACCATCTCCAAACCTCTCTAACAAATTCCCCATTTCCACCCTAAACCTGACTAAGTTGTCATTTTTCACCCCAAAACTACACCAAACCCAACTTAAACACACATGCATCTTAGTAAGTTTGAAATCCCCAAAAGGGTTTAACTCCCCTTACCCAAGGAAAACCAAAAAACCCAAGAAAGGAAACCAAAATAATCAAGAGGAGATAGAAAAAGAGGAAGAAGATAATGAACGAGAAGATGTAATTCCTCAGATAGTGACAAACATAATGATAAGCAGTTTACTGTGGGGCCCCATTATTTGTAGGGTTATTATTTTTCCCAATTTTTTACTATCTCAAGGTTGGGTTGAAGATAGATATGCATACATGGGTGCCCTTCATATTGTCTTTCATCTTCTTTGGTACACCCCGTTTGCGGGTCAGTTATGGAATAGTTTCTAATAGTTGTGATCCTATGAGAGAAGGCTCTTTGTTGGGTTGGAAAGAGGCTCGCAAGAATGGGCTTGTTTTCTGGCAATCTCTCCAGCGTGGATCAAGAAACTAGGTTTATTTCCTCTCATCATACTGTAATTTTGTTTCATAAATAATATAACTCCAATGAGACACGAATAAACTAAACTCGTTTAACTAATATTTTATAAAAAAAAATCATGTAATACTTTTATATTGCTTGTGAGAGGTTATTTTATATAATTCGTGTAGAAGTAGAAGATATTTTCTTCGTTATTTTTTATAGCATTTAAATCTATTATTTTATTTTCGATTTTGTGTTATCCATCTCAACTACGACACAACTTGCTTAATAAATAGATTGAGTTATTTTTATGTTATTTGACATGTTTAATAAATAGATTGAGTTATTGTGTGGTTATGTGACATAATTGATAACATTAGTGGTGTTAAAGTTTATTTTAGTTTTTTATTTATTTTATTTATTAAAGTTAACTAGTAATTGACATGAGTTTTGGTCAGATCCTAAGACTTGAAAAAATGACACACAACAGGATAAGACGACACAAACCAACATGAAGTTATAAGTTACCCTTAATGGTTTCGTACATATCAGTGCCAACCCGATAAGACACGATAGTTAATGAGGTGGGTTTGTAAAAATAAATAAAAAGCGAATGTTTAATTTATTTTATAACGCATGGACAATAATCTATAATTAATTATAACAAGTTATGCACGTTAATAAGGATCTTTAATCTCATATGAGTTTACATCTAAATATTCATACAAAATGGACATAAGGACATGTACATTGGTCCATATCGTCTCCCGTCTTAATCTCGAACTTAGCGTCGTTGCCTGAATTAATTTCGAATTTGGAATAGACTTGAAGCCTTCAAAGTGTGATGAAATGGAGAAATAAGCTTTCTCCCCCTTGGCCTTTAAATTTCAGAATTGCCAAAAGTGTGTAAAATTATGGAGAGACTACAACTTATTTAAAGGTAGAAGGAGGATCCAAGAATCTCCTTATTAATCATTTATTTTTCGTAACCACCAAAACAAACTCTTGATATTTCCTAAGAAACCTTTCATTATTCCATAAAACTCTTCAAACGGATTGTAATTAGGACCACAACATTGTAGGTTTTATTTTATTTCCCAAATTATAATTAAAATCTAACATTCTTCCACTTGGTCCAAATAAAATTCCAATGATTTATTGAGTAACATGAGACCGGTATATATTTGAATAATTTTAGATCATTGTTTCCAATACCTTATTTGAACAAATGACTAATGTGAGTCATGGCGGTCGCACACTAATTCAATAGCATGTTACCTTTCATGTATTATAACATCAATGGCTCATTTAATAAAGCATATAAGTTGGATTTTTAATGGTCCATAAATGTCTTGTAACAGACTATTTCTGTCACATATACCTATAATAACATACATGTAGACAATATTTCAAGATATAAATATGAATATTCAGAAATTAACTTTTTTGATATCATAACATAGTGACTTTGCACATCAAACACTAAAAAATCCACAATAATAATCTAGACATTATGCTCAAGGCCCATCGATTCAACATGTTGCAAAAAGGTTTTCAGGGGCAGTGCTTTAGTGAGGGGATATTCTATATTAACATTCGTACAAATGTGTTCAATAGACAATGTCTTCTCTGAACTTCTTCTTTCACTAATATATACTTTATCTCAATGTGCTTGGCTGCTTTAGTGTATTTATCATTCTTTGAAAAGAATATTGTTGCAACATTGTCATAATAATTTTCATCAGTTTAGTATTAGTGCTATCAGGAATTTTTTTTTATTGAGACAATTTGTATATATTGGCGTAATTTCGGACAAAACATTTTGATTCATATGTGTAAGGACACAAATTTCCAATTGAGAAATGTAGTGTTGGCTCAATTCCGGATAAAAACATTTATGTCATAGGATAGTATTGAGTGAGTGTCCTCCAAGCCTACGACATGCAAGAGTTGAAGACGTAGCAGCCAAGTCTTCTGGTTTTTTGTTCAAAATTGTCGTTCGAACGAGAATTTCATTCGAACGAGGTTTGCCAACGACTTGCCACTGGAACTTCATTAGAAAGTTCGTTCAAACGAAATGTCATTCGAACAAAAATGTTGTTCGAACGAGATTTCGGTAAGAACAGTTTTTGGCAGTTTTTTTGGTACTTTTCCACTACTTTGTCCCACTACTCTTTCACAGAATTTAATGACTTCGGGACCAGAATTTTTCTAAGAACTTTTTCCATCTCCTAGAGAGTTTTTGAGAGCTTAATCCTTTCATAAAAAGTTCCATTGGTGTTTGTTATTCAAATTGAATTATTCGAAGAACAAAACCAAGTTTACACCCAATTGTTTGTTTTAATCCATGTTTCTATCTATCTATCTATCTATCTATCTATCTATCTATCTATCTATCTATCTATCTATCTATCTATCTATCTATCTATCTATCTATCTATCTATCTATCTATCTATCTATCTATCTATCTATCTATCTATCTATCTATCTATCTATCTATCTATCTATCTATATATATATATATATATATATATATATCTTTCTTGGAGAGTTTGTTTGGCACCGAATTTATCTCTACTGTAAAAGAGAGTTTGGTTTTGGTTCTATATCCCACAAAGAAGAAGTCTCGTTGTTTTGCTGCGCTCACATGGTGAAAGGCACCATGTGTGGTTGACGGTGGTTCCTAAAGCCTCATTGGTGAATTCCAAGGCTTCGATGGAGTCCGGGATTGTCAACTAAGTGGAGGTTGGTACAAGAAGACGCATCAGGGGATTGAAGGGAGTCGAGTCGATTTGAGTAAGTCATTTGTCTTGTACTTATAAAAATACCATACTTAGTGGACTTAAGGCTAGGGTCGTCCGAGGTTTTTTCCCGTTGTGGGTTTTTCCTCGTAAATCGCAGCGTAGTGTGACTGATTTACTTTTATCTTGCAAAATAACTTAGAACGCATGATTAGGATTATTCAAGATAAAATTTGGTTTAATAGTTACACTTAATTAAATTGGTGTTATTTTAATTTGGGTAAATATTAATTTAATTCAAGTCGTTAACTTATTGGATAAAATTTGGCTTGGCCTAATTTGCAAAATTGAATTAATTATTTAGGCAAATTTCTAGGACTTGGATTGAATTAAGTTGTTTAAGTGAAATATGTATTTGTTGAATTAATCTAATTTCACTTGGTTTAATTTTAATTTGAAAGAGATTAAAATTTGGTGTTTGTGTGTGTTTATTTGAACCATCTCGCTTCCGCATCCAAAAAGGAAATTATTTATTTTTTATTTTTAAAAATTGGGATCCCTTTTCTAATAAGTGGTATCAGAGCGGGATCGCTAAGTTATTGCATTTAGGTCCTTTTGGGGCATTATTATTTAAAATGGAAAATATGCCTCTTTCAATATTTTCTACGTTTGATGGTTCTCTCATGCTTGCACATGACTCGTCTCTTGCCATATCTTATGAGTAATTTCTTGCATGTCTTACATACTCTAGCTTTTGTGCTTAATGATATATCTTTTGCTAATTGTATGTTTTGTATATCATCTTTCTAGTCTATGCTTCATAATCAATCACATGCTAGAATTATGATTTTTGTTTATCTTTTGTATTTTATTCTTTCATTTTAATTTGCATTAAATGAAAATATAAATTGATTTTTTTTTATCTTTTGAGTTAATTTTTGTGGTTGGTAAAAACTTTGAAAAACCCAAAATGATTTTTTGTGTAGTTTGGTTTTACACACATTGTGTGGCATATGTTTGTGTTTGAATCCTCATTTCGCTCCCATATGACAAGAACTTTTGGCTAGAATTTTAATCCTTAAAATGTTCTTTATCATGCTTACATGGAGTTTTTTATGTTTGACTTGCTTAATGGATTCGCTTTTATATGCCTTTACACACATGCACGAGCTTTTTGATCCTTAACTTCACATGTTATATGTGAGCTTTGTGAGGTGTTCTCCTACCAATCTAGTCATCTACATACTGTGACCTAGGAGGACTAGTGCATGTCAAAATCCGTTGCACGTGAGATTTGTGCGATATAAAAAATAATATATATAAATGTGCACGGGGAAGGGCTCCGAAAGTAAATAGCATCCTTTGCGAGTAAGCCACCGTTTGCTTGGACCTAAAAGAAATACGTGGTCGAAAGGTCTAAAAGAATAATGGCATTAAAAGAAAATATTTTCCAAGGCTTAATTTTTTTAGTTGATTTATTCATTCAAAAGATTAAAATAATATGCCTAAATTAAGGGAGTTTGGATGGTATATCAACGGTTTGCTCAATGTCCGTTTATCCTAGATGTACTTTCAATGTCATAACTCTATTGGTTTGTAGAATCATCAACATGATAGGCTTGTATGCATTGTGTTTGTTTGTTCAATGAGTTCAATTTATATTATCACATGAGGCTATATCTAAATGTGATAAAATTTTGCAATCAAATGCGTACTCCGTGAACATGTTTAAGTGATTGGGTTTTAAATTCATTAGTATCTAGTTCACACCCCTTCACTTCCGTTTCCATATGACACATTTATGCTATAAGAGTGTGGAGTAACTTATGTTATTTTGTTTTGTATCATTTTGGTGTTTATATCTATATGTGTGTACATATGCTTAGTTTGAATCTATTGTGTATATATATATATATATATATATATATATATGATATTTTGTTTATTTTTGAGTCTTTGCCATGATTAGCTAGTTCATTTATGCTTGTACTTCATTTTTGGTATCTATCTTGTTGCAAATTTTGTTTCGATATCACATGCTTAGATTAATACAATCAATTGATATATTTTGTTATCGCATCATAGTTGATATTCATCTCTTTTTATGGATTAGTTGAATTTGAGTTGCCCACGTGCTTTAATGTTCTCATCACTTTATGCACTATTGCAAGTTTAGCTTGTTATCCCATTCTATTTATCCTTTGTTTAGTTTAGGGGGTCTATATTCTTTAATTGGGGGAGATAAGTTAATTTTTCATTCCTTAGCCTTTATCTATTCCTAAACAAAACGGGGGAGAATGATAGGGGGAGAATTGGTATCTAATCCTATTGTAATCGTATCTTAGTTTGAGAGATTTAACTTAGCGGGAGACGTCTTTCTAAGTAGATCATTTGATAAAGGAGGAGAATAATTAAGGGGGTGTGGGGGTAAAAAATTTTATGCCTACATAATAGCGTGACACGTGGCAAGCACCCCGGTCAAGATGGCGAGCAACAAACGCTCCAACAAGATAAGGACGACTAGAGTCCTTGATAAATGAGAAGACCGAGGAGCAGTATCAGAGTAAAATCAAACTCAATGAAGATATGACTCATCCATATTTGTAACCCTAATGTAACCCCTAACTCTATATAAAGGGGACACCCCCCATTGTGAAAGGGGGCTTACAAGTAGAGAAACACTCTCATGTAAAACTCTCTTATCATTCTAATGAAACATAGGAGCAGTCCCATGGACGTAGGCCATTCATGGTCGAACCACGTAAATCTTTGTCTCTCTTTTATTTATTATTGTGCATACATCGTGATACATGGGCACCCCCCATATCCCATATTTTTTTACACCACAATTGGCGCCGTATGTGGAAAACGACATAAAAGGCCTTCCCCTTCTTGCGAAGAGATCTAGATTTACATTCAAGGATAATGATACCTACGCTACGCACATAATCAAAAGATAAGTTTTCTTTTCTAATCTGTGCACGAGCAGTTATATTTTTCATATATAATTATTTGTTTTGTACAAATATAGTTTCATTGATACATGATTTTTCGTACATTTGTGTTCATAAATCTTGTATTCAATTTTCATTCATATGCAAATCTACACAGTAGTATTGTTTCTGGGTAATTTTCATTGTTTGACAAGATGAATTTCACTGGCGGAGTTCTACAAGGACTCCCTAAATATTTGGAGTCTCTTGAGAAATTCCTAGTTATGCGCACTTATTTGCTGGGATACATCATGTCTTGATTCCCATATCCCAAATTTTCTGGTAGGGGGTAACCGTCAAAAGTGTTTCTCTCTCATGAGAGGTCTTGAACACATCTTCACAAAATAGAAGAATGTTTTTTCAAAAGACATGTTTTCACAGAGATGTACAGACATAGAAAATCAATGGCAGACCCCGCTGGAACCCTTCCACCGACCTATGCGTCATAGACATTTCTCCAAATATCCAGCATGACCAAAGTAGAATCATGAAGGAACCAATAATATTTTGGTCATTCCTTCAGGTCGTCTCCGAGCTGCGACCCAATGTCGCCTCCGATCTGCGATTTGGGGCTACCACCCAGCGAACAGAGTACATCGGCGACCACTGTACCACCGGGACGAGCCGGCAAGGGGCATCACTTTAATTATGACCATACTCATTGGTCGACCAGATAGCATCACCGGGGACCAACGATATCTGGCTTGCATCCACCAACCTGCAACTTTTTTTTTTCAAAAATGATACAAAGCATGTTAGCTTACTTTAACCCGACGACCAGAGAAATTACAAGAAAAAAATAATTTTTGTGCCTCTTCCAATCTTCCTTTTGGGCACTGCGACCTGGGACTCTCCTCTGACCACCATCAGCTGGTCGGTGGCAGGGACAAGTGTATGGACCAAACTATTGGTCAGCATCAATAATATTGCACCCGGAATGAATCAGCAACCTTATCGAACAACCCATCATGATCGATGATCACTGGGCAACCAATCGAGCATCAGCGAGCTCCTCCATCTCACCTTCGGTTACTTTTCGACCTATAACCTTCCGGGTCGAGCAACCCCCCGTGGTTGGCGGCCTGTTTACGACCTACTGGCTACCTAACGGAAATTTTCTTTGGTTTTATCTTTGGCCATACCGACCAGCTTTTATTTCTCCGCACTGACACCGCGACCTGGGTGACATCGCGAGGAAACCCACAAGTTTCTTGTCACATTTTCTGATCATCGGCATCATTAGCTCCGCCCCTACTGGTCGACGGAAGAGATGAGGGCAACGTCAATTCAACACGCTTCAGGCGTTTCAAACATGGGTAGAAGCCTTTTGAGGTGCACGGATTTTCACACATGCTGTAATAAATCAAGCTCCCTATTTTATTAAAATTCTTGCATTTGTTATCCTACTTCGCAGCTTTATGAAGCTTTCCAAGGAAACAATTTTGAAAATTGATTTATAACTCATTATTTATTTGGACTTCAAATAATTTTAGCAAAAATTCTGAATCTAATCCTATATCATACATCTGGATATATTTGACCAATTTTTTCTCTGCTCGGCTGGAAATTTTTTGAAGTACCATATGAATTATTACAACAATTTTAGTTGGAACTTTTTATGACCTTATTACAAATTATTTTGATCACATAAATAGTGGGGCGCACTTATAGAGCACTCGTCATTTATTCGATCATTTAATTTTCAATATTGTCATCCTACTACAACTATTTAATTTCAGCAAAAGGAGATTAATTGGTTATTTAGCCCAGCCCCGACGGATGCTCGGGCACAGTTATCTCAGTGGGATTTTTGTGCAAGAGATCATTGGATTATTTATTACATTCATACGCCACTATGAATTTTTTCCTCGTCAAATGGCCGATCGGATGCATATCTTATATACATGGCTGAACAAATCATTCTCATGATAACTTCTATTTGATTTAGCCTCCACAGATGGTCGGGAAATTTACTAACTTCCATAGGTACAAGATTCAGTCCCGACGGATGCTCAACAACAATCTTAAGTTCTTGGAAATCTCATTGATGTTTCGACAGATGCTCGAGCATGAATTGCTCACTATATCTACTCGGTATTGTATAACTTTGCCCCTACGGACTATCCAGGCACCATTAATTTTATTAATGCTCCTACAGATAGTCGAGTACACTATAGCACTTTTGACCCAAAGGAATGCTTGGGTTGAATTATTATTACTCCGACTGAAGCTCGGATTCTATGATTCTTAACCTGAAGGACGGTCAGGCACATTCAAGATTCATTTCGTCAGATGATCGGCAAAATATATTTATATTTAGTCCCGAAGACGTCTCCCACACACGTCGCATTTAATCCACAGTGGATAGATGGTCAGGATAATTCTTATATTTAACACAACCCCAATTGATGGATACACACATTTATTTGTGCATTGTTCATTTCTGTCTCATAATATTTTATTTGCTCACAAATTATGCTCACGATTTTTATCATCATAAATTTATAAGAAGGGGGCTATTTATACTGCATACTTCACAGTTGTCACTACACAAATTTCCTGTGAAAATAATTTTTTGAAACCAACTTAAGATTGAGTATTTGCTTAGAGATATTTGCAAAAAATCCAAATTAACTCCTATGTCGTACATATGGATATATTTGATAAATTTTTCATCTTTCATTCGACTTTATTACAATTATTTTGTCCACATAAATATTGGGGCACACTTATAAAGCACTCAAGTCATTTATTCGGTCATTTAATTTTCAATATTATCGTCTAGCTATTATTGGTTATACCAATGGATGGTCGGTGTAATATCTTTACTAATACTTAGCGTAGCCCCGACAGATGCTCGGGCATGGCCATCTCAGTGTGATTTTATCACAAAAATTATGGGATCATTCATGTCATTCATTCAATACTATGAATCTTTTCCTCGACACATGGTCGAGCAGATGCACATCATATTGCATGATAAATTCTATTTGAATTAGCCTCGACAAATGGTCGAGCAACTTATTAACATCCAAAAGTACAAGATTCAGTCTCGACGAATGCTCGGCCACAATCTTAAGCTCTTGGAAATCTTATTAATGCACCGATAGATGCTCGAGAACAGATCGCTCTCTATATCTACTCGGACATATATACAACTTTGCCCCGGGAAATGACCCAAGCACCACTTATTTCATTAATGCTCTGACGGATGGTCGAGCACGTTACACCACTTTGGACTCGACAAATGCTTGGGCAATATTATTCGTGATAATCGACGGATGCTCGGACGTTAATATTTCTTCAATTTTAGTATTCATTACCTGACTCTATGATTCTTGACCTGAAGGATGATCAGGCATATTCAAGGTTCATCTCGACAAATGATCGGAAAAATATTTCTATATATTTAGTCCCGAAGACATTTGCCACACACGTCGCATTTTATCCCCAACAAATGGTTCATCGGGATAATTCTTATATTCAGTCCCGAAAAATGGTTGGCACAGTCGATTAATGATCGACGTCACATTTATTATCGTTATTCAACCCTAATAAATGGTTTGGAAATTTAGTTTTCACTAACACTACAAGATCGTTCGTAATACTTGTATTAGTCCTTTTTGCCTCGACGGATGATCGAGCATGGATCACCCGCAATATTTACCAGATCCTCTATAATTTTTGCCTCAACAGGCATGCAGGCATCATTTATCTTATCAATGCTCCGACAGATGCTCGAGCATGGATCGTTCACAACATCTACTTGGTCCTTCGGAATTTTTCCTCGACGGACCCTTAGTTTCGATGGATAGTTGACATTATGTGATCACGTCTCGAGCTCCAATAAACAGTTGGGTGATATAATTTTTACCTAATTCAACCTCAGTGAATGAAAAGTTGGGCGATCTGTAGAATAAAGATCCAATAACACATAAAGCAGCATGGAGAGCAAGGATCAATCATATTTATCAACAAGGACGAGTCCAACACAGTCAACGAACAGAACGTGTGACCCCCCTGAATGTATCAGCAACATCGTTGGACAAACCATGGTGATCGGCGATCACTGGGTGATGAAAAGTCGCTTGTCGATGTCAAAAGGGCGTCATCAGCACCAAGATATCCACTCCAGAGGAGCGACATTTCTTGATCGTCATATCAAATTAACACATTTCTGCACGAAGATGCTTTGAACTCGTATCAATTTCTTCAGATGTATGAGCTATATGGAGTTTTCCACAGCATCCAAGAACCACCATGCATGGTCAGCGAACAAGTGTGCCCTGGGGAACGATACATTATATGGAGCTATATGATCAAGATAATCCTTAATTATATCCAGCTCGACGAACGATCGACGTGACACTCTTCAACACAACAAAGCCCTGAGGAAAGACCAGGCACACTTATCATCACGATTATATAGATCAAATAACTCGATGGATGGTCGGGCAGTCTTCCCTTCACAGCCCGATTGGGGGCTCCATGGCAAGGATGACACGTGAATAGATTCACTGCAACATTTAAAGCAGAATAGAAGAGGTCAACTCAAGATGGATGCCAACATGGTTAACACTAGAATTAGTCTTTCAAATAACGATCAAGACTAAGCCTGATTTAATTACAACAGCCTTCTTACTTCTTCCCATTAAATTAAGTAAGTCCACAGGCCTTTGTCATCTCCAAACACAAATGGCTTCACGAGTTGCCACGACAATAATAAAATCCCTACGGGGGATCCCTATGCAAAAATCCAACTCAGGTTGGTCGCCAACTATGTTGGTCGGTTAAAATCCTGAATGGGTGGATGTCCCTTAAACCAGGTGCATTTTTGCCATCGTCTTTTAGGCCTAAGGAAGTGTGACGGCACAACCTAAAAAGTAAAATAGGCAAATATTTACATGCGAGGCATTAAAAAATGTGAACAAAATTGATATTACATTGACTTGCGGGAAAGGCCTAAGTACAATAAGTATACTGATTACATATCAATTATGAAAAAACTAATGCAAGGTCTTACCCTGACTAGGTACGTTCTCGAGCAAGAGTCGACACATAGGCCTATGGTAGGCCTCTCTAATTGGACCATATGAAAAACCTAATGAAGGGTCTTACCCGGACTACGTATGTGCTCGAGCAAGATTCGACACATAGGCTTATGGTCGGCCTCTCTAATTGGACCATATGAAAAACCTAATGTAGGGTCTTACTCTGACTAGGTACGTGCTCGAGAAAGACTCGACACATAGGCATGTGGTCGGCCTCTCCACTTGGACCATATGAAAAACCTAATGCAAGGTTTTACCCCTACTAGGTACATGATCGAGCAAGACTTGACATATAAGCCTGTGGTCGACCTCTCTAATTAGACTATATGAAAAACCTTATACAGGGTCTTACCTCGACTAGGTACGTGCTCGAGCAAGACTCGACACATAGGCCTATGGTCGGCCTCTCCAATTGGACCATATGAAAAAACTAATGTAGGGTTTTACCCTTATTAGGTACATGCTCGAGCAAGGATCGGCACATAGCTTTTCATCGGCCTCTCCAATTGGACCATATGAAGAACCTAATGCAAGGTTTTACCCCTACTAGGTACATGCTCGAGCAAGGATCATCACATAGGCTTTTGGCCGGCCTCTCCAATTGGACCATATAAAGAACCTAATGCAGGGTTTTACCCCTACTAGGTACATGCTCAAGCAAGGATCAACACATAGGCTTTTGGTCGGCCTCTCCAATTGGACCATATGAAGAACCTAGTGTAGGGTCTTACCCCCACTAGGTACATGCTCAAGCAAGGCTCGTCACATAGGCTTTTGACCGGCCTCTCCAATTGGACCATATGAAGAACCTAATGCAGAGTCTTACCCATACTAGGTAAATGCTCAAGTAAGGCTCGACACATAGGATTTTGTTCAGCCTCTCCAATTGGACAATAGGAAAAACCTAATGCAGGGTCTTACCCCTACTAGGAACATGCTCCAGCAAGGCTCGACATGTAGACTTGTGGTCGGCCTCACTAAATGGACCATACAAGACCAAAATATAGGGAGATGACCTAAACTTGATGTATGCTCGAGAAAACCTCAACAAACGAATTCTAAACAGGCCTGTGGTCAGCCATAGGAATTGGGCCATGCAATAAAATAGAACAATGAACTACGTTCGACCTGATCCCATGAGGGTACATAGGCAGCTCGACACTCTCGAGTCCGGTTCCCATATCAACTGAACATCTCTCAACTCAAGCCAAGCATTCATCTAAAAAACTTATAAAGGCAAGAAGAACAACCAAAGAAGGATAAAAGTTGAACGATTGATCAAAGGATGCCAGTCCAGTTCACATCAGTAACTACGCACATGTAAAGAGATTTTGGACCAACTCCCAGCTCATCTCGGAATCAACTCAGCTGAACTGCGACCTGTGGGGCTATTATGGGGGGGGGGGGAAATATCCCTGCATAATAATGTGACACGTGGCAAGCACCCCGATCAAGATAGCGAGCAACGGACACTCCAAGAAAATAAGGACGACTAGAGTCGTTGATAAATGAGAAGACTGAGGAGCAATATCTGAGTCAAATCAAACTCCATGAAGATATGACTCATCCATATTTGTAACCCTAATTTAACCCCTAACTCTATATAAAGGGGACACCCCCCATTGTGAAATGGGGCTTAGAAGTGAGAGAAACACTCTCATGTAAAACTCTCTCATCATTCTAATGGAACACAGCAGCCACCCCATGGACGTAGGTCATTCATGGTTGAACCACAAAAATCTTTGTCTCTCTTTTATTTATTGTTGATGTAAAAAATTAGATCTCTCTAATTATTCAATTACAGATAAATAAATGAGACAAAGAATTTTTAAAGTGGTTCAGCCTTATAAGAATGGCCTACGTCCACTGTTTTGGTATTGCTGTTTGTATGGGAATTATCGATTACATGTTATCTCAAGAAATTCCGGTCCGGGGGGTCATTTTATAATGAGGATTATACAATGTATTTATAGCCCTGAGGCTGTAATGTGAAAGGGTAATACATTAAATGATATACATATGAAAGGGTAATATATTTAATGATCTCTGTGCGTGTGCGTCTGAATGATAAGCATTTAATGAATCAGTTGAACTGTTGGTTATCCAGCTATTAATGCTTTGTTCGAGATGCAGCTCGGACCGCCTGAGTTGCTCAGACCGCCTAAGCTTTTCGATACTCAAGAGTTCCTCGGAGCTTGTGAGTTCCTCGGGGAACTAGTCTTCCTCGTTGTATTCTTATTCCTCGGAGCGCGTGGGTTCCTCGGGGATGTTGGTTGTTGCCATGTAGATAGACACGTGTCTTCATATGATTGATCCATGTCAGCAGATTAAATTTGGTATCAACAGAAGCCCCAATGTTTCATAGTTCAGAATTTGAGGAGTATGGAACATTCTTTCTCGGAATATGGTAGCTTTAAATAGTCTTCCTGATTTTTAGGAGCGTTTCCCTTGTATTTATATCTCCTTCCCAATTCGTAGAATCATGCTTTTTTGGACTTTTCTGCGTGCTTCGATTCCCGCATTAATTTTTGTCTTTTTAGCCGCTGTTGTCCGCTTTGATTCCCGCGCCACTTTTCATCTTTTTAGCCGCTGTTGTCCGCTTTGATTACCACGCCACTTTTCATCTTTTTAGCCACCGGTAACGTAATCATCCTTTTTTGTAATCATTACTTCACCATTTCCCAAGGCAAGGTATTTAAACTTCACAGACGCTCCCATCGTCTTCTACCTTTCAAATTTTTATCTTCGAGTTTTACGTCGTCTCTTCCTACTCTCTTGAGCGTTCATCTTTTTCGTCGTTCGTTGTCAGCAGATCCCTTCTTTTCCTGTAAGATCTTCTTCCTTCTTCTTTATTTCTTTATTCACCATGGTTTACCCTGTTGAGTCTCTTGTTAAGTTTCGTTCTGATTTCTCCATTCCCTCATGGGTTGTTTTGGAAGAGCTTTCTGAGCCTTCTAATTACTTTCATTTGGCCGAGGGACATTGGTTCCCCAGTCTCTTTTTTGCTGAGTGTGGATTTTCTTTTCCACCAAATTCCTTGTGTCTGGAATTCTGTCAGTACTTTGACGTTGTTCCTGCATGAATAGCCCCAAACACAAGGAGAATAGTTAATGGTGTGTATAGGTTAAATCATATTCATGGAACTCGAATAGGAATTCCAGAAATCGTGTACTGCTATAGATGGGCAGTTAATGATAATATTTTTTATTTAAAAACTATATTTTTAAATAGAGCCTTAGTAGTCAATCTCCCTGATGCCAATAGGGATTATTTTGAACACGGGGTTGTCATAAAAATTGGCAACACCCTCCATTAGCTGGAGATGAGGTTTACCAGGGTCCCAGATGCCCTCCTTATGGAAATGGGATAGGTTATTTTTATTTTATTTTATTTATTTTGAAATCATGTTTCTTTTGTGTTTGATAAAATGTGCTACTGATAACAATGTTTATTTATTTGCAGTTGATAACAAAAGAAAGTGCCCAAAGGAAGCAGATGTTAATTTAAGACATCTGAAACTTATCTGGAGTCTGCATCAGAGTGTTGCTGACGAGCACATTAGGTCGGCTTCGTATCTGCTCCAGTACAAGAGTTACACCACTTCTTTCACTGCTCGTCCAGTACTGGGCAGATAATTTTTCCTGAGCATCCGTTGAGGCTGAATCATATAAAAATTACGATTAGAATAATTATTCAGCCGACCAATATATAGTGTGCATTGGCTTCAATATTGGGCAATTTAAATTTCCGGATAATAATATGAGAGATAACAATCAAAATATCTCGTGTTCACATAAAAATATGATGTACATAAACGTGTCTCCATAAGAATATTTAATGGACTTGTGATTATGAAATTTTCATTTATTCATATTTGAAATAAAAACCGATCCACTAATTTAATAAAATCGTGATTTGCAATATTTTGCAGATTTGATAAATGAAAAATTGGACAACTAATTTATGTTTATAATCAATAAAAGCATGACTGAATCAAAAGATGTATGTATGTATGTACAACATATAATTGATTATTCATATATTGATAAAATTGATCGTATCAACACAATTACATCAATATTCCCATTCTATTGGTTTCTTCCCCTCTGCTTTTGAAACAGGTTCCTCGCCAGCAGGTGGATCATTTAAAGCAAGAGGAGAATTTATGAAGTTAAGATCTTTGAGCATCCTAATATTCATCACGGATGGTCGATCTAGGAGGTGCTCGATAAAGTATTTGTTCATTTGGGGGCTTCTATTACAGATATATTTGTTCATTTGGTGGCACATTCTTATAACATCATGCAGTCGAGCACCAAATTCAACTTCACAAACTCACACGGAGGCGTATTCAGAAATTCAGGAGGTACATTTAGAAGTTTAGGAGGCATATTCAGGAGTTATTATGCACATACTATTGAAGTTCAAAAGTCAAATTTAGCATCTACAGCACTGAGATCTTTACTACTACTATCCCAACTAATATTGAAGAAGAAGTTGTATGAAAATGTTTCGAAGTCCACCACTAGCTTGGTACTAATCAGATTGAAGAGTTGGGTTCAAAAGTTAGTATGTTACTCGACAAAGTATTCAGAGGATCATAAATCAGAAGAATCAAGCACGTGAAGTTAGCACTCAGTGGCTCGGCACAGGAGGCAGTTGGTCGGCTAGCGAACCAATCAACATACTTGAAGATTATGACAAGCTACAAGCTGCATACTATGGCATGGCTGCATCCAAATTCCCAGGGGTGATACATAGCACACGGAGTTCCTCAAAAGAAAGATTAGCAACCGTCGATCAACCTGCATCATATGTCGTCCAGGAGATAATTCACTTTATGTTGAACAAATCAAGAAGGTAGATCAAGAATTTCACGAGCACCGAGAAACACTGCAGAATAAATACTCCATCCTTTCAAGTAAACCATCAAGCATGGAGCATTGGGGGCTTCTGTTAACGCAAAAATTCTCCATCTACGAGGACTAATCAGAAAAGGACACATGTCATCCTACGTGGCAATATTCGACACCCGAGGAGAGTTGGTCGGCATCAGAGGAGAGTTGGTCGGCACCCAAGGAGTGTTAGTCGACACCCGAGGATAGTTAGTCAGTACCCGAGGAGAATTAGTCGGCACCCGAGGAGAGTTGGTCGGCCCCCGAGGAGAGTTAGTCAGCACCCGAGGAGAGTTGATCGGCATACCAACCAGGAAGATCAAAGGATAACTATGCATTTAATGAGCATTAATGTACATTTATACTGTAGATGACAACACATAGCATACCAAGCAATTCAACAATTAGATTTGTTGAATGTAGACATAATGTATAAATGTCTACATACAATGAATCTCTTTATCTCCCATCACTATAAATACATGTATTCCCTTAGCCAAGGGGAGAGAGATCCAAGAGAACCTAGAAACCCCATACACAAGATACACATCCTTTCTCTCTCTACACCTTATGGTGCTATTGTAAACCCCTGGGAATAAAATAACAGTGGACGTAGGATTTATTCATAGCCGAACAACTTTAAAAATCTTTGTCTCTTATGTGCTTGATTGGATTTCTTTCATCTATTTATCTGTGATCATAAAAATGGGATTCGGTCCAGTTTTTTGCATCAACATTTATTATTGTGCATACATCGTCGTACTTGGGCACCCCCCATATCCCAGATTTTTTGACACCACAGGGGGAGTCTTTATTTAAATTGCATTTAATATTTTAATATTCCCTATGCGTTTAATGTGTTGCTTGAGTGTGCAGGTATTGTAAAGCGCCATCTATTTAAAATGGCAAAGCATTTAATTCTAAACCGGTATTCGATTCAAGCATTGTGCTCTTTATTTTAGGTGGGATATTTTTGAGTCTAGTGAGCTTGACGTACCTTTAGGATTTTCTTTTGGATTTTGTCCCGGAATAGCCAAAGGAGGAGATTTGTAAAGACACAGATTTCCAATTGAGTCTTAATGTAGTGTTAGCTAAATTCCAGACAAAAACATTTGTGTCATAGGATAGTATTGAGTGAGTATCCTCCAAGCCTATGACATGCAAGAGTTGAAGACGTAGCGGCCAAGTCTTATAGAGCTTCATCATTGCCGAGTTTCAAGTGCCATGTTTCTACATCATCAACATCATATTCCATTGTCTCCAAAAAATATGACTGCATTTCTATATATATATATATGGAGACTTGGAATATGTTTATAAAGGTTGTACTTTTATTTTAAACTGATGTTTATTTTCAGAAGGTTTATTTAAAACATTAAAATAAAGTTTCTGGGCTAAACTCGAATTTTTAAGCTTTCTGGTTTTTCGTTCGAAATTGTCGTTCGAACGAGTTTTTCATTCGAAATTGTCGTTCGAACGAGGTTTGCTAACGACTTAGTACTGGAACTTCGTTAGAAAGTTCATTCGAATGAAATTTCGTTCGAACGAGATTTCAGTGGGAACAGTTTTTGGCAATTTTTTGGCACTTTCCCACTACTTTGTCGCACTACTCTTTCACATAATTTAATAATTTCGGGACCAGAATTTTTCTAAGAACTTTTTCCATCTCCTAGAGAGTTTTTGAGAGCTTAATCCTTTCATAAGAAGTTCCCTTGGTGTTTGTTATTAAAAGTGAATTATTCGAAGAACAAGACCAAGTTTACACCCAATTGTTTGTTTTAATCCAAGTTTCTATTTATCTATATATATATATATATATATATATATACATCTTGCTTGGAGAGTTTGTTTGGCACCGAATTTATCTCTACCGTAAAAGAGAGTTTGGGTTTGCTTCTACATACCACAAAGAAGAAGTTGCGTTGTTTTGCTGCGGCATTCTCACATGGTGAAAGGCACCATGTGTGGTTGATGGTGGTTCCTAAAGCCTCATTGGTGAATTCCAAGGTTCCGGCGGAGTCCCGGATTATCAACTAAGAGGAGGTTCGCACAATAAGACGCATCAAGGGCTTGAAGGGAGTCGAGTCGAGTTGAGTAAGTGATTTGTCTTGAACTTGTAAAAATACCATACTTGGTGGACTTAAGGCTAGGTCCATCTGAGATTTTTTCCCGTTGTGGGTTTTTCCTCGTACATCGCGACGTAGTGTGACAGATTTACTTTTATCTTGCAAAATAACTTAGGACGCATGCTTAGGATTATTCAAGATAAAATTTGGTTTAATTGTCACACTTAATTAAATTGGTGCTATTTTAATCTGGGTACATATTAATTTAATTCAAGTCGTTAACTTATTGGATAATTCTAGGACTTGTGTTAAATTACTTTTGGGCTATAAGTTAAATATTCACAAGTTTGTTTTAAAGGGAAATTTTAATTTTGAGAAAATTAAGATCCGATTTAGTTTAATTTTAATTTTGGAAGAATTAAAATTGTAATATTTTAATTGTGAATCTTGCATTGTATAGTCCCTTTATTTGAACCATCTCTATTCCGCATCTCAAAAAGGAAATTATTATTTAAAGATTTTTAAATTTGGGGTCCAACAATATGTTTGGCTTTGTATGTTGACCTTTCAAGCCTTTGTTGTGTTTGACTAAAGACGTGGCGACAAAGCTTCAAAGATTTCATTATCGTGTCATGTTTAGTGCAACGTTTCGTCTTTATATTTTTGAGGATCTCCCAGGTTTGAATGCATATACATATCCATCCTTGGGATTTTATTTTGGGTGTTTATTTTATAAAATGTTTGAGGGATGTTCTTAACAGGTATTAGAAGAAAAAATATTTTTTTGTTAAGTCGTTTAAACAAGTTTATGTTGTCCGTTCGAACGAGATGTGAATGTCATTAAAATTACTTTCGAACGAACATCAAATGAGATTTTTCTCTTAGCATAACAAATGTTGTTCGAATCTCTTTTGAAGTGTGTTAGAACAAGATTGTTTTGTTCGTTCTAACGAGTTTTAGTTGGTTCAAACGACACATCATTTTTGTTCAAATGATATTTTAATAAAAACGTGCCCTCTTAAAAAACATGTTTTCTATGATAAGGGGTTCTCGCATTTGTTTTCAGAATGTCTTTTGGCGAAAATCATTTTCCTATACATATCCAAAAGTTCCAAAACCTTAGTTTCAACCAAAATCTTTTAAGGTCAAAGTTCCAAAACCCCAGTCCGGGTATCGACTCCACAGTGAAATGTTGCTAAAATTTAATCGATTTATTACTTTTTAAATAAAAGTGTTAAAGATATATTGAAAACAAAAATAAAAGATATGCTAGGCGTGTATTTAAACTAAGATTACAAAAAGGGGGAAAACTACTGATTACAACTGATATCCTTCACCTCGATTTAATTAGTATTAATGGTTACATGGGAATAAGAATTTAGCAAGATTAAATCTCATTTCATCAATTAATTAAATCTAGAGTTATCACCCCATAAATCATCAAAAAATCCTACAGTGATTTTGGCGTCAATAAATACCTAGAAATTATGCACGCAAGGTCATAAAATATACCCCGTTAAATCTCCTTGGCGTAATAACAAGAACAACCCGATCGAATTAAACTCATAAAATCCATTACCAAAGCATAACAACTCGTTAACTCAAGGTGAGTTCAATCAAACACAACCTAGGATAAATTAGCCATAAAGCATATTAAATGACATGAATGAAATGAAAGAAATAAATAAATAAAGCGATAATTCTACACTACAAAGGAATAAATGGCATAAGAGAGCTTAAATAAATGAAGAAGAAGGTGAATAGAGGATTACATACTCAATAGAATAAACCTTAATAGAGAGAAGACGAACCTCCCAAAAATCCCTTCAAACCCAATTCTATAACCTAAACTAAGAACAAAATGAAATTATATGTTATATTTTTACACAAAATCCCACTTCGATACTAATTGGCAAAAGAAATAAAGATAAAATAAATAAAATAGAAGAAACCGCCCAATATCTTATCGGACCGGTCGATCGCGAAAAAGGGACTGGTCAATCGAGTTTAAGGTTTGATTTCCCTATTCTCCTTGTGGGAGAAATTCTGAATTATCGATCGATAGGGGCTCAGGGTCGGTCGTCCAGTGCCCTATTTTCTGGGGAGTTTGGTACATTATGAAGGAGGGAAGGAGCTTTACGTAAATGGCCATACCTTTTTAGTTTGAACTCAAAAAATCGCTCCGTTTATGGCCACATGAAGCAAACTCACTGAACTACACTTTCGTGGAATTACCATGAGTAGGAGATGAAGTGTGAAATGACTCAAATGCCCTTGAAGTTGTGTATGAGGATGAAACTTCTCTGAAATGCCACCTATCCTCACGATAAGCATTTCCATACATACAAATGCTCAATTAAACCCTACAACGCATATATATATATATATATATATATATATATATATATATATATATATATATATATATATCCAAAAAATATTGTCTGGTTAACAAGCATAAATATATGTGATTCATATCGAACATTGCACTTTATACCCTCTTAACTTATGCATTTTAGCATGCTCGTTAGTCAGACAACATCCATTTTATATGCTAACATGTTAATTAAGGTATTATTGAGTGTCTGTAGGTATTAAAGTGCTTAATATGAAGTTCGGTGGAATTTTGAGAAAGTCTCGTCGCAATTCGCACGTTCAGGGGCAATTCGATAAATTCACACTGTAGGATTTTTTCCCAAAGTCTTCACGGAAGTCAATTCTCTCTGAATATACTTCACGTGTCCATGAACGGTGTACGAATCTGAGTCCGAATGAAGAATCCACGGGCCTTTGATCGGAGAAGAAATATAAGAAATTTATTTCAATAAATAACAATTTAATTAGTGACCACCATGTCCTTTTTCCACTTTTGCAGCAAAATTATAATCCAGAAATGGAAATTTGGGATTTGCTCAGGTTTGTGCTCGATTTTTGGCTTGAATCTTGTGGATCACGAATTGGAGATCGGGTTTGGTTTCACACACAACCAGCGGGTCTGAGCTTGGGTCTTGGGTCCAAATCGAGTTGTTGTCAGTCTTCATTTCAGGTTCTTGGTTATACCAAGTGGAGATTTGGGTTTTGGGTTCGAATTCACATGCGGGTTTATCCCTTGCGCAGGAGGTCTACAACCATGAGAAATGGGATTAATCAAATGGCTCAAGTAGCAGGTATATGAAGCTAAGGTTGGAGACTTAGGTTGCTGCCATGGAACGGGTCTTGGGATTAATAGTAAGGAAAATAGTAAAGGACTTGAGATATAATGGCGGTCGACCATGCCCCTGCCACCGATCCATCGGGTTTTGTTGATTTGGCTTGCGAACAATCCAGTGGCCTGATTCTCTGTGCACGCGGTCGACCGCGATTTGGCCATCGATCAACCGGTGCTCTGCTTTTGTCCGGCGTGCATTGTATGCTGCTATCCCATTTCCCATTTATTTTTCCCTTTTTATTCTATTTGTTTTTTGTAACTTAACTCCCTTTTTCTTTTGTTTTTCCTTTTTTTTTTCTTTATTTCTTTTTTTCACACTTAGTATAAATAGGGAGACTTACTTATATTTGTGGACATCTCATTTTATTTCCTTTTCTCTTAGTTTAGACTTAGGGTTTGCTGTTTTGGTTTTTTTTTATGGAGATACCCCTCTCCTCCTATTTTTAGGTAAATACCCATTAAGCTATGTGCCCTAGTTTATTTGCTTTCTAATTTAGTTTTTCATGCTTTACTTATTATTTCTCGCCTAGATTAATTGTGTAGTTAATTTATTTAGTGTTTGATTTAATTAATCAGTTGTTTTAATTAATGTATTTTAATATGTGTAGTGGGTAATTTATATTAGGGTACGATTAATGGAACTCACCTAGGGTTGATGTGTTGCTTTGTTATGATGATGGGTTCTGCGTATTTAATTTGATTGTGTTGTCCTAGTTATTATGCCTTGGAGATTTAAAGAGGTCTATCATGTATGCTCCGTATTTACGACCTTGTGTGTGTAATTTTCAGGGTATTTGTTGACGCCAAAATCATATTAGGCTTTGATGCGAATTTAGGGTGTGACAACTCTGGGTTTAATCAAGTGTTGAAATGAGATTTAATATTAGTAAATTTGTAGTCCCATGTGACCATTTATACACATTAACTCGATGCGAGGGATATTAGTCGAAACCTATTATTTTTATTCTTTTTGTTAACATAGTTTAAATACACTCATGCCTATTTTATCTTTTACTTTTTGTTAAAGTCACCTTTTACACCTTTTTTCTAGAAATATTAAATCGATTAAATTCTAGCACATTTTTCTGAGGATTCAATACCCGGACTAGCCGCTATACTCCATTTAAAGAGTGTAGTCAATAGTTTAGGTTTTTGTATAGCGTAGGTGAAACGAATAACGAAAAGAATCTTCACACACGCTACTTTTCCCCTGTTATCAAAATGGCACTGTTTTCGAGGAATTGTTGTTTTAGTATTTCATAGTATTTTCTTTATATTTGTATTTTTTCTAACATTTTTGTAGGACTTCTACATTTGAGCGCTAAGAAATGCGTGAATTTTTTTCGACCGCACATCACTTTGCGGAATTTGTCATCTTGATCCTTCTTTGGGGTAAGCATGTCTTATTCCATTTTTTTTGTAATTATAATGATAATTCTTAAAATTCCCCTACACCTACGACTTTTGGTGAATACTTACAAACCCAAAAAATGAAACACCTAAAATGACTTTGTGTGGGTATTACGAAAGTCAAGTTTTGGATTATGGAAATTTTGGGAATGATCACTTCGATTTTGGGTCACAAGATCCTTATGATAAGAATGTTGACACTAAATGCGTTAGCTTTCAAAACTCTTATGTTAATGATTTGGATTGTCATTTTGGGGATGATTTTCAAGTTTCGCATTTTCAAGAATCCATGCCCCCACCGATAACTTTCAGTCAGAACTTGCGTATTCTTGAAAATGAGAAACTTAAAAACCATTATCGGGAAGAAAATCGTTGTTGGGAGCATGAGTTGGATTTATTATATGAATCGAATGATGATTTTTCTTCCGAAACTTTTGAAGTCGAAGAATGTTTTGAACCAAATGGGGATTTTTTGCCTACTTTAGAACAAACCTTCCCTTGACCCGTGGCCTAATAGAGAATTAAAATGAGGAAGAAATGGACATAGCATCTATTTGCAATGAAATGGTTTCTTCCTTGATTTTCGAAGAAGAAAGTTTCATTGAAAATAATCCTATTTCTTTTGAAATTCAATCTTCAAATGATGATACCTCATCTCTTGAGATTGATTTCTATCCTCTCCATCTTTATTCTATATTGTCAAACCGACTCAAGTATCCAATGAATCAGTCTAAAACCTTAAAACGTTTAACTCGTTCACCAACGAGGAGTGCTTGCTCGAGTCGCCTTCCATGAAGGCAATTTTTCCTCTATGTGCACCCCTTCCATTCCAATTTTAAAATATTTAGGAGAAAATTCAGTTTTTTGGACCTCTTGTATTTTTGTCACCCATTTTATCCAAATCCCCCATCGTTCCCACAAAACTTTTAATTGGTGATGGTTCATTTCTTCATCCTTACACATACCTTCCGTTGTCGAAAGGTATGCATGAAAGTGAGGGTACACCAATTTTCCCTCAAAGTCAAATCATTTTTTGGGTGGACCCTCAAAATTTTCAACTTCTAGTGTATAGTTAGTTAGAAGTTACAATTGTAAGTTGTACATAGTTAATTTATTTTTCTTTTTACTTATAGTCTAATGTAATTAGTTAAAATTTTATTCCTTCTTTTTGTTATGCTTTGGTACTAACATGTTTTGTAGAATCAGTGGACTCGTTCTTTTTGGAGATCACTCTATTTTGGGTAATATCACTCTTATCCTTTCTTTAACTTGGTTTTTAATTAACATTGAGGACAATGTCAGGTTTTAAGTTAGGGGGTGGGATATTCTATCCATATATTTGTAGTTTCCATGATTTTATTTATATATTAGTTCCAAGCATGCTTTTCTTGTAAAAAATAAAATTTTCAAAAATATTTTCTTTCTTTTTTCTTCTTTTTTGGGCATTTTGCCTTTGTTTTCGATGATAAATTACAATAAATGCCCGATCCAATAGACAATTCAATGATGCATGTTCTCGATTGTAAAAGTTATTAGAATTTAGTCCTCAAACAATTAATATTATGAATAACTTCATGAATTAAACTTTAATCCCAGGAGCACATGCACTTTTCTTGTTTTATTGATTTGGTTTAAGTTTTTTATAACTCGGTAATCTTTTGTTGCATTGTATATACTTACACCGAGTGAGTGTTGGGATTTTCTTCGTTTTTGAGTGTTATACACTTTTATTTCCTCTTTGAAAATGTTACAGCCGTTGGAAATCTCACTATTCTTTCATTTGATCATTCATTAATTGAGTTCATTCATGAAACGTGTTACTTGAGCATCATTTTCAAAGTTTGTTTTGACTCGAGAATTGAGTAAATTTTATGAAATGATCATAGCCCATTTTTGTTACATCACCCATATTGGCATTGACCTCACCTTAAATGGTTCCCTAGTCAACCCCTTTGAGCCTGAATATAGCCTTTCATTTCTTAACCCCAAAATCCAATAACCAACTGCAAATTGGAGTTATATGCCGTACATATTACCTCGCATACCATTGTTTGGAATGTTACCTGTGATTGAATGATGTTATTGTCTTGTGGTTGAAATTTAGGCACGTGAGAGTAGAAAAGTAAAGAAAAAGTGAAGACAAAGTGATAAAGAGAAAGAAGAAAGCAAAAGAAAAACAAAAGAAAAAGTGACAAAAAGAAGAAAAGAAAAGAAGGAGAAAGTAGTATATGTTGTATTTAGGGTTCAATAACCTTTGTTTACTCTCCCCATTGTTATATTCAATGACATTTATGGAAGTTATGTTGCAATTTTGTAATTCCCACAATTTCCCTTATCTCGAGTTTTTATCCCCGAACACCATTGAATTCGTAAATACATCCTTTCATTTCTTATCCTTAATCCCAAACCTACATTAAAACATTATAAAGTCTTATGTGATCGTAAGGTAGATGTAATTTAAAAGTTTAAATTGTTTTGATAATCTGTGAAAATGTATTTCGCCTCCTTTAATGCGCGGTATCTTTCTTTGAGATTACTTTTTTCATTTTCTATATAGCGTTATTCATTTGTGGCATGTGTGTGGCAAAGTTTTAATTTACATTTACTCTTTATGCCCGCATGTCTCGTGTATTGTCTCCCATTTCTGAGTTTATTTCATATGTTAAGTGTTATGTCCAGTGAGGATTGACTAATATGCGCGCTTGAATGCTTATCCGATTGATATAAGTTTTGCCAAATCATACTTTGCATGTGCCCACTCCCCTCCCACTTTTAAGGTTTCAATGCTATGAGGTTCATTCTATAATGTTAATAAAATGGACTTTTGTGTGAATTCATTCACTGTGCTAATAATGTGGAAATCTTTTTCGTATTGTTGGGCTTATCGCATGTTGGTTGGGAATATTTTGAGAAAATCATATGATGCTTGTGGTTTTCATCCTTGAAAACCCTCACGAGACGACACTCGTCCACTAGGGTAACCTAGGGGTTTAACGGCTTATTGGATACACTAAATGCAACCATTCACCCGCGAAAGCGGCTTTTATCTCTTTTGTATATATCTCCTATTTTGTGGTTTTCTTATAGTTCTTATTACTTTGAATTTAATTACTAGGGACTACCAATGTGTAAGTTAGGGGGTGTGATTCGTATCGAATATTTCACTTTATATCCTTTCAACTTATGCATTTTATCCCCCTCGGTACTTTAATGTCAATAACTATGCTCGTCAATCATACAAACTTCGTTTTATATGCTAACATGTTATTTGAGGTATTATTGAGTGTTTGCAGATATTAAAGTGCTTAATATGAAGTTTGGTGTCGTTCGGATAAAGTCCCGTCGCAAATCACACGCTCAGGGGTAATTCAGTAAATTCACACTTTTGGATTTTTGCCCAAAATCTTTACGAAAGTCGACGCTCTCAAAATATGCTTTGAGTTCCAACAAAAGGTGCGCAAATTCGAGTCCGAACGAAGAACCCATGTGCCTTTGATTGGAGAAGAAATATAAGAAATTCGTTTCGATAAATAACAATTTAATTAATGATCTCCATGTCCCTTTTCCACTTTTGCAGCAAACTTCTAATTCAGAAATGGCGATTTGGGCTTTGCTCGGGTTTTAGCTTGAACCATGTGGAGCACGAATTGGAGCTCGAGTTTGGTTTCACACACAACCAGCGGGTCTGAGCTTGGGTCTTGGGTCTAAATCTAGTTGATGTCGGTCTTTGTTTTGGGCTCTTGGTTATACCAAGTGGAAATTCAGGTTTTGGGTCCGAATTCTCATATGGCTTTATCCCTTTCATAGTAGGTCTACAACCATGAGAAATGGCATTAATCAAATGGCTCAAGTAGCAGGTATATGAAGCTACGGTTGGGGACTTAGGTTGCTGACATGGAATGGGTCTCGGGATTAACAACAAGGAGAAGATTAAAGGACTTTAGCTATCATGGCCGATCGATCGGCACCTGCCACCGGTCGATCGGGTTTTATTGATTTGGCTTGTGAACAGTCCATTGGCTTGATTCTTTGTGCACGCGATCGACCGCGATTTAGCCACCAGTCGACTGGTGCTCTGCTTTTGTCCGGTGTGCACTGTGTGTTGCTATCCCCTTTCCCATTTCTTTTTCATTCTTTTTCACTTTTTCTTTTATTTGTTTTTTGTAACTTGACTCCCTTTTTCTTTTTTTTTTCTTTTTTTCTTTTTTTCTCACTTAGTATAATAGGGAGACTTAGTTATATTTGTGGATATCTCATTTTATTTCCTTTTCTCTTAGTTTAGACTTAGGGTTTGCTATTTTGGGGTTTTTTGTGGAGAACACCCTTCTCCTCCTTTTGGTTGGTAAATACCCATTAATGTAAGTCTCCTATACTATTCATCTTCTTCCCTCTTATTTTAAGTTTTGCGCCCTAGTTTATTTTCTTTATAATTTAGTTTTTCATGCTTTATTTATTATTTCTCGCCTAGATTAATTGTGTAGTTAATTTATTTAGTGTTTGATTTAATTAATTAGTTGTCTTAATTAGTTCTTTATTTAATGTCTTTTAATATGTGTAGTGGGTAATTTATATTAAGGTGTGATTAATGGAACTCACCTAGGGTTGATGTGTTTCTTTGCTATGGTGATCGGTTGTGCGTATTTAATTCGATTGGGTTGTCCTAGTTATTATGCCTTAGAGATTTAACGGGGTATATCATGTATGCTCCGTATTTAGGACCTTGCGTGTGTAATTTCCAGGGTATTTATTGACGCCAAAATCATATTAGGCTTTGATACGAATTTACGGTGTGGCAACTCTTGGTTTAATTAAGTGTTGAAATGAGATTTAATATTAGCAAATTCGTAGTCCCATGTGACCATTTATACGCGTTAACTCGATGTGAGGGATATAAGTCGCGACCTATTGCTTTTATTCTTTTTGTTAATGTAGTTTGTTACAATCATACCTATTTTATCTTTTACTTTTTGTTAAAATCACCTTATACACTTTTTTTCTAGAAAGATTAAATCGATTAAATTCTGGCATATTTTTCTGAGGATTCGATACCCGGACTGGCCGCTATACTCCCTTAAAAGAGTGCAGTCAATAGTTTAGGTTTTTGTATAGTTAAGGTCAAACGAATAACAACAAGCGTCTTGACACACACTACTTTTCGCCTGTTATCAATATGCATTAAGGAACACAAAAGTTCAAGAATGCTAAAGATAATGAACGCCAATATGCAATATTCGTGACATATCACACCACCAAAATTATACATTGCTAGTCCCTAGTGATGAAACAAAACAAAATCAGTCCAGCCTAAGGCGGTACAACACGTATATACACAAAAATATATCAATTCCACTTTCATATGTAACACGATTGCATTTAGCATATGCAATAAACCGTTAAACCCCTAGGTTACACTAGTGGACGAGTGTCGTTTCATGAGGATTTTTAAGGATGAAACCAACAAACATCAATGTTTACTCAAAAAGATACCTAACCACATGCCACAAGACCAACAATAATGAAAAAGTATTTCAAGAAGGTTATTAGCATAGTGAATGAATTCACATAAAAGTACTATAACATCAATGACTCATTTAATAAAGCATATAGGTTGGATTTTTCTTTAATGGTCCATAAATGTCTCGTAAGAGACTATTTCTGTCACATACACCAACAATAATATGCATGTAGCCAATATTGCAAGACATAAATATAAAATTCAGAAGTTAACTTTTTTATATCATAACACAGTGTCTTTGCAAAACAAACACTAACAAGTCCACAATAATAATCTAAACATTATGCTCAAGACCCATCTATTCAACATGTTGCAAAAAGGTCTTCAGGGGCAGTGCTTTAGTGAGTGGATTTGTTGTATTAACATTCGTGCTAATGTGTTTAATAGACAATGTATTTCTCTGAACTTCTTCTTTCACTAATAAATACTTTATCTCAATGTGCTTGGTTGCTTTAGTGTATTTATCATTCGTTGAAAAGAATACTTCCACAACATTGTCACAATAAATTTTTAGCAGTTTAGTAATGGTGCTGTAAGGACAAATTTTTGATTGAGTCAATTTGTATGTATTGGTTTTATTCCGGACGAAGAAATTTGAGTCATATGTTAGACTTTTTATGTTGACCTCTTAAGCCTATGTTGTGTTTGACTGAAGACGTAGCGACAAAGATTCAAATATTTCATTATCATGTCGTGATTAGTGCCACGTTTTTTCTTTATATTTCTAAGTATCTCCCCTATTTGAATGCATATACATATTGACCCTCGAAATTTTATTGTGGGTATTTATTTTTATAAAAAAATTTAGGGTTGTTTTTGAAAGGTTTTAAAAGAATAATTATTTTTTGGTTAAGACTTTCGAATAAGTTAATGTTTTTTGTTCGAACGAGATATAAATGTCGTTAAAATGACCTTCCAATGAACATTAAATGGGATTTTTCTATTAGTAGAACAAATGTTGTTCAAAGATCGTTTGAAGTGTGTTCAAACAAGAATGTTATTTTCGTTGAAAGGAGTTTTTAGTTGTTTCAAACGAGACATTGTTTTCATTCAAACGAGATTTTTAAAAAATGTGCCACCTCTGAAATGTGTTTTTTTTGGAATTTGTTTTCAAAGTGACTTCTAGAAAAAATCATTTTCCTATACATATAAAAAAGTTCCAAAAACCTAGTTTCACCCAAAATATTTTAAGATCTAAGTTTCATTATCATAAATGCTTTGAGATCTTGTTTGTGGACACCAATAATTTTATTCTCTTCATCTTGTTAATAATCTTTTCGTGTGGTGGATTCCGTACCCAGTTTGCAATTTATACACGGTGGACTCCATGGTGTGGTGTTGCGGTGAAGAAGCATTACGTTCATGCTCCATATCTATAGACGGTTGCTTAGACTTATCAGAGGATACCGAGGTGTGTGTGGACTCACACATTGTGGCACTTGCGTGGGTGAATTCCTGAGTTATTGAGTTGAGTCATTGAGTAAGTCATTCTTCGAATTTTGTAAAACCATGTCATAGTGAATTTGTGTGGCTAGGGCGTCCGAGCTTTTTTCTGTTGTGGGTTTTTCTCATACACCAGCCTGTTGTGGTTTATTACTTTATTTTATTCTTGTTCACACCTAGATGCATGTTTTAGCACAAGATAAAATTTCATAAATTGTTTATCACAACAATAGATTTAAAATTTGTGAAAAGTTTTAATTTGGGTTTACTTGTTTAAGTTTTATATGTATTTTAAAAAAAATTTAAAGGAACTTTTTTCAGATCATCCTCCGCGTACACCCGCAACTTGAAATTGGTAGAGTGGGAATACTAAGTTATCGTGTATATCCTTGTTTCATGTTGTTTAGGGTGGTATGATTCTCTCTCTCTCTCTCTCTCTCTCTCGTGTTTGCTTATTTTTTTTATTTCGATGGATCCCCATAATGATAAGTTGTCTGATGCATTTAGCGGTGATGATGATTTTGATATCCGAGATGAGTTTAATGAGATTCATAACCATGCTGAAAAATTAGCTCTTGTGAATCGGAAGTTTGCAAAAATAATTAAATGTTTTTGAAAAGGTTCTAAAAAACGCGGGGCATGATTGAGGCGTGGAGGCCAAGCCTTAAGCCTTAGAAGCCTAGGCGGGCCTAGGCGTAAAAAGGCGTTTAGGCCTTCTTAATATATTTTAATATTTTTTAACCATAGCAAGGCTATTAAAATACAAAAATTGCACATATCATAAAAATATGTCTGAATATATGCAAATTAAAATACTATTTGATTATTTTGGATGAGATAATGGTCCGGTTTGTTAACAAATTCTTTAAAAGGCGACATCATTTCACTAAAGCATTGTTGTTTTTAGAAAAAAGTGCGCCTTAAGGGTTTTACCAAGAATAAAGCGTGAAAAGCGTAAGGCGAGGCGTTTCACCCAAGCCTTAAGCCTAGGTGTGCCTAGGCAGAGCCTAGGCGGGTTTTTTAGAACAGTGGTTTTGAAAAAGAAAATTTTCGTTTTAAAGCCGAAATTGATTTTTTGCCATATGATCAAACTCAAAGACATATCCATCGTAAGAAGATTATGAACATGAATCGTAATTATAAAAATTTAGAACTGTCCTAGAAAGAGAGTGAGGACAAAGTCTAGTAGTTAGAGAAATAATTAGAGGACTCTAAAATTTCTAGGATTAATGAACATGCCATTGAGGTTAATGATAAATCAATAAAAGATTTGAGGTCTTGTGAGAAGATTCTTGTGGATAAGTTCACTTGCATTGAGGGGAGCGATATAACCTACTAGGAATGATTAAAAATTTGAATAAGGAGTCCCTAACTTTTGAAGAGCCTAATTCTTGGGTTGAGTCTAGGATTTTAAGGTTAAAAGATGATTTGTGAGACACAAGTAGTGTTGGTAGTGGCTTCGATTATTCAAATTATTTCGCTGATAAAGCCAAGACCCTCGTTTGTTTTAGAGGGTCAACCACAACCTAGGGTATTAGAAAAGGTCAACCCAAAGGTCACATTCCTCATCATGTTTACATGTGCACACACTTCAGTACGAAATGTCACCTTAGGAATTTTTGCTATGATCTTAGAAAAGACCCTAGGAATTTGAAGTCTATTGCCTATACGGAATGCGAATTCATATATTAGTGCTCTGAAACCACTTGTAAGAATTTTAAATTCCAAAAGGGATCGTGCACTGAATATTTTGAGTTTTTTAACTTCTTTCAAAATTAAATCGTCTCTTCTAAAACAAGACTTCAATTCAAGTTCTATAGTACACAAATCAAACAAAATATGAATTTTGCGAAATTAATGACTCCGACTTGAATTAAAGTAAACTATAATTACCCAAATTAATTAAGAACCAATGACACCATATTTATGTGGTTAAACCAATTTTATCTTGTTAAACCTAAGCTTGAATCTAAGTGTTAATTTGCAAGATAAAAATACATAACTGATCGGGCGGCGGGGAGCCGTAGCGCAAGACTGACCTTCTCCCGTCATTTGTTTTCATCTCCCTCCGCTAATGCAAAAAAACCTAAACTAATGACAACACTCTTTTAACGGAGTATAGCGACCAGTCCGGATATCAAATCCATAGATAATTGTTGCTAAAATTTAATCGATTTATTACTTCTAAAATAAAATTATAAAAGATATTTTGTTAACAAAAATAAAAGATAAACTAGGCATGTATTTAAACTAAGATTTGAAAAGGGGGAAAACTATAGATTGTGACTAATATCCCTCACCTCGAGCTAATTAGTATAAATGGCTATATGGAAATAAGAATTTAGCAAGATTAAATCTCATTTCAACAGTAAATCGTCATAAAAGCCTATTGTGATTTTGGCTTCAACAAATATCCCAAAAATTATGCATGTAAGGTCGTAAATATGGAGCATACATGATATATCCCATTAAATCTCTTAGGTGTAATAACAAGAACAACCCAATCTAATTAAACTCGTATAATCCATCACCAAATCAGAGCAACCCGTCAACCCGATGTGAGTTCAATGAATCACATCCTAGGATAAATTAGATACAAAGCATATTAAATGACATGAATGAAATAAAAGAAATAAATGAAATAAATAAATAAATAAAGAAATAAATCAACACTACAAAGGAATAAATGGCATAAGAGAGCTTAAATAAATGAAGAAGAAGGTGAATAGTGGATTACATACTCAATAGAACAAACCCTAAGAGAGAGAAGACGAACCTCCTAAAAATCCCTTCAAACCCAATTCTCTAACCTAAACTAAGAACCAAATGAAATTATATATTATATTTTTACACAAAATCCCATTTTTATATTAAGTGGGAAAAGAAATGAAGATAAAAGAAATAGAACAAACTACCCAATATCTTATTGGACCGATCGACCGCAGCCAGGGGACCGATCGATTGGGTTTAAGGTTTGATGTCCACTATTCTCTTCGTAGGCTAAATTCTGAATTGCCAGTCGATCGGGGGCTCAGGGCCGATCGACCGGTGCCCTATTTTCTCGAGAGTTTGGTCCATCATGAGGGAGGAAAGGGGATTTACGGAAATGGCCATACATTCTTCGTTCGAACTCGAAATGACACGCCATTTGCGGCCTCACCCAGCTAACTCAATGAAATACGCTTATGTGGAATTCAAATAAGTAAGAGATGAAGTGTGAAATGACTAAAATCCCCTTGAAGTTGTGTCTGACGATGAAGTTTTTTCAAAATGCCACCAATCCTCACTATAAGCATTCCCATACATACAAAAGCTAAATGAAAGCCTGCAAAGCATATATATCCAAAGCTGGGGTTATCTGGTTAATAAGCATAAATATACCCATTAAGGAACACAAAAGTGCTAGAATACTAAAGATAACGGGCACTAATATACAATATCTATGATGTATCAACAACCACAACTCGTCAATGTATGAGGAAAACCCACAATGAAAAAAAACTCGGATGGATCAACCACAAGTCCACTAAGTAAGGATTTAATTCAAGGGAAGAAAAAATACTTATACAACAACTAGATGCCCTGGCAAGTCTTGATTCTCTTCATTCCTTCCACCTCTGTCTTGTGAAAATGTAGAAGTCCACTTACGTCTCGGAGTCCACTGATGGGGTACAACTACCGTCAAACACACAGAGTCCACCGTATGTACACCATGAACACAGAATCCATCATAATAAATATTCTCAATGATGTAGAGAATAACAAACTCGGAGCCAATACTATGATCTTAAAGCATATATTATGGAGAAGCTTGGATCATGAAAACAATTGGGTGTAAATTTGTTTTTTTTAAGATAAATCACAAGGGACTTTTGGCAGAGTGTTTTTTGTCTCAAAAGATAGTAAAAGTCACTAAAAATGTTGACTCCAGCATTACATAAGTGGTTAGGAAAAAGTAGTTGGAGATTATGAGAAAAAATGCATAAAAACTGTCATTTTTCTCAAAAACTGCTCCGGTCGTTCGAATGACAATCAAAGTTGTTCAAAAGACATTTCAAATGAGATGTCAGCAAATCCAAAAAAAGAACTCTTTCGATGGCTCATTCGAATGACCAGGGAAACTCATTCAAACGAGGTCGTTCTAATGACCCTAATAAAGTATTTTTCTAGAAAATATATAAACATATTTTAAAATATGTTTACAAAACTTCTGACACCCAATAAAAAAATTCCAAGGCTCACATGATATAAGCATTCATACCTGAGAGATCCTTAGGATGTTGATGACGAAATCTCGACACAAAATAGGGCATAAGATTTGATCGCTTTGACTTGACCGCTACGTCTTCAACAAAAGGTCATAGGCATAAAAGGTCACAAACTCTAATTTTTACCTATGACTCAAATAGTTTTGTCCGAAATTAATTCAACACATACAAATTGACTCAATTGGAATTTTTTCCTTATTGTTTCCATGGTTCCCAAAACCCTACGCGCTAAGTATTCATCTATTTGGGTTAGGGAATCGATTTTGGAGGAGCTAAATGTTAGACTTGTTGATTCTCGCATGCTTTCAAATGACTCTTCACATGCTATATCTTATAGGTGATTGCTTACATGTTTTTCATACACTAGTTTTTTTACTTCATGATATATATGCTTGAAATTTGTATGAATTTTATCCTTTTTGTATTTTGATTTTTCTTTTATTGGGTCTTTTTAAAAATTACAAGAATATTTTGTTTGTCTTTTGATTATTTTTTAAAACAATTGGTATCATTTTGAAAAATGATTAAAAACTCAAAAGATTTTTGTTTTATATATAGTTTAGCTTTACACATTTTGTGTGGCACATTAGTTTTTTTGAATTCATTTCATTCCATGTTTTCATGTGGATAATACATTTTATTATGATTTTCAAATCTTAGATTATTTTTTACCATAATTTCATGGAGTTGTTCAACTTTGATTTGCTTAATGGATTCACTTTGTATATGCCTCCACACACGCATGCACGAGCCCTTTTGAACTTTAACTTCACATGTTAGATTTGAGCTAAGTGAGATGTTATCCCCTTAATTTTGTCATCTACATATCTTTTAACTATGGGGGATTTGTGCATGTAAGAATCGTCGCTCGGGAGTATGTTGATTCTTATTAAATTTATGAGGGTGCATGAGAAAGGGCTACGAAAGGAGGAAATCTCCTTTGTGAAAAATCCATCGTTGGCAAGAGCCTAAAAATGAGAGGAAAATAGAAAAGATCAGAGGACAATATGCTTGTTTGATTGATTTTCAAAACTGGTATCTTCAAAATAATTGAGTGAAAAAATATATGATATTTGTTTAGCTTTTGAGGGTTTTATAGTTGAAGATGAATGAGTTTGCACAACGAATCCTACTTATGCTTATCATGTTATGACGTTATTGATCTGTAGAATCATTAAAATTTTAGGCTTGTGTGCATTGTACTTATTTGTTCTTTGAGTTCACTTTATCTGTCACTTGAGGCCAAATCTTAGTTTGATAAAGATTTTCAGTCAAATAGAACTCCTTAGACATTTTTCATTCATTAAGCTCTCAGTAAAGCCTCAATCCTCTTCCCAAACTTCTAATACTAACTAGAGTTTCGACACATAGGGACTCAACACTCACAACCTTCATTGGTTGTTTGCCTTTTAATGACCTTTCGCTTATCCTAAGCTCTCCCATCGAGGGAATCTATAAAAAAACCATTATAACACCCCCTACACTCCCCCATATGGTCCAAACAAATTACTTTTGATTATGGACCCCGGTTCTCCTTAAAACTCTAATTAAAGAGTAATTACGTCATCTTCAAGCCCCCTTTAACTTTTTTGAACTCTTAAAACCAAGAGTACCCCAACACACAATCAAATATCTCTAAATCCTCTTTTAATACTCTTGATTGTGCAAAGATCGAACTTACGATTTGCATTTTATGGACAAAAAACCATTTTTGACTACCTATAGGCGTAACACCTTACATGCCTACTGGCATACTGTGCATTACTTTGCTAGAAAGTCTGACCACCCCATTAGTAGACATGACTGGGACCATGCCAACCAACAGGTTCCATCGTCATATTTGTCGTACTCTTCATTTAGAGTTTCGTATATAAGGAAACCTTAATTTGTACAAGACCTCGATTTCACTGCGGTAGCTGTTCTAAATATAACATACATCATTTTCATTACAATCTCTATGACATTCCATTACATCACCTGGACCCCACCTCCAACCACCACTCCACCACCATTATCCAAACTTCAAAAGCCACCCCATAAAGGGCTCAAAACAAAAATCCAAAAGTGCTTGAAGGTCTTTTTTTATTTTATTAGTCCAACAAATGCTAATTTTTATATTTTAGAGCCCTTGTCATAATTATATCTTATTTTACCCACTTCCACACTAATCCTACCATTTTTATTACATATGCATCTTACAGTTTATTTTTATAAACCATAAAACCCAAAACTAGAGGTTTACAGCATAATTTCCAATTTAGAGTTTTCTCACATTTTCTACACTTTCACCACATTTCAATCACTTTTCATAAATTAAAAGAGACAATTTAGATTAGGATAATGGTTTAAACCCCAATCTTGTTCTTATTATTAACTACATGGACCTTGATTCCATTTTTGGCTATGTAGCCCAAATTTATTTTGGGATTCAAGTCCTTCCTTATTTGTTTTATTTAGCTCACCTCTGTATATTAGCATCTTATTCATATAGTTATCGTGTTTTACTCATATAGTTAGTTTTACAATATTTATTATCTCTTTAGCAATTCCATATACGCATATGCACTTTTTCCATAGTGATATTACGATTTCGAGGTGTCGCTCATATTTTAATCACTTTTATACATTCTCCCAGTATTTTATTCATGATTTGTTAGTTTAATTCCTTAGGAGTATTCATTCCCATACTTCTCATGATGTGGATATGATGACTCCACTCCTCAAACACAAGCACACACTTACACATTCATGCATACATTCACTACTGTTCACCTTGCACACATGACACATATACACATGTTCATACATTTGGGAGAAGGATAAAACTTTATAGACCAAGTGAGATTGAAAGGGCCGAGTTGGTGCCTAACACCTTCCCACTCCGTTACTTAGTCTCCGAGCTCATATTTCATTTGGTTTCACAGGCACTAGATGTCATTTTAGGTTATCTCTTCAAATGTGGCTACCTCATTCGCCCGTTTTAAGTAAAATATGCTAGAGAATCTAATATCAAAGCATTCAGACACCTCATATCGCCATCGGTGACCATTTGACTAATATTTATCCCATTACATGAGCACGCGCGGGAGAGCCTACGCCAAGTCCAGGGACGAGATGACCACATGTTGTTTTGACAAGTGCATCTATATGATATAACCTCGGGGGTTCATATTTAATAGACCAGGAAAGCAAGGTGTGCAAGCTTAAACGATCCATTTATGTACTTAAGCAAGCATTAAGGTCTTGGAACATCAGATTTTATCAGGAAATCAAATCTTAATGTTTTTATCAATGCTTAAATGAAGTGTTTGTGTATAATAAACATGGCAAAAATGTGGTGGTATTTCTAGTACTGTACATGCATGATATTCTCCTAATAGAGAATGGTCTGGGTGTATTGTGTAGTATAAAAGTGTGCTTGTCTACCCAGTTCGATATGAAGGACTGAGGAGAAGTCAGTTATATTATTGGGATCAAGATTATGTGTGATTAGAAGAATATGATGTTGGTCTTATCGCAAGATACTTAAATCTATGATGTGCTCACAAAGTTTATCACGCAAGATTCTAAGAAAGGGTTTGTTCTTTTCAAGCATGTAATCTCTTTATCTAAGGATCCATGTCCTAAGACACCTAATTAGACAAAGAGGATGAGGAATATATCTTATGATTCTGGGGTGGGAAGCTTCATGTATGCTTTATTGTGTACAAGACGGGATATCTTTGTAGGTCCCGAATATAACTTTGAACAAAAAAAAATTCTTGAGCAAAATTAAGTTAAGGATGAATACAAACCAATTTTCTCCTTTGAAAAATTCTTTTCAATTTTATCAAACCACATCAAGATGTAACACAAATTAACTTAACGAAATTTTATCTTGTTTAACCCTAAGCATGCATCTAGTTATTAAACCAAGTAAAATAAAGTAAAGCAATACTCAAAACACCGATGTACGGGGAAAACCACAAACGGAATAAACCTCGGACGACCCAGGTCAGACAATCACTATGACAATGGTTTTATAAAGTTAGGCGGTAGTCTTATACAACGATTCGATCCACCCATGAGACTTGATGCTCCTCTAATCTCCTACCAATTTTCACAGTACCCATGCAGAAAGTAACCTTCTTCTACGATGATTGTCCACAGTAGTCGCCTCCATGAATGCCTCGGCATCCACCGATACAGCTTTATGTCGTCTACGATGTTAAACACGAAAGTAACCTCCTTCTCTTCTCCACCGCAAACCAGCAATGTTCAAGTGTTGAACAAACCCAACTGGGTGCAACAAAGATCACATAAACATATGGTAATGATAACTCAAATCTTTGTAAACTCTAAGGATGTTTTTATAGTGAAAACACTTAGAAAACTTTTTGTAGAAAACTATCTGGATTGTAAATTGTTTTGCATACTGTACACGCTTCGATAAAACTGGAGCACGCCTATTTATAATTATTTTAAGGCGGTGGCATCTCTCGTTCGAGCGAGATACTATGTTATTCTAACGATAGAAACTCTCGTTCGAATGACATGGCCCAGATTAATAAACGAAGTGTAAACAAGTAGATACTTTTCAACTCATTTTAAAACATATTCTTTTTAGAAATAACATCCTTATTTTTTAAAATAAAATTCCGAGTTTCATTAACATTATGCATTCATACCTGAATGATCTCGGATGCAATTAAACTTTGAAGATGAGAAATTTTGCACCAATTAAACTCAGGGATAATTAATTCCTTATAGCTTTACCGTAACATCTTCAATTAATCTTTGACATATTATGTGTGGGATTGGACAATAAAAATCTACCTACGACTCAAACATGTTTTGTTCCGAGAATAACTCAAAACTATACATGGACTTAATTTTGAAATTTGGTCCTTACAAATCTCCCCCTTTGACTATTCCGGGACAAAACCAACAGTGAAATGCCTAAGTCGAGCCATCAAGCCATATGAGTCCTAAATCCCATCCCATAAAACCTAAAAATAAAAATTAAATCATTAGTATCGGCAAGCATGTAACTATTTCTGAATGTATGAATGTGATGTAGACTTTGACATCTCGAATCTATTTAAGCATACTTACACACATTAAACAGATAAAAACTCAATGAAGTATGGAGGAACAAATGATATAAATCAATATGAAAATTCAAATCATTATCATTTGTTATGTGAGTAAATATGAAACCACTTTGTGTAAACATGATACCAATATGTGCCATTATGCAAAACAAATAAATCGGGATATCAAGTTCAACACGCCAAAAACTCACAAAACTCCCCCTGCATCACAGACATCTCTCCCCCTTTTTGTCTCGAATAGACAATTCAGTGAAAAGATAAACATATCTAACATAATATGATACCAATTTCATTAAATCAACTCGAAGAATAGCTAGATAAACATGAAACAAACCATCTAAATATTCAATCAATGCCAAATCAGTAGCTAGCAAACAGTGAATCACACAAAGAAATATCAAATCACAACAGGTGTGATTAAACAAACCAATGAAGTAAAAGATTAAATCTCTAAAAAAACTGCATAAAGAATATGTCCAGAAGCAACCCAGTACTAAAATATGAGCAGTATGCAACAGGGTACTAAAATAAGTATGGGATACAAAAACCAGACGTCGCTCGAACGATCCAGGGATGTCATTTGAATAAAACAAGACGTCGCTCTAATGATAAGCTATGTCGTTAGAACGACAGCTTCTCGCGATAATGGATCTCGTTCGAACGAGCATATCAAAAGTTCACATTTCCCTGAAATATTAAACAGTGTTGCCCAATGAAAAAATTTCCTGAAAATTCTAACTGGAAGGGGATCAAAACTGCGAAACAGTAGCTAAACTAAGAAAACTCAGAATAAACAAATATAAGTAACTTACTAACATAGTACCGATGTGCTCAAACTTGAACATTGAATGTATGGGTGTGAACTACAACAAATGAATCACAATTCTAACACATTGAAATGATCAAAAAGCTCTAATTAATAGCAAGCAATCATCATAATTTATCATAGCCATATGTGACAATTAAAGTATGAGCTTAATGAACTAAATAAACATCATGCACACGAATCCAGAATTTTGGCTATTCTACAAACAATAGCATGATGACACGATTTTCAACGTCAGGATTCTTTGTGCAAACCCATTTAAATTTTTTAATCCATCCAAACTACCTCAAATATGTCATATTTTCTTTTCAATGAACGAAACTAATTTGGCCCATTTTTGGCATATGATTCTTTTTATTGTTTTATAATTTTTTGGGCTCTTTTAAATGGTGGCTTTCACGATGAGTCAATTTTACCCTCTTCCAACCCTTTCCCGTGAACACTCATCATTTTTCAATTTAACCCTCACGGTAAACGGTTATTACATGCACACCTCCTCCTTATGTATACTTATGCTTAGATGACAAGATTGAGATAAGAACGTCTCACCAAACTCAAATATGCAAGAGTAGTCAAACATCCATATAAACTCGTGTATGAGTGCAAATATGGCATATAAACAAAGTCGAATCAAAATGCATATCAACTTCGAAACAACCCCATAATAAAATGGTTAAGATCATTCTACGCATCGATAATAATGACCAAATGTCCTAGCCACATGAATAATGGAAGGAAGGGGGTTCAAGCACACCAATATGCTACATTAAACATGTTAACTGACGACACAAAAACAAAATCGAAAATCTTTTTGTCCTTTTCAAAATATTTTTGACTCAAATACAAGTAAAATATTTTTGTATTTTTCAAATAAGATGCAATAAATGAAAATTATAATACAAAATGGTAAACATGGTAATACACTCAACCTTTAGATTTAGCATGGGAAGAATTAAGTGCAACCAAATGAGAACCATGAAGTTTTAGTCCTAAAGACTCTAAGTCTGATTTCCAAACCCAAGTAGGTGTGACATAACGCGTGGGGGTTTTGGGAACCGACACGAATTTATTCCTAAACTTCCTAGGAGCATGCCTAAGGTCATAGGAAACATGACTCAGGTGACCTTTCCTACCACGGTGGGAACACGTGTACACATGGTGGGAATGATTACCAGAATTTCGACCTCTCCTCGCTTTCCTAGTGGGCTCTCTCACACAATTCGTATTGGCTTTGGGAATCGTAACAATTCTCTCGTCGTAGCCTATACCAAACCTATCTTTCTTGACTTGGATGGTGCCTAACATCCTATCCAATTTCTCCGACCTAGACTCCAAGTCAATTATTAACTTTGAACAAAAACTTTTTCTTTAGTGGAAATAAGTTAAGGATGAATACAAATCAATTTTCTCTTTTGAAAAACACTTTTCAATTTTATCAAACCACACCAAGATGTGACACAAATTAACTTAACCAAATTTTATCTTGTGTAACCCTAAGCATGAAACTAGTTATTAAAGCAAGTAAAATAAAGTAAAGCAATACTCACAACGTCGATGTATGAGGAAAACCACAAATGAGAAAAACCTTGGACAACCCATCCAAAAAATTAGTATGAAAATAGTTTTACACAGTCATACGGTAGTCTTATACAATGACTCTGATCTCCTACCAATTTTCACAGTGCCCACATAAAAAGTAACCTTCTTCTACGATGCTCGTCCATAGCAGTCGCCTCCATGAATGCCTCGGTATCCACCGATACAGACTTGTATCGTCTAAGATGTTGAACACAAAAGTAACCTTCTTAGCTTCTCCCCCACAAACCAACAATGTTCAATTGTTGAACAAACCCAACTTGGTGCAACAAAGATCACATAAACACATGGTAATGATAACTCAGATCTTTGTAAACTCTAAGGTTGTTTTATAGTGAAAACACTTAGAAAAATTTATGCAGAAAACTCTCTGGATTGTAAACTATTTTTCACTTTGTACATGCTTCGAGAAAACTGGAACATGCCTATTTATAATTAGTTTAAGGCTGTGTCATTTCTCATTCGAGCAACATCTTGCTCCGTTCTAATGACACTAACTCTCGTGCAAACGACATCGTATGTCATTTGAACGACATCTCCCAGATTAGAGTCCAAACCAAATTAATCTATAATCCGTCCTTATCATCTTTAAACGAAGTGTAAACAAGTAAAAAAACTTTTCAACTCATTTTAAAACATTTTATTTTTAAAAATAACATCCTTATTTTTGTAAAATAAAATTCCGAGAAATTTTGCACCAATTAAACTTCGGCATAATTAATTCCTTGTAGCTTTGTCGCAACGTCTTCAATTAATTTTCGACACGTCATAGTCTTTTTGGGATCAGACAATAAAAATCTACCTATGACTCGAACATATTTTGTTTCAAGAATAAGTCAAAACTATACATGGACACAATTTGGAAATTTGGTCCTTTTAATCTTCTTTGTCGTTGGCATGTTCAACAGATTCCAATCTAAACCAAGTGAAGTGCCTCGGAATGAAGTAAAGTATATTCTCAAGTACATAAAAATAACTAAATATTATGTGCTAGTTTACTCAACGGATAGTCTAGTACCCACAGGGTAAATAAAATCAGATTTTAAGTCAGATATAGGTTCAAGGAAGTCGACCTCGGGATATGTGTTTACCCTAGGATGTGTAGCCATTATTTGGAGGATTATCAAGAAATAATGTATTATTAATTCAACCATGAAATCCAAATATGTTGCCATTTCAGAGGAAACAAAGGAGGTTGTTTGGCTCCAAAACTTTCTAAGTGACTTAGGTGTGGCTCCTTCACTGCAATCGACCATTACACTTATTATGAAAATATAAGGTGAGGTTGCAAATTCAAAAGAAGTAATGACTCGTAAGAGGGAAAATCACATTAAGCACAAGTATCACTTGATTCGAGAGATCATGTAGAGAGGCGATGTCCTCGCGACCAAGATTACATCTCAGAACAACTTGAAGGATCCTTTTATAAAGAGCTTACCAGCAAAGGGTTTTGATAGTCATGTATAGGGAATGGTTATTAGATGCACAGGCACGTGGATTTAAGATTAGCTGGGAGATTTTGGGGGTTTTATTCTTAAAACCATGTAAAGACATTTTTTTATTCTCATAAAAGCGAGTCTAGTTTATTTGAAATGAAAATCATGTGTTATGAGAATGTAATATATGATTTAAATATATTGTGTGTTATGTAGGCCAATTGGTCTCAGTAAGAATTTCAGTGAGTTGGGTTCGGCCTGATCACATGAGATTGGAATTTTGGTTCCAATAAAATTGAACAGTTCACAATCTAGTTAGGGAGTTTACATCCTATCAGTAAAGATGCAAATTCAATCCTGGTACTTTGTCTCAAACTGCGAGAATATGCTTGATGGTTCATGAACTTTTTTATAGTTCAAAGAAGATTGTGAACCATACACTAAGGAATGTATTGAATAGGACCACGGGCTAGATTCAACTCTAAGCTCTAACCATATTCGACTTGCATCTCACAAGTTTGTGAAGGGTACCTAGGTTCTTAATCCCGAGGGTTATGAGGATTTTAATGCTTGCATAATTGTTGCTTTGATTATTATGATCGACTCCACTGACTTGTGAAATCAATCAATAAGATAACATTCATATTTCACTTAATTATTTGTAAATTGTTAAGCTAATAATCATATTTAGCTTAATCGCTACTCAACAGAGTATAAATCTGTGACCGACTCCACTGACTTTTGAAATCAATCAATAAACAAACATTCAAATTTAATTTATTGATTTATAAATTTCTAAGTTAGCATTCATATTTAACTTATTGACCCAAAGGTTATTTGGTTAACGTTCGTATTTAATTTAATCATTATACTACTTTTTAGGTGGTTTTGTGTATGTTCTAGGCAAAATTGGCTTATTCTAATTTGTACCACCCATTTTTAGATGGGTTTATGCGTAATCTAGGCCAACCAACCCGAATTTAGGTTATACCACTAATTTCAGGTGGGTTTATGTCTGTTCTAAGTGAAAACTACTTATTCTAATTACCACCCATTCTTAGGTGGGTGTATTCCTATTCTAGATCGACCAATCCAAAGTTAGGTTTTACCACCGTGATAAGGTTAGTTTATGCCTTTTCTAGGTGAAGCCTACTTATTCAATGTCGTACCACCCATTCTTAGGTGGGTTTAGGCCTATTCAAGGCTGACCAACCCAAATTTGGATTGTACCACCATTTACAGGCAGGTTTATGCCCATTTTAGGCAAAGATGACTTATTCTAAGTCGTAGCACCAATTATAGGTGGTTTTGTGCATATTCTAGGCAAACCAACCCTTAGGTTGTACCACTATGTTTAGGTAGGTTTATGTCCATTCTAGGCTAAGTCGACTTATTCTAAGTTGTACCATTTGTTATTAGGTGGTTTTATGCCTATTCTAAGCCGATAAAACCAAAGTTGGGTTATTGATTAGGCAGGCGGTTTTGTCGCTGCGCGTGAGTCACCTATGCGTCGGTCGTTTTGAATTCGTCTCACCAACTCTATACAAAAATCTAAACTATTGACTACACTAATTTAAGGGAGTATAGCGGTCAATTCCGGGTATCGAAATCCATAGAGAAATGTGCTAGAATTTTATCCGTTTAATACTTCTAAAATAAAAGTGTAAAAGATAATATTGACAAAAAGGAAAAGGTAATATAGGCAAGAGTATGTAAACTTGATTATCAAAGGAATAAAAACTATAGGTTGATACGGATGTCCCTTACCCAGAGTAAATTAGTATAAATGTTTACATGGGTCGACGAGTCTATCAGGATTGCGTCTCGTTTCGACAGTTAATTAAATCAAGAGTGAGAGTGCGCTAGCAATCAATGTCAAACTTATTTAATTAAATTCTAATTTTAGTCCCAACAAGTCTTAACTCTCGCAAACAAAAGTGATTGAATAAAGAAATAGTTTAAGTATACAAGACAATCACGGTTGAGGAAAAATCCCCCACAAGGGCAAAACCATCTTATTTTCACTATAATTTATAAAGTTCACACGGATTACAATAAAATAGAAGCAACGACATATGAAATACCCGCATGCACCAGTTTCGATGTTATCGGCTAGAGTTCCCGCAAGAGCTCCAGAAGGTCAGCAATGGAAAAGCTTCGACTTCTCCACAAGTGTACTCCAGATGAGTAGTATAATCTTCCATGGGGTTTACAGGATTCACATAAAGAATTGGGAATTATTTGTGAATAAAAAAGGTATTAAAATCTTAAAATAAGAAGTCTAAAAATAGGTACTATTTTGCAGAAATGGAGGTATGCACACTTAGAAAAACGAGATGCATAAGTACTATTTAAATGGGCAAGTTAAGGCGGTGTGTCGTTCGAGTAGCGTACGATGTCGCTTGAGCAAGATGGCATCTCGTTCGAACGAGATACGAATTCATTCGAACGGCATCAGTGATGTGTCTCAAAATGCCTCTTTAAACAGTATCGCGTGTTTATCTTCTTCCAGACTTCAAAAAATTTATTTAAAAGAAATATTCCAAACTACTTATGCAAATAATTAAGCACTCCAATTATTTTTACCATAAGTAAGTGGAGTAGTGGGAACTGTTGAAGTGAACATTTCTTGACACATGATGCATGTATGAAGATGATGGATGCTGGAATTCAGATCAAGGTCGTCGTGGATGATCATGGAGATGTGCTGAATGTAGAGGTATTAGACATACATAATTGTGATCTAGGACACTTGGAAAATTCCTAGATTCAAACCCATACATTTATAAAATATGTCCTTACAAATCTACTGTAATACCCCGTACTTTTATTGATATTTATTTATGGGATTAATTAAATTAAATGTGAATTAATTGAGAATTAATCCTGATAAAATACTAACGAGATGTGAGTTGGTATTTGATCATAATGTGCATATATGGTAGTATATCAATATTGGAAATATTAAAATTATCGCGAGACTGAAATACGGCAATTTGGAAAATTTTGTTGGGACGCGCGTGACAGTTGCGTCAGGAATGTAATTATTTAAATTAAAAAGTGAATTTTATTTTTATCAACCGTATGGTCATTTTGAGTGCGCCAACGCATCCGGAAGGGTCAAAATAGTCAGAAAACACTAGTCGGGGGTTTAGTTTGGGTCCCAGGGCATTCTTGGGCCACACCGGCAACTTAAAAGGGTATTTTGGTAATTTTGGAATTTGGGGAATTTTGACTAACAAATTTTGGGAGTTTAAAATAGAAAATTTAATGACCCACTAACCCATTACCAACACTTAACTGATTAGAGGGCTACGGGGGTTTCATGAGAAGTTAAGAGAAGTTCCCAAAAGAGAAAACCTTAACCTCCATCTTCAACCTTCAACCTTGGGAGAAAAGGAGAGAGCAACCTTCATCAATTCAACACCAAATTCAGAGAATAATCCAAGGCAAGTGGTTTAATTATGTTAATTTCAAGCGAATGTTTCCTCCATGCTTAGAAATTTATATAATCGCATTGTTTTGGGAGATTTATAAAAACCCATGAAATTTGAGTTAGAAAGTCAGGTTTTGATATAGGGCTTGCATGTAGAATTGTTATTGGTTGATTATACTAAAAGAAATATAATTTTTATGATTCAAAAACGGATTTACTTATGGGAATTGATGACTTTAAATTTCTAGGGTTCATACTCATATGGTTTTGGGAAAATTGGGGATTGATGATAATTTCATGTTGTTTAAGAAGATTTGACCCCTAAATGTGTTGAGATACGACCTAAATATGTTTAGGAATGATTAGGAACATTAAAACACTGTTGGGATAATTTTTGGATGAGTTTTGAGAAGAGAAAGTTTGAGAAAAATGAGATAGGAAATTTTGGGCTCGAAACTGACATCTCGTTAGAAGACCTACCCAGGTCGTTCGAACGAGCTCGTTCGAACGAGCTTCTAACGAGGTGACAGTTTGCCTTCTAATGAGTTGGATGTTCGTTATATACCCCTTTCGTTCGAATGAACTCTCGTTCGAACGACCTCGTTCGAACGAGAATTCTAACGAGTTGACAGAATGGCCTTTTTGGCCTGATTTGAATTCTAGGGTCCCGTAACCTTGTTTAATTGTAGAGATAACATTCCCTTGATGACTAATTGATATAATTGGGATATTTGAGGAGTAAAACATAGAAGTGTGATTTGAATCAAATGATAATTGTGGATTAGGACGTGAGTGACTATTACGATTTGAGAACAAGGGACGGCTTAAATATTTGTATTAACGGATGTTTGGGATATATTGCGGAGTATAATATAGAAGGGTGATTGGAACCAAATAATATTTGTGGATTAGGACGCGAGTGACTAATCACGTTGTGAGAATAATTGATGACTTAAATACATACGAACCGAGCATATGAAAAGTGTAAAATTATAAGTTGGTATGAGAATGAGAAGTATACCACTAATAAATTATGGTAATTACTAAGATGTGTGCATGCTTAGTATATGTATATGATTTTATGTGTATGACATACCTACCATACTTGCTATCACAAGAGGTTGCGTTCGCTTAGGTCCATCTAATCTTTGTGTGCCTACGGGGGGATATAGATTAGTACGTCGAGGACATAGGTCAGAGAAGGACTTATTGTGAAGTTAATAAGTCTGCTGATCATGGGAGCGTAGGTATGTGCATGACCCATGTGATGTGACTGTGTTCGCCTCCATTGATTGTGATTTTTGTTATCTGAGAACGATTCCTGAGAGATTCGGAATGCGTGATCCTTATGTACGTGATGTACCGGGATGGATAGCAGAGTATGTGTGCACTGCAGCTTAGTCTCGGGGTGCTTGTATTGTATATTTATGATGTGAATGATATACGGTTAAATGAACAGACTTGTCATGTTTAATTATGAGAATAATTTATAGTAACTCCTTGAGAAGATAAATAAGGGGATAACCTCCAGTAAATGGTAATGCTAATAATTGAGAATCCGAGTTTAAGTAAAGCTATCTATTCAAGTGGTAACATTGGGAATTCATATTGTGAATCGAGTAGATGGGTTAGAACTTATGTCGATTTAGTTAGATATAAATACCACTTAGATGGGTACTGTACGTTAGGAGTGCACGATTAGTCGAGAGGTGAGTATTTCATGTGAGAGCACGTCCTAACATGTATTTTGCATTCATTGTTTTAATGTCATTAAAGCACTTGCTGTTTTTAAAATATTCTCCACATTCGGGCTCTGACCTGTTTGCTTTCAAATCTACTTTTTGTAAAAACCTTTTTAGGTGCCCAGCCACAAGGACACCATGAATAGGATTTCCATTCAGGTGACGAGTTGTAGCTGTTTGTGGAACTTACAGGGCCTTGCTAGTAGACGCTTCTTTTGTCTTGACTCTATTAAGTTTTCATCATTTATAGGGCATGTCGCCCATTTCTATTAGAGACATTTCATATTTCAGTTATTCAGATTGTTGGAATGTAATTAACTCAGGATATACTGTTTTATTTATTTCAGTGGTGGGATTGTTGTGAGGAGTTTTCCTCCGGACTTATTATTATTTGTTGGTTACTTTATTGAGACTTTATGGTGTATGGTTATGATATCCTTTCATAACTCTTTTATTGTATGTTAATCAGACTTAATTTAAAATTTGACATCTTACTTTTAAATACTAGGTGGTTAGTAATGATTAAAATGTTTTCGACAGTGATGCTGTTAACTGGACCAACTTGACATTTTGTATTAATTTAATAAAGGGGTAGCTACCCGGTATTTAATTAGTCGGGGTGTCACATCTACCCCTATGTCTATGCCCGTACATACATAAAAATATCCGAATTATGATGCCCAAAATAAACAGACCGACATACAATTTAATATCCCCGTTAAACTCAAAAATTGGAAATACTAAATCTGTGTCTACACAAATTCTATCATTTTCAAATATTCAACCCTTCAAACTTTATTTGTCATCATCAGGGTGTGCAAAAAATGATTCTCCAATTTGCTACCTACACACATGAGACAAGAAACAAATACCCGTGACGCGTAAAAGTTTGAAATATAATGATGAGCAGAAACACATATCAATATCATTATAAACAAACAGGAAATTCTCCCTCATAATTCGTTCTCCACCTTTTTATGATGTCTCCAAATAGACAGATATGAAGAACATAAGGAATGAAAATGGATAATGTCACAAAGAAATAAAATTTCTCTCTTTGAATTTTTCAAAATTTTAAAGAAAAAAAAAATCACACCATGAAAGAACACCAAAACATCCAAGTCAATGATAGCGAAAATGTAGGGATGTGAAAAAATCCAACAGGAAGATCAATACATACAACCATAACATGTGTGCACGATGAATGTTGGATATTTCTAACGAATGAACTCAACATCTTCCTCAGGTGTAAAAAATGTGGAATTAAAAGAAATTGACTCAATCAAATCAGTAAATCAAATCTTAAAGTGATTTCCACACCAATAACGTCCAAAATCTTTGAAACACTTTTTCACAACTTTTAAGGATGTGCAAACCCATTTTTCATTTCTTTCCATCCAAACTCCCTCATAAAAATTACACATTATATTTTTTCTTTGGAAGTGATGAAACTAAAACCTATTGGCCATTAGATTTGGCATGTTTTTCTTTTTATTTCCATGTAAGTTTTTCGGGCTCTTTTTCAAACGGTGGCTTTCTCAATGAGTTAATTTGGAACTCTCGTATCCCTTTTCCCGTGATTCACTCATCATATTGTGTTACAATTAATTTCTCATGGTAAACGATTTTTACATGCACTACTATCATGTCAAGTTTTATTGCATTTTAGTCATTGTATAGAAAAAATTGAGATGGAAACACTCAAGCCAATATGTGATAGCTGACAAGTACAATACTCAAATAATACCGTGCATGTGTGCAATAAAGGAGATAAAGGAGCCAAACATGTAGAAGATATCACGAATCACATCTCAGAAACTCCAAACAATGTAAATCACATGGATGAAATGATGTAGCATCTCAAATCACTGTCAAACAGTCCCGTGAAATATGGAATGAATTTGTGACTATGGTTACCTTAAATGTTCATCCATAGACGATGCAAACAAAATACAAAACTCTTTTTTTGTTTTTTTAAAAAAATTATAAAAAGAAAATCTTTATGGCTTTTGCTAAAAAATTTCAAAAAATAAAATATTTTTGGATTTTTTTATTTTTCTAAAAAATCAAACAAATAATAATACAAATGCTACAATCTAGAGATAGGAATCAAACGATATGAGCAAAGAAATGCATCATAATCTAGACATGGTGACCATGCCTCAGTCAACTGTGAAAATACCTAAAGACTTCCTAAGACTCTTGAATCTAAGGGCAATTAAAGGCTTCGTGAAGATATCGGCTAACTAGAGATCAGTAGATACAAAACTCAAGGATGCGAACTTTTCCTATGCAAGCTCACGGATAAAGTGCTCGCGTATCCTAATGCATTTTGTGTGTGAATGCTGGAATGGACTGCGAGATATGTGTATTGAGCTCATGTTAACACAGGAAATAGTCATGGTGTCCTTTGACAACCCATAATTGTCCAAGATCTACTTTATCCACAGAAGTTATGTGTAATAACTCCCGATATCTATATACTAAGCCTCTGCAGTGGTCAAAGAGATGGAGTTTTCTTCTTGCTCAACCAAGAGATAAAAGCAGAACTAAAGAAGAAACACCCACCATAAGTGCTCCTACACCCATCTACATCCTCGGCCCAATCGACATCCGAATAGGTAGATAAACGATCATTGTTATCAAAGGAATACCAAATGCCAAGGGATAGAGTCCCACTCACGTATTTGATAATACGTTTAAGAGCGAGTAAGTGTGACTCTTTTGGGGAAGCTTGATGTCGCGTACAGACTCCAACAGTAAAGGCTATATTGAGACGATTGGCAGTAAAGTAGAGAAGACTACCTATCATACTCCGATATAAGGTTTGCTCTACGTCTTTGCCTGAAGCGTCCATGCTAAGTTTACTTGAGATACTCATCGGTGTGTGTGCATGCTTAGCAGAGTCCAGACCAAATTTCTTCACAAGGTCTCTAGCATACTTGGATTGGGAGATGAACATCTCATCCTCTAGATGAAGAACCTAGAGACCAAGGAAGAAAGTAATCTCACTAACCATGCTATAATCAAACTCACTCTTACTCTCCTCCTAAAAGTGATGAGCATGCTGGGAGCACATGGATCTAATGACTATGTCGTCCACAAAGACCTAGACAACCAAAATAGCACCGTAATCTCTCCTAATGAACAACGTCATATCAAGTCCCCCTATCTTGAAGCCACGGGCTAAGAGATACGAAGTAAGCCTCTCGTACCAAGCACGGGGTGCTTAATTCAACACATACAAGGCTTTCCTCATATAGTAGACGTGATCAGGGTGCGTAGGGTATTTAAACCCTTTTGGTTATTCCACGTAAACCTCCTCCTGTAGGATGCCATTCAGAAAGGCACTCTTGACATCCATCTGATATAACTTGAAACGCAGATGACATGCAATGGCGACTAGTAAGTGGACGGACTCAAGCCTCGCAACAGGAGTGAATGTCTCTTCAAAGTTTACACCCTCAATCTGTGTGTAGCCTTGAGTAACCAACCTAAACTTATTTCGAATGATAGTACTAGTCTCATCTACCTTATTCTTTAATATCCACTTGGTACCTATCACATTTATCTCACTAGGCCGGGGGACCAACTCCTAGACATCATTCTTTTTAAACTGAAGCAACTCATCCTGCATAACACATATCCAATGTTCATATTTGAGTGCTTCCTTAGAGTTCTTGGGCTCGATTTTGTATGTGTAGCAAACATGGATAACAATGTTCTCTAGGTGAGCATAAGTCTTGACCCCTAGGGTGGGATCCCCATGAATAGTGGAAGGATCATAACTCCTACGTCCCCTAAGTCAGGAATGGGATCCACTCTGGATATGAGAGGAAAAACGGGATCATCAGTAGAAAAAGTCTCACCCAAAAGGTTAGAATCAATAAACGCCGGTGGTTCGTCATCTTGCATAGTGATGTTCATTGACTCCATAACATTAGAGATCTTTAGGTTATACACCCGATAAGATCTACTAGACAATGAATAACCTAAAAATATCCCATCGTCTCTCCGGGAATCAAATTTTCCTAATTGCTCTCTATCCCGTAGGATGTAGAATTTTCTCCCTAAGACATGAAAATATGAAAGGTTGGGCTTCTTTCCAGTCCACAATTCGTAGAGCGTTATAAGTGTGTGTGGACGAAGATATACCCTATTCTTCGTATGGCACTTAGTAGACACCACCTTTACCCAAAATTTTCTTGCAATTTTACGTCCCAAAAGCATAGATCTAGCCATCTCCTAAATCGTCCAATTCTTCCTCTCAACAATCCTATTTTGCTGAGGAGTCCTAACGGCCAAAAATTTGTGTTTGATTCTTAGACTATCACAGAAAAGATCTACTTTTGCTTCTTTAAACTCAGTGACGTTATCACTATGTATTCTATTGATAGTGACACCGTGTTGATTTTGCAGGACACGACACTTAATGGTAAGAAAATCCACAACATCAGATTTCTCTTGCAGAAAACCTACAATAGAGTAGCATGAAAAATCATCTACTATCACGAGAATGTACCTCTTACCACCTAAACTCTCAGTACTAGTGGAACCCATGAGATCCATATGTATCAACTCAAGGATGCGAGAGGTGGTAATGGAATTCACTTTCGATGGGGGATATGAATTTGCTTTCCCAACTGGCAAGGTCCACAAACTGCGAAAGTTGGATTTACAAGCGATGGTAAGCCACGTACTAGGTACTTTTTAACTAACTTTTTGAAATCTCGAAAGTTCACATGACCTAGACATTGATGCGTCACAAATCCATAGTAGTGATCATGGCACTGTTGTAGACAAATGAGGATTCAGGCATGATCCCATAATAATTGTCTTTAGTCCTCACCCCTTGCAATAGAAGTTTATCGGTTTGATCATGGACATGAAATTTATTCCAGTCAAACTTTACTGCAAAGTTAGCATTGCACAACTGGATAATGCTGAGTAAATTTTCTTTCAATCCCTTGATGTACAACACATTCTCTAGCTTATGAAATCCTGGTAACTCAACTGTACCTCGTCGTACTATGCTAAACTTGCTACTGTATCCAAAAGTGACTTACTTTACCTTCCTTATGATCCTCAAGGGAGGTAAATAGAGAGACATCACCGGTAATGTCCCTGGAGCACCCACTATCGAAGTACCACTGCAGAGAATTATGTGCTTTAAGAGCAACATGAAAAACAAGGGCTTTTGCGTTGTGTTTAGGCACCCAAGATGTGGTGACCTTCTTTTTGCCCTTGTCATTGTTGTCTCTATTCAAGATTTTAGAAGTGTCCACTAAAGGCATAGAAATCCGTTGGAACTCTTCCACTATACTCTGAGATGTGACGACTAGAAACTTAACTCGCTCTCTAAGACTCTCAAAATCAGTAGTGGCATGTGACGGAGAAAAAGTACGTCATGTCCGACCCAAACTATAGCAAAACTCACGAAGATGGCATTTTCTTTTGCAGTAAGTACAAAAATAAGTAGACTTAGGCTGACTTCGGTTTGCGTTTCTTGCCCGAACTCTCTTCTGATTTTTAGGTGGGTGGCCATATGGATTGGTAATAAACTCGAGAACCGGTTCCAATGTCGTATGGGACATGGAAGTTCCATCAAAACCTATTCTTGACCTCTCACCTAAACCCAAAAAGGGGTGAGGAGCATCTTTCCCATCTTACCATATCGGTCCTCAATTCTTACCTTAACTTTTCAGGCTCTCTCAAGGTCCTGAGTGAGTTGGGCTACAAGGGCTTCCAGTTTCTTTCGAGTGTCTAGGGAGGAATGGAGCTCACTCGTCAAATCATCCACTTGCTTAGTCAAGTCCCTTTTTCTTTCGCAAAAACACTTTATCTCTCTCCAAAAACTTTCTCTTTTTCAACACAGGCGATCTCTCTCTCTCTCTCTCTCAACACAGTTGACAAGCATGTCTCTCTCTCTCTCATCTCTCCTAACTCCGTTTCTAGAGCAGTTATCCTAAGTGCTAACACTTTGTTATGATTTTTGGTCTTGAAAGTATCAAAATATAAATCAGCGTACATTCGTAGGAGATCACTCTCGCTTTCACTTGCTTCTTCCTCCCCTCGCTCACACTGCTATCACTATCGAGGTGTCATTGTGCGCTTGCATCCTCATCGTCGTGAGGAACACTGTCAGTACTCATATGACTAGCCATGAATGCAATGAAGTTACATTCATGCTGTGACTCATCTCCAGAGTCCACCGACTCGACCTCGTTATCGTCACTAAGGGTGGTGTTTAACGCATATTTGTATTGTTCTTGACGTTTCAGCCTAGTTGCGCACTCAAACACCCTATGACCTCTACCGCCGCACTTAAAAAATCTCTCGCATTCTGTCTTAGAGGTGTCCTTTTTATCTTTCTCAAATTTCTTTTCAGATTTATTTTTCTCAAAATTCTTTTTATCTTTAAAATTTCCATTTTTCTTTAATTTGAGAAATTTCTTGAAATTTTTAGCAAATAGGACCAAATTATCTAAGTCAAAATCAGAATCAGAATCAGAATCAGACATCTCTTCCTCTCTTTTCTTAGACAAATCACCTATCTTGGCCCCTCACTCTTTCTGGCCTGGGTTTTAAGTGATACCCCTTTATCTTTTGATTTTATCGTGTTTGGGAACATGTCGATTTAATAGGTCTGTAGGTCTCCAACTAACTCCTCTAATTTCAGCCTACCCAAATTACCTAATGAATTTAACACAGTGACTTTGGGGATAAATCTCTTAGGCAGTGATCTAAAAATTTTCTTGACTACCCTAGCATCAGGAATGTGTTCTCCTAAGTTAAAACTAGTGTTCACGATATCATATAAGCGTGCATAAAATTCATCGAAACACTCATTCTCATGCATGGAGATAGTTTCAAACTGTGTTGTTAAATTTTTCAATTTAGATTCTTTCACTGCATTTGTGCCTTCATGGGTAAGTTGCAAGACATCCCACGCCTCTTTAGATATGTTACACGTCATGATGCGTCGAACTCATCAGGGGTGACGTTTTTGGAAATGGCCCTAAGCCCACGTGAGTTATATGTACTCCATTTAAATTCATCCTCAGTCCATGCAGACACAGATTTTTTAGTACTTACGTTATCTACAGTGACAGTGGGAGGCGTCCACCCTATTTCACACACAACCCAGACATGTCCATCAATATCCTTTAGGTAAGATTTCATGAGTTCTTTCCAATAGGCATAATTTTACCGGTCAAAAATTGTGACTCTATTATAAAAAAATTCCATTGAAATTGCGCTTTTTCAAAAATCAATTTTTTAAACAAAATTGATATCCAAAAAAATTTTGCAAAAAAATTACACGGTTAATTTGTGTAAATGGCTCATATACCAATTTGAGAGTGCGCTAGGAATCAGTGTCAAATGTATTTAATTAAATTCCAATTTTAGTCCCAACAAGTCTTAACTCTCGCAAACAAAAGTGATTGAATAAAGAAATAGTTTATGCATGCAAGACAATCACAGTTGAGGAAAAATCCCCCACAGGGACAAAACCATCTTATTTTCACTATAATTTGTAAAGTTCAATTTACACGGATTACAATGAAAATACAAGCAGTGACATACGAAATACCCGCAGGCGTCGATTTCGATGTCATCGGCTAGAGTTCTCGCAAGAGCTCCAGAAGGTCAGCAATGGAAAAGCGTCGTCTTCTCCACAAGTGTACTCCAGATGAGTAGTATAATCTTCCTTGGGGTTTAGAGGGTTCACATAAAGAAATGGGAACTATTTGTGAATCAAAAAGGTATTAAAAAATTAAAATAACAAGTCTGAAAATAGGTACTATTTTGCAGAAATTAAGGTATGCAGACTTGAAAAAGGTGATGCATAAGCACTGTTTAAATAGGCAGGTTGAGGCGGTGCGTCGTTCGAGCAACGTACTATGTCGTTTGAGCGAGATGGCATCTCGTTCGAACGAGATACGAATTTGTTCGAACGGCATCAGTGATGTGTCTCAAAAAGCCTCTTTAAACAGATCTTGCGTGTTTATCTTCTTCCAGACTTCAAAAAATTTATTTAAAAGAAATATTCCCAACTATTTATGCAAATAATTAAGCACTCCAATTATTTTTACCATCAGTACGTGGATTAGTGGGAACTGTTGAAGTGTACGTTTCTTGACACATAATGCATGTACGAAGATGATGGATGCAGGAATTCGGATCAAGGTCGTCGTGGATGATCATGGAGACGTGCTGAATGTAGCGGTATTAGACATACATAATTGTGATCTAGGACACTTGGAAAATTTATAGATTCTACCCCGGACATTTATAAAACATGTCCTTACAAAGATTTGTCATGCTCTAAATCCGCATAAAAGTCTAATAAGATTTTGTCATTAACAAATACCCCAAAAATTACGCACGCAGGGTCGTAAATACGGGGCATACATGATATACCCCGTTAAATCTCCTAGGCGTAATAGCTAGGAAAACTCAATCGAGAAAAGCACAAATCAACTCCATAACCAAAGCAAAGCAACTAAATCAACCCTAGGTGAGTTCAATCAGACGCAATCAAGACTAAATTAGCTAGAAAGCATGTAAAAAACCTGTATTGAAAGAAAGCAGTAAAGGAAAGCGGTAAGTCTAAACTACAAAGCACGTAAATAAAGCAAGAAATAAAGAAATGGAAACTAGGATTAATGGAGGAGACAGTAAATAATGTTCTTACAGAACCGTAGAGGGTAATCCCCTCTATATAAGCAAACCCTCGGAGGGATAAAATGCCACACTAAAAAATGTCTCAAAACCCAAGCTCCCAAAATAAAACCTAACCTAAATAATCTATTATTACAAGATATCGAAAAATACAAACCAAAATTGATTTATATAGTAATTGACAAAAGAAATAAAGAAAAAAGAAAAGAAACAGTCTACACCGCCCAAAATCTGCTATTATTGGTCGATCGCTGCCAAGGGGCTGATCGATCAGGACTTTAAGTAAAAGACCAATGGTTCCATTCGAAGGAAAAATATGATTAACCGATCGACCGCGGGTCCGGGGCCGGTCGACTGGGACTCTATTTTCTGGTGTGCCTTGGTCTTCACATGGGAGGAAAGGAGCTTTACAGAATCAACCATATCTTCATCACCCGGACTTGGAATGATGCGCCGTTCACGGCCACGCGAAGCTAACTTAACGAACTACGATTTTATGGAATTCAATTGAGCCGACATTCGATGACGAAACTTCTCTGAAATGCATCCAAACATCACTTTTAGTGTTCCAATACCTACAAAAGCACAATTAACCCCTTCAAAGCACATATATATAGCTAAAACCAAGGTTGTCTGGTTAACGAGCATAAATATAGGTATTGAGACACAAAAAGCTCTAGAATGCATAAAGATATGGCGGAAATATACAATATTTGTGTCATATCAGTTATACCACTATTTTTAGGTGGCTTTATGCCCGCTTTAGGCTAAGACAATTTATTTTAAGTCATACCAACCTTTCTTAGGCGGGCTTATGCCTATTCTAAGCCGACCAACCCAAATTTGGGTTATACCACCGTTTTTAAGTGGTTTTATGACAAAGTTTAGCTGGAAAGTACAATTTTATTAAACAATTGCATTTATTAACATGAATCATATTTATTTTGATAAATATTACAAATGCAACTCTAATCCACTTATTGATAGAATTTGTTAAGGTTAATGGCATTCCATGACCTCGGTACTACTATCCCATCTAACTTTTTAAAACATTATGTGTCACCTCTTCCATTTGAGACTATCCTATTGGGCCCCTGTCAGTTGGGAGCGAGTTTCCCATCAGAGGGTCTATTAGTGGTTGGGAGTAACATTCCAAGTACCCGATCACTGACTTGGATTTCTCTGACCTTGACCTTCTTATCATGTTGTCTGGCGATATCTTATTGATACTATGCAAGGTGTATAAGAGCTTGATCTCTTTATTCTAGTCCATATCAAAATCATGGGCCAAGCGATCACCATTATGGACATCCTATTGGCCTTATAGGAGTCATTATATAGGCCACAAAGGTAGAGATAGGTTAATCCACCCAGATTCCTTTGGCGTTCTCCAGTCATCATTTGATACCAACGAGTAAAGCCTTTAAGATTCCTCTTACTTTATCCTCGAAAACTATTTTATTGACGCCGATCTGAAGGTCTTGAGGATTCCTCTTACTTTATCCATGTAGGAAAGAATTATGGAGTCTATTACCTTATATTATTTGCTCAATTGATCCTATGATAGTTTCCCTTTTAAGGTTTATTTACACAGACTCATATTTTGCCTCACTGTTGGAACCTTTGAACCCAAGTTGAAGTGATTACTAGATAGGGAATCCTTGTAAGGTGATGAAGATGATTCCAACACTAGTGCCTCGTTCATTAGATGCTCCATCCATGAATAATCGCCATTTAGGTGTTTGAATGGTTTTCTCCAGATATAACATCTTTCAAAGAGGGCTAGGCTGAATAGTTTATTTCTTCAGACTTGTTGGTAATTCAACCGATAAAGTCGTCTAATACCTTCTCCTTTATAAAAACTCGAGGCTCATAAACGATATTGAATTGGTCCAGTTTCAATGGCCATTTAGTCATCCTGTTAGATAGATATACTTTCTTCAATACCTTTTTAAGAGGGAAATAAATTAGGATGACTATAGTGCGGGCATCAAAATAATGCTACAGCTTACTTGATGGAATTACCACTGCCAATGCCAGCTTTTTAATAGGCATACACTTACTTTTAGATTCAAGGAGAGTGTGGTTATCGTAATAAATTGGTAACTTCTCTCCATCCTCAGATCGAACCAACACGGGATAGTTTTATATTGAGAAACAACTAGGTACAAGTGGATCTTATCACCACTAGCCGGTGTTGACAATATTGGAGGAGACCCCTAGTATTGATTTATCTTTTATAGTGCTTGATCGCATTCATGTGTCCATAATATCATGCTTTACTTCTTCAAAACTTGGAATAAAGGATGACACCTATCATATGACCAAATGTGAACCGATCGAGTGTAGCTAGCATCCAGGTCAAGACCAGAACGTCTTTGAGAATAATAAGTTTTCGATGTCTTGTACGGATTTTATTTTGTCTAAGTTTTATTTTATTCATATTTATGCTACCAGAGATCCCCAAAACTTGCATGAGCTAACCCCAAAAGAACATTTGGAGGCGTTCAATTTCATTCTATAATTTCTTAAAATTTTAAAAATGTTAGATAGATATCTAATAAGGTCGGTCATCTGTCTACTCTTGACGAGAATGTCGTCAATATAAACCTCTTGTAATTACAAGATGTTGGTATGTCGTCCCAACATTTTTTAGATACAACGACATGACTTTATTGCAATAAAGTCCTAACATTGTGATGAAGGAAGTCTTCTCTTAGTTGGTGCCGAATAAGGGTATCTAGTGGTAACATAAGTAAGCATCTATAAAACTCATGCATTGGCAGCATGTGGTTGAGTCAACTAGTTGAAATATTTTGAGGAGTGGGAAGTTATTCTTTAGGAATGCCTTATTTAGGTTTAAAAAGTTAACACAAACTCTCCATTTTCCACTCTTCTTTTTTAACCACATACGGTTTAGAATTCTAATTCGAGAATTAGACTTATTTAATGAAGTTAACAAAAAGCATATGCAATACCTCGTATTTTTGTGTATTTTCATTTAATTAATTTGAGTAATTAATTAGGGACGATACGTTTTAGTTAAATTACGCGAGTGAAGTAATTTAATGTTATTTGATAATAATAGAGCCTATTAAATATTAATCAAGAGATAGATACTGATTAATATTTTATTACAATATTTACTAAGTGCGTATAGTAAATAACTGATAATTATGGTTATACGGCATATCGAGTGATATGTGTATATTTTATCAATTATAGTTATACGGCATAGCGAGTGATATGTGCATATTTTATTTTATCTCACCAGGAGTCGCATGTAGACTATTTTGAGGTGAGAAATGAGAAATGTATTCTAAGTAACTCAGATGATAATTTAGGGGTCATTAACAAGTCCAGATGGGTCGAAATAGTCGGAATAGTGTACCCGGGAGTATAGTTTGGGTCCCGGGTCAATTTTGGATCAAATCGGCACCTACTAAGTGCGTTTCGGTCATTTTTCAAAAAGAGGTTAAGGGACCTACGAAATTTAGAGCCATATATGTGATATTTAGATATTGGGGTTAGGGCTCATAACATAAAAGATTAGAGAGTCCATTTGAGAGAAGAGATAACCCTTTCTCCAAAGCCTAAGAAGAGAATTGTGAAGGTGGTGAAGGGTTTCTTGCACCTCAAGGCAATTGGAGAGAAAGATTTGAGAAGAATCGATTAATCATTAACCAAGAACCATGAAATTAGATTAATCAATTAAAGGCAAGTGTTTATTTCAAATTAAATTGATGTAATAATACCCATGTGAAGGGATTTCATGAATAGCTTGATTTTATTGAAAATCTTGAATGAAAAGTATGAATTGATTACATGCTTGGGTAAAATTGCATGTAATTAATATTTATATTTGTTAAGGATTTTAAATTAAAAGAGTTTTTATTATTACTAAGGATTTAAATTTGGGTTTTAGATTGAATGTAATGGATGAACACAAAACCATATAATGAAAGAGTTTTGAGGGTTTGATTCATTCTTGATTAATTTCGAAAGTTTTAATATGTTCGAGACATTAGAAATCATCCTAAATCATGTAGAAATAGTTAGGAATAATTGGATGGTAATTTGGTGAAGAATTATGAGGTTTGGGTGAATCATGAATGGTGTAAAACGCTGTTGCGAAACATAGAGAATGAAGTTGCAGAAAAACAGACCGGTTTGATCCTGGGAAGTCGAATCGGTTCGATGCTCTGAATTTTTAAAATTTCCCTTTTTCTATTGTATTCCTAAATAGACGTGGTGGAAAATCCTTAAGCACTTGTGAAAATAATTTTGGGAGACTTATTATTTTATAGTAGGCCTATGATGGGAGTACAACTTCGTCTTAGAGAGATAATCAAGACGGGAATGGGATTGGTTAAAGTAATTCGTAATTAATCTGAGATATGGATAAAGAATTACAGGATGAGAGAGTAGCTACAGCGGAAATATTGCGACTTCTCAAATAAAAACCAATTTTAATTAATCCCAAATTTTAGTTAAATCCTACGACATGCATCTAGATGATTTATCAAATAAAATATAGCATGCATGATAAAAACAAACAATTTCAGAAAAAATCCCCCTCAGGGGAAAACCATTTATTTTCACTATAATTTGTAAGAAAACGGCTTACAATCGGATTACAATGAAAATACAAGTTGACTAAGAATTACCCTCGGGTATCGGATTCTGTAGTCGCGGCTGGAATTATCCCTTTCCAGTAGGGCTGCAATGAAGAAGAAGAACGGTCTCCTCTACAAGGGTTGAACAAACCAAAGTTGTGTCCTTGGGTTGCAAAAGGATTCACAAAGGTTTGGCAATGATGTGTGAATCAAAACATGAGTCTTGGGACTCAAAAATATGAAGACTAGATGTATTTGGACTCTCAAATTCGTCTCCTAAAGTCTTGCAAAACAACTCCCCCGAAGTTGGTATTTATAGGAAAAAATATGAAGAGTCCCATGTTTTTAAAACTCTAAAATTCTATCCAGCGTACAAAAAAAACAGCATTCTTTAAGGAATTTTCTCTATCTTCAAAAGGCCATAACTCTGGTATCACTTTTTTGTATAAAAAATTGAAAAAAAATCAAAAATAGTTTGCGAAGATTTTTTTTAGCATCTCCTTGCAAGAGCACGTTTGTCATTTGATTGATGCCTTGATTTGTATACCGTGACGCCCCGATTTTGCTTGCTTGTCTGATTCATTCTTCTTATTTGTCTATTTGGGGACATCATAAAAAGGGGGAGAAAGAATTATCATTTTATGGGGGAGTTTGAATTTTGGGGGAATTTTGAGATTTGACGAATGCTTATCATATATTGGTATCTATGTTTATCTCATTTCAAACTCGATACGTCACTTGGTATTTTTCTTTATCTCATGTGTGTAGGTACTACATTGATGATCTCTGAATTGCACACCCTGATGAGAAAAGATTTGAGATTCCTGAAGATTTGAAGATCAAACGATGAAGACTATTCATTTGTACCTTTTCCAGTTTTGGGTTCATGGGAGGGTAGATTTGTCTAGGCAATTTCATATTTGATAATTCGGATTTTTTATGTATGTACCGGCATAGACATAGGGGGAGATTAAAAACCAATTTTAATTAATCCCAAATTTTAGTTAAATCCTAAGACATGCATCTAGATGATTTATCAAATAAAATATAGCATGCATGATAAAAACAAACAATTTCAGGAAAAATCCCCCTCATGGGCAAAACCATTTATTTTCACTATAATTTGTAAGAAAACGGCTTACAATCGGATTACAATGAAAATACAAGTTGACTAAGAATTACCCTCGGGTATCGGATTCTGTAGTCGCGGCTGAAATTATCCCTTTCCAGTAGGGCTCCAATGAAGAAGAAGAACGGTCTCCTCCACAAGGGTTGAACAAACCAAAGTTGTGTTCTTGGGTTGTAAAAGGATTCACAAAGGTTTGGCAATGATGTGTGAATCAAAACATGAGTCTTGGGACTCAAAAATATGAAGACTAGATGTATTTGGACTCTCAAATTCGTCTCCTAAAGTCTTGCAAAACAACTCCCCCGAAGTTGGTATTTATAGGAAAAAATATGAAGAGTCCCATGTTTTTAAAACTCTAAAATTCTATCCAGCGTACAAAAAAAAACAGCATTCTTTAAGGAATTTTCTCTATCTTCAAAAGGCCATAACTCCTTCACCGTAGCTCGGTTTGAGGTGCCGTTTTTTCCAGTATCTTCGTTGAGGTGAGCTCTTAAACTTTCTAGTTGACCAAACCTCCGAACTATGGATGTAAAATTACGAAAATGCCCTTGAACTCTCCTATAGTGCCTTTTTTTCACTGTTTTGACTTCCCTTGCGTACCACTTGCATTAATTCCCTAAAATCTTGGACCGTGAAGTCGTTGAGGCAGATGTGGGACATATTAATGGAGATGTTGAATACTTGATTCTCAGAATTCGGATAGAGGCCGTCATGTGAGATCGTGAGGTGACGTGCCAAATGTAGCGGCGTACGACATACACAAATGTAACATGTTGGACATGAGAAAAAATATCCTTACACAGGAATTAAATGAATTAATGTATAGACCGTCAGGGTACGTTAGGATTAACTACTTAAATTGGTACAGGAAAAACTAGGACCTCAGAGTTGTGTGAACACTCCTATATATACGATAGTGAGATAAATCGTAAAGTAAATAGTATGGTGAGTATGCGAGAGATATATACTACGTACTAACATGTATTATCGGGTTGTGTGAATACCTATTGATGCACAGTAATACATAGGTTATGTGAATACCTATAGTATGCTAAATATATATTGGTGCTCGAGGTATGATTCTGATCCAAGAGATATAAATCACTATTGATGCTCGAAGTATGATTCCTATCCAAGAGATATAAATCACTATTGGTGATTAAGGTAGGATTCCGAGGTAATAACCCCTAAGATATGATACTGGGAGGTGATTATATAGTATGTGTTTATAGTATATATTGTGTGAAAATATATTAACATAAAGTGTTCTTATTTAAGTATTGGGGTCGATGATTATCCGAACTAACACATGAAAGCTTGATTTGGGGCCGATGGTTATCCGGACCAAATTCGAGGACGAATAATATTGGGGTCAATGATAATATCGGACCAATATAAATATGTATGACCTTTACATTGGGGTAAAGGGATATCCGGACCAATGTAAATGATAGGATTATTGAGGTCGGTGAATTGTCGGACCAATAAATCCTTATAATATATATTCTGTGTGAAATATATACTTCATGATATTCTACTTATGTGCAAAAGCAGATTTGTAGATGATATATATGTAGATATACATATAAATGGTAAATTAAGTAGTGAGAAACTTAATTACAAAATTAAATAGATTGGGGATGATCTACAGTACAGTAAGTAGTGAAACTTAGTATTGGAAGTTGAATGATAAATTCTGAATTACTCTATAAATTAAGTGGTGAGACTTAATTATGATGCTTAAATGTAACATATGTGAATGTTACCTAAGTAATGAAGGACATTGCGAGTTATGTAATTAATGAATCGTACTGGATGGGCAATATAGGAGAGTATGATATTGATAAGATCGGTTATATACTTTAGTCGAGATAGCTAGGGAGTGGTAGCTAGGTGGGATAAGTATGGAACATTAGGCGAGCACATTAGATGACGGGTGAGGAAACTCAAGGGAGTGTGCATAAACCTAACATGTGTAATCAATAACTGATTTTATATTGCGATAAATTACTTGTTAAATATTTTAAAAATGAATTGAGTACTAACTCTTGCTATAAATATATTTTAAAAACCTTTTAGGTGTCCAGCCACAAGGGCGCCATACTTGATTTCATTCCAGGGATTCGGAGTTATGGTACTATGGATGCTGACACGATTATTGAGTAGCCAACTCTTTCATTCAGATCTAGCATAGAATATCATTCTTGTATCTCATGTAAAGACATGTTATCAGTTGACTACATTATAGTTCCAATTTTGTATCAATTTTACTTAGTAGTTGGATTATGGATTCTTGCTTGGTTGTAGTTATTGCCGACAGTTTATTTGGCATATCTTTGATGCATTTACGCATTAGTGATGGTTTGGATTTTAGTATCTTGTGAATGTTGCTTTAGTTTTCAAACTATTTAAAACTGTTTATTTGAAAGATAAAATTTGGCACCAGTTTAATTAACTTTTATGGTTAGTATTTAATTTGATTTTTGACAGTGATGCTAAGAATGAATCATATGAGAAAACATGACCGTGACAAGGCTGGCCGGTTGAAGGGTGACAATTTGATCATTTTGGTGTAGTGTGGTTATAACGATCCTTCCTAATGTACATGTAAACATTATGAGAGGGGTTCAGGATTAAAGCCAGCGTGCAGGAAGCGTTCCAAGTCAAGATATTAAAACCAACCCTCACTAAGAGGTAATACAATGGACTTGATCTTGATCGGGTTATGACATTCTCTGATGAACACTTGGTCAGTAGCAACGTGGAGACACCATTAGCCCTGTCAATCGCAAGATGGAGTTCCACGCCATTGAATAAACATTACCATATAATGCAACCCTAGGCAGAGAATGGTTTCACACCATGTGTGTCATGACTTCCTCAATGCATTAGAACTAAAATTTATGATCGACCAAGGAATCGTTGAAGAGCGGCAATGGGAAGTTTCTTCGTCTCCTCCATTTAACCAAATGAAGATCAATACGAGAGGATTTGAGACAAAGATGATTCTAAGGGAAATCAACCTAAATAGTAGCTAAGTGGAGCTTGGTCTGGGGTTGAAGAGACCAGACTCACTCCCTTCAACCAAGTTATGGGAGAACTAAAAATTTTTCCTCTGGACCCATCACAAGCAAAGAAAAACCTTTTTATTCAGTTCGAAACTTATAGAAGGCGAGACACAATAAGCCATTTGTATCCTCAGAACGAATCCTGATGTGTTTTCTTAGCAGCCATATGATCTCCTAGGAATTGACTCAAATGTTTCTTGGCACCGACTGAATATAGATCCTTCATGTCTATTGATGTAGGAGAAGATAAGGGACCGTGATAAAAAAATACGTGTTTTTTCTCACGGTCATTGATAGTGACAAGGCCGTGACAACGGTTTGATATGGTCATTGACCATGACAAACCTTATAAACTTATCATAGTCTTTGACCGTGACATGTCCGTGACAAGTCTGTCTGTAAAAAAAAACCTCCCTCTTCTTTTTTCCCTTCGATTTATATTCTCTCTCTCTCTCTCTCTCTCTCTACGATTTTGGTACATTTTCTCTCTCTATTTCTCTTCCATTTGTATATATGTGTGTGTATATAAGCGTGTGTGTAAATGTGAATGTGTGTGTGTGTGGTGGATTGAGGGGGCAGGGGTGGGGGTGGGGTGGGGAGGGGGTGTTTATGTGAGTGTGTGTGTATGTGTCTATATATATATATATATATATATATGTGTGTGTGTGTGTGTGTGTGTGTGTGTGTGTGTGTGTGTGTGTGTGTGTGTGTGTGTGTGTGTATGCATGTGTGTATACGTGCGTGTGTGTGGGGGGGCATGTGTGTGTATATGTGTGTGCGTGTGTATGGTGGGCAGTGACAGTGGGGGAGGGGACAGGGGTGGGGGGAGGGGGCTATGTGTGTGTGTGTATATGTGCGTGTGTATTTATATGTGTGTGTGTGTGTGTGTGTGTGTGTGTGTGCTTGTGTGTGTGGTGGGGGGAAGGGGGGTGGGCAGGGGGAGGGGGGAAGCGGAAATGGGGCGGGGGGTGGTGCTTGTTAATTTTTTTTAATTAAATTTTGATTGGTTTATTAGATATTTCCCCTCATATGCAAGTAGTGCCCCTTGTAAAAGAATTGACTGATTAAATATTGATTGGTTATTAATTTTTTTAGTAAATTAATAATTAGTGCCCCTTTCATATGCAAGTAGGATTACCCTTCATTGTATATTAGTAAATTAATGATTGTATACTTTAATTGTTAGTTTAATTGATGAAATGAACTAATTGAGTAGATGAATTAGAAGAAGTACAGGATACACATTTGTTGTTGCTATTGCTGTTGGATTATAGTGGATCGATGTTCCGTTGGTTAATTTTAGAAGTCGCATGACCACTGGATTATTGTCCATAGCGGGGTGGGATTTTTCAACTTTTTTTTAAAAATTACTTTGTATCACGATATATATATATATATATATATATATATATATAGTACGATAATTAAATGAAACATACTTGAAATTACATATAGTGCGCATAGAAACTAGCCTTCTAGTTCTTATGCATATGCATTCAATGACCCTTAGACCCGTTCGAGAGTCATTACCCCTGTAATGAGATCTCTCGAATTTTCCTATTTGGATAGTTTTGGACTGCATAATTTATGTATAATATTATTCTAATGGCTTAAAGTTGTTACTTTTAGAGGAAGTTCTGCAGTCGTATGCTAATGTTCTCTGGGTACATACTAGATTGACAAGTGTGAGTGTTATTTCAATTGATCAATTGAAATAACACTCACACTTGCCAATCTACGTCATGTACTTGGAGAACTATGGGGATATGCTGTCGAATTATTCTCAAATCGTAACAATGTGCATGAGTTGTTAAGTATATTACAGAAATATGCGGTCTTAAATAGGATAGGACCACTCACCCTTTAGAGGAGATGGAGGAAATAGGAATTTATATTATAAATTGAATTTGAATTTGAAATTTAAAAATAGAATATAAATAAGTGTGGGTACCCGTAATTTAGTACTATAAGCTGGACAAGTAGCCCAGCCCAAGCGACCCAAAGTCCAGGCCCCTCATCTTTTGTATGGATCCAATTTCCCCACGATCTCATGAAGGGAAGTTATGGGGGAGCACGATCCCATGAAGGGAAGTTATAGGGAATATGGCTAAAATGGAGGAATCCATCATCTCCATTAACTAACCTACACATATATAAATTAAACCCTAGGTCCGGGGAAAAGGACAAGTTGTATTCTCTGTACTCATTCCCCAGAATATTGAGAAATAATACTGACTGCACCACCGTGGACGTAGGCATCTCTTTGCTAAACCACGTATATCCGTTGTTGTGTGATTGGAGTTTTATTTGTTCTTTCTTGGTCATTACTTCTCTCATATTTATTTGTGTTGCACAATAATTGTCACCAACAGTAATTGTAACTACAATTGGCGCCGTTTGTGGGAAGCGTTCATCTTTCCCTGAGAAGAGCCCACACCAAGAAAAGAATCTAAGATGTCTGGTCATAGCAGCAACTCTCCTCAAGCAGTTTATATTCAAGAGACACCTGCTCCTCGCAGGATTAGGTCTGAAGTTCGACGTTCAGATCGTGGGGCCCGCTTGGAAAGGCCAGCCTCAGAAGAAAGTCAAGGACCAGCAAGGTCCACGCAGATATCCAGATTGATTGATGCATACGAGGCAAGGCTCCACGAGCAGAGGGAGTCTTCTCGCAGATACAAGGCTGAGAATGCTCGCTTGAAAAGAAGACTGGAAAGACTGGAGAAGGGACTACATCCTGATACCAGAAGACACCCCTATCGCACTCCTAGCCCTCAGGCGAGCAAATCTAGCAGCCGAGGAAGGAGCCCTAGGCGGGAATATCAAGGGGTCGAAGGTGGAGACTCAGACGACGATCTCCGCGAACAACTAAGAAGAGCTCGCCGCTATCAGAGTCCTGCTCGCAGCGACGAGAACATATGGAACCTGGTCCGCAGAGAAATGGACCAACATCCAACTCACCGCAGCACTAGGTCGACCAGAGAACTCGCCAGGAGAGCCCTTAAGACCCAGATGAAATCACCCTTCACGAGAGAAATTGAAGAGGAAGAGGCTCCCAAGAAATTTTCCATTCCTAGGTTCAAGATTTACGACGGGAAGACTGATCCCATTGATCATGTCAGGCTGTACCGACAGGACATGACCCTCTGGAATCACCGGGATGCACTGATGTGCCGTATTTTCCCCTCGAGCCTCCATGACGTGGCCCATAAATGGTTCAAAAAACTCCCTCAACGATCCATCAGGAATTTCAAATCCCTGGCCGAGCTCTTTACGGTCTGGTTCATCACCAGCAGCTCCCATCCCAAAAGGATGGATGCTCTATTAACCATGAAGAAAACGCATCAAGAAACACTCCGAGACTATGCAAAGAGGTACTGGGAGTTATTCAACGAGATCGAGGACTGCGCGGAAGAAGTGGCAGTGGCCTCCTTCAAAATTGGGTTACCTAACTCTTCCCTCCTTTACCAGTCCTTGACGAAGAAGGAAGCTATGACCATTGAAGACCTGATGGCCCGGATTGAGAAATACGCAAAGGTGGAAGATGTCACCCGCCTTAATGTAGGAGAAAATGGTTGAGCCAAGCTCACTACCAAGGGAAGTGAGAAAGTTGAGAACCAGAAGAAAGGAGGAAAGAGTGGGGGCAAGAATGTCTCCCGAAACGGAGGAAACCCTGACGCAACAAAATCGTTCCAAGCGGTCAACACTGTCTTCAAAGAGCCAATTTACAAAATTCTCGCGAAGATCAAGGATGAGCCGTTCATCAAAGGGCCCCGAAAAATGGGAGGAGACCCCACGAAAAGAAATAATGCATTAAGATGCGCTTTGCACAAAGAGGGAGGGCATAAGATCGAGCACTGCAAGGCTCTTAAGTCCCACCTCGAGGAGTTGGCCCAGTTTGGGCATTTGAATGACTTTGTGGAAAAGAAGGTAGAGAAAATGGTTGCCCACAGAGAGGTGAAACCCGACAACGTGCTGGAGGATGATGCCGGACATGAATTCGCAGTAATCCATGGAGTATCTGACGTCAAGCAAATACAAGGGAACTCAGCTCGAATGGAGGTAAAGAAACTGACAGCGGTAATGAAAGCTTTTCAGATTGATCCAGCAAAATCACAGTCAGGAAAACGTCGGCGAGCAGAGGACGTCAACTACAACAAGCATAATGTTTTCACGGATGAAGACCTAGTGGGAGTAAGGACCCCACATCATGATTCCTTGGTCATTACACTCAGGATATCCAACTTTGACATCGACAAGCTGCTCGTCGATCAAGGAAGCTCATCCGAAGTAATGTACATCGACCTGTTCAGGAAACTGAAGTTGAGCGTCGCCGACCTAAAGGGAGCTGCTGTCCCTCTGGTCGGCTTCGCTGGAAAAATGACCATGCCCCTGGGCAAAATAGTACTGCCAGTGCGCGCTGGAAATGTTTCCAAGATGATCGAGTTTTTGGTTGTCGACATTGATTCACCGTATCAAGCCATCCTCGGCAGGGGATGGCTTCATGCCATGAAGGCAGTCTCCTCGACCTACCATCAGAAGCTCAAATATGTTACCGAGCGAGGAGTCATGGAGATACACGGTGACCAGGCGATGGCAAAGAAGTGCTTCATAGCGGCCATCCGACCAAAGCCAGAGAAAAAGGCCGATCAACCCAGCGATAAAGTGGAGGAAGATATAATTCCTTATAAATAGCAATTAAAATATGGAAGGCCTGGAGTGGAAGAGACCAGGCTCCTCCCCTCCGAGCGTGTCGTCGAGGACCTGGTGGAAGTGGCGGCTAGGGAAGGCAACAATAGCAGAGTCTTCCTGATCGGAGCGTCACTCACCGACCAAGAGCAAAAGGAATTGTCAACCTTACTCAGAAGCAACATAGACATTTTCGCTTGGGAACCTTATGAGCTGCCAGGAATCGATCCCAATATGGTCTGCCACCAGTTGCACGTCGATCCCACATTCAAGCCGATAACGCAGAAGGCACAGCAAACTGCTCCCGAAAAGGCTAGAGCAATAGAAAAGGAAGTCGAAAAACTGCTGGAAGCAGGATCAATACGGGAGGTGCAATTCCCCAAATGGTTATCCAACCCAGTGGTAGTTCCGAAAAGCAATGGAAAGTGGAGAGTTTGCATAGACTTTACTGACCTCAACAAAGCCTTCCCCAAGGATAGCTTCCCTCTTCCAAAAATAGACCAACTAGTAGACGCCACTGCAGCCCACGAACGAATGAGTTTCCTGGATGTGTACTCAGGATATCACCAGATTCCCTTGTATGCCCCAGATCAGGACAAAACGGCGTTTATCACGATGGTTGGTTTATATTTTTACAAGGTCATGCCTTCTGGGCTCAAAAATGCAGGAGCAACCTATCAGCGGCTAGTTACTAAAATGTTCAAGAATCAGATGGGAGACACAATGGAGGTCTACATCGACGATATGCTCGTCAAGAGCAAGGAGAAGGAGAATCACCTCTCGGACCTGTCAAGCGCCTTCGAAATCCTCAGGAAGTACCGAATGAAACTTAATGCGAGAAGGTGTTCCTTCGGTGTCCAGTCAGGGAAGTTTCTTGGGTATTTGGTCAGCAAGCGAGGCATAGAGGCTAATACGGACCAAATTGATGCAATCAACAGAGTGCAACCTCCTCGCACAATCTGGGATGTACAGAAGCTCACTGGGATGCTCGCTGCTCTAAATCATTTCATTTCTAAATCCTCCGAGAGATGCAAGCCTTTCTTCCAACTCTTAAAGTACAGAAAAGCAATAGAGTGGAGCCCAGATTGCTCGCAAGCATTGGACGAGCTCAAGTCCTACCTAAGCACTCCACCACTGCTTGTAATACCACAACAAATGGACTCTTTGTACCTCTACCTCTCTGTATCCTGTCATACTGTCATCTCGGCGCTAATGTGCGAAGTTACAGGAATCCAACATCCCGTCTATTACGCGAGCAAAACCTTATTGGATGCCGAGCAGCGTTACCTACCCTTGGAAAAACTCGCATTTGCCCTAGTAATAGCCTCGAGAAAGCTAAAGCATTACTTCGAAGCTCATACGATCATCGTCCTTACATCACACCCCCTAAAGGTTGTCCTAAGGTAGGCGGATTTGTCAGGCAGGCTGTCTAAATGGTCAGTCGAGCTCGGCCGGTTTGACATCCAATTTCAATCAAGGACAACTATCAAGGGTCAAATCCTCACTGATTTCATAGATGAATTCACAGGCGAAGAGCCCTCCGACCAGCCCAAGCCAACAGAGCAAAATAACCAAGCTACAGTGGAAAACTGGAAACAATTCGTTGATGGAGCCTCCAACTCAAAGGGGGCAGGGGTAGGAATTGTTCTCATCACTCCAGAAAACACAGTCCTCGAGCAAGGAATCAGGTTGGGATTTGCAGCCTCCAACAACGAAGCAGAATACGAAGCCCTAATAGCAGGTCTCCAAAAAGCGCAAACTCTGGGAGCAAAGCGTTTGCAGGTATTCGGCGATTCGCAACTAGTTTCCAACCAGATAAGTGGAGACTATAACGCAAAGGATGAAAGAACGGAAGCCTACCTCTCCTTGGTGAAAAACTTAATGACGAGCTTTGAAGAGATCAACATCCAACAGTTTCCCAGGGGGCAAAACAGCCACGCTGATGCGCTAGCAGCCCTGAGTTCGGCAGTTGATTCTAGCCTTAAAAGGGTTATCCCTATCGATTTCCTCAGTGGCCCAAGCATTCACCCCAACTGCGAGCTGCCAAACGCGAGACCAATACTCCAATTGGAATCAGCCCCCAGCTAGATAGATCCCTTGAAGGACTATTTGAAGGACGGAACGCTTCTAGAGGACAAGAGAACTGCCCACCAGATAAGAGTCAAAACTGCTCGCTTTCACTTATCCACAGGAGGCGACTTGTATAAAAGGTCTTTCTCCGGTCCCTACCTTAGATGTGTCCACCCAGGCGATGTCAAGACAGTGCTTCATGAGCTTTACGAAGGAATCTATGGAATTCATGTTGGAGGAAGGTCTCTAGCCTTCCGAGCAATGAAGGAAGGCTATTGGTGGCCATACATGCAAAAGGACTCCGCAGTATATGTCCGCAAATGCCTGAAATGCCAACTTCACGCTCCTATGGTCCACCAGCTCGCCAACGAATTAAAATCCCTGACCATCCCCTGGCCTTTCGCCCAATGGGGGATGGACATCATGGGACCACTACCCACCGCTGCTGGCAACCGCAAATATCTGTTGGTTGCAACTGACTACTTTACCAAGTGGATCGAGGCAGAACCACTGGCGAACATCCAAGATGCTGACATGATGAGGTTCGTATGGAGGAATATAATCACTCGATTCGGAATCCCCTGGACCATCATCACTGACAATGGAACACAGTTCGAGAGTGGCCCTTTTCAGGACTTCTGCAACGAACACGGGATCAGGCACCATTTTAGCTCGGTGGCTTACCCTCAAAGCAACGGACAAGCTGAAGCTTCCAACAAAACAGTGATCGCTGGATTGAAGAAACGGTTAAAGCGATCCTAAGGCGCATGGGCAACCGAGCTACCACATATCCTATGGGCATACAGAACGACTCCTAGGCGAGCAACAGGATAAACGCCATTCTCACTAACATATGGTATGGAGGCAATCATCCCACTAGAGGCGGGATTGCCAACAATGAGATCCGACCTTGTCAAACAAGGCCAGAACGATGAGGCTTTGCTCGCTGAACTCGACCTAGCCGACGAGCGCAAAGAACTTGCCCTAGTGAAACTTGCGAGCTATCAGCAACAGCTCGCGAAGCACTACAGCAAGAGGGTCAACCCGAGGAGATTCAGAGTTGGGGACCATGTTCTAAGAAAGGTCCTGGGAAACACAGTGAAGCCATCAGACGGTAAACTGGGCCCAAACTGGGAAGGACCTTATAAGATAATTAGAGACGACCTGCAGGGTGCCTATTATTTGGAAACGATGGAGGGCAGGGAGATACCACGAGCATGGAACGCAGCTAATCTCAAGAAGTTCTATTTTTTTGGAATTATGTTATTAAATATTTTATTGTATTCGTTATGTGAAAGGACAGTTCATTTCTCATTTTACTAATGAAAATCTCTCAGTTAATCACCCTCTGATTAGTAACGGTCATATTTTATTGCACATCCCTTCCAAATCACAGGCGTAATGGTCGACATAGCAGGGGAACACCCCTCCTCAGGTCATCATCATGAAGCACGACAGACCTCTTAGCATTGACCCTGGCAATATATGAATCCCTACAGAGTATTCTTAGGCATCAAACCTACTTTGGTTAAACAAAATCCTGATCGGATGAAGACATCCAATACCAGGTGTGTCCTCGCCAATTGCCCTTCTTAGGCCTAAGGGAGTGTGACGACACAACCTAAAAGGTAAAGTGAGGGCACAATGGTATTCTTATACTGGACTGGGCGGACACTCACATGACAAAATAAAAAGGATTGTGAAGCAACAAAAATATAAAAGGGTTGGATGAACACGTTTAGTCGGCAAAATTCCTCAAAACTCGAACTTTTCATTAATCCTTTATATTTACAAACAATGATAATACATGTTTAGTCGGCGAAGCTCGCCCAAAGCATTTACAATTATCAAAAAGAAAAAGAGTAACAAAATCTCAAGGAGGTGGAAGCCTCCGAGCAAGATAATCAGCAACTTTAGCTCTCCTTCCATCATCAGGAGCAGGGGCTAGCTCCTCCACGACCTCATTTGCGTCCAATTCCAATAGTTGCCGAGGAATTGCATCAATGGGGATCCATCGATCATCCCTCCTGAATGGATTGGGCATTAGAGTGGAGGAGGACATCTCGTGTCGATACCACAACATCGAGTTCCTCGGGACCTGCAGCTCTTTGAGGGCACTCAACCACCCTCTGATGAAGGAGAGCTCCTCGAACTCTGATAGTCTCATCGGAGCATCCAGCCAGCCTTGATCGTAGCCATCGGACCACACTTGCCGAGGACCGTTCTTGAACAAATGCCGTAGTTGGGTGACGTCTCTCTGGAGCCCAGCAGCAGTTATGTAAGCTCGTCGAACATCGCCGCGCAGATCCTCCATCTCCCTCTCACACTGTTCTTTGACTTCACTGTTCCTACCCCTGTCACTCCTACCAGCACGCGGGAGGGGAGGCTGAGCAGATCACGACGAAGAAGAGCCTTGTAGGACTGCCGAAATGGTGCTCGGCGAATGCTCCTTAAGCCTTAGGACCTCCCTCCTCAGGTCTTCATTCTCCTGCTGCAGGAACTCCCCGACCTGGTTAATCTCGGTGGCCTCCAGTAACCTTTCTCTCAGTGCACTGACTTCTTCTTGTACTGAAGCCCCAATTTCTTCCATCTCTTGGAGCCTGTCCTTCAGCTTGGCCACTAGCTCGGACTGATCCTTATATTTTTGGTTCCTTGTCTTAGCAAACCTGCAAAGTCTAGCAAAGTCCTGGCGAACTGCAGGGCTTGCATTAGGACCAAGAGTCCTACCCAGTTTGGAGGTAACAGGAATATAGTCATCCACATCAACCAACTACAGGTAAAAGAAAGATAGAAGAGAGAAAGGGATCAACGTAAACAAAAGGAGAATCTTCTCATTTTATTAATAAAGACCAAGTACATCGAGCAGAAAAAACTTGGGAGATTACAAGCAAAAAGTACAAAAGAAAATCCTAAGAACAGATTAACTAGAAACCTCAGGCTGCCCAGCGGTGTCTGGCTGCTTCCCCTTATCAACTGCAGGAGAGCTATCCCCCTCAACGGGAACACTTTCAGTTGCCTGAGCAGGGCGAACACCAGCAGGAGCTGTATCCGAGGGAAGATCAGTACCCTCGATGGTTGGAGCAGGAGCTTCCTCGTTCACAGTTGGCTTGGGACCCGGGTCGTGCTCGTCAAACAGGGAAGACTCAGCATCCACACCAGCAGCTAGAAGAGCTTTGTTCCAGCCCTTCTTGAAGTTCAGACGGCTGATGTAGCCAATCTGAACCTCAGCATCATCATAAGCAGCAGCCCACCCAGAGTTGTATGAGTCCTCCTTAATGGTAGCTGCCTGGGCTTTTTTCGCCTCCAGCTGCTCGGCTAGAACCCTGTTCTTCTCTGCAAGGTCTATCTTGCTCGAGCACACTAGGTCATAAGCCATCCTCAGCTCGCCCAGCTCCTTAACCGCGTTATCCCTCTCGCGGGCAGAATTGACGACCGCCAGATCAGACGAAACTCGAGCTGCATCGGTGGCTTTCAGATCAGTCTCCAGCTGAGAACCTCTGGGCTCCAGAGCAAACTTTTCCTGCTCTAACTCACCATTCCTCATTACCAGCTCGTCGCGAGAACGGTAGAGCATAGCAAAGTCGGTCACAAACTGCAAAGAATAAAGAAGAGATCAGGAAGAGAAAACAATCAAGACTTGTTAAAAAATTGAGAATTGAAAGGAACTTTTACCAAGGCCAGCCTCTGGCTAGCTTGCAGGGCCAGCTGATCGGACCCCAGCGCCCTCTGGCGATGCGCAGGAAGAACTTCTCTCTCAAGTAGCGCAGGAGCTAGCTGAGGAGAAATGGCCACCGAAGCCCCCTCGGGCAAGGCAGATACTGGGACCAAAGCTTGACCTACCTTGGTCCTAGATTCCATTTTCCTCCTCTCCTCCTCCTTCTCTCTTTCCCTTCTCTTCCTCTCCTCTACTCTCTTCTTCTCCTCCACCTTTTTTCTCTCCTCCTCTTTCTTCTTCCTCTCTTGCTCCTGAGAGGAAGGTCGAGAACCTGTAGTCACAACCCCAGATGCAGTCTTCTGTTTCTTTGACCTTTATGCAAGGAGCATATTGTCATCATCATCATCGTCATCTCTGATCAGGTTCTTCCTTGGAGGCATATCTTCACCAGAACTGCTGGAAGTACTCGACTATCCTTGAACCTCAGAAGCCTCCACAGAATTAGAAGAGCTTCTACTGTCAGAGCTCCCTTCACCAAGATCACCTGCATGCTCACTTTCAGAACTCCCCTCCTCTTCGTCCAACTGGATTAGCTCGGCAGCAGTCTCTTCGCAGGAAGAAAACTCTGGAACACTGTCTACAGGCCGTGCTATAAAGCTAGAGCCCACGTTCTTATACTCTAACAAGAAGGCGGCAGATCTGGGATGCTCGCCGTCACCCAAAGGCTCTCTGATGTTCCAAGCTTTAACCAACTCAGAAATCCGGACCTCGCTCAGAGCAGGCTCCAAGTTTCGTGACCTCGCTGTAAAAGAAAACGCAGAAGGGAGTCAGAAAAATCATAAGCCAGCAGAGATTGAAGCAACAGTACAAATATCTACCTATATATTCTTCCCCATAAAAGGGAACAGTGAACCTCTCAGACCTCGACCCTTCAGATTGGGGAGAGAACTGCCAATTCCTAACAAGAAAACCTTCCTGCCAGTAGTCCTTATGGGAATCAGGTAGATTTACTACCAATACCCTATCAGGGCTCCTAGCTTTGAGGTACAGGACACCTGAACTAGTTCGAGAAAAAGAATAACAAAAACAGACCTCGGCAAGCCCTATCCTTGTGCCACACAATTAATTTATCCTATGCACGCCGTTCACTATTTTCCATACATTGGGCGAACATTGTGCAGGTACAATACTAAAATAGCTAAAGAAGTGCAGAAACAGATCATTAGGGGGAAAGGTGAGTCCCCCCTGGGAGAGCAACAAAACATGAATCCAGTGGGCATCCTCTATATCCCTAACGTTCCTAGGAGGCAAGGCACAACACTCAATCTCTACCCACTCAGGAATGTTGTAGAATTTTCTAAACTCCGAGATTGACCTATTTCCGATCTTCGCCATTGGAAAATACAAGAAAAACTAAAAATCAAAGAGAAAATACAAAGGGCACGAGAAAATTACAAGACAGAAGAACAGGTCGAATGACGAAGAAGCAACGAGAGTGAAGATCGGAAGCAGAAGGTACGAAGTGCAAAAGTTCTCAGAAGATAGAAGATTATTGGAAAAAACTGAAATGGCGAAAAGAAATGTGCCTTATTCCAACAAATCTTCAAAATCTAATCATATTGCACAGTAAGCGAAGCGGCTGCCGCCAGAAATCGACTCTACAGCTCCCAAGGAATTGCAACGCAATAATCATTTAAATCAGTTGGGCCCACATGCATGGCACAACAAATTTAGGGGCAATTGTGGGTACCCGGAATTTAGTACTATAAGCCTGGACGAGTAGCCTAGCCCAAGAGGCCCAAAGTCCAGGCCCCTCATCTTTTGTATGGATCCGATTTCCCCTCGATCCCATGAAGGGAAGTTATGGGGGAGCACGATCCCATGAAGGGAAGTTATAGGGAAGATGGCTAAAATGGAGGAATCCATCATCTCCATTAACTAACCTACACATATATAAATTAAACCCTTGGTCCGGGGAAAAGGATAAGTTGTATTCTCTGTACTCATTCCCCAGAATATTGAGAAATAATACTGACTGCACCACCGTGGACGTAGGCATCTCTTTGTTGAACCACGTATATCCGTTGTTTTGTGATTTGCATTTTATTTCTTCTTTCTTGGTCATTACTTCTCTCATATTTATTTGTGTTGCACAATAATTGTCACCAACAGTAATTGTCACTACAATTGACGCCGTCTGTGGGAAGCGTTCATCTTTCCCTGAGAAGAGCCCACACCAAGAAAAGAATCTAAGATGTCTGGCCATAGCAGCAACGCTCCTCAAGCAGGAGATATTCAAGAGCCACCTGTTCCTCGCAGGATTAGGTCTGAAGTCCGACGTTCAGATCGTGGGGCCCGCTTGGAAAGGCCAGCCTCAGAAGAAAGTCAAGGACCATCAAGGTCCACGCAGATATCCAGATTGATTGATGCATACGAGGAAAGGCTCCACGAGCAGAGGGAGTCTTCTCGCAGATACGAGGCTGAGAAAGGTTCCAATTTTTTATCGGGCGAGGTTGAATATAGGCTACCGCCGAGACAACTTTCAGGTTCAAAAATTGAAAGTAAATATTCTTATTATGGCCCTAATATGCTAGGTAAGAATCCTAAATTTAAGAATGTCAAGAATAAGAAGACCCCAATTGAGAATGAAACTGACACAAGAAAGGCATGGTCTAGGAGGTCAATTTTGTTTGACTTGCCTTATTAAGAGAATAACCCGGTGCACCATGTATTGGATGTGATGCATGCAGAGAAGAACCTCGCTAAACATATTGTGGGCACTTGCCTTGGGGGGAGTCATTCGAAGGATAGAGAAAATGCCCGAAAGACCTTAAATCGTTGAAACTTAAGCCACAACTATGGTTGAAAGAAGATTGTAGGGGAAGGACAATAATTCTCCCTAGTGCGTTTACTTTGACGAGTGGGGAAAGGAAGGTGCTTTTAGACACAATTTATAATTTGAAGGGTCCATCTAATTTTTTTTCCAACTTACAAAGGATTGTGAATTATGCTACTCATGATTTATATAAGTGTAAGTCCCACGATTGGCATGTGATCATACAATTGGTGCCTCTATTGTTTAATCATTGTTTCTCCAAGCACAAGGATTTACGAAGGGTTATTATGCAAATTAGTATTACCTTCTCACTTTTGTGTGAGAAGGTAGTCAATCGAGAACACATAGTGGCCGCAAAATTGGTGATGACCGAAGCGATTTGTGTGTTGGAGAAGTACTTTCCCCCATCATTCTTCGTCATAAGTGTTCACATGTTGGTACACCTAGGTGATGAGGCACTTCTTTGCGGTCCAGTTAGATATTGGTGGATGTATCCATTTGAAAGAGTGATGAAAATTTTTAAAGATTACATCAAGAATACGTGATACATTTTAGGATCAATTGCAGAGGAATACATCACCGTGGAGTCATCAATCTATACTCAGGAATATATGTCTGACTCGTCCAGCGTTGATGACACTGATGAGTTCATCGCTGATGATGGTCATGTGATGGGAAAACGAGTGAAATTAACAAGTTTGCAACATGAAGAAATAGCTCGTTATCTATTTGACACACATGAAGATGTCGAAGAATGGAAAAAGTAAATTTAAATTATTTTAGATTATTTTATACATGATTAATTTTGTAATATGCCGAAAATATGAAGCGAAGAAAAACTTTTGTACAATCAGACAACGAATTTAGTTTGTGGTTGTCAAAAGAGGTAATTATAATGAAAATAGTCGTTATATAATGTTACATTACACTCAAACTTTACAACTAACCAAATTAATTTATCTATATTCTCAGCTCTTAAAGACGGGTGATGCGATATCAAGGCTTGCTTGTCTAGCCACTGGACCCTTGTTCATGGCACAAGTGTACAAAAAGTATCGATTGAACGGTTACATATTCGGCGCAAGGGTTTAAGAGGAAAGTATAAATGTACTGAACTCGGGCATTTCATACAAGGCTCTTACTTTCTTTTGAGTTAGCGCAAAAGATAAAAATCTCGTTGAAGCTGGAATGACTTACTATGCTGTAATTCGAAATATATTTGAATTGGATTATATAATCTTCAAAGAGGTTGTATTTTACTGTGATTGGATAAGAGTTGAGGATAAAAATATTGGTAAAGTTGATCCTGGAAGCAATTTGATTATAGTTGACTTGTCCAAGTTGTAGAGCAACGACCACGTGAGCGATGAGCCGTTTGTTTGTGCATTTCAAAAGGTCAACCAAGTATTTTACTCGGAGTATGTCAACATCGAGCTATGGTCAATTGTCCTACATGCGCCAAAGCGTCTAAATAGTAGTGTGGATGACTTGGTTGCTCCTACCGAATATCAATCCATTTTTTATGATAACCCGAATTTGAAACAATTGTTCAATTTGTAATAAATATTACAATTTGTACTTTATGAATCCATTTTTAATGCTTTTAATTCATTTTCACTTTATCATTTTCACTCTTGTGTAGTATGCATGTGTGTGGGAAGTAGGGGTGGGGGTGGGGATGTCTCGAATTTTTAGTAATTGTACATATGATGAGTTAGATGATGTTGTTTTGGAATTTAGAATTGAGGTGTTAAATAATAATAATTCATTTGGATTTGTAGTAATTGTACATATTTGCATGTCTTCTAATTCATTTGTATTCTTCTATGTCATTTGGATATGTACTAATAACAACATTTTTTTTTTACAGAAAATATCTCCTTCAGGTACTAAGGCGAGGATGATGATGTTGATTATGATGATGTCGTCTGGGCTCGGTGGTAGTAGAGGCGGCGAGGGATAATCGTCCCCTAGGATCCCCAAATATGGCAAATTGGGGATGGTCATCGAGAATAAGATGGGGATATTATCAAGATCCCTCGAGCTAGTAAAGACGATCATCGGCCCGGGGTACACTAGTTGGAGGGAAGTGCCAAATGAGCTCAAGTTAGCTATTTGGGCGGCACTAAAGGTAATGTATTTATATTTATATTTATATTTATATTTATATTTATATTTATATTTATATTTATATGAATATTTCAATTTCAATTTCAATTTCAATTTCAATTTCAATTTATATTTATATTTATTCGCAACTAACATTGTATTTGTTGGACAGGAACAATTCAACTTGGCCCTAGAACTATGCGATTCCGTCTTGGAGCAGTTGAGGGAGCAACACAAGATGTGGGAGAAAAATTTACGGAGCTGGTACTTTGGGAAGACCCGAGACTCCATTATCCGAATGCGTGACTTCGTCCCACCGAAGGAGCCGATCTCATTGGCACAATGGCAAAGTTCATTGACAATGAGATCGGGGAGTGACAATTGGCATCTCGCCAATCGGGGAGGGAAAATCGGGCGAAAAAGACGAGCGTGCACTACTCGGGCTGGACATATTACACCGAGGTGGAGCATAGGATGATGGTAATATTTTATTTTTCCATAATTACATAAATATGTTATTCTGCATTATTTTACTTTGCGATGCCGATACTAATTTTGCATTCTTTTATTTTAGTGGACGGGGAGTGGCCCTGGGGGTAGGCCACATAGGCTTGATGCTTATATGGCTATTCGGAAGAAGAATGAGAAGGATAAGGAGGTGTCCCCGATTGTCGCGTCCCCGATTATCAGTAATTCGATAGTTTACTTTTTGTTAATTACGTTATAATTTTTGTATTTACTTATTTAACTAATCATGTGCTTTTTGTTGTTTCAGGTAAAGCTTAAGGAAGTGTATGAGTCACAGTATGATTTCGACAAGGCATCTTTATCCACGAACGCACTCAGCCATGTGCTTGGCACTGATCACAAGGGGAGGACAAGGGGGTGAGCTAGCGGGTGGCCAAATCTAGGATTATCGGATTGGAGATGAGCAACACCGGGTTGGCTCGAATGGTGGACTCACATGATGAAAAGCTGTCCCATTTGAAGGCAATGATCCAAGATATGTTCTCATTCGTGAAGCGTTAGTTGGGCAGAAAGCATAAGGGAAAGGGAAGGAGAAGTTGGTGGAGGATGACGAGGACGTGGACCTCATTGCTTCATCGCCGACAAGTGTGGACTCTAATGATCCATTCCCCTATTTGGCTCCCTTTGACCCACCGATGACGACACTTGGTTGGGCGAGCGTGTTTATACAGGACATATTAGATGGCCATTGAATAGGGAGGAGGTTGAGGGACCCGAATACCGTCCAAGGTATGCTAGTTCATGGACGTGTGCTTCAAGACATCGAGGCCAAAGTTCTCATCACACATGTGATACCCGAGAAAGGAGAACTCCCCATTATGGTTGCGCGAATAATGTGGCACGAGGAATATTCAAGGGTGTATCAATTCGTATATCATGTGGCCTATCCACCTCCTCAAACCTAGCCCAGGCATGTAGTGACATTATTTGAATTGAATTGTTATAAGTTGATAAATTTTAATTATATTTGGATTATATCGTGATGCATATTGTTTTGAATGTATATTTTCATTATCTCTATTTTATTTGGATATATGATGTTTGAATAGGTACAACGTTGCTATCACAGGTACAAATATACTGTTGGGCAGTGGAAGTGGCCATACTGCCCAGTAGATTTTTTTTCAATTCTGCCCAGAATTATCACAGTCATTGATCGTGATAATTTTTTAAAGGTTATCACGGGTTTGTCACGGTCTTTGACCGTGATAAAAATTGTTAAGGGCAAAGACCGTGACAAGTCTAATTACTTATCACGGTTAATGATCGTGACAACTTGTCACGGTCAATGACCGTGATAATCCGGCAGACTTGTCACGGTTAAAAACCTTAGGTGTCTATCCATAAGGGCGCCATACTTGATTTCATTCCATGGATTCAGAGTTGTGGCACTATGGATGCTGATAGGATTATTGAGTAGACGACTCCTTCATTCAGATCTAGCAAATAATCTCATTCTTGTATCTCATGTGTAGACATGTTGTCAGTTGACTACATTGCAGTTCTAGTTTTGTATCAGTTTTACTTAGTAGTTTGATTATGGATTCTTCCTTGGTTGTAGTTATTTATTACGATTTATTTGTCATAACCTTAATGCATTTACATATTAGTGATGGTTTGGATTTTAGTATCTTGTGAATATTGTTTTAGTTTTCAAACTATTCTTTTCCTATTTATTTGAAAGATAGAATTTGGCACCAGTTTAATTAACTTATGTGGTTAGTATTTAATTTGGTATTCGACGGTGATGCTAAGAGTGAACCATATGAGAAAACCTGTTTTAATTTGATAAAGGCCTGATTACCCGTGTCACAGCATATTCTCAACTTCTTCCTCAACTGTCTTAACTTTTTTTAGCATATTTCCTTATATTCTACTACATCAATAGACATGAAGGATCTATATGAAGTCGGTGCCAAGAAACATATGAGTCGATTCCTAGGAGATCATAAGGCTGCCAAGAAAACACATTAGGATTCGTTCTGAGGATACAAATGAGTTGTTGGGCCTCGACTTCTGGAAGTTCCGAACTAAATAAAAAGTTTTTTCTTCGCTTGTGATGGGTTCTGAGGAATAACTTTTAGTTCTCCCATAACTTGGTTGAACGGGGTGAGTCTGGTCTCTTCAACCCCAGACCAAGCTCCACTTAGCTACTATTTAGATTGATTTCCTTTAGAATCATCTTCGCCTTGAATCCTCTCGGATTGATCTTAATTTGGTTAAATGGTGGAGACGAAGAAATATCCTATTGCCGCTAGGTTTCCTCTAGCTTCAACGATTCCTTGGACGATTATAAATTTCAATTTTTGATGCATTGAGGAAGTTACGGCACTCATGGTGTGCAACCATTCCCCGCCTAGGGTTTCATTATAGAGTGATTTTTATTCAATGGCATGGAAATACATCTTGCGATTGATAGGGCTAATGGTGTCTCCACGTTGCCACCGACCAAGTAGTCATCAGAGAACGTCATAACCCGATCAAGATCAACTCCATTGTATTCCCTCTTAGTGAGGCTTAGTTTTAATATCTTACTTGGAACGCTTCCTGCACGCTGGCTTTAATCATGAACCCCTCTCATAATGTTTACATGTACATTGGGAAGGATTGTTATATCCATGAATGGTTACAATTATTCTCGAATATGGGAGGTTGTCATCATCCTTCTTCTGTGCAGCGTCAATCCATCCCGAGGATTACATTTTATTAGGATTAATGTATTTCTTGAGGTATCCATCTTGAACAATGTCTTTCAAGTGTTGCTTAAACATCTTGCAATCCTCCATTTTATGGACATGATCTTGATGATAAGTTCATCAAATATTGGTGTCCATCTCATTTTGATTGCTATACATCTTGGGAGGATTGTCATAGTATATCTTATCCTTTATTTGAAGAAGAAGATTATAGACTGGTTCCTTAAAAAGGGTGTCTACTATTTGGGAGGAATTTTCATTCGCTGGCATCTTTGATCATCCCTTAGGATCCCCTTCTTTGGACCCCTTCTTAGAGGAGATCGGTTGCACTCCTCTGTTAAATCCTTTTTTCATGTAATTCTTCTTGTCTTGATTGTTAGGATGTTCAACCTAATTATCGACATTGAGGATCTCATCTTCTACCTTATTAGACTTTTCAATACGTGCCATAAGGTCGTCCATGGATGATTCCAACTTATTAGTGATAGACTAATAGAGGTCATATGATTTAGCAGTATAATTGTCAGTATCATTAGACAACGCCTAGTACCATTGAGAATGAAATCTGATAGACTCCCATTTCTTCCTTCTAAAGGAGAGTTGTGCTTTAACCTCCTTTACCATCTTATCGCTGGTGATGAAACGAGATGTAAACCACTTAAGCCCGATCTCACCCAGAGTAGATGGGAAAATGCGACACATAAAGGAATTGTGATGGATCCAAAAGGCATGGATTGCCTATAGTGTTTGATGTGATGGGTTGGGTTGGTCTTGCAATTATATTTGGTGATCTTTTGGCACGGATAACTTATTTGCGGGCCTCTATGACTTTATGTCAGCAATGAAGGGAGACACTGACTCGTAACCTAAAGCCCTCCTAAAAAGATCTTTTAGCATTCATGTGAAGTTGGGATTCAAGCATACATCTAACTCTTTCTTGATAAACTCACTCTAATTGTCGTGATTAACGCTTTTCCTATTGGGGAGGGGGGGGTGAGATTTAGATAAATTATTGTTATAATCAGATTCAACCGATTGAACTATCAATCGCAGCGATTAGTTAATCTACGAACAAAGGAGTGTCCCGATTGAAGACGATTGAAGCATTTCACCCGTAGAATTCAAGATCTAAATGCTCTACTGAGATTAGTGAGCAGGATTTTTAGAGAACGAATTCTTCTTCTTCTACGACAGCCGAGGTTGTGGAAGCAAGACCCACATCATTCAGACTGTTAGTAAATTTCCTCTTAAATCGGGAAATTTCCTCATCTTGTTCATCAAAGTGTTCCTCATGAAGGTTGACGAGACGTGGCGTGGCATTCCAAGCAGGTGGTTTCAAGGATGGAGTGTTACGTCGATGGATAGGACTAGACATAGGAGGAGTGCATCCCCGAGATCCCTGAGATCTAGCATTACTGATAGGTGGGGGAGATATGGAAGGAGTGTGTTCCCTCCTTACGATTCGTACCTCAGATCGAACATGATTACCAACATCAGAATGGTAAGACTGATGTGCACTCATATTGGATGGGGGTTGGTGTTCAAAAGTGGGTGTTGGGGGGGGGGGGGGTCATATCTCTTTGTATAATGACGCCAAATTATATGGGATATCGATACTATAATAATACTAAATACCAATTTTAACATCAAATATAAGTACAAATTAGAAAAGGACATGGTTCAACACGTCAACCTGACCACGTCCACGAAAAAAAGGAGAATGATACTTTTATTCCTTAGAGGACAGGAAGATGAATAGGAGTGCTAAAGAATGCTAGCTGAGAGTCGTGGGTTAAATATAATGCTCAACCATGTCCCTTTTAATCACAAGATACAGGAGTCTTAACTACATAAATAACATCTTAAGATATTTATGATGTATTCAACCTCCATCTTCAATCCTATCTCTGGAGCAACAGTTGAGTTATGGTTGAATTGTATCCAATCATATCTATCACTATCCTTGGAGATTCTCCTTTAGTTGATTCGTGATCTCTGTTTCATCATATTGTTACAGCTATTTAGATTCCACGTGTCATGCCACGTGGAATACTCGACTCACAATGCCTTAAGAAACTTTCGCATCCAACCAATAATAAACAAGACCTACTAGCACCCAAATCTCAAATAACCCAAAAATCAAATATAATTTCATTATTTAGGGAAAAGACACCACAAACTCTAAAGTTTGGGATAATTTACAATTAATACCCTAATGTTTCAATTTAGCATGGGAAACCTGAAGTAAATTAATGTTAACAATTAGGCTCCCGTGTTTAACATTGTTAGTTTAACCTAACAACAATTCTATGTGGAGAATGACATAACACAAACTGACAATGCGCCCAAAAATATGACGTTGTATGGAAAATAACACGAAAAATAAAAAATGAAAAAATTACAATAAAATAAAGAAAAATTGATAAAGATAATTTTTAAATTATGAAAATTTATTTAACGCTGAAAATCATAAAATAAAATAAATAAATAAATAAAAACTAGACAAGAATATTTTTAAAAACTAAAAAAAGGAGATAAACAAAAACATGAAAAATTATACAAAACAAAAAAAGCTATTTAATAATTAGAAGAAAATTAAAAAAATAGAAAATTATAAAAAGGGGAAAAGACACTAAAAAGTACTAAAAATGCAAAAAAAAACTTCAAAAAATAATTCAGAATATAAGGAAAAGTATTTTAAAAACTAACAAAATAAAAATTAATAAAAAAACTAAAAATATAATTTAGGACGTGAGAAGATATATTGAAAAACTAACAAACAAAAATTGCCAAAAATAGAAAAACAACAACTAGAAAACAAAATATAAGCTAAAATTAGAGAGAAAAAAACTGAAATCATCTAAAAAACTAAAAAACAAAGAAATTTTAAAACTAAAAAAAATAGAGCGTAGCCCATTCCCCCAATCCTCCCTTTTCAATGGTCACCCCACCCTCCGGCCCCAACCCACGACCACTAGCCCCACCACCCACCCACAACCACTACCCCCATTTCCAAGCACCCACCAACTGATTTTATTTAAGAAAAAAAAAATCTAGGGTTTGTTTGGATTGTGATTTCTAAATTTGTGAGATTTCTTGGAATCGATGATGGGGTGATGGGTGGTATAGGTTAACCCTCTGGTATTTAAAAAAAATAGATTGTGGGTTTGTTTGTGTGGTTGTGTGTGTGTGAGTGAGTAAGAGGGGTGGGGTTATAGGTAACAACTAAATTTACTTTAGGGTTTGCAGTGAAAAATTAAAACATCGAAGTAAAATTTGCGGTACTTTTGAGACGGTAGCCTAACAGTCCCAAAAAATGATTTATCCGTCTCAACTACTTGTTGGGACGCTATTTGGGACGACTAGGGGGGTCTTTTTGATAGGGGGTTATAAATACTTTTTGTGACGCCATAGCCGTCTCAGAAGATTTTTTTATACGAAAACAGATCCATCTCAGAAGCTCATCATTTTATAAGACCCTTTTAAAACGGTAAGAGAGTTGTCCCAAAAAAGTCCTTTTGAGACGGGAATTAAAATGTCTCAAAAGGTTACTATTTTAGAAGATTTTTTTGAGACGGCAACATAACCGACTTTAATATATTTTTCGGATAGTTTTAATTATCCCCAAAGGGGTGAAGGGATCTTAAAATTTTTGCACCAATATATTGTGGATAATAAAATCTATTGTTAAAGTTTAATATAGAATTGAATTACATTTGAGACAACACAACACAACGAATAATCATAAAATGTAATACATAAGATAATTTGCAACCAATACAACGAATCATTTTCATTCAATAATGGTTAGAGTACTTACAAGCATCTCCAAATATTCATCAAAATAAAAATTACAACACTAAGTTCAAATATTCGACTTGCCAGCAAAAATACATTAATTTCTTATACTCCAAAACACGAAATGCTTATATCAAAGTAATCCCATAATCTTAAAGCGTACGACCTCCAAAGTCACTGATTAGCATTTCACGTCCTACAAAAAAAATTAGTGTCAATTATGTCAAAATTAATAGCTCACTCATCAACAATACAATGTGAAATAAATCAATATAGTATATTCTCATCACAAATAATATAAATATTTAACTACTATTATTTTTTTGAAAATGATGGAGCCTCCTTTGTTTATTCATGCAAACCACAGGTAGCCAACCTATTTTCAACAATAAAATTGATTCTAAGAATACTATGCCCCAACCAACAGAAAATTCTGACCACCGCCATAACAAATTCTCACCACCACCATAGCAAATTTCACCACCACCAATGAAAATTTAATATAAAGGGAGAATTTTCCACCCGGGTATCTCTCAATATATATAAGTAATCATCTCATATCTCAAGTCCAATTGCCATAAACCAACTAGAAAGGATAAACAATAACGTAGTGCAAAAATCATTAAAGAACTAATATCCAATAATATACTATTAAACTACGTAGTTCAGTTTTTTTTCACTTTACCCTAATAACAATTTAATACACACACATTAGAAATTAATTATTAAATTGAATTAAAATAAATTGAGAAATTTAAAGTATGGTCAGACCATATCAAAGACTCCAATGAAGAGTGCTTACAAGGCAAAATAAGGAATTACGGCTGATCGAAAGATTCTGCGGTTTCTGTAGCAGCGATAATGCCATGTCCGACTCCTCGTTTGTCTTATATTCATGGGACGATGTTCTATTTAACTCCTCAATTACCACGGATGCATCCTTGATTTCTTCATTAAATCTATTTAGACTGTGAAAATGAGACTTGCCAAAATACAACGTTACAAATTTTCTCTATACTTTCTAAAATCAAACAATAGCATCAATTCTTTGGTGTTACACATAGATGGAATCAGGAGTATAAATTGGATCCAACTTCTCCAATGTACTCTCTACCAATGTAATGACCACATAAGAAATTAAATTAAACTAAAATAAAATGTACCTATGAACCATATTTCAGCTGCCAAAAACAGTGACATATTTCTACCTGTACACCAATCCATACACGTCAAAACACACTGCCACATTCTCTTGAAGCCTTAAGTCCCAAAGAAACTGATCAAACATAAGTACTAGTTTATTTATATATCTAATAATTTTTCATACACTTACAAAAATTTCAATCCAAATTTCCATTTTCTCATTTCTAATACAATCTTAACATAGTATTTTATGAATCAATGAAGCAATTTACTTATAACTAGTTGGAAACACGCGCGATGCGCGGATTATACGTTAGCTTTTGCAAAATCAACATAGTAATGGCAAACACGAATAAATGATAAATGAAACTATTCAATATTGAGCAAATTTAGAGCATATGTGATTAGCAATATGTAGAAGAAATTGAAACACATAATATCACTGTTCAACATATCCAAAGAAACAAATATTTAGATATTTATTCTCGTAACAAAGGACTTAAATTATCCATTCCCGACCCTTTTTCTAAAGGTAATTGTAAAATAAAATAAACCCCAATTGGTCATTCCCTCACCTGATTAGTGTACAGTGCTCCTACTCGATGAGCATTTCATTGAAGAACTTTGAATTATCCAACTGTGTCAGTTTGGTCTGATTATTGCCGATCAATCCAACTGAAATATCCTAAAGACATACTGCCATGTTTTGAGTAGTAATTCCACTGATGAGAACATTTTATGGCACTCCATTGATTTTGCATCAAGCCTAACAACATAAATTAGTTATTCATATATTTAACTTTAGAAGATTTGCATAAGGAACCAAAATCATATACGAACATATGAAGAAGAAATCAGCAGGAAACAAAAATTATCTTACAATTTCATACTTCAAGTCAATTGTGAGCATTTACACAAAATAGTTCCTTATATATTGTGCCTTTATGCCAACAGAAAAAAGAGGTGTGATTCCCCAATATCGACATATTTATTTCATTTTGTTAAAAGATAAAATAGTATCAGAATGTTTGAAAGTTTAGGACTGATTTGATGTGTTAAGGATAACTAAGCAATGTGATGATTTCGGTTCCGAAATCATTTCATTGACTGAACTACAAGCTGAAAAGGAAAGATATCCATGAATATTAATACCAATATCCATGCGAAGAATTTCATCGAAACGAAAACAATATTAAGCATAAGTTTGTATTTGAGTCTTGGGCTTGAAATGAAATAACTACCCAAAATTGTCCTTGTTCCTACAATTAGAATAAGAAATACAAGTTAACATATTAATTTGTATAGTTAATTGAACAATAAACTATATTTTAACTATCGATAGATACAACAAACTTTAAGTAAGATACGCAAATATTTGAAAAGAACATACTTGAAATGAACAGTATTAAAAATAACAGTCATTTAGGTAGAAGCCCGGGACGTATTCTTCAACATCTTATATTATGCGTAATATATATCCCATAGAAGAATAGAGGTTAAATGGTTATCAAAGTATAAGCAGGCGTATGTATTCATGTTCGTTATATGATTAACAATAAGGTCTGCTTGACTGACCACATTGTCTTGTATAAATATTTTGTAATGCCTTAAATCATGGACATGGATTATACTATGTATGAATGTATAATTTGGAAACACTAAATAAGTACTAATGAGTAAATAAATGTCTTATATGATAAGCCATTGAGAGAGATTTAGAAATTTGGATATCAGAAATGGTCCAAAAAGAAGATTAAAAAATAGAATATCGTGATTCAATAATTTGCATATGAAGTGAAGCAAATAGGGGATTCAGGTGAGGGATATATATAACAAAAAATATTTATCCGGTCTAAGAGACATTTAAATACTGACAAAATACTCATGACTTTTAAGTTAAATTCTCACTATGAGTTTATCTAAGAATAGTTAATCGGTTTTGTTATGCTTTTATCTAGTGCTTGTTTAAGTATTGTCCTTTCTATATTTGAGTTCTTAACGTGTTGTTAGGGCACACATCAGTCGAAACAGAATAATTTGTTGATGTGAAATAATAAAGTCTTCAGTATATATCCTAATATGATTTCGTGTTATTTTTGGTAGAGTATGGTTTGGGCAGCAATGCCTTAATAAAAAGGGGATGTCTACAGTTTTGGAATTCTGCTGCTTGAGATGTTCACAAGAAAGAAACCAACATATGAAATTTTTCAGGAAGGGTTAAAGATGATTAAATTTGCTTCAAAATTGGAGGTAAGTGGAAAATTCAATTTATGGAGAAATGAGAATTTCTCTAGATCATGTGGGATTGGTCTAGAGAGATTGCTCTAAGAGAGATCAAAGCTCTCCAACACAACTAATTTGACCACTGATTGTGGAGATATCAATCCGTTAAAATGCTTCCTTGCCAGAGTGAACTTCAGATCCAAATATAAGGAACAACTAAGCTCAAGAAGGCCCCTATAGTCATTGAAATTTTTCCTGACAGCAAGTTGTTAGAAATGTCCATTAGTTTAATCTGAATTTACATTGCTTGTTAGATTCAAATAGCTTAATCCAGAAAGCAGAAAAATATCTATTGGAATGATACGATGTAGTTGATTCCATCCTGAGGCTCACTATGTTCAAATGAATCAAAATTGAGAAGATTGGAAAGAGATATTTAAAGCCCGACTCATAACTTCATGGCGGTTCCAAGTAAGAGTTGTTCAGCGAATCCCTTGGGTGATGCCAGATAAGAATCCATTCCAAGGTAGAGTCCATTACCTTATACAATTCCAGGTAAGAGCTGTTCAGCAAATCATATCTTGAGTATCACTCTCTATTTGAATCCAGATAGTGAATGCCTTTTCGTTCCAAGTCGTTTAATAAGTAAGTTAATGTAATGTTGTGGTCATAAACACCAGGTGGCAGCCCCTCAGCCATATCTTTTAGCTAGACAAAAGTGATGATTAATTAATTGTAAGAAAAAATTATAAAATACCCCAAAACACTCCAAATTATAAAACCTTAACTATCCTAATTATCATTGTCACTATTACATTAGAGCATCCTTAACAAATATGAATGAGAATAACATACCAAAATGAGAACATATGCAAAGAAGAACCACAGTCAGGAACTAGATTTCGTTCATGGTGTCACACAAAAAGCCCTAGGTTTTATGCTAAAGAATACAGGCTGCATTTCACAAAGACGAGAAAAACATCAGAGTGTAGTTCAGTGTTATAATAACCAATTAAAATTATTTATCAGATTATGTTTGACAAACCTTTCTTACCTCCATAAAAATTCTCAACAAACTGAAATAGTGTTGAAGCCTTGAAGGTTCTGCCACCGTCTCAAGGCTTCTTTCGGTGTTTAGTTTGCGATCATTTTCCTTCTCAACAACCAGAATCTCCTCCATGCCTCTGGTGGTTGCCTTGGGCTAGATATTGCTCTTCCTATCACCACCAGTTTCATGTTCTTTTCCCTCTTTACCCTTTACTTTTTTTCTTCCTTTTTGTTTTCTTAACATCATTATCTGGAAGTGCTTCAATAGTTGGGACTGAAGAATCAAGTCCTTGGTCATTTTTTTTTAATCACATCAATTTTTCTTTTCACACTTTTTATACGAGCAGGTTCATCACCAGCCCCATAAGCAAATGTCCAAGGGGAGCAAGAACCCATTTTTGTACAAGGTGTCTCCGATGACAGTGAATTTTGTAGCTCTGTATCTCAACTTATTCCTCTCTTATTTTGCCTCCGTTACCTCCCCCTCTTTAATGTATCTGATTAGAGAGTCCATCCATGAAGCTTCCCTGTCGATGTTTAAGCAAAATCCAAGTGTTACCTCTTCTTCTTTGATCGTTGGTCGAAGTAAAATTTCTACTGGGACTGTCCTCCTGACTTCTGTCCTAGTTGCTGAGGCCAGCCTAGCAAGTGCATTGGCTCGGCTCTTATCATACCTAGGTATCCTCTTCAACTTTACCTCTCTGAAGCTCTTTAATAGTGTCCTTACCCTTTCAAGATATTTGGTCATTCTCTTATCCTTTGCCTCGTAGGCTCCTAGTATATAATTCATCACTAGTCTTGAATCACTATGGACCACAATATGGTTGACACTAAGAGACTTAGCTAAGGAGAGGCCTACTATCAGGGCCTCATATTCAGACTCGTTATTGGAGGATTTGAAGTTGAACCTTAGGGCGTACTCAATGTATGTGCCATCAGGTGCCGTTATAATTAGTCCAACCTCACTTCCGCTTTCGCAAGAGGACCCGTCAACGAAGAGGTTCCCCACGGTCTTTTCTTCTGAGAAATTTCCCTCGGTGAGGCACCCCTATTTAAAGAGATATCTTCCCTCTTTATTTTCTGTGACTTTTCTCTAGCGGTGCTTGTCTCAGCCTTTTCTGCAGATGGGTTAATAATTCTCTCTTGTCGTGTATCTCTCTCTTCAAGGCTCTCATCTTCAGCCTCATCATCTTCCCAAGTAAATTCAACCACGAAATCTTCTAATGCTTGCCCCTTAATGGCCACCCTAGGTTGATATACAATGTCAAACTCCCCCAACTCTATAGCCTAGGCTATTAGCCTCCCTGATTTTTCTGGCTTCTGTAAGACCTGTCTGCGAGGAGAGTTGGTGAGGATGACCATTATATAGGACGGGAAGTACAACTTCATCCTTCTTGATACATGGATCAAGGCATATGCTAACTTTTCCATCCTTGGGTATCTTTGCTCTACCCCCTAGAGTGTCTTACTATTGAAATACACAGGCTTCAGTACTCCGTCCTCTTCTCTCACAATGGCTACACTGATGGCTGACTCTGAGATGGCCAGGTACATATGTAGTCGTTCACCCTATACTGGTCGTGACAACAGTAAGGGAGACCCTAAGTATGACTTTATCTCCTTGAAAGCCCGATCACACTCTTTGCTCCATTCAAAGGCTTTTCTGAGGATTTTGGAAAATGGCAAACACCTGTCTGTGGATCTGGACATGAACCTATTCAAAGCAGCCACTCGCCCTATGAGCCTCTGAACGTCTTTGATGGTCTTGGGGGTCTTTATTTCTATGAGGACTTTTATCTTTTCAGGATTGGCCTCGATTCCCCTTTGGTTGACAATGAAACCCAAGAATTTCCCTGCTCCGACCCTAAAGACACATTTAGCTGGGTTAAGCTTCATTCGGTACTTGTCCATTGTGTTAAAAGTCCTCTCGAGGTCGGCCACATGATCCTTGGCCTTTAAACTCTTGGTCAGCACATCATCTACATAAACCTCGATAGACTTCCTAATTTGGTCCTCAAATATTTTATTCATGAGGCGCTGAGACGTTGCCCCCGCATTTTTTAGGCCAAAGGGCATGACCCTATAATAGTATGTCCCCTTATCGGTAATAAAGGCCATTTTCTCTGAGTCTTCAGGGTTCATGAAGATCTAGTTGTACCCTAAATAGGCATCCATGAAGTTTATGAGCTCATGGCCTGCGATAGCGTCTACCATCTGATCAATGCGGGGGAGAGGGAAGATGTCATTGGGACAATGTTTGTTGAGGTCTATGAATTTTATGCACATTCTCCACTTTCCATTGGCTTTTGGGACTATGACTACGTTGGACAGCCATTCGGGATAGATGACCTCCCTGATAAACTCAGCATCTTCCAGCTTCTTGACCTCGTCCCTTATGACCTCGTGTTTTTCTCGAGAATAAATTCTCCTCTTCTGCTTTACTGGCTTTGTACCCTCTACCACATTGAGCTTATATCATATGATTTCAGGGTCGATCCCCGGCATATCTGTATGAATCCATGCAAAGACATCATGTCTTCTCCTTAGCAGCTTGATGAGGTCTTCTTTGATGTCTGTCTTCAGAGCTTTGCCGACCTAGATGATTTTTTCTGGCTTATCCTCAATGAGGATGATGGATTTTACCTCTTTCGCAGCTTCTCCTTTCTTCAGTTTTTTCTCATCCCTTGGGTCAAGGGTATTAATATTGTAAGTGATTGTTGCCTTCTTGTGCGCCTCTCTTTCTTCGGCGGAGTTGAAGTAACATTCTTGTGCCGTCGTCTGGTCTCCCTGAACTTCCCCTACCCCATAAGGGGTTGGAAATTTGATCATCTGATTAACCATAGACGGCACAACCTCTAACCCCTTGAGGGCTACTCAACCCAGTATAATGTTGTAGGCCGAGAAGATATGTTCATCTATTACGAAGAAGCTGACCCTCTTGGTGAGCCATCTCGTCCACTCATCCCCCATCCCAACATCGACCTCATACATTCTTAGAGGATGAACCTTTTCCCCACTGAACCCAATCAGTGGGTGATGGTATGGGACTAGTCTAGCACGACTGAGGCCTAAGGCTTTGAAGCACGGCCAAAATATCACATCTGCAGAGGTACCCCCATATACCAAGATCCTCGGCACCTCACATCTGTGCACCCTGGTAGTGATGACGAGAGGGTGATCATGTGGGGCTAAGAGGCCTTTGAAGTCCATTCTTTAGAATCCCACTATTAGAGTATCCATATCAACCTCCTTCCTCTTTTATGACTTTGCCTCAATAGAGGTTGAGTGTACAGCTTTTGTCGCTGCCTTGGCTTCGGCTACATGGGCCTTCCTGTCTGCGACCTCTGACCCTCCTCCTACTAGTCCCCTATAGATCATCCCAACTCCAAGTGAGATCATATTAAGTCTCTTTACAGGGTTGTGGTCATCTCTCGGCGTGAGGTTAGGGCCGTCCTCATCATCTAAAGGGTCGTCCCTTCTGTTTGGAGGATCTTCTCGGCATGCATCACCTCTCTTCTTTTTGGGGTCATCCCCTCGGCCCCTCTTGAAGGCACCCTTGTCAACGTACTTCCTTAACTTCCCTTCTTTTAACATTTTTTCAATTTCATCTTTCAGAGCAAAGCACTTGTTGATCACATGGCCATGGTCTTGGTGAAACTCACACCACAGGTTTTTTTTCCTCTAGTGAGGGGCTACCCTCAACTTCTTAGGCCACTTCAAGGATCGATCACTCTTTATCTCATTCAGAATGTGCTCACAACTGACCGTCAGAGGGGTATAGTTGACAAATTTGTCATCTACCAGCCTGTTCTTCCCTTTTTTATTCCTTTTCTAGTACTTACCACCACTAGTACCTCCTTTCTCATCTTCATATTTTGTGGCCATAGCCTCTTCGGCATTCATCACCTTTCCTGCTGTCGATAGCAGTTCATCCATTGTCCTTGGAGGGTCTTCAACAAGCTTCCATAATAGCTTTCCCTTCTGGAGTCCTCCAATGAGGGCTGCCATGGCGATGCTTTCCTCATAGTCTTCGACATCCATCTTTTCTTTATTAAATCTGGCTATGTAGTCTCTTAGGCTCTCATTCTTCCCTTGTTTAAGACACAGAAGGTGTGTGGTCTTCTTCTGTGGCCTCAATCTAAAACAAAAGTTATGGATAAATCGGTTTGCTAACTGCTTAAAGTTTTCAATGGAGTTCTTTGGAAGAGACATATACCAGACATGTGCAGCCCCAGTCAGAGTGCCAGAAAAGGCAAGACACCTCATCTCATCTGAGATAGAGCATCTGTCTGCCGCTGATTGGTACATCTCAATATGATGGACAGGGTTAGTACTCCCGTCATATCGAGGGATGATCGTAAGCGGCTTGAACTTAGATGGTGTTGGGAAGTTGACTATCTTCGCCACAAAGGGTGAGCCTATGGAGTATCCTCTATAAAGAGGATTCCGGCTCTTCAGAATATCACTAATCTTATCTTCCAAACTTTGTATCGAGTCATTCCAGGGCCGTCTTGGCCGATGTTATCCCCTATCGCCTCTTTGAGGTGAACGGAGGGTTCCATCGCGGTAGGTCTGTGTTGGCCGTTTACTTCTCTCTGACCGTCGTCCCGTCTGTGGGGTCATCCCCCATGGGGTCGGACATCTGCTACCTCCCTTCTAGACCTCGCAACACTTATCGATCGGGACAATTTTTCTCGCAAGTCATTTACTGGGCCTAGCCTCTCAAAGGCCGACCCTCTAATCAGACGATCGAAAGCAGAGCCCCTCAGGCGATCGCCAGGATTTTGCCTTCCACACTTCCCTCTTCTTTCCTGGAGAGGTCGTACAGTATTATTGGAGACCTCATACGGCTCCCAGAACTCTATGGGGGCCTCCTCCCCCTCCAGATCATCATACTTGTCTTATGGGCAAGGGTTCCCTTGCCTTCCCAGGCATAAATATCAGGGGTCAGGAATATCCCTCCATCACTGGGGAGGCGTCAAGTCTTTGCGTGGTGCCTAGGGTGGTCCCCTGACCTCATACACCCCTGGAGCTTCCGTTGGAGTAATCATCTCCGGTGCCAGAGACTTCAAGGTTGCCAACAGATCATCCATCTCAGACTGCGGTGGTGGTTCACTGGAACTGGGTCCTACTCCACTATCCGATGGAGGAAGAGGTGGTGGTGGCATCTCCGGTGCCATGTGTTTGAGATATAGAGAGCTGAATGGTCAAAAGACTAATGAGCTTGAAAACCTTAATGGGTCTCTTTCAATGGTGAAACAGCTCCACAAAGGGGGAGATATGGTTCACCACTAGAGTGCCCGGTGAAGTCAAGTTGTATAAAGGAAGAGATGTCTTCTCGTTCTCAAAGACGGCGCCAAACTGATGATGCTAAGATTCAGCACCACCAGATAAGTGATAATGATCTCAAACAGTAATAACAATGGCAGCCATAAAGATGTGTGTAAGTGTATAGAAGGGGATGAGTACAAGAGGAATAAGATAATGATGTATAGTGGTTCAGCCAATTAGGCCTACATCCACTGTGAGTGTGTTATCCACTAAGTATGGGCACTAATAGCCTTGGATACAATGGACATAAGCTCACTCTCTCTCTACTGTGTGTACAAGCAGAGTTTTAGCTAGGGTTACCAATTATTGATCCCTTTGTAGGGTTGTAGGTGATAAGTATATATAGGTATTGGGGGGAGTAGTGTACCCCCCAAGCATATACGGTGCATGTGAGCTATGATCTAGCAAATCCCCTGCTGACACCTGGAGGTGCCACCTGTGATTAATGATGACATAATATTCCCTTACATGAGGGGTTGATATTGTTATAATATCTTCCCTCACATCTTCCATGTGCCATATGAGTCCCACGCGCATTGTTCCACGCGTCTCCCAAGTCACGCGCTGTGATGATGTCACCATTGGCCTATGATGCGAGGCCTAGGGAAAAGTTCCTGCTGGCAGCGAACTAGGCCTAATCTGGGCCTCCTACTATCGTACCCTCATAGGGTCTTCCAGACCACGATGAGGGGTCATCCCACTGAAGGGTAATCTGGTCTGATGAGGGGTCGGCCCCTTGAAGGGTCATTCGAGACATGAAGAGGGGAAGACCCCTTGATGGGTCATCCGAGACATGATGAGGGGGTCGGCCCACTAGAGGGTCATCCAAGACATGATGAGGGGTCGTCCTGCTGAAGGGTCATCTAAGCCTGACGAGGGGTCGACCCCTTACAGGGTCGTCCGAGACATGATGAGGGGTCGGCCTACTGAAGGGTCGTCCGGTACTGATGGGAGGTCGTACCCTCATAGGGTCATCTTGGCCTTATGAGGGGTCAGCCCACTAAAGGATTATCTGATATTAGCTGATAGATTATCTTGGCCTCGTCCTGGTGGAGCACGCCCTCAGCCTGGCCGAGGGTATATATATGGGTATATCATTACCCATGGTAAAAGTTGTATTCAAAATTCTTGTTTTGTAAATGCTATTGTATTGCATTGACGTTTTAGTCATGGTTATTCTCTTGTTGTTTGTTATAGTTTTTGTAAAATTATGATTAGGGCGTCTGTATTGCTTAACTATATAGCAAAAGATTAACTAGATGCCATCTTGGTTGCACTTTGAAAAAGGGGTTTCAATTAAGTTTCATGTATGCTACTTTAGAATATTAGTTGAATGTGTCCTGATCATGTCGCACAACAATGGGAACGAATCCTATTAGCATTTTTTTTTACTTTAATACGTTTATAATAACAGCAGCAGTTAGGCAACCTATTTTGATGAAGGATGGGTTGCGAAAGAGAGGTAGGCGGATGGCTAGTAAATGTTGGATGTGCAAGACTGCAGAAGAGACGATTAATCATTTGCTTCTTCATTTAATCATTTTCTTCTTAATTGTAGTGTGGCTAGGGGGTGTGGGAGATCATTTATTCCATTTTTAATGTTCGTTGGGTGTGTTATGAAATGGTTAAAAAGGAGGTAGCAACGTGGAAGTTACCGGTGGGTGAGAGGGGGTCCACACATGGTGTGGAGTTTGGCTCCTTTGTGTATTTTTTGGACGATTTGGAAAGAGAGAAATAAGAGGTGCTTCGAGAGGGAGGAGTTAGCTCCATCGAGGATTGGATACGTTTTATTGACTTCCTTACATTTATGGTTTTAGGAAGATTACCCAACCACAATTTTTCATTTTGTAAATTTTTTGGAGGAGCATGACGGAAGGGAGTGATTGCATTTTTTGGCTTGGAATGTATACTCTTTTCCTTTTCCTTTTTCTTTTTTATTTTCTTTGTATACTTATTGTACACAGGTTTCAGCCCCCTTAGACGGGTTCTCTCTTTATTGATTGATCTTACTTTAAAAAAAATAATAACAACCCCGTTTTGAGTTTGGTACCGTTCACTAATTTTATTTTGACTCTACTACATTTTCCATTGCTAAATATCACGATAGTTCACTTTTGCGGCACAATTTTCGCATTTTTAGGAAATTATGGACGTATTAAAGTAAAAAATATATTTTTTTAACCTTTCAATTACTGCAGACTACTTTGATGCAAACAAATACTGTAACAGTATGGTCTTGAGAAAATATGCTTGATACTTCTTTGAGAGATCATATATTCTTGCCTATTTTCTTCGCTCTACAATATTGCCTTGATAAATATTTAATGGCATGGATGGATCTGAGAAGTGTTCTCTATCATTGGCATTGAAGTCTTATTTAAGTATCCATAAACTCTTGTTCTGCTTCCAAAACGTATCACATGGTGGGAACAAGCTGTGACTTGTTAATTTGTGGTTAAGCATATGAACGTATGATGCTGAAACATGATTCCATTGAGATAGTAGCACTTTACATGTAGGTCACAATGCTTTTGTTCTGTAGCTATCATTTTCCTCATCAAAAGAGCAAAGAAAAAATTTGTCGTACCGATATATTTGAAGACACTAGTACTGTGGATCCATATATGTTAATAATCTTTGTGTGTAATGAAGTGCTTTCTTCATATATATGATTAGGGTAATACTGAACTCGACATGAAACATCTAAACTTACAAAGGCGGTATTTAGGGCATCTAAACAAACCTTGTTTAGTCTGGAATTGTGATTTGCACCTCAACTTGTTTCATTATTCCAAAATAAAGTTGCATTAAGTAAAGAGTACAATGTTTGGTGATATGGTAAAAACGGAAAAAGTGTAGTAGTATGTATCAATTCAGATGTGGGGAATCTCTAATCTTTAGCTTATGTGGTTGGGTCAGATTTGGTAGTGGCTAAAGAGTTATATGGGGTTACCCCTAGGTCTGGAGGGAAACCCAAACTCTGTAGAATTTTGAAACCTTATCCTTGATAAGGTTAAAGAATGATTAGTTTTAGAGAGGGAGGTTAGGCTTTGTTGAAGCAGTCTTTAGTAGCTTTCCAATAGATTATTATTTCTATCTTTAGATTCCAATTAGTGTGATTAACATATATGAAAGAGAATGAGAGATTTTGTTTAGGAATGATGGGAGGAAAGGAAAATAGATCATTTAGGTAAAATGGGAGGTTGTGTTGAAACCGAAAAGAAAAATGTGGTTGGGTGGTTGGGAACTTAACGACAAAGAAGAAGGTGTTGTGTAGAAGATGATTGAGAAGATTCCCATATTGAATAAAACTCTCCTTGGTGCGTTATAATTAGAAGTGAGTATTGGCGAAAGGACAATGAGTGAGATTCTAGAGTGACTGAGAATGGTTCGTTCTTGTAGAAGCTCTGGGAAGTTACATTTTTTATGTGCTAGGAAGCACGGTCTTTCGACATGCCCTGACAAGTTGGAACATGTAGAAAAGAGTGTCCGAATGTATTTCTTAATTTTCAATTTGGACACATTTTGGATTTGATGAGGACACGCAAACTTCAAAGTCGCGGTATCGGTCTATGCCTCGGATGCTCAATTTTTTACTCGGTATTGGTAACGGTTTCAGGCAATGCGCAACTATACACTACTTAAAGAACTCAAAAAAATTTGAAAAAAATACAGAAAGGTTTAGAAAAATAAGAATAATAATATGGCTCAATTAGACAAGTATAAAATCATCATTCAGTATACATAACATTGTCTAATTGTTTGTACTGAATTATCATTTTGTATGCACAACATTGTCTAAATCAATATATATTTAGTAATATATTCTTCGCGAATGTTATAATAGTAATAGTTAAGGATATATATAATGTAAATAATCGTACACTTTAAGAATAGATGAATAATGTTACATTTTAATACAAATTAAGTAAATACAAAAAAAAGGTTAAACGGGAGATAACCCCTTAAGTAACTCTACAAGAAAAGAAATGGGAGGTTCAACCACAAAAGCCAATTTGCGATGTTCAGCATATAAGGGTTTCAATGGTATGAAGAAGGCTCCGATCGTGACATGGATGCAAAATCGGAAATCAATTGAGTGAGTTAGAAGTTGAGATAGAGAGATCAGTGCTTAGTAACTTATTCCATCTTGGTCGATATATCACCGATATAGGTCGATACTATCGTGATATCGCTGATATGGGACGATTCTACTGCGATATCACTAATATGAGCCGATACTACCGAGAAATTACCTATACATGATCGATTCACACCAATAATCGAAAACTCAACTCGTAACTCGGAATATTAATTTGGTCGTATCGTCACGGTATCGGCCTTGACTTTGAACCATGGGGACACGTGACACATTTTGGAATATTTTTTTAAATTCCATGATATCTTAATCAACGAAGATGCGTTTAAATTCTGAGATTGTTAAATATACATACTTATATTTCTAGTGCAAACACATACTGAAGGCATCTGAGATCTTATGCAAGTAGAGGTCTGCAATCTCTTGCGGATGTGCTACGGTTAGGTTATTTTGGGGGTGGAGGGCTCTATATTTTTGGTTGGGAAATAGTCTGGTAGTTTTGATTTGTGTATCAATTATTAGTCATGTTTTTTCTTATTTTAATTTAGCTAATTCCTCATTCTCCCTGTTGTTTCTTATAAGAAAAACATACACTCCATGTTTGGTGTTATATTTCTGTATATACAATATATGTCTATATATGTATGGTGTAGTATGTGTGCATATATATGTTGGAAATTAAGGTTCAGTGACGAAATTTATTATTTAATTTCAATTGTATTAAATTTTGAATTTTCTATTTATGTGGTCTTGATAAATGTTAGATAATTAATTAGGAATGTGATAAATAAAGATATTAAAAGATTGGGTAAACCTTATCCGTTAGTCACATGATGGTTAGTGGCATTAGTGGGAGACTTGAAAAGAGTCCCACCTCCACTAGGATTCCATCCCTCTTCCTCTTATAAATAGAGACCTCTACACCATCTAGAGTCATCTCAATACACACTATTTCTAAGGAGGGAGAGAAAATTCAAAATTCTCATTATTCCTATTTTCTCACAAATATTCTGGGCACATAAGAGAGTAATTCTGGGCTATTCAAGAAGGGATTTAAAGGAAGCTTTTAAAGGAGCATTTAAGTCATCTTATTCCAATCAATTGAAATGGACAAAGGTTAGTTTTGATCATAGCTATAAAGAACTTACGATTTTGTGATTACATGAAGAATTAAACATCCTAGATTCATGACAAAACTGTTTTTAACGTGATGTAGCCTTATGGGTTATATCCAGTTTTTATGATTGACAAAACAGTATTGATTAACATGTGGTATCAGAGATTTCGATTTATAACCTCATATTTTTCGTTAATGAAAATTTCTTTATAACACTTTTGATTTATGATCTTTGGAATTTTTTATTTGATGAATCTGGAAATCTGGATTTTTTTTTTGAAAAATCTGGAAATTTGGAATTTTTAAGCAATCTGATAATCATATATATGGTAATTCATATTTGTGTTATCTATGATATTAAGAACGAAATTACTACACACAGTCCTTATCTTATGATAACTGTCCCATTATTGTTCAACCCCTTTTTCGTGTTATTGGAACCCTAATATGCCGTTAACATTATTTTATTGTGTTCAAATTGTGTAAGAAATCTGGAAATTACTTTTATTAATCATGATAAGAAAACGAATCTGTTTTTAAGATTAATTAAGTGAAAACTATGATTTGACGCAAAACAGATTCTGAAAGATTTTTTTTTTGGCGCAGTGAATAGTGTTTTTCAAAAAATTTGGTGTCCGATTGACTTGAAACTTAATATGTTGACTGGAAACGGGCCAACGATCGAATTTCAGGACCTTTGGCCGTGATTTAATGTGTTTTTCTACAATTCGAGTCCATTAAGGCCTCAAAGCCCTGTTTTTGCCATTTTAGGAAATAATCTCGGGGCTTATAAATCTTTACAAAAAATTGATATTAACGTTCCGCAAAAAGTTTTGGTTTTCTGGCATGTTTTACTTCAATTCTATGGTGAAAACTCATTTTTGGCAAAATTCATTAATTATGTGTTTTTTACTATACCTGGGCAATTCTGTTTTTGAGGCATTTAAGCTACTATTGGTATCTTTATAATTACTGATAGATTACGTATTATAGTTAAAATTTAATGCATGATTAACTATATTTAAATTGGGACCTGTAAGCAATTATTCATTTGAGTTAAGTCAAAGGCCAAACACAGGCTCAGACTGCATGTACGAATAATACACTTACATTCATTAAAGGTTTATTCAAATGTTAGTTATAAAATTGGATTGAGGCGCAATACATGCTAATTTCTTAATTGAATAACATTATAACTGGTTTTGTGAAAACAAAATAGTTGACATTAAGTCCATTAATCATGGTATTAAATGTCCAGGCAACAAATACAGTTGCCAAAATTTTGGGACCATGATAAATGAATTATAGGGTAATATATCTTTACAATCTGAACATTATGTGATGATTAACATATATTTTGTGATATTCAGATTGTAAATGAAATATGCCAAAAAATTTAGTCAACAATTCAATATTTGACCCTTGCAATTTTTATTGTGTGTGAAAATTTAATTTGTGAAAATTGTTATTAATTGCAGTTCCCCTTAACCTGTGTACGCAAGCTGAGTCCTATTCCAAATTTGATGGAACTAATTTTTCTAAAAGGAATGAGCAAATTGAGTTCAGCCTAGGGGTTCTCGACCTCGACATGGCAATTATGTGTGATGAACCCGCTGCTATTACTGATGCCAGTAGTGAGGATGAAATTGTTATCCATGAATCATGGTCTCGATCCAATAGGCTGGCCCTTATGTTTATGTGAATATGCGTTGCAGCCAACATTAAGACCTCCCTACCTGAAACTACGAAAGAGAAAGAGTATTTGAACAACATTAAGGAACGCTTTTGGACTGCTGATAAATCCCTTACTGGGAAACTAATGGCTGGCCTGACCACTATGAGGTTCGATGGTACTCGAACCATGAATGAGCACATTATAAAGATGACCAATCTGGTTGCTAGACTTAGAGTTTTGGGCACGACAGTGGATGAGTCTTTTCTCGTCCAATTCGTCATAAACTCCCTACCTCCTAAGTATGGGCCTTTCCAAATCAATTACATCACTATAAAAGATAAGTGGAATTTAAATGATTTGCAAAGAATGTTGGTAGAGGAGGAAGGAAGGCTTAAGCAACAGCATGGCCATTTGACTAAGGGACAGGTGGAAAATCTGACAGTCAAAGGAACTGGTTTTAAGAAGAAGTTCGGCAAGGGCATTAAGAAAGGTCCTGGGTCATCTCATCAAGCTGAACCATCAACTTCTACTGAAGGAAAAGAATGACAAGTGTCACTTATGTAAAAAGAAGGGCCATTTCCAAAGGGATTGTCATAAACGAGAGGCCTGGCTCGAGAAAAAGGGTAAGTCCTTTATTTATGTTTGTTTCAAATTAAACCTTATTAACGCTCCTTATAACACTTGGTGGATTGATTTTGGTTCTATGTGTCATGTTTCTAATTCGATGCAGGGCTTCACTTCGATCCAAAAAACAAATCCAAATGAGCATTTTCTCTACATGGGCAATAAAGCGAAGGCTAAAATAGGAGTTATTGGAGTTTTTTGCTTGATTTTAAGCATTGGATTTATTTTAGATTTGCAAGAAACTTTTTATGTTCCCACAGTTTCTAGGAATTTAATTTATGTTTCCAAACTTTCTTTAGACGGTTTTACGATTGAATTTAAGTACAATGGTTTTGGTTTGATTAAAAATTCTAATAATGTTGGTTCTAGATTTTTATTAGATTGTTTATATCAATTGAATCTTGAAAAGAATTTTTCTGAAACCCTTGTGACCCTGCATCCTAATGTTGGTATGAAACGTACACTTAATGATAAAAAATCTGCTTATTTGTGGCATAAAAGATTAAGGCACATATCCAGGCCGATAATTGAAAGGCTCATTAAAGATGGAATACTTCATAACCTGGATTGGGCCAATTATGATGTATGTGTGGACTGTATTAAAGGAAAACAAACCAAACATACAAAGAAAGGATCCATAAGAAACACCCAACTACTTGAAATAATACATATAGACATATGTGGACCTTTTGATATTCCATCCATTAGTGGAGAAAAATACTTCATCACTTTTATAGATGATTTTTTACGTTATTACATTTTGTACATATTGCATGATAAATCTCAGTCTGTGAACGTCGTTGAAATATACATTAATGAGGTTGAGAGGCAACTAGGCAAAAAGGTGAAAATTATTAGGTCTGATAGAGGTGGTGAATATTATGGTAGATATGACGAGTCTAGGCAACGCCCTGGCCCATTTGCTAAACTCCTTGAAAAATTAGGTATTTGCGCCCAATACACAATGCTAAGATCACCTTGGCAGAATGGTATAGCTGAAAGGCGTAATCGTACACTTATAGAACTAGTTAGAAGTATGATAAGTAGGACTCAATTGCCTACATTTTTGTGGACACATGCATTAAAGACCGTTGTACACATCTTAAATAGTGTTCCTAGTAAGTCAGTTTCAAAAACCCTATTGAACTTTGGAAAGGATGGAAACCCGATTTAAGGTATTTACGTGTGTGGGGATTCCCAGCGGAAGCTAGAATTTATAACCCTCATGAAAAGAAATTGGATCCTAGGACATTATCTTGTCATTTCATCGGGTTTCGAGAAAAGTCGAAGGCATATAGATTATACTGTCCAAATCATACAACTAGAATCATAGAAACTGGAAATGCTAAATTCATTGAAGAAGGTGAAGTAGGTGGGAGTATAAAAGAAATGGAGGTAATCATTAGAGAAGTTAGGGTACAAATTCATATACCCAGAGTTCATAACATACCTGTTGTTCCGAATGTAGTTGTTAAATCAATAACAATGAAAAATAAGTGAATGATGAACCAACTGAATAACCATATAATGAGACTATAACTGATGAAACTTTTGCAGCACCACAGGAAGTGCCATTAAGAAGATCTCAAAGAGAAAGGAGATCGGAAATTCCAGATAATTATGTGGTATACCTTCAAGAGACCAAATTTAACATAGGGAATATTAATGATCCAGCTTCTTATGAAAAAGTTGTAAATAGTGATGATTTCGATAAATGGATTGATGCCATGAATGAAGAAATAAAATCTATGAATGACAATAAAGTTTGGGAGTTGGTCTAATTGCCAGAAGGACAAAAATGAGTTGGGTGCAAGTGGATCTTTAAGACCAAACTTGACTCAAAAGGCAATATCGAACGACATAAAGTTAGACTTGTTGTCAAAGGTTTTAATCAATGAGAATGCATTGATTATAATGAGACCTTCTCACCAGTTTCAAAGTAGGACTCATTAAGAATCATATTAGCATTGGTGGCTCATTATGATTTGGAGTTGTACCAAATGGACGTAAAAACAGCTTTTCTAAATGGGAGTTTAGAAGAAGATGTCTACATGGCATAGCCACAAGGCTTCATAAATGAAGGAAAGAAAAACATGGTATGTATGTTAAAGAAGTCAATATATGGTCTAAAGCAAGCTTCTCGTCAATGGTACATTAAGTTCCACGATACCATTGCATCCTTTCGGTTTAAGAAAAACACTGTTGATTGGTGCATATACCTGAAGATCAGTGGGAGTAAGTTTGTGTTTTAGTACTATATGTTGATGACTTACTTGTCACCAGCAGTGATCTTGGTTTATTAAGTGAAACGAAGAAATACCTTTTCAAAAACTTTGAAATGACATATTTAGGTGAGGCATCCTTCGTGATCGGGATATAAATATCTTGGGATAAATCATGAGGAATGTTAGGATTGTCTTAGAAAGCTTATATTAATAAAGTTTTAGAAAGATTTAGCATGCAAAGTTGCAATCCCATTAATGTTCCACTTTAGAAAGGGGATAAGTTCAGCTTAAGTCAATGCCCTAGAAGTGATTTAGAAAGGGAGCACATGAAAGGCATGCCTTATGCTTCGCTCATAGGGAGCTTGTTGTATGCACAAGTCTGCACTAGACCGGATATCAGTTTTTATGTTGTGATGCTAGGCAGATATCAAAGCAATTCGGGGATTTACCATTGGAAAGCTGCAAAGAAAGTGCTGAGGTACCTGCAAGGGACCAAGGATTACATGCTCACATATCGAAAGACTGATCACCTTGAGGTTATTGGTTATTCATACTCAAATTTTAGGGGATACCTTGACAGTAGGAAGAGCACTTCGGGTTATGTCTTCCTTATGGCTGGAGGAGCCGTTTCATGGAAAAGTGCTAAGCAAAGTGTCATTGCATCATCTACTATGGAGGCTGAATACGTAGATTGCTTCGAAGCTAGAAATCATGGATTATGGCTGCGAAACTTTATTTCAGGACTTAGAATTATGGGGTCAATATCTAAGATGCTAAAAATTTATTGTGATAATGTCGCAGCATTCTTTTTCTCGAAGAACGATAGGTATACTAAGGCTGCTAAGCATATTGAGATGAAATACCTATCAGTTAAAGAAGAAGTTCAGAAACAAAGAGTGTCAATTGATCACATTAGTACGAGTGATAACATAACAGATACTCTTACGAAAGGATTATCTCCAAAGACCTTTATAGAACATATCAAAGAGATGGGTCTCGATTAGTTAGATTATTATTGTTATTTTGGCTTAGTTGTTTGACACTATTACTTGAATTCAATAAAAGTGTTTCTGATTTTTATTATTTATGTCTTTTATGAATGCATGCATATAATTCTGAATTATTATTGACAGAAATAGTCCTTAATCAAAAGGACATTATGAGGCCATTATGATACCCAATATTAAAATCTTAGTTGAATGAAGCATTGGTGTTGTGGTACATGGAAGGAACCATGCTCTTGAATAGCATGGAACCTCCATGACACGCATCCGTGAATCATTTAATTTAGCAAACTAAATTTATCAATGACTATACACCTTATGATACCTAATTTAATTATACAAATTATTAAGACCAAGTGGGAGACTGTTGGAAATTAATGTTAGGGGATGAAATTAATTATTTAATTTCAATTGTATTAAATTTCGAATTTCCTTTTTATGTGGTCTTGATAAATGCTAGATAATTAATTAGGAATGTGATAAGTAAAGATATTAAAAGATAAAGTAAACCTTATCCGTTAGTCACATGATGGTTAGTGGCATTAGTGGGAGACTTGAAAAGAGTCCCACCTTCACTAGGATTCCGTTCCTCTTCCCCTTATAAATAGAGACATCTACACCATCTAGAGTCATCTCAATACACACTGTTTCTAAGGAGGGAGAGAAAATCCTAAATTCTCATTATTCTTATTTTCTCGCAAATATTCTGGGCATATAAGAGAGTAATTCTGGCTATTCAAGAAGGGATTTAAAGGAATATTTGACAGGAGCATTTAAGTCATATTATTCCAATCAATTTCAATGGACAAAGGTTAGTTTTGATCATAGTTATAAAGAACTTATGATTTTGCGATTACATGAAGAATTAAACATCCTGGATTCATGACAAAACTGTTTTTAATGTGATGTAACATTATGGGTTATATCCCGTTTTTATGATTGACAAAAGAGTATTGATTAACAATATATTTACATATACAACTAGAATTTAGAATATATATATATATATATATAGTGGACTGATAAGTTACTGGAATTATTTTTTATCCCATTGATAATTTGTGTATCTGTTTAGATTATATGTAATTGAATAACATCTTTTTTATTATTAATATGCCAAATATATATGATATGCCCCAAATGTACCACCCCGGCTCAAAGACATCAACCTCGGCTAAGGACATGGCCGACGTTGGAAGGGCCTTGGATCAGTGACCAGCGACCTTGGCCAAAGCAAGGTCGGCCATGGCTGAGGTTACTTCCAACCTCATCTAGAGAGGTCTTCATGATACATGGGAATAGTTATTCATCAAGTCATTCCGGGGCTGACAACCTCAGCTAGGAGTAGGCCGAGGTTACAGAAGCTAAACTTCCATCAAGGCCAACTTCAGCAGGGAATCAGCCGATGTTCCTAGCATGTTCCAGCTTAACCTCGGCCCAGGCCAACCTTATGCCTTCACTTGCCTTACCTCGACTTCACATAAGTCTATGGCCCATCTAGGATTGAATAAAACAGCTAGACCTTACCAACCTCGGACTTTTCCAGGCCGAGGTTGTGACCAAGCACGAATGGCCGAGCTCTTATTGGCATATGTGTGGATAAGGACACGTGGACACAAATCAGTTATAACAAATCATTCCCCTCACGTGGGGGGAATATTTCATCATCATTCTCTACATGTGACGGGGACAGATGTCTTCATTATATTGGCTAGATCAACGCACACATGCTCATTGCATGCATGGGGGGGTACACTACACCCCCCAGGCACTATAAATACTTGTCTTCTCCTTCTTAAAAAAGGACCCGAAATTAGTAACCCTAGCTAAAACTCTGTCAAATTATACTGAAGAGAGAGAAAGCTTGAGAGATTGTATCTATGGCCATTAGAGCCCTCATACATTGATACATATCATACACTTGCACAGTGGACGTAGGCCTGATTGGCTGAACCACTTATATTCCGGTGTAAATCCTCTTCTCCTCATCTCCCTCTACTATGTGTGTATATACCCTTATACTGCCATTGTTAACATTGAATTAAGCTCACGAACACCTTGAAGGGTGGTGCTATTTCTATCATCATCATTTTGGCGCCGTCTGTGGGAATCAGAAGCTGTCTCTTCCTCTTCTTTCGCTTAGCCTCACCGGAGACTCTGGTGGTGAACCAGGCCTCACCCCTTGCGTGGAGCTGTTTCACCATTGAAAGAGGTCTTCTAAGGTATTAAGCTTATCTACTACACCAGCTCTTTTGTATTGACATATGGCACTGGAATTACCACCGCCTCTTCCGCCGCCTGGTGCGGGAGGACCTAGCTCCAGCCAAGCACCGCCCTAGTCTGAAATGGCAGAGGTGGGCGCAGCCTTGAGGTCTTTGACTGCAACGCAACAAGCAATGCAGGAGCAATTTGTACAACTCAGTCAAAACATTATGAGACCACCTAGGGTCTCACTGGAGATGATTACTCTGGCGGCGGTTCAGCCTTATCCTGAGGCTAGGGAACCACCCCATGCACCACGAAAAGACCAACCTACACCCCAGCGGAGGAGGGACGTTGCTGACCCTAGGCGTTTATGCCTGGGGAGGTAAGGAAACCCTTGCCCTAAGGACAGGTATGATGATCTAGAGGCAGAAGATGTGACGAAAGAATGTTAGGAGCCATATCAGGTTTCAAATAATACTGTGCATCCTCTTCAGTAGAGCCGAGGTTGTGGCGGCCGAAGAGGTGAAGAGGCCCAACAACGAGGATCAACTTTTGATCGATTGAGCAGAGGGTCAGCCTTTGAAAGGTTGGGCCCAGTAAATGACCTAAGATAGAGATTATCAAGGTCGAGAAGTGCAGTCAGCTCACAAAGAGGAGATGAACAACGTAGGCCTCATCAAGGCCAACCTCATGCAGGAAGAGTTAGAGACCAAGAAGAGGTCAACAACCGATGTTGTGCTGCGGCTGAGGAAGCCTCAGTCCACCCCTTAGAGGTGGCTGGGGACAACCTCGGCCAGGCCGATGTTTCGAGACCATGGAATGATTCTATCCAACGTTTTGAGGACAAGATAGGAGACCTCATCAAAAGTATGGATCTACTACAAAGGGGTTACTCAGAAGGCTCCCCATTTGTGGCTAGGATAGTGAGTTTTCCAACCCCTACTAAGTTTAAGACGCCCATGGTGTCTCCCAAGTATGAAGGAAGCACCAACCCTGTACATCACATTGAGATGTATCAGTCAGCGGCTGACATCTACTCGATACCTGATGAGATGAAGTGTCGATCCTTCTCCAGGACTTTAATAGGAGCAGCGCACAGCTGGTTTACTTCTCTTCCGAAGAATTTAATTGATAACTTCAAGGGCTTGGCTGAACGATTCATTCATAACTTCTATTTTGGGGTAAGACCCGAAAAGAAGACCACTCATCTGTTGTATGTAAAGCAAGGCAAGGACGAGAGCCTAAGAGACTACATCGCCAGATTCAATAAAGAAAAACTTGAGGTTGAGGATTACGAAGAGAATGTTTCCATGACCGCCCTTATAGGAGGTCTTCAGAAGGGGAAGCTGTTGTGGAAACTTACGGAAGACCCTCCAAAATCCATGGTGAAGCTATTGGCAACTGTAGGGAAGGTCATGAACGCTGAAGAGTCTATGGCCTCTAAGTATAAGTAAGAGAACGGCGGTGGTAGCGAAAAGTCCCAAAGGAAGAAGGATGGAAAGAAGAGGTCTACTGATGACACGTTTGCGCGTTATACCCCTCTTACGGTAAGCTGCGAACACATCCTCAATGAGATCAAGAATGACCGATCCCTGAGATTGCCAGAAAAGCTGAAGGCTCCTCCACATAAGAGGAATCAGAATCTATGGTGTGAATTCCACCAAGACCATGGCCATATAATAGACAAGTGCTTCGCCTTTAAGGATGAGATCGAGAAGATGTTAAAGTCATGGAAGTTAAGGAAATATGTTGATGGAAAAGATCCCAAAAGGGGAAGAGATGACCCCAAAATGAAGAGGAACGACAAATGTCGAAACGACGCCCCACCAAGAAGAGATGATGGCTCAGACAGAGATGGCGAAGATTATCCAGACCTCCCTTTGAAAGATGACAACACCCCAGTGAAGAGGGTTGGTATGATCTCCTTTGGCATTAGCACCATATACGGAGGACTTACGGGGGGTGGTTCTGAGGTTGTCGATAGGAAAGCTCATGTGGCAGAGGCCAAGTCAGTGGCAAAGCTTGAAGTTGTAAATCTAATGTCTTTCGATACAGCGCAAAAGAGAAAGAATGTGGACGTAGATACCCTTATAGTTGGGTTCTCCCGACTCGACTTCAAGGGCATCTTAGCCCCACATGATGACCCTTTGGTAATTACAACAAGGGTGCATGGATGCGAGGTGCAGAGAATTCTCGTGGATGGGGGAAGTTCCACAGATGTGATGTTTTGGCCCTGCTTCAAGAGCCTAGGTCTTAGCAGAGCTAGGCCGGTACCCTATCATCATCCTTTAATGGGCTTTAGCCGTGAAAAAGTCCACCCATTGGTCATGTATGAGATGGATGTACGAATGGGTGATGAATGGCCTAAGAGTTTAACCCGGAAGATCAATTTTTTTGTAATGGACAAAAATGTCTTCTCGGCTTATAATCTCATCATAGGAAGAGTATCCCTTAAGGAGTTTAAGGCCGTGTCGTCGACGATCCATCATATGCTAAAATTCTCGACTCCCTACGGGGTAGGGGAAGTGTAGGGTGACCAGACCATAGCACGAGAATGCTACTTTAAATCGGCCGAAGAGAGAGAGGCCCATAATAGGGCAACCACCACTTATAACATTGATACACTTGACCCAAGAGATGAAACAAAGTTGAAGAAGAGAGAGGCCGCGGAAGAGGTAGAATCCATCATCCTCAATGAGGACGAATCAAAAAAACTATCCAGGTCGGCAAAGCCTTAAAAACATAAATCAAGGAAGAGCCGATAAACTTCTTGAGGAAGAGGTAGAGTGTCTTCGCTTGGAGTCACACAGACATGCCCGGCATTAACCCCGAGGTTGTGTGTCACAAGCTCAACGTGACTAAAGATGCCAGGCCTATCAAATAAAGATGAAGAGTTTATTCTAGGGAGAAGTATGATGTCATCCGTGAAGAGGTTAAAAAATTAGAAGAGGCTGAGTTTATTAGAGAAGTCATATATCCAGAGTGGCTATCGAATGCAGTTATTGTGCCCAAAGCCAATAGGAAATGGAGAATGTGCGTTGATTTTACTGACCTGAACAAGTCTTGCCCAAAAGACAACTATCCTTTTCCTCGAATAGATCAGATGGTAGATGCTACTGCAGGGCATGAGCTCATGAGCTTCATGGACACGTATTCAGGCTATAATCAGATCTTCATGGATGCAGAAGACTCAGAGAAGATAGCCTTCATTACTGATAATGGGACATACTGCTACAAGGTTATGCCTTTCGGTCTGAAAAATGTGAGGGCAACATACCAACATCTTGTGAATAAGATGTTCGAAGACCAGATAGGCAAGACCATGGAGGTATATGTAGATGACATGCTAACAAAGAGCTTAAAGGCATACACTCATGTGGAAGACCTTGAAAAGACATTTAATACTATGGACCTGTATCGGATGAAACTCAACCCGGCGAAGTGTGTCTTCGGGGTAGGAGCTGGGAAGTTTCTTAGATTTATCGTCAATCAAAGAGGAATAGAAGCGAACTCTGAGAAAATCAAGGCTTTGCTTGATATGAAGACACCAAAGAGTATCAAAAATGTTCAAAGGCTCACTGGAAGAGTGGCTTCACTCAATAGATTTGTTTCCAGAGCAACGGACAAGTGTCTTCCTTTCTTTAAGGTGCTCAGAAAGGCATTTGAATGGCACGAAGAGTGTGAAGAGGATTTTAACAAACTAAAGTCCTAACTTGGGTCTCCCTTATTGTTATCTCAGCCCATAATAGGAGAGAAATTATATATTTATCTAGCAGTCTCGGAATCGGCTATAAGTGCAGCCATAGTACGGGAAGATGTTGGGATACAAAGGCCTGTATACTTCAACAGTAAATCCCTTCAAGGGTCTGAGAAAAATTATCCTCGTATGGAAAAGTTAGCCTACGCCCTGATACATGCTTCAGGGAAAATGAAGCCCTACTTCCAAGCCCATTTCATGGTCGTCCTCACCGATTCCCCACTAAGACAGGTCCTTCATAAACCTGAGAAGTATGGAAGATTGATGACTTGGTCCATTAAGTTGGGGGAGTATGACCTTACTTATCAACCTATGGTGGCCATCAAAGGTCAGACGCTCGTAGACTTCATTGCCGAGTTCACATGGGAAAAGGCTGAGATAGGGAATAATCCAGAGACAGCTGAAGGGTTAGACAATAATGTCTTTCGGGAACTGGAAGAGGTTGTACCAAATGTCTTTAGAAATTGGGAAGAGGTTATATCCAAGGGAGTCGGAAATAGAATCGCTGAGAATGAGGAAGATCGATACCTCTTCAAGCAGGGGATCATGACAGAAGGGGGCTTCTCATTAGACAAAGACATCTAGAACCTCTTTGTTGACGGGTCTTCTTGCGACAGTGAACGCGGTGCAGGGCTAATACTTTCATCTTTGGATGGTTCCAACGTTGAATACGCTTTGAGGTTTAACTTCAAGGCATCAAATAACGAGTCAGAATATGAGGCCATGATAGCAGGTCTCTCATTGGCAAAGACTCTGGGAGTGGGACGACTTCTACTTCATAGTGACTCTAGGTTAGTTGTTAATCAAGTGTTGGGGGTTTATGAGGCCAAGGATGAAAGGATGGCCAAATAACTGAAGAGGGTTCGAACAATGATGGGAAGGTTTCGAAGAGGTAAAGATGAAGAGGATACCCCGACAAAACAACAGTCACGCAGATGCATTAGCAAGGTTGGCTTCAGTAATGAAGACAGATATCAGAAGAACAATTTCGTTTGAGGTCTTGCAGAGGGCGACCATCGAAGAAGAAGAGGTTAGTAACCCTTGCCTCAATTTAAACCTGGGGGACTCATGGATGGACCCCCTCGTTAGATATATCAAAGAGGGAGAGCTGTCGGAATCCAAGATAGAGAGGAGGGAATTAAGATACAAGGCAGCGAAATTATCCATAATAGGGGACGTCCTATATAAGAAGGGATTCCTATTACCTCTCCTCAGATGTGTTCATCCCACAGAATTTCCTTGCGTCTTATAGGAGGTACATGAGGGTTCTTGCTCCAGTCACATAGGAGGAAGACCCTTAGCCAAGAGAATTGTTACACAGGGGTACTGGTGGCCAACCTTGGCCAAAGATGCTACAACTTAAGTGAAGAGGTGTGATAAGTATCATAGATTCTCCACTATTCCTCACCAACCTCATCAGCCTATGACGTCAATCAGTTCCCCTTGGCCATTTTTGGTATGGGGAATTGACTTAGTAGGACCCCTGCCAAGGGCCGCCAATAATTATCGATTTCTAATAATTGCCATTTATTACATCTCAAAATGGGTGGAGGCAGAGACGATGATAATGATTACGGAGCAAAAGACCTTCCAATTTATTTGGAGGAACATCATATGCAGACACGACCTCCCAAACACTCTCATCTCAGATAATGGAATGCAGTTCAAGAACTCTTCCCTAGAGAAGTATTGCGAAAGAGTTGGGATAAAATAGTTCTTCTCTTCTCCTGGTCGGCCTCAGGCAAATGGCCAGACCGAAGTCACCAACAGAATAATCCTTAACGGAATAAAAAAGAGGTTAGAAGAAGCAAATGGGAGATTAACTGAAGAGGTTTATGCTGTGTTGTGGGCCTATAGGACAACAACAAGAACACCGACAGGAGAAACCCCGTTCATGCTAGCACATGGCTCAGAGGCCGTCATACCAACAGAAGTGGGACTCCCTACTCATAGGGTTAAGACCTATGACCCTGATAAGAATGGGGAGGAGAGGATAATAGACTTAAATCTGATTGAAGAGAGAAGGGAAGATGCAGAAATCAGACAAGCAGCTTACCAGCAGAGAGCAACAAAATTCTACAATCAAAGGGTGAAATCAAGACCCATTGCCATAGGAGATTTAGTACTGAAAAAGACACTGCAGAAGGTAAACAAGCTTTACCCAAATTGGCACGGTCCCTACAAAGTAATTGAAGAGGTTGTACTCGGGACCTACAGGCTATAAAACCTAGAGGGGGAACCTTTTTCTAATCCCTGGAATGCTGATCATCTAAAGAATTATTACAGATGATGTTTCTAGAGTTTGTGTCAATGTATTATCTTATGAAGAGATTATTAATGAAAAGATCAGTTTCCTTGTCAATTCTTCATCCAATGAGCTCCAGTGGGGAAATTGTTTATGAGGATAACATCTTAGTTAATGATCTCATACCTTAAAACATCATGATTTGGTGGCAAGGTCTGAGGTCATACATCACACTCGGATGACCTCAGACCCTTAACATCATTAATTTGGTAAAATTATTTACGAGGATAACATCTTAGTTCATGACATCAAACCTTAAAACATCATCATTTGGTGGCAAGGTCTGAGGTCAGACATCACACTCGGATGACCTCAGACCCTTAACATCATTAATTTGGTGAAATTATTTATGAGGATAACATCTTAGTTGATTACCTCGGACCTTAAAACATCATGATTTGGTGGCAAGGTCTGAGGTCAGACATCATACTCGAATGACCTCAGACCCTTAATGTCATTAACTTGGTGAAATTATTTACGAGGATAACATCTTAGTTGATGACCTCAGACCTTAAAACATCATGATTTGGTGGCAAGGTCTAAGGTCAGACATCATACTCGGATGACCTCAGACCCTTAACATCATTAATTTGGTAAAATTATTTATGAGGATAACATCTTAGTTGATGACCTCAGACCTTAAAATATCATGATTTGGTGGCAAGGTCTGAGGTCAGACATCATACTCGGATGACCTCAGACCCTTAGCATCATTAATTTGGTGAAATTATTTATGAGGATAACATCTTAGTTGATTACCTCAGACCTTATAACATCATGATTTGGTGGCAAGGTCTGAGGTCAAACATCATACTCGAATGACCTCAGACCCTTAACATCATTAATTTGGTGAAATTATTTATGAGGATAACATCTTAGTTGATGACCTCAGACCTTAAAACATCATGATTTGGTGGTAAGGTCTGAGGTCAGACATCATACTCGGATAACCTCAGACCCTTAATATCATTAATTTGGTGAAATTATTTATGAGGATAACATCTTAGTTGATGACTTCAGACCTTAAAACATCATAATTTGGTGGCAAGGTCTGAGGTCAAACATCACACTCGGATGACCTCAAACCCTTAACATCATTAATTTGGTGAAATTATTTATGAGGATAACATCTTAGTTGATGACCTCAGACCTTAAAACATCATGATTTGGTGGCAAGGTCTGAGGCCAGACATCATACTCGGATGACCTTAGACCCTTAAAATCATTAATTTGGTGAAATTATTTATGAGGATAACATCTTAGTTGATGATCTCTGACCTTAAAACATCATGATTTGGTGGCAAGGTCTGAGGTCAGACATCATACTCGGATGACCTCAAACCCTTAACATCATTAATTTAGTGAAATTATTTATGAGGATAACATCTTAGTTGATGACCTCAGACCTTAAAACATCATTTAGTGGCAAGGTATGAGTTCAGACATCATACTCGGATGACCACAGACCCTTAACATCATTGATGATCTCAGACTTTAAAACATCATGATTTGGTGGAAACGTCTGAGGTAAGACATCATACTCGGATAACCTCAGACCCTTAACATCATTAATTTGGTGAAATTATTTATGAGGATAACATCTTAGTTGATGACCTCAGACCTTATTACATCATGATTTGGTGGCAAGGTCTGAGGTCACACATCACACTCGGATAACCTCAGACCCTTAACATCATTAATTTGGTAAAATTATTTATGAGGATAACATCTTAGTTGATGACCTCAGACCTTTGACATCATTAATTTGGTGAAATTATTTATGAGGATAACATCTTAGTTGATGAGCTCAGACCTTTAACATCATTAATTTGGTGAAATTATTTATAAGGATGACATCTTAGTTGTTAACCTCATACCTTATAACATCATGATGTGGTGGCAAGGTCTGAGGTCAGACATCACACTTGGATGACCTCAGACCCTTAACATCGTTAATTTGGTGAGACCTTATTGCATGGCAAAGAAAATCATCCAACAAAGAATCTAGCAAGAGAAGAAACAAAAGCCCTCCTCATAGGTCGACTGATTAAGTGACAAATGATAAAAATATAAAGTAACATCATTCATGAGAGGTTACAGTTCGAATACATAGGGAAAAAGTACAAAAGCTTCACAAAAATAGCCTAAGGATTTACAGGGACAGTGCTGACATCCTTGGCCTGATTCCCTTGGCCGACGTTGGTCACCTCAGCCCCATCATCTTTGGGGTTGGCTCCCTCCGTCTCTGTAACATCGAGTGGTGCAGTCTCTACAGGGGTAGCATCTTCCTCTTCAACTTCTTGAAGGGCTTAGGCAAATTGAGGGTTAGCAAAACCCAGACCTATGAAGTCGGAGGCTTTCAAGCTCCCTGACTCCTTCTCCTTAGTAGCCACCCATTTGCCAATAGCCTTAATACCTCCTTCGAGGTACATAAAGCTGAAGCTGATGAATTCATCGGAGACTTTGTAATCGGCCAGAATCCCCTCGGAAGCATCCTCAAGGGCTGCCTTCACTACAACGGCAACCTTCTGCTGGAGAATGTCATCATTGGCCTTTAGAGCAATAGTGTGGTCCTTTTTAAGCTTGGAAATCTCTTTCTCCAACTCCTTAACCTTCATATCAGACCCCTCAAAGGTAGACTTCAGACGGTCTACTTTTGCATTCAGAGAGATTTGCACCTTCTCGACCTCTTGGCCTTTTTGGGAGGGGCAACTTCTTCAGAGTCCAGTTAGCAAGATGATGCATAGCAGCGAGGCCCTGCAAATCATGTGGTCGTATATATAAGTTGAAATTCAAAACAGAGGTTACAGTTCGAAGCTAAACTGAAATCCGAAGTCACACCTGAATAGACCTGTGAAGGCCAAACTCATCCAATAAAGGGGTGTCCATGGATCGACAAAAGCGTTTGTCAGCATCGGTCATAGCAGAGACGATGGCATCCAGTGCCTGTAAATTGTGGCCTATGATGCTATCATTAATTTTCAGTTGCTCTATATGAGCAGCCAATGCATCCTGTGATGATATAGGGATGGCACGATCCCCACCTTTCTTCTTCTGCCTCTGATCCTCAGGGGCAGGATCGACAACCTTTCTATTCTTGGTGGCCTCATCCCTCGAGGTTGAGGGAGGGGGGGGAGGAGCATTCAGACCTGCCTTTTTGACGAGCTTTGTCAAACTTGGTGCTACCATCTCCCACAACTCGTCAGATATTCCCTTCGGATGCTCTGCAAAATAGAAAGGTCTGAGTTAGAGAATAAGATATACATACATTCAGAGGTATAACTTATTGAAATGAAAAGCACTTACCAAGCTCTGTAAGAGGACTTCCCCCTAGACCAGTCTCAGAGAGGTAGTAGGGGGTCATCAGGTGCTCGAATTTGACAAGCAGACCATGATCCCCCTGATCTTAAAGGTCTTTAACCTTCTAAAGATTTTACTGGCTTAGCCCAGGGTCGGCCCCAGCAGCCATCGTAACCTTTCCCCATCTCAGGGGCATTCTCTACTCTAATGAGGAAGAGGGGGCACATGTCCCAAATTCCCATGGCCCTGAGGCCGAGAAATAACGTGGCTTCTAGTTATGGTTTGAGGTTTGGGTAATCTGAAGCATCTTCTTTTCTGGCTTCTGAGCTAAAAAATGATAATAGCTCGGATGGTTTCTAGCAGATAAAGGGACATAGCATCCTGTAAAGACTTGGACAGGAAGGTTTGAGTGATGAACAACCCTCCATAAGACAATGGCTTCAATTATCACCCTCCAAGCATTGGGTGACAACTGGGAAGGGTCCAAGTTGATATAGGCCAATATAGAGCTGATGATGGGATTGATGGGCAGATGAAATCCCAACTTGAAAATCTGCTCGTATAGGCAGATCTCACCATCTCGGTCGTGATAAGCCCTCTCTTCCCTGAGAGGTATCCTGAGTTTTATAGAGGGGGTTATGGAATATAGGTATCTGAAGGATAGGACGTCGATCTCACTGACTGAACTCTCAATCTCGGCTGCCTCAGAGACGTCAACATCACTCTCAGCATCATCCTCATCATCTATCTCAATGTCGGCCTGAGCAGACGATGGGGCACCACTTGGAAACCTCTGAGCGAACTCAGCCCCTGTGACAGCCGACAAGGGTATGGCTTCAAGGATTGGCGGAACCTCCACACTCGACCCAACAATTTCAACCTCAGAAGAAGATGTTGATGTACTTGAACTTTTGTGGGACGAGGCTCGACTGGAAACCTTCGCTTGATCAGGGGCCTGATCTTGCCGAGTTGTGAAATCCATAGCCACTTGAAAAGAGTCCACAGATATAGGGTCTGAGGAGGATGACTCAGACTCAGACATTGGTGAGGGTTCGGCAGGGACCTCTGCTTGGTTAACTGGTTCAGATGGTTCAGGATATACGACCTTCAGAGGTGGTGGAAAGATAGGTTTGAGGGGGAATTCCTCTGACCTACGAGCTTCCTCCTGCGCTCTTTCTATTTGCCTAATTTTCTCTAAGGTCTTCTCTCTGAGAGAGGGGAACTCCTCTAAGAGTTGGTAAAGGGGTCTGAGCATATGAGGCAGACGTTAGACTTGTGACTATCCTAAGAAAACAAGATTGGCAAATGGAATTGAGGATCAAACACCTTGAAGGGTGGTGTTGTTTCTAGCATCATCAATATATAACAGTTTCAGTGTATCTAACGTGTTCATATTCTAGATTTTTTAAATCCTATGTCGTCTTGTCACGTGTCGATTGTCCATGCTTCATATCTCCTGGGAAAGAGTCCTTGTTAAGGTACGCCTCTTTGGAGGTTAGGGATGGGCAAGAAATTCAAATATTTTCTTTTTCATGAAGATGTTTATGTTAGATGCTCCCTCTTCAAATCTTATTTCTCCATATTTATTATAGTTTTTGGAGTACTTTGGGATAATATTCCACACCGATGATTTGTGTTAGGTGCATCATACGCGTCCATCAGCAAATGCGGATGACGTAGGGTGTCATTTCCATCGTGGAATACCGGTTTTAATAAAGGTTTGGAACCCTTAACCAAAGAATAAGTTTTTGATCAATTGCAGATGAAGTACCTTACGGAGAAGTTGGTTTCTTTCCGTTCAGTAATAGAAGCAATCTGCCAAAATTTGGAGAAGAAGCAAGCTTCGAAGCTCCCCAAGAAAATAAAGCCATCATTGTGAGGAGGGTAAAGATCATCCAATGCAATGCAGCTTTTTATTCCCTTGTTAAGTAGTGGAAAATGCTCCCCACCCCACCACCACCCCCACCCCACACACACCCTTTCCTCAGGGGGGACCAGGTTTTTATGTATAGTAATGGATCGCTCCCAATAAAGCAATCAAATAAAATAAAGCTTTCACTCTCATTGACTCAATGCTCCTTTATTGATTTTGTTGCTTCTTTGAACTCTTTGAATGTGACATCATGGAATCTCTTATTTTGTAGAAAATCAAGTGCTATTGAGACTTGGAATTAACCCTTTCCTAATTACAAGGGGAGGCAAAGGCCTCTATTTAAGCTGAAATACCTTTTGTCCTAATTTTGGAAAATAAAAACTAAAAAGAATAAAACATCAGCATGGAAATGAAACAAAGATTTTGTAATCAATTACTTTCTTAAAATTAAGAAATCTCCCCTCCTTGTTGTTTTGGGGCCCTCCGTGCACATCAGGTTAGGTTGTAGTTGGGGCAAAGGGATTGTAGGAAGCGGGTGTTAGATGATGATTTTTTTTCCTTATACTTTCTTCATCCAAGCGTGGATTGATTCTTCTTGTAATAATCCTCCTACATATCCATCCAAGATTTTGTTTTTGATAAGCATATCCATTTTAAAAAATGAAGTTACCTATTGTTGAAAGTTTAAGTCTATATCTTTGATAAAGCTCTACTAATTTCAAGGATGGAATTCCTTCATATGTATCCTTATATTATGCTCACGAATGAAGGTTCCCTTCTCAAATAACGTCTCTCTCTCTCTCTCTCTCTCTCTCTGTCTCATTATTCATCCTTCATACATTACAATTTTGGAGTCAATTGTTCAGGAAATAAGCATTAGTCTCTCCTAAGTTGCGATTTGGCAAGTTTACTATTGCAACACCTACTACAATTGGACACTTGCTGCACAACACCCATTTATTCCTTGACAACAATACCCTCTTTCTTGTAGCTTTCACTTTGGGACTCTTTCATTCCATTTACATGGTTTGAGTAGTTTTTTTCTCCTTCATGAGGAATATCAGCAGAACTTAAAAAGTCACTAGCTTGTGTCATGTTTTCTATTAGAATCCAAGAGAGCTAGAAATGAATCATCTTTATAATGATAACACATTTTCTTGACTACCATATATGTGCACGTGTATATATATATTATTGTTAGCAATGAAAATTGAACCCTTACCTATTCCTCCACTTAAATGCCATGCACACTTTAACCATTCTCCTCAAATAACTTTGGAATGCATAGCGTGCATTTTTACTTATGGCTCTATAATTTTCTTTTACCCATAATACCTTGTATTCATTCTAATAGCAGGTATTGATGATCATAAAGGGATTGTTTAGGAGATATGAAAGGTGGAATCCAGTGCATCCAACATCTGGAGCCTTTTGGGGTATGGGATTTGGCATTGGTTGGGGTCCTGGCTTTGGTCCTGAGATGATTGGTTATGTTGGAGCTGGTTGTGGTGTTGGATTTGTTATGTTTTTATGTATATTTCTTTGCGTGAATGAAATAATCATAACAACCTATAATAGCCTAGTGGTAAGTTTCCAGAATACTTGTGTGAGGTCTTGGATTCAAGTCCCTCTAGGTGCACACTATATATATTATATATCAAGACTTGGGACTTGCATCCTAAGTCAAGACCCAATTGTAATTTTTTTTTTTATTTTGTTTTTATTTAAAATTAACATCCGGATTAATTTTTTAATTAATATTATAATACGTATATTCCTAGTCGTTGGAAGTGGTCAGAGGGACGGTAGTGGTTACTTATTTTAAGACATAGGGTGGTTGTAGGGGCGGTAGTGGCTACTCATTTTAATCCATAGGGTGGCTACAGGTTGATGGTTGCATCTCTTTAAGGGGCCTTACAGAATGAGTCTGAGTAGTATGATTATACAAATTATCATTCTGAATTTCCTTCTTTCTTACTCTCAAAAATTCGTTCCTCCTCAAATCCTATTTCTGGGCAATATTGGTGTGGTTCTGTACGTTCTCCATTGTGTGCTTCAATCGGACGAATAACGTTGTTGAATCTTGGGGACAGATATCTGAGGCTGAGGCACCAATCTATTAAGTGCGGGGGATATTTTTGTCTTAGGACTGTGTGTCTAACACACACCTCAGCATCCAGATTAGTCGTTATAATTTTATTGTGATCTTAAATTTTTCCCGTATACACATACAACAGGATTTAGTGTTGGCATCACTCTAGCTGGTTTTGGTATTAGTCTTCCTATAAATTGGCTTTTTTATGTTCTGTCAATGGCATGCTTTATCGTTTTTTGTCATGTTTGAGTAAAATTACATGGACGTCACTCTTGTTTGTCATTATTACACTTACCTCCTTCAATGTTTTAAGTATTACACTAGCTCCTCACCTGTTTTAGATAATACACCACCTTCCATCTTGTTTGTTTTTATAAACACCCACTACACCAAGAAGAATGAATACTTGACCGATATGTATCTGATACTCCAAATAAGTTTCCATAAACTCAGTCAACAATTTTGACTTCCTGATATGACGGGCAAATTTGCATTTTTTTCTCTCTAAAAAAAAGAGATTTTAGGGAAGAATTATGAAGTGTAAAAAGTTAAGTTTTAAAACTAAGAAAAATATGTAAAAAAAAAGAGAGTTGTTGAAGCACATATATAAGGCCACACATTACTAATGGATTAAAAGCAATAGATATCACCATAATTTATTTTTCTTTTGAAGCAGGGTACTTGTGCTGTTATTATAGGTGAATTTTAAATACATATATATAATGTATTCTGTAAGAGACTTTTGACCCCCGATTTGAAATTTTCTCAATTAAAATATTATTTCCTTTTATATATATATCAAGATGCGGAAGCGTAAAGAAGTGTGATGGATCACAAACAAACGAATTACCAAATTTTAATTTTCTTAAAAAAAATAAAATTAAACCGAGTGAAATTAAATTAACGCATTAAAATCATTTTCACTTAAACCAAGTTAAATCATTCAAGTCCTAGAATTTTCCGAAGTCATACTTATCAATATTCCAAAGTAAGGCCAAACCAATTTTAGCAAATGACTTGAATTAAATAAACAATTATCCAAATTTAATTAGGACCCAATTAAATTAAATGACTTGAATTAATTAACTACACATTACCCAAATTTAATGATCACCAAATTAAACACGTAGAGATTAAATTAAACCAATTTTATCTTTTTACCTAAACATGCGTTCTAGGTGATTTTGCAAAAGATAAAATAAAACAATTAATTCACTACGCCGCGATGTACGAGGAAAAACCCAAGACGGGAAACAACCTCGGACGGCCCTAGCCACAAATCCACTAAGTACGGAATTTACAAATACAAGACAGAAAGGCTTTCAACACACGACTCGATCCTTCTCAAGCCCCGATGCTTCTTCTTGTAGATACCTCTACCTAGCAGATAAGCACGGAGCTCCACCGTTGTCTCGGTGTCCACCGATCGGACTTTGTATGGTCACCGTCACCCGAACAAGGAGCCTTTCTCCAAGTGGGTAATGCCGCAACAAAACAGCTTCTTCTTTCTTTGATGGATGTAGAAGCAAACTCAAAACTTCTCTTTGAACGGAAGAGATGAACCCGGTGCCAAAACTTCAAGCAAGATATATGAATATGGGAACTTGTAAGAAACTAATTTGGGTGTAAACTAGAGTGATGTATATTTTTTTTTTTTTTTGATAAAAAACTCACTCAAAACATGATCTTTTTCCCTCTTTGATTTTACTCTCAAAACACTCTCTCGAAGTTAGTAAGATATGAAAAAGATTAATCAACAAAAGTGATTCCTGCACATATTAAAGTCTGAAAATAGATGGTTAAGAATCAAGTGGGGAAGTGGGTGAAAATTTCTCAAAACTTCCAGAAAACTGTTCCCGCTGGAAACTCGTTCGAACGAGTTTTCTAACAAAGTTCCAGTATGAACTCGTTAGAAGATCGTTAGAAATCTTGTTAGAATGACAATCTCGTTCGAACGACATTTCGAACGAAGTTCCAGTATGCCATAATGGGAAGTCGTTGGCAAGTTCGTTCGAACGACAAACTCGTTCGAACGACTCTATCGAACGAAAAACCAGAAAGTTGGAAAATTCAATTTTAGCCCAGAAATCTTTATAAACTTATTTAAAGTTTTAATTAAAAATCTTTCTGAAAATGAAAACGCAGTTTTAGATAAACCTAACACCCAATAAACAAGTTCCAAGCTCCTATATATATAGAATTGCATTCATACCTTGGGAGCATGGAACTATGGTTTGATGACGTATAAATGAGGCACGAAACCGGCATGATGATGAAGATTTATACTCTTTGCCGCTACGTCTTCAACAAACTTTTCATAGGCTTGAGAATATTACAATTAAATACAATCCTATGAATAAATGTTTTTGTCCGGAATTGAGCCAAAACTATATATGGACTCAATTGGAAATTTGTGTCCTTACAAATCTCCCCCTTTGGCTATTCCGGGACAAAAACCAAACAAAAATCCTAAAGGTCCGTCAAGATCACTAGACTCAAAACATAACCCACCCAAACTTAACTCAACACGAGGATCAAACGCTTTGCCATTGAAAGATGCCGCTTTAGAAGAATTCCTGCACACTTAAGCAAACTCATCAAATGCATAGGGAATATCAAAGTATTTAAAGAAATTAAAATAAATACTCCCCCAAAATTAATTCTCTCCTTTATCAAAATGATCAACCCAAGAAGTTAGCTACTCACCCTAAGTTAAATCTCCTAAACTTAGATAAGATTATAATAGGATAAGATACCATTTTCTCCCCCTATCATTCTCCCCCTTTTTGTTCAGGAATAGGCAAAGGATAAAGAACAAATATAAAAGCATGTTGAAGCTTAAAGTGATAAGACATGAAAGCATGTGGGCAACAAAAGCATAACTAATCCAAGATAGATACCAAAACTAAAGTATACGCATAGAAGGACTAGAAAGCAAGGCAAAGGCAAAACAAAATACCATATATATATGTACTAGAAATATATCAATAATGCACACGCACATATATATATAGATATAAACACACACATGACACAAAATACAATAAGTTTGCACACTCGTATGGCAAAAATGTGCCATATGGAAACGGAAGTGTTGGGGTGCGAACTAGTAACAATTAAATTTAGACCCAATCACTTAAAACATGTTCACGGAGTTCTCAATTGATTGCAAACTTCATCACATTTGAATATAACCTCATGTGACAATATAAATTGAACTCAATGAACAAACATACACAATGTGTACAAGCCTAGCATATTGATGATTCTACAAACCAATAGATTCATGACATGAAATACGCAACTAGGATAAATGGACATTGTGCAAACCGTTGATATACCATCCAATTCTCCCTCAATAAGCATTTATATTAAATTTGAATGACTATATCAATCAAACATAGGCCTTGGCAATTTTTTTTTCATTTTAATGCCATATTTTCTGTTTTTAGGTCTTTGGACCACGTATTTCTTTTAGGTCCATTTAAAACGGTGGCTTAAAATCGCAAAGGATCACTTAGTCCTTTCGGAGCCCTTCCCCATGCACATTTTTATTTATCATGTTTTCATTTTTCACACAAATCTCACGTGCAACGGATTTTGACATGCACTAGTCCTCCTAAGTCACAAATATGTAGATGACAAGATTGGAAGGAGAACACCTCACATAGCTCAAATATACATATGAAGTTAAAAATTCAAAGGAGCTCGTGCATGTGTGAATAGAGGCATATAAAAATAGAATCCATTTAAAAAACACAAAATCCAACTACTCCATGTAAGCATGGTAAAGAACATAATAAGGATTGATAATCTACACTAAAAGTTCTAGCCACATGAGAGCGTTAAAGGAGGGATTCAAACACAAGTATATGCCACATAAAGTGTGTCAAACCAAAATACATACAAAATACAATCTTTTTGAGTTTTTGACATTTATAACCAAAAATAACATTACATACTCAAAAGACAAACCAAAATCATTTGAATTTTTCTTTAAGCTTAAATTATCAAGAGATAAAAACTTCAAATGATAAACAAAAATCATTATTCTAACATGTGATATGATATAAAGTAAGGACTAGAAATTGATTAAACAAGCATACATTTAGCATGTGAATATAGCATAAAGTACAAAAGCTAAAGTATGCAAGCACTAACACGTTCATCCTTTAGATTTAGTAAGGGAGGAAGCATGTGAAAGTAAAGGAGAATCAAAAACCCTATTTTGCAAGGCAACCAAGTCGAATTTCCTAACCCAAATTAATGAAGAATGACTATCTTGGGATGTAGGAATTGGAAATACATTGGTTTCTTTACGTTGGGATTTTCTAGGAATTCGTTTAAGATCAAAACAAAATTTCCTAAGATGACCTTTTCGACCACAATGTGTACAAGTGAAGACATGTCAAAAAGATTTACTTATGGAGTGATCTCTAAAAGTTTTCCTAGTAAATTCTCCAAAAACGTTGGTTTTGGCTTTATGAGTAGATTCATTACAAGTATTGAAGCCTAAACCACAAGTGTCATTTTTAATTTGGGTCGTTCCTAATATTTTATCTAATTTTTCCGAACGACACTCCAAATCAAATTTGACATTACTAGAGTCTTTTAATTTATTTTGCAATTCTAAAATGTTAGACTCTAATAAAACATTTCGCTCTTCAAAAGCAAGAAACTCCTTTTTCAAGGATTCCATTAAACCCCTAAGGTTATCTCTCTCGCCTTCTATATATTCAAGCTTCTCTAAAAGAATCATCTCACGTGTCTTAAGGTCTTCTACCAACATGCTATCATCAATGACCTTGACACGCTCTTTTAAACTAGCTTCTAACTTCAAATTAGCTCTTTTCAATTTAATAGATTCTTTATAAAGTTCTTGAAAAGCATTTTGAAGTTCACTCACATTAACCTCTTCTTCATTTTCACTCTCCCTTTCTTCTCCACTCTCACTATCATAAAAAACAAGAGAATCATATACAATGACCTTGGAAGTGTCATGTGTTAATGTTTCATCAATCGACGAGTTCTCACTATCACTCACATGACTAGCCATAAAATCCACAAAATTAGGCTTAGTGGGGGAATCGGGTCCCTCTTCCTTATAACTATCACTAAGGGTCGCATTATATTCGATGGGTCGTTTACCCTCTTTCCTTAGTTTAGTGGGGCACTCAGAAGCCCTATGGCCATAACCCTCACAACCAAAACACCTATTAGACTCGTCCCTATTTAAATTTTTATTAATAGGTTTAGGGATCTTCTCGGCTTTGTCATAATTAGAAGTTTCAAATTTCATAAAATCATTTTTAAATTTATCTTTATTAAATTTAAGAAATTTTCTAAATTTACGAGCAAACAAATTCATGTCTTTCGAGTCACTATCACTCTCACTCTCTACTACTTGTTTGACCTCTTTTCGGGCTTTTAAAGCAACGCCCTTTTCAATTTTCTTTTCAGTTTTAGAAGGAAACATATCTAGTTCATAGATTTGTAAATCACCTACAATCTCTTCTAATTTCGTAGAGGCTAAAGTTGGTAAAGAATTTAAAATGGTCACTTTTGGAATAAATCTATCGGAAAGGGACCTTAAAATTTTCTTTACAACACGGTTGTCAGGTATTTTCTCTCCCAAATTAAATGATGAATTGACAATATCGGAAAGTCTAGCATACAATTCATCAAAAGTTTCATTATCATTCATTTTGATAGTTTCAAATTGAGTGGTGAGGTTTTGGAGTTTCGAAGCTTTAACGACACTAGTTCCTTCCTGAGTTAGTTGTAAAATATCCCAAGCTTCTTTAGCGGTTTCACACGTCATAATACGTCGAAATTCATCCTGTGTGACAGCGCTAAACAAGGCATTCAAACCACGGGAATTAAAATTAGAAAGTTTAAACTCATTCTCAGTCCATCTATCGGCCGGTTTGGGAACACGTTCATTTTCAACTAAGTGAGTTGGTGGGGACCACCCGTTAACAACAACCATCCAAACTCTCTCGTCGATAGATTTTAGTGCCGATTTCATTCGCGCTTTCCAATACGCGTAGTTAGAACCATCGAAAATAGGAAATTTAGAAAATGGGGAAAATTCCATTTGAGCCAAAAATATTTAAAGGATCTTTAACGAAATAATTTATCGCTTTGGCTCTGATACCAATTTGTAGGTTGATGGTTGCATCCCTTTAAGGGGCCTTACAGAATGAGTCTGAGTAGTATGATTATATAAATTATCATTCTGAATTTCCTTCTTTCTTACTCTCAAAAATTCATTCCTCCTCAAATCCTATTTCTGGGCAATACTGGTGTGGTTCTGTACGTTCTCCATTGTGTGCTTCAATCGGACGAATAACGTTGTTGAATCATAGGGATAGATATTTGAGGCTGAGGCACCAATCTATTAAGTGCGGGGGATATTTCTGTCTTAGGACTGTGTGTCTAACACACACCTCAACATCCAGATAAGTCGTTATAATTTTATTGTGATCTTAATTTTTTCCCGTATACACATACAACAGGATTTAGTGTTGGCATCACTCTAGCTGGTTTTGGTATTAGTATTCCTATAAATTGGCTTTTTTATGTTCCGTCAAATGGTTTGCTTTATCGTTTTTTGTCATGTTTGGGTGAAATTACATGGACGTCACTCTTGTTTGTCATTATTACACTTACCTCCTTCAATGTTTTAAGTATTACACTAGCTCCTCACCTGTTTTAGATAATACACCACCTTCCATCTTGTTTGTTTTTATAAACACCCACTACACCACGAAGAACGAATACTTGACCGATATGTATCTGATACTCCAAATAAGTTTCCATAAACTCAGTCAACAATTTTGACTTCCTGATATGACAGGCAAATTTGCATTTTTTTTCTCTCTAAAAAAAAAAGAGATTTTAGGGAAGAATTATGAAGTGTAAAAAGTTAAGTTTTAAAACTAAGAAAAATATGTAAAAAAAAGAGTAATAGATATCACCATACTTTATTTTTCTTTTGAAGCAGGGTACTTGTGCTGTTATTATAAGTGAATTTTAAATACATATATATAATGTATTCTGTAAGAGACTTTTGACCCCCGATTTGAAATTTTCTCAATTAAAATATTATTTCCTTTTATATATATATCAAGATGCGGAAGCATAAAGAAGTGTGATGGATCACAAACAAACGAATTACCAAATTTTAATTTTCTTAAAGAAATTAAAATTAAACCGAGTGAAATTAAATTAACGCATTAAAATCATTTTCACTTAAACCAAGTTAAATCATTCAAGTCCTAGAATTTGCCTAAGTCATACTTATCAATATTCCAAAGTAAGGCCAAACCAATTTTAGCAAATGACTTGAATTAAATAAACAATTATCCATATTTAATTTGGACCCAATTAAATAAAATTAAATGGCTTGAATTAATTAACTACACATTACCCAAATTTAATGATCACCAAATTAAACATGTAGAGATTAAATTAAACCAATTTTATCTTTTTACCTAAACATGCGTTCTAGGTGATTTTGCAAAAGATAAAATAAAATAATTAATCCACTACGCCGCGATGTACGAGGAAAAACCCAAGACGGGAAACAACCTTGGACGGCCCTGCCACAAATCCACTAAGTACGGAATTTACAAATTCAAGACAGAAAGGCTTACAACACACGACTCGATCCCTCTCAAGCCCCGACGCTTCTTCTTGTAGATACCTCTTCCTAGCGGATAACCACGGAGCTCCACCGCGGTCTCGGAGTCCACCGATCGGACTTTGTATGGTCATCGTCACCCGAATAAGGAGCCTTTCTCCAAGTGGGTAATGCCGTAACAAAACAGCTTCTTCTTTCTTTGATGGATGTAGAAGCAAACTCAAAACTTCTCTTTGAACGGAAGAGATGAACCCGGTGCCAAAACTTCAAGCAAGATATATGAATATGGGAACTTGGAAGAAACTAATTTGGGTGTAAACTAGAGTGATGTATATTTTTCTTTTTGATAAAAAAAACTCACTCAAAACATGATCTTTTTCCCTCTTTGATTTTACTCTCAAAACACTCTCTCAGAGTTAGTAAGATATGAAAAAGATTAATCAACAAAAGTGATTCCCGCACATATTAAAGTCTGAAAATAGATGGTTAATAATCAAGTGGGGAAGTGGGTGAAAACTGCTCAAAACTGACAGAAAACTGTTCCCGCTGGAAACTCGTTCGAACGACATTTTGTTCGAACGACATCTCGTTCGAACGAGTCTTCTAACGAAGTTCCAGTATGAACTCGTTAGAAGATCGTTAGAAATATCGTTCGAACGACATTCGAACGAAGTTCCAGTATGCCATAATGGGAAGTCGTTGGCAAGTTCGTTCGAACGACAAACTCGTTCAAACGACTCTATCGAACGAAAAACCAGAAAGTAGGAAAATTCAATTTTAGCCCAGAAAATTTTATAAACTTATTTAAAGTTTTAATTAAAAATCTTTCTAAAAATAAAAACGCAGTTGTAGATAAACCTAACACCCAATAAACAAGTTCCAAGCTCCTATATATATAGAATTGCATTCATACCTTGGGAGCATGGAACTATGGTTTGATGACGTATAAACAAGGCACGAAACCGACATGAAGATGAAGCTTTATACTCTTTGCCGCTACGTCTTCAACAAACTTTTCATAGGCTTGAGAATATTATAATTAAATACAATCCTATGAATAAATGTTTTTATCCGGAATTGAGCCAAAACTATATATGGACTCAATTGGAAATTTGTGTCCTTACATATTCTTTCCGTATTCGATCTGTATTTTTTTTATTTTGTTGACTTTACTTATCATGTATTTGTATCCATGCAGCTTAGCTACTGCCCCTGCTGTATGGGTACTAAGTGTACTTTTAATTTTGTAAGAGACCATGTTATTTTTTTGAAACAAGGGAGTTGGGTGTAATATTTAAATCAAAGGGGGAGGTACTTATAGTTATGGAAAATAAGAGGGAGTCCAATGTAATTTACCCCCTTTTTCCTTTTTCCTGATAAAATTTTGTTTAAGATCTGATGTACACTTGAGTGCCTTGAACTTGATCAACATTTTCTCTTTTGTCATCTTTAATTGGTGCAAAAAGTAATGCATTGGAAATTTCCCGATCAAGAGATCCACGTAGCATGAGAAATGTTATGGGGGATAGTTTGAATAACATTGAACTACAATTTTAGGCTTCCAAAGGGAAGTGAGTGTAAGGTTTTCTATCTTGAAGCATGACAATTCTAAGTCTATTATTGACTATTTAGGGAAATTCAAAACTAGCTTTTCTCACCCTTGCTAAGGTATGTTCATATTTCAAGTAATTTGTCAACATTACTATATAATGATTATAAGCTCGCAGTTATGACTATTATTACAATATGTTTGGATAGAGAATTTGAAAGTAAAACTCAACTCAACTCAACAATGCCTTTTCCCAATTATTTGGGGTCGGCTACATGAATTTTTTTCCCATTTTTCTCCGTTCAACGTAATATCATCGGTTTAACCACACAAGTAATCATTTACTTTTCTATAATATCCCACCAAGTTAATTTAGGTCTACCTCTGGACCTAGCTTTACCATTAATACTCACTAAATCACTCTTCCCTACGGGTCCCCATTGGTATACGCTTGGCGTGTCCAAACTATTTAAGCCGATTTTCTCTCAATTTATCTTCTATATAAGCTACTTTTACCGTTTCATGAATTTGTTCATTTTTAATTTTATCCTTTCGAGTTTTACCACAAATCCATCTGTAAAAGTGGTGATTACTTAAATAAGCTTTGATACCAATTTGTAAAAATATATGATCGTGTGATAATTTATTAGATTCGTAAATTTCTAATTTGGCACACTTATTTAATCAGAGTCTATTTTTAAACCAAATCAATACAGCCCCTAAACATACAACTACTTATGTGCGTGTGTCAACCCATAAATAGATAAAGCATGCGGCACAAATTTCAGTAAAAATCCCCCAAAGGGGAAAATCCTTTTTATTTTCACTATAATTTGTAGAGAACGATTTACACGGATTATATTGAAAATATGAGTGACATACAAAATACCCGCAAGTGTTTGTTCTGATGTCGTCGTCTGGAATTTCTCGTAAGATCTCCAGATGGTCAGCTATGGAAAAGAAACGGCTTCTCCACAAGAGTAAACTTCATAAGGACTCCCTCCACAATAGCACGCATCTCTCCGGTTGTAGAGCTCTCCCCACAAAGAATGATCAACAGCAAAGTGTGTTCTTGAACACCAAAACAATTCACCAAAGCATATGGGATTTTTGTGAATTGAAAACAGAAAGGGATTAAACCCTAAAAGAAGAAGTCAAAAGGATTCTGCAGTTTCACAGTTTTTTGTCTTTCAAAACGCTGGGACTTCTAATGAAAACGAAACCATTTAATGAGTATTTATAGAAAAATGCGCCGCCTCAGTTGCTCGAACGAAATAGGTATCTCGGGCGAATAATGTACATGTGTCATTTGAACGATATCACATGTCGCTCGAACGAGATGACATCTCTCTTGAACGACTTGGGCATCAAAATCGAGGTACGCTGCAGGACTTAGAAAAATTACTCATTCTTAAATTTTGACGAAAAAAAGTCCGCTCCAACACTTAGAAAATATTTTGAAAAAATATCCCAAAGCTCTAAGTGCAAAGTTAAGGTATTTAAAACATAACCTTACCAAAGTAAACTTTGCGGAGTCCTTTTGATGAAGAACCTTGATATATTCGGATCCGTCTTGATGTAGATTGATCTTGAACTTCTTCGACAGTTATAACGGTATACGACATAATTAATTGATAACGGACTTATAAAATATGTCCTTATAAATCTCCCCCTATGTCTATGCCGGTACATACATAAAAATATCCGAATTATCAAATACCAAATCGCCTATACAGATCTACCCTCCCATAAATAAATTTGCAAGATCTCAAACTGTTCTTCAAAAAAATCTTCATCAAATCTCAAAGCTTTTCTCATCAGGGTGTGCAACATAATGATCATCAATCTTTGTACCTACACACATGAGATAAAGCAAAAACCTTCGTGACGTATCGAGTTTTAAATGATATAAGAATAAATAATTAATAAATCAAATCTCCCCCATTCTCCAAAAACTCCCCCATAACATGATAATTCTTTCTCCCCCTTTTTATTATGTCCCCAAATAGACAGATAAGAAAAAACAATCAAAACATGGAGTGTCACGATAAAATGCATAGCAAACATGAATCAAACTACGCGCATGCAAAGGAGTATCTCAAAAACTTTCACAAACTATTTGTGATTTTTTCAAATTTTTCGTACAAAAATAAGATACAAAAATCACACCATGAATTTAAACTCAAACAACTAAGTCATGAAAACGGAATGAATGGATGTGAACACATTCGATAAGTAAATCAACTCAATCAATCATATTTGCACGATGAATACGTGTACCCCTAACGAATGAACATCAAAAGTATCCTTAGGTGTAAAAATTATTGAATTTAGATGATATCGTCTTAATCAAATCAACAAATCAAAATCTAAATGATTTTCACCCCAATAACGTCCAAAACTATGTAATGCTTTTTCATGACTTTTAAAGACGTGCAAACCCGTTTTAAATCTCCATCCAAACTCCCTCATATATATTTTCTTTTAGAGGTGTATAAACTAAATTCTCAAACTTTGGAGACTTGGTGCAAAAACCTAATGGGACCTTTTTGGCATCAATTTCTTTTTATTGCCTTTCAATTTTTTCGGGCTCTTTTAAACCTCTTTGGACCCCGAATAATAAAATTTCTCAATTTTCTAGGTCCAATTTAGATGGTGGCTTAGTATTCTCAAAGGCCAAATAAACCTTTCGCGGTCGTTCCCCGTTTTCAAATAAAGCACACAACCTCACAAACGGCTCTTAAATTCACAACTTTCTTATCAAGTTTTATCGCGCTTGGTTTGTTTTAAGGACATGATTGAAGTGAAAACACCCAACCAACATGTTATAAGATAAGCACAATAATCAAACAAATCTGTGCATGTGTGAAATAAAGGAAATCATGAGTCAAACATGTAGGAAGTAACACTTAATTACATCTCAATGACTCCAAAAATTATAAAGCACAAAGATGACATGATGTCTTATCTCAAAACACTATCAAATAGTCACATATATAAATGGAATGAAGTTGTGACTCGATCATCCTAAGTGTCTATCCATAAACGATGCAAACAAAATACAATAATCTTTTTGGATTTTTCAAAAAATTTATGAAAATAAAATATTTTTATATTTTCATAAGCAAAAATTTATACAAAAAGTAAATGTCACAACGCTGCCAAACATAAATATCATGAAACAAAAAAACTAGCGAATGAAAAATATGCGAACACAATCATCTATATGATATGGCAAGAGAAGAATCATGTGCAAGCAAACGGGAATCAACTTGTCTAAAATCTAGTGCCTCTAAAAGTGATTTTCTAACCCAAATGGATGTGAAACGTCGTGTGGGGGATTTAGGAACCAAGGCAACACTAGACATAAACTTCCTAGTACTTTTTCCAAGAACAAAACAAAAACGTCTAAGGTGACCTTTCCCATCACAGTATGAACATGTGTAAATCGGTGGAATGTTACCTAAAGTGTGATCTTTTCTAACGTCATTGGGATTAATTGACCCTCTAAAACAAATAATGATTTTGGCTTTAGCACTAGAAGCATGAGAACAAGATGAGCCATTACCATCCCTATCAAACCTACTCGAGTTTGTCAAATCATTTTTTAACTTAAAATTTTTTTACTTAAGCAAAGAATTAGACTTTTCCAATCTGAGGGACTCCTTCTTCAAATTATCAATCAAACCTAGAAGGTTATCTCTCTCCCCCTCAATTAAAGCAAACTTTTTCCTAAGAGTCTCTTCACGTGCCACAAACTCATTGATTAAAATATTTTTGTCCTCTTTGGCACAAACACAAACCATCGAATTTTTAAGGTCCTCTAATTCTTTTTCAAAAAATAGGACCCTATCATCACTCTCCTTTTTGGACAATTTTAAAGCATTAAATTCATGGTCCAAAGAAATAATTTTTTCACGATTAAAATCTTGTTGATTTCGAACTGTTTGCAAAAGATCCATCGCAGATTTAAAATGAGAATTTTTTTTTCCAAAAAATCAATTCTTTTAGCAAACGTGAAATTCAAATGATTCATATCGTCAAAACTCTGACTCGTGTCATCAAAGGGGGGCATCTGATTACATAAGTGATCCATCGAAAAAATCGCGATTTTTCACAAAACTGATTTTTCAAAAAATCAATATCACACAAATTTTGCGAAAAATAGGATCATGCGATAAATTAGCGTAACCCGCTCTGATAACAATTTGTAAAAGTGGTGATCGCTTAAATAAGATCTGATACCAATTTATAAAAATATATGACTGTGTGATAATTGATTAAATTCGCAAATTTCTAATTTGGCACATTTATTTAATTAGAGTCTATTTTTAAACCAAATCAATTCAGCCCCTAAACATACAACTACTTGTGTGCATGTGTCAACCCATAATGCGACACAAATTTCATGAAAAATCACCCAAACGGGGAAAAACTTTTTATTTTCACTATAATTTATAAAGAACGGTTTACACGGATTATACTGAAAACATGATTGACATACGAAATACCCGCAGGTGTCGGTTTCGATGTCATCGGCTGGAATTTCCCGCATGATCTCCAGATGGTCAGCAATTGAAAATAAATGGCTTATCCACAAGAGTAAACTTTATAAGGACTCCCTCCACAATAGCACACAGCTCTCCGGTTGTAGAGTTCTCCCCACAAAGAATGATCAACAGCAAAGTGCGTTCTTGAACACCAAAACAATTCACCAAAGCATATGGGATTTTTATGAATTGTTTAAAAAAGGATTAAACCCTAAAAGAAGAAGTCAAAAGGATTATGCGGTTTCGCAGTTATCTGTCTTTCAAAACGCTAGGACTTCTTAATGAAAACAAAACCATTTAATGAGTATTTATAGAAAAATGCGCCGCCTCAGTCGCTTGAACGAAATAGGTATCTCGGGCGAACAACGTACACGTGTCATTTGAACGACATCACATGTCGCTCGAACGAGAGGACATCTCGCTTGAACGACTTGGGTGTCAAAATCGAGGTACGCTACAGGACTTAGAAAAATTACTCATTCTTAAATTTTGACGAAAAAAAGTCCGCTCCAACACTTAGAAAATATTTTGAAAAAATATCCCAAAGCTCTAAGTGCAAAGTTAAGGTATTTAAAACATAACCTTACCAAAGTAAACTTTGCGGAGTCTTTTTGATGAAGAACCTTGATATATTCGGATCCGTCTTGATGTAGATTTCTCTTGAACTTCTTCGACCGTTGTAACGGTAAACGATATAATTAATTGATAACGGACTTATAAAATATGTCCTTACACCATCTCAGCATTTGCATCTCTGTAACACTCATTTTCTGCACATTTTGTTTTTTGATTTCCCAACACTCCATCCAACATAACATGACAGGTTTAATGGTCGTTCTATATAACCTTCCCTTAGGTATATGTTGATCACACAATATGCCGGTAGGTCTTCTCCACTTGACCCGATGTGCTTTAATCCTATGAGTAACATCATCATTAATATCTCCATCTTTTTTAATACTTGAGCCTAAATAACAAAAATAATCATTTTTAGGTATCTCTTAACCCTCCAGTATCGCCACATCCCCATTTGTCCTCTTATTTTTACTAAAATTGCACTCAAAATATATTGTTTTAGTTGTACTTATTTTAAATCCTTTTGTTTCTAGAGTTTCTCTCCACAATTTCAATCTAGCGTTAATCCCTGTCTTGATTTCATCCACTAAAACAATATTATCTGTGAGTAACACACACTGTGGCACCTCATCTTATATTTTTCCACTCAACTCGTCCATAACAAGAGCAAAGAGATGAGGACCTAGTGTCGAACCTTAGTGCAGACCAACAGTAATTGAGAATTCATTACTTTCTACAATTGTTTTTCTTACTATCGTCACGGCCTAATCATACATATCCTTAATTACATCAATATATCTACGAGTCATTATATATATACAATTAATCCATTAAATTAAAATATAATCCCATATATATATATATATATATATATATATATAACCCACCACATTATATCTCTTGGTATCATATTATACGCCTTCTCCAAATCTATAAAAAAATGTAATACCCCGTGATTTTAATGACTTTTAAAATGGGATTATATTTTAATTTAATGGATTAATTGGATTTTATTATTAATTAATTCATTTGGATTTTATCCGAATTGTGGATATTAAAATGTATGATTCTGAATATTACTTAAAGATATTTAGGTAATATATGAATGTGAAGCTATTGATATGGCTATGTGATATTAATTCAGTAGTTTGGATTTTTAGTCGGACGCGGTATGGGACGTGTCAGGACTAAATTGTGAGATTAAAAAGGAAATTTATTTTCTATCGACCTTATAGTCATTTTGACTACGTCGTTGCGTTCGGAAGGTTCGAAATAGTCAGAAAAGTCTATTTGGATGTTAATTTTGAGTCTCGGGACATTTGGAAATCAAAAGACAACCCAAAAGGGCATTTTGGTCATTTTTACAAGGGGATGAATAGTGATTTCATATTTTGTCCTATTATAAGTATTTGGAGATTAAGTGTCCGTGGGTTATTCATCTCCTCTACACAAAATAGAGAAGTCATCTTCCTAGAGAGAGTGAAAGGTTGCTTGGGAAGGGAAAAGTTTACATGGGAAGGAGAAGAACTAAGAACCAAGGGTCACCACCACCAACCACCACTGGAACTTCACCGAAGAAGGGAGAACCACTTGAGATATACTACACCAAAGGATCAGACCTTCAGTAGAGGCAAGTGTTTGATAATGGCAATCTAAGTTTGTATATTGTCCATGTTAGAATAGTTATTAAAAGAGATAATCATTCATGTTTGGAAGAAATAATGGAGTTGTTAAATGGAATAATGGAAATTGAAAATATATAGGAATCAAGCTCATGTTGTAGGTTGAGAGTAATCCACGAAATAATCATATATCTATTGAAGAAATTCTGAAAACCATTGTTGTATTCTTGAGGATATTAGGTTGATAACTTTCTGGAAAAAAAGGATATAAACATGCGTTTAATTCAAACTTTTGATGATTCTAGGATGTTTAGATCATTAGAAATCATTTATATATGTTTATATATCATGTAGTAAGGATTACAAGTCATTTGGGATGTTAATATGAAGATTTGAATGATAAAAAATGGCTAAACCCGTAGTTGCAGAAATGCAGAAAAACTGGGTTGTTACCTAAGTGATCAATCGATCGACCTCCTGCCTTCGATCGATCGACCTCCCCTGAATTTCCTAAAGTTGTTTCTTTTTAAATGTTGATTATTATCTCAAACCTTTTGTATATCTTTGGTGATTATTAATTGGATATTATGGGACTTAGAAAAGATCAGTAAGCCTGAGTTAAGATTTGAATTAATTGGGATTTAATTGATTAGAATAATGATAATTAATTTAAAGGAATTTCGGTTGCTAGATTCATTTGTTGAATTCTAATTGGAATGCAAGAGGATTAAAGATGGGACCAGTAGGGGTGATTTAATATAACACCTGGGTATCCTTAAGTTTAAAAGAGGGTTTAATCCTAAGTGAAAGAAGATATGTTCATAAGAGATTTGAAACTATCGGTTTTAACCTTAATTAAAGGGAGAGTTTAATTCGTAGTAATTCGAGAGATATGATGATATGGACCAGTAGGGTATTAGTGACTCCTTACTGAATATATGTTGAGGAAAAACCTATTTTAACCTTGAATATTGAGTGAGGCTCGGGGATAATTAAATTATGAAGTAAGGTTATGATATTTTAATACATGGTATTTAAAGAGATATAATGCTATGTATGGGAACTATCTTAGGGTAATGTAAGTATATTGTTGATAGTATAATATAGGTATGATAATGCCTATTTGATTGATTGATGATTATGTGTATAACATACCTAGCTTACTTGCTATCGACGGGAGGTTTGCGCGTGAGGGCAGTCATATCCTGATGAATCCACGGGATCTTTGATTTGTCGCTCGAGAACATAGGTCTATGAAAGACTTATCGGGGAGTTGATAAGTCCACTGACTGTGGGTACATAGGTATGTGCGTGACCCATCGATACGAGAACTATGTTCGCCTCCAACTTGTATGTTGTTGTTTGTGGTTCGAGGAATCCTTACTGAACCTTTAGTCCCTTGTTCGGTGACCAACGATGATGGGACATGATAGCAGAGTAATGCATTGCACCGCAGCTGTGAGTTGGGGTGCCGTATTATATATGAATATATATATAATTAATTAAAGGAATGAATGGTTATATAGTGATTAACTATATCTACTGTGTGATAATTGTAGATAACAGTGAATTGAGAAAAGGAATGAAATTAAGTTAATGAATGTTTATTCGTATAGAATTGAAAAGCTTAATTCATATTAATGAGAAATGATTCATGTTAATGGAAACGATTCATATAAATGAGTAATGTATAAGAATGATTGTATAACGTATGGTATGGGACATACGGGGTTATGATATGGGAATGGAATCATATTATGATGAGGAACCATTAACTAGGAGGTTAATAGGAAAACGTTAAGTGTGCACTCTAGTTGAGAGGTGAGAATAGCAAGTGAGAGTTGGATGCTAACATGTACATAATAAATGCTTTATTGCACTTGTTAAATACTTGTTGTTTTCAAAATCATATTCACAATTGGGCTCTGACCCATTTCCTTGCATATTTTCTTTTCTATTGTACCTTCTATATCAGGTGTCCAGCAGCAGGGACACCAACCTTAGTTGATATTGACGAACTATGGAGTATTGCTTAGACGCTTATCTTCTTTTGATTCACAGTGATCTCTTAGTTAGGGCATGTCGCCCAAAGGATTTAGTTATCTCTTTTCTATATGAGTCAAATACTCTTGTATTCGTGTCATTTTAATACATTTCATATAGTTGGGATTATTGTATTGGATTATTATGTGGGAATGTTTATTCCAATTGCATTCAAATTCTTTTATGTTATCTGTTCGGTTATCAGTGTTGTAGAATAAAATGAGTTGTGTTATTCTTAAACTAAAAATGGATTTTGCTGAATTAAAAAATTGGAAATTTTTAACACCAGGTTAATTGGGTATTGGGTGAGTTGTAAATGTTTTTGGCAGTGATGCTAAGAATGAGCCAATTGTATATTCTGTTTTAATTTGGTGTGGGACTGGCAACCCGATATTTAATTAGGCCGGCTGTTACAAAAAACAAATGAGGATCCTTATTTTTTCTCCCTATATCTCTCCATTAAGCTCCTCAATAAGTAAATAACTTCCATTATTGACCTTCTAGACATAAACCCTCATTGATTATTAGATACAGTTGTTTCCAATCTCAATGTATATTCAACCACTCTCTCGTAAAGTTTCATTGTATAACTCACTAACGTAATACCACGATAACAAGAATAACTTTGTATGTCTCCTTTATTTTTTATAAATAGGTACCAAAACACTCTTTCTCCATTCCTCAGGCATCCTCTTAGTCATTGTAATTTTATTAAACAATTTTGTAAGCTCCTTCCTCCCCTAAGTACTTCCAAGAAATCCCTCCTTGTTTTCATTTTTTTAGAGCAATCCTAACTTCTGCAGTCCTAATTCTATGAAAAAATATATTTTTGCGTGTTTCCCTAAGTTCATTTGTATCTAATCTATTCCAACTATCTTCATCAAAAATCCTCCAACTTAAAAATCCTTCAGTATGTAATCCTAGAATTTGGAAAATCTTTTATGTGGATAATTCTAGAGATACGAATGTTTTGACTTAGTATTTGAGATTCCCATGTTTAGATATAAATATATATTGAAAGTGGAAGTTATACAACCATTTGGTACATACTAGCAATTCTAATTATGTGGATAATTTACATACACACACACACACACACACACACACACACACACACACACACACACACACAGATATATATATATATATATATATATATGGTGCAAGGAGGCGGGTCTAAAAGAAAATTTTAATTTTTTATTTGATTTTTATTAGTAAAATAAATGAATATTCCCATGGAATATTATTTTAGTATTTTAGTGATGCTAGGCTCTTTACTTTGTTTCCAAGTATAGCTAGGGGTTATTTTGTCTTTTGTTTATTTTGTCCTTTTTAAGTCTTTTAGTTTTTTGAGTTGGCTTATCTAGAAAGATAACCTCACCCTATAAATAAGGACTTTGGCCCTCATTTGTAATCACAACTTGACTTTTAGAAATAAAGAATTAAAGTGAGAGTTTCCACTATTTTATCATCATTTGTTCTGTTGTGTAGTGTAATTAATACAGTTACGCTACCCACTAACATCAAATTGGTATCAGAGCAATGTTTTCTCTTGTTGTGTTTTTGTCTTAAATGGTGTACTAAGCCCGGTTCGAGTTATGGCTTTTACTCGAAACAATCGTTCGGCCGGAAGGGTGTCTTGGCCGATAAATGTTCTCGTGGTAGCCGGATTTTTTTATCGAAACCCCCAAAATCGATCAACTATTCGATAAAGAATTGATAAGGCGAATGCACCTCGACCCTAGGGTGAGGAGGATCCTTTAAAGACGAGCACCATCTCGGGTCACAACTCCATTGCCCCCTGAAAAATCATCCACCATACAACCATCATCACCACACCTTCAAAATCCTAGATTTGAAACTTTCAAATCTTTAATTCCCTCCCCTAACCCTAACCCTCCTACCCCCTTATTCCAGTTAGGGCAACACCAAACCACCAAATCTTATCATGTTTTGGCTTCACCACCCCACCCCTGATGCTTGCCAAGCACCGACGAGCCTTTTTGAAGGCAACCGAAAGTCGACAGCTCTCGAGTGGTCCCCTAGTACCCACCAAATCCCAAATCATGGTCGAAATTCTCAATCGAAGCCGTGAACAACATGCGACCGTTGATTCCTTTCTTCCGACGCCAACATAAGGCTTTTTTCGGAGGTAGACCCATTTGACAATTGATTTTATTGGGGTTGAGAAATTTGAGTGTAACACCCCACGCGCCCGAAAAGACACACGCGGCGCGCTACTAAAATAAAACTAAACTAAAACCATTAATAACAAGTATAGAGCATCAAAATTTCCACAATTTAAATACAACAAATCCACAATTCTTTTGTTTCCAAAATAATGATTACAATAATGTTTCTCTCAAAATTCAAAATTCTCCAACTATAATGACACCACTAATTATACATCAAAATACAACTTCCAATCCAAGCTCTAAAATAATACTCCAAAATAGCCCATAGCGTCCCAATCCACGCTAACCTGCTACTAAAAGAAAATACAGGGAAGTACACAATATGATAAGAATAGATGCTCAAAATAATTAGCACGATGCATAAATCGCAACAATACGAATCTGCATATACAAATCAAATGCAACACTCAAGCATTATATCAATATTAATTTCTCAACAATACATCAATGAGTCACTAGGCCTCACCTCACATCCCCTAGGCATCTCAAAGCCATAACCGATTCATGGGACTATTGACGAGTGCCCATTCTCCATGTCATATTAAAATCTCATGACACGATACTTAAATCACAATATAATATATCTCAATGAATCAATATAATGATTTTAATAATTTTCAAATTTCATATGAATATCACAATTCAATATGAGTGCAATCGACACAGAAAAACAAACGAATTACTCTCAAGAGAATTTAGGAGCATATCGTATAAGTCCCGTACCTCAAAATCATCACATAAATTCAGTCTCTAAATCTGATCGCAACATCACGTTCCTCTCACGAAAATAATCCAATCACGTTCTAGCCCCAACACAAGATAAACCCAAATAGGCCTCCAAATCTAAGGTTGAACCTTGAATAAAATAGGGGCTAGGGTTTGTATAAAGAGGGAGAGGAAATAAAAAGGGTCTACTGCATTTTGAGGTGATAAAAAGTTGGTTTAAAGGACCACCCACGACCTATATTTATATAAGAAAAGAAGGAATTTGTAAAGGCTAAAACTCTTCACTGCCAACCAAAATGTCGCATTTCAAGGTAGGTCGATCGATTGACCCCTGGAGTTGATCGATCAATCAAGCCTAAATTTTGAAACTGCCGACAACATTTTTTTATTAAAAGCGATAAACTCAAATCTTTAATTAAAAATCCATTTTAAATTCGATTTCAATTCTGATTGAAATCCCACTTTTCAAGAACAAAACTCAACATTTTTAATTATGAAAAATAATTAAATCCAAAAAATTATTTTCCTCGACTTTTCCAAAATTAATTAAAAATTCGGGTTGTTACATAGAGCAACCCTCAACTTTTAAAGTGTTGAAAAATATTTTATTTGGGCCCCAAAAATTTTTTAAAAAATCTTTTTCACCCTCAATAATGATAAGAAAAATATTTTACAAAAGTATTTGTTTGTATGGAACGGGCGTTTGCAATTTTTCTATAACGCTCGAGAACGAGCTTTTTCGAAGGAGGGGATAGTGATGTATACTCATTACACGTGGCGCAAGTAGGCATTTTTTTTCAGTTGTATTTTTTTTATTAGCAAAATAAATGAATATTCCTTTGGAATATTTAAGGTTAGTGTGATAACCCCCATTTCCACGTAACAGTCGGCCAGGCTAATACACCGAAAATGGAGCTCGTCAAACAATTCATACAATCCTCAGCATCAAACCATAAAGTTAAAACTGAATTAAATCCATCTACACATGCGAATAAACTGAAATGACATAATCTCGTAAATGAATAAGTCTCAAACCAACCAATACTAAAATAGTCTTTAGATCACGACTCTGAATAAAACTGACTGAATAATAAATCCGAGCTTATTCCCATACAAAACTCCGAATGGAAATAAATGAAACTGAAATAAGTAGCAACCTATGCTAGAATCAAAAGACTAAAAATCTTCTATGCAAGGTAGAACATAAGTCTGAACTCTCCTCAGTCCTGCTAATCCTATCCATGTAAGCATGGAAAATATTTTTATAATTTTGGGTCAAAACTCGAAAGTTGCAAGAATATACTTCAATATCAAGAATAAATAATCACGCGATTGATTTAAAATACATGCTACTAGTCGACTCTCACATGCAATACGTACCTCACGCCTCATCTAAAAGCAATACTACGCGCATGTCCCAACCCAAGGAATGGATATACTAATAAGTCTCTCTACTATCTCAATGTATAAGCAATAAATATTAATTATGCAATAGGGATGTCACTAACTACAAGGTAAGAATACAACCCAAGTACCAACCGCCGCAATGTCACCCACAAGGAAAATACTAGCAAATCACATAATGTATTTAATCATGACATAGGGTTCATTATCAATTGACCATCACTTGACTACATTAATTCTTTCTCATTAATTATTACATCACACGAAGACCACTACATTCGGTGTCCATCTTATCCCTCTATTGGTAAGTCTGTAGGAATACATCACCTAACGGGCTTAAGCGAAATGCAAAAATAAAAAATGGGGCGTCACTACACAGTAACCCCACCAATGGGTCTATACCCAAACCATATTGATGGATCAAGTCATCCTTCCTTATCTCATCACGAAGTGGTGATCCCAGACCGTATGATCTAATATAATGACCTCCACTACGTCATGCCCATCTCAGTCGGACGCGTGGTATACGGCCTTGATATCGAACACAAACCCTCAATTGATAGATTCACCATGAGTAAAGGTATGTTCACATAAATATAGAATCCATATATATACAACACATAATATGTGTAAATACCCAATAGGATATCATATCTTTGACGCGTCTACCCGATCTAACCCAATTCTCACACCGAAGGGTTCTAAATACGTTAAGGTTTTCTCATCCACAAACCCATAATTTTAATCCCAATAAAAACTAAGTCCCTCACCCCTAGTATAAACCCAAATCATTCATCATAATGTCTCGAACCAAAACTATGCTTGAAAACCCAACTTAATAAAGAAAAGCTCAACCTATGCCAAAACTGGGGCATCAATCGATCGACGGCCCCTTTACCCAAGCAACTTTCTTGTTCACGAAATTTCCTTCCCCAAAAACCTCCATTAATAAAATACAAATCTCCTATTTGAACCCAAACTATACCATAACTTAAATCTAATTAGGGGGACAAGTTTCTAATTATTCCTAATCATTATAAATATATTAATAAAAAAAAAATTCAAGTGTTAATCAATAAAAATCACATCTTTGCTCAAAAACATCAGTGGTTTACAAATCTCTTTCAATTTTATAATAAACCTTCAAGTTAATATATGGATTCGATTAAAAAACATGCATAAATTCTAGAGCATGGGTTCTCACATGGTTTTCAATCATTATACTACATCAATTTCATATTTGATCGCCAAAACATCACTTTCAACATGAGATTAATTAGTAGCTAATCCTAATTAGTCTCAAACAATAAAATGATTAAGATAATATGAATTTAATCCTAAACATGAGTTCAAATTCCAAAATCAGTATGGGGAAACATGATTCTAAATTAATTACAGATTATCTAGTGGTATTGCAGGAAAATTCTTGCCTTAGGTTTGAAAAATGAAGAACTCCTAAAATCGTAAGGGAAAACATGATTCTAAATTAATTACAGATTATTAGTGGTATTGCAAGAAAATTCTTTCATTAGGTTTGAAGAATGAAGAACTCCCCTTTGAATCTTTTCTTTTTTCCTCTCCTAGCTTTCTCCAATTCTCCCATGGTGATATGACTGCTAGGGTTTGTTTTAGTTAATATATTCTCACTAATTAAAGAGTTATAATCTTATTAAAAACTCTAATTTATGCACCTCTAAAAGAGGCCTAATTTCGAGCCCCTAAATGAGCCCAAAAAGACTACCCAAACTAGCCCAAAACTTACCTGAAGGGTTACCTACACCCCGTACCCAACTTTAGACATTCAAACACATAAACGGGCCTCCGTATAACTCCGGAGTCCACTCAAATCAGGTATACCTCAAATATCACAGTAAAACGTCATTTTACGTGTAATCACATATAGTCCACATAATTAATTACACTTATTAATTAAGATATCAGGCAATAGAGCCAAATCACATAACATGCACATTTAATTATCATACAAGCATGCAATTGTTAATTACTAATTATCTTAAGTAATTATTAATTCCCATTTACTAATTTTTTCTCGCAATTAATAATTACGATAATGCCAAAAAATCCTGGGCATCACATTTTCCCTCCCTAATAAAAGGAATTTCGTCCTCAGAGTTCAACACATACCTAAATAGAATAGTTCTGGATACCTCTCTTGCATGTCATTCTCCCTATCCCACATCAAGTTGTCCTCGTTATGATGCCCCCACTGGACATACACTAAAGGAACTACCTTGGAACGAAGTTTACACTCCCTACGATCCAAAATAGCAACTGGATTCTCCTCGTAACTAATGTCGGGCTGAAGCTCTATTTCATCAATTTCTATGTGCTGACAAGCTACCTCGTTTCTAAGGAATCTCTGTAAGTGATCCGGCAAGGATAAACGGTACGCTACTGATTGGATCCTCTTAATAATGGGAAATAGTCCCACATAATGGGGAGCCAACTTTCTTTTTTTCCTAAACTCCATCATTCCCTTTATGGGAGATACCCTTGATCTACAACCTTAAAGTCTAGGTGCCTTCTCCTTACATCCCCTTGGCCCTTTTATTGATCCTGGGAAATCCAAATCTTACCTCTGATCATCTCCACCTTTTCTAAGGTATCCTGAATGAACTCTGGTCAGAGAAGCTTGTTGCCCGCCACCTCTAACCAACAAGGGGACGAACTACAAGATCTCCTGTACAATACCTCAAATGGTGTCATATCAATCATGAACTGGTAATTGTTGTTGTAAGCAAACTCCATCAATGATAATTTCTGCTCCCAACTAGATTTGAAGTCCAAGATACACATCCGTAATATGTCCTCAAACATCTGATTTACCCACTCCGTCTAACCATCTATCTGTGGATGATACGAGGTAATCAACCTCAACTCTGCCCCTAATACTTGCTGAAAAATCCTCCAAAAGTGGGACACAAACGTCTTGTCCCTATCTTATATAATACTAAGTGGTACACCATGCAACTTCACAATCTCTGCAAGGAAGAGTTTGACATACTTCTCCAAAGTATAATCCGTCCGTACTGGAAAAAAGTGAGTTATCTTTATCAATCGGCACACAATCACCCGGATGGCATCGTATACCCACTGTGACGTAGGTAACCCCGTGATAAAATCCGTGAAAATGCTCTCTCACTTACACATAGGAATCTCAAGAGGTTGTAGAACACCGCTGGGCTATGCTGACCTACCTTCACCATCTGGCAAGTGGTACACTTGGACACAAATACATGGATGTCCCTCTTTATGCCTGCTCACCAATACTGGTGCCTCATATCCTGGTACATCTTATCCCCATCGGGATGTATCGAAAAATACGATCCGTGCACCTTAATCATAACTGCTCGTCGTAACTCCTCAGGAACTACCAACCTACCATTAAACCGTAAGCCTCCTTCAGAACGAATAGAGTAAGACTCGCTCCCTCTGTCAACAACTATCTGATCTTCTCCTGATAATAATCCTCTGCTTGCGCCTTCACGACCCGAATAATGATCTCAAGTGTGATGGTAAGAATTGCCATAAACGCGTAAGACAAATCATCCTCTGTGAGAAAGGTAATATCTCCAAATACATAGTGCAAAAGGTAATGTCTCTATATCGAACACAAAAGGTCATGTCTCGATATCAAACGTAAACCCCTAATCGATAGATTCACCATGAGTAAATGTATATTCACATAAATATAGAATACATATATATACATCACACAATATATGTAACTACCCAATAGGATATCGCATCTCTCACGCGTCTACCCTATCTAACCCAATTCCCACATCGAAGGGTTCTAAATACGTTAAGGTTTTCTCATCCACAAACCCATAATTTTAGTCCCAATAAAAACTAAGTCTCTCACCTCAATATAAACAAAAATCATCCCTCATAAGGTCCTGAACCAAAAATAAGCTCAAAAACCTAACGTAATAAATAAAAGCTCAACCTAAGATAAAACTGAGGCGTCGATTGACACTGATCAATCGATCGAAGGTCCCTGTATGCAATCAACCTTATTCTTCACAAAATTTCCTTCCCTAAAACCTCCATTAATGAAATACATATCTCCAATTCGAACCCAAACTATACCCAAACTTAAATCTAAGTTGGACAACAAGTTTCTAATGATTCCTAATCTTTATAAACAAATTAATTCATCAATTTCAAGGGTTAAAAAATAAAGATCTCATATCTACCCAAAAACATCAACGGTTTACAAATCTCTTTCAATTTTAGAATAAATCTTCAAGTTAATACATGGATTCGATTCATAAACGTGTATAAATTCTAGAGCATGGGTTTTAACTTGGTTTTCAATCATTATACTACATCGATTTCATATTTGATCCCTAAAACATCCATTTTCAACATGACTAATTAGTAACTAATCCTAATTAGTCCTAAACAATAACATGATTATAATAATATGAATTTAATCCTAAACATGAGTTCTAATCCCAAAATCAGCAAGAGAAAACATGATTCTAAATTAATTACAAATTATCTAGTGGTATTGCAAGCAAATTCTTGCCTTAGGTTTGAAGAATGAAGAACTCCTCTTTGAATCTTTTCTTTTCTCCTCTCCAAGCTTTCTCCAATTCTCCCAAGGTAATATGGCTGCTAGGGTTTGTTTTAGTTAATATATTCTCAATAATTAAAGAGTCCTAATTTTATTAAAAGCTCTAATTTTCGTACCTCCAAAAGAGGCCTAATTTTGGGCCCTTAAATGAGCCCAAAAAAACTTCCCAAACTCGCGCAAAACCTTCCCTAAGGGTATACTTATCCCCCCCCCCCGGGCCTAACTTAGCATGATCAAAACACATAATCGGGCCTTCGTATCATTCCGGAGTCCACTTAAATCAGGTACACCTCAAATCTCACGGTAAAACCTCATTTTACGCATAACCGCTTACAGTCCACATAATTAATTACACTTCTAAATTAAGATACCATGCGGCACAATCAAATCACATAACATGCACATTTAGTCATCATCTAATTAACTTCATCCCTGCTGTTACTCATTTATTCCACATTTCCACTTAGTCCAGTCAATAACAGCCGTTTGCAAATTGGACTGAAAATGGCATATGCCAAATGTTTCTATTGACAGGTATATGTATCCTTGCCTATGTATACCAACGGGTACAAAAGTAATCATGTTTATAAAATAAATAATAATTATAATTCGGGCGTTCCTTCTTTCTTTTCCCTTAAAACCTCCGCTCTAAAATCTGATCCGATTTTGGAATATTATTTACAGTTTCCTAGTTTTTGAAAATAGGCAGATCTGAATATGCTTTTCTAGTTATTATGCCAATCCAATTTTCTCAAAAGATTTCTACTTTTCTTCGAAATCATACTTCCGTAAATTTTTGTAATGTGCTGATTAGGATATTTTCCACAATTATTCCAATTTTTCAAATCCCCAAATTTTCAGCGTACTTCCTTTTTTGGCTGAAAATTCCGATTTGGCAAAAAATACTGTAAAGCGGAAAATCAGAATCATCGAATTTTTTGGGGGCTAAAAAATCTAAAATTAGATGCCCAATTTTTTATCCAATCTGGCCAAAAATTAGTCGTTTGTGCAGTATAAAAAATGTAGTTTATATTTATTGCATATCTTTCTCTCTTGTTCCCTCTCTTAGACTCTTCTTCATCTCTCCGTCGTGATTGCAAAAGTTATCAGAATTGGAATCTAGGAATGTGCCGAATGTATTGCACAATGATTGACTCACTCAATAATTTTATTTAAGGATCAAGATATCGGATTTAGTTATTTCTTCATCAAAGCTCTCTTGGAGGATGGACTATTAACTCTTGAGAATATACTTGACAATGATAATCAAGGCAACATGGTAACCAGACGATTGAGATACTAGAGTTCTACGCAACCTCAGTAGGCCTTCAAGCTTGGAGACGATAACAAGTGTACCATTATGCTAATGAGAAAGATAGTTTATGTTTGCTTCAGTCTCCAATTACGAGATTGTTGGATTTGCGGAGATGGAATTACTAGTATGGAGACAACATTAACCTTATCTTTAACAAGTAACACCCTTTTGTGGCAACAGGAGGTGCCACGTTGGTGGCACCAGAGTGTTAATCCCCCATGCCAGGACACAGGTGTCAGCAAGTGATGTCAGGAAACATCTGGCAAGCAATAAGCTGGTGCAGGGCCGATCCTGAGATTTAGAGGGTCCTGTGCAAAAAAACAAATAAGGCCCTTTTTTATTTACTAACCTAAAAAGTAATAAAATAATAATCACAAAATTGTTATAATTACAAAAATATAATTTTACATCTTAAGATATTTATTTTTATCCTTTCTACTGATTCCTAATTCTTCCACTTCACTTATATGTTCATTAGCCTAGTCTTCATGTGTATTTTAAATTGAGTTATGATGTTCTTTAACAATAAATTATCAAGAGCTCTGCTTTAAGATTGTGTCAAATTTGTTTGTCTTTTTCATTTTTGTTTATTTTTTCGTATCCTGATGCTTTCTTAGAAAACATTTTAATAAAACATAAATGAAAAAAAATTGCATGCACACACAACAATCATCAAATAAGACAAGTCGAAAAAACAACATCTGAGTTGAATCCTGAGAAATCACAGAAGAAAGATAATTTTTTCATTAATAATACAATGATCAAAAGAAAAATTCAAGATTCATATTATATATCAAATGAACAAGTGATTAAGAAATAAGTAAAAAAACTAGTGAATTATATATCATTAATAGATATTATATACAATCCAAACATATTTACTTTTGCCAAGAAAAAAATACATTGCCCTAAATTATAGATTGTAAACAATTTGACTTTGAAGAGAAGTTGATCAAATTTTTACTGGAAGAGGTAAATAGTAAACAGCTGTGTAAAATAAAGAGGTTAAAAAAATTAGAGAGGTGATACACGTTAAGAAAGAGAGAGAGGAGTGGAGGGGGGAGTGGAAAAGTTGTATTGGGAATGTATATGTGAAGATGGGCCAGATTATAAGGATTCTTTTTTAATTTAAAATCATTTAATATTTGGTGGGTCATGTACATAAGTGTTCACTTTTCCAATACAAGATTCCCTTTGTCTAGCGTATGTAGTCATGCACAGTTAACCTTTGCAGAATAGGGATCTATTTAACTCATGTTTGCAAAACAAAAGGCCCATATCATTTTCAATTGTAATGAACATCAACTTGTTATGGGCCCTAGCTGTAGAGACAAAATTAGCATCTAATTTCGGGGCCCTGTGTAGTTGCCTATGCGGCACTTGCCTAGGGCCGGCTCTGGGCTGGTGGCAAATGACGTCAGGATGGTGGAGTTGGACGACAAATGACAGCATAGCAATGTGTTCTGAAATTTTTGGCCGTTTTGTTACATGCAACATTTTTTCTCAGAAAAAGTTTCTCATTTTCATTGATAGCATCATTGCGTATTTCATCCCCCAACAATAGTTACCCTAGTAAATGGGTTGGTGAAGATTAAAGTAGCATGGGGGCAGCATTTGCTTTGCAACCCCCAATATTTTTCTCTTACTTTTTTTTCAGTTTGGCCGACATTTGTCTCGTCTCCCCAACTTTATCGCCTTTTTTTCCCTTTCATTTTAATTAGTGGGGTAGCAAAATAGCAAAATAAATTACGCTCGAACCCAAAAATACCATAACGTCTAGTTTGACATCAATTATAAAATAGGTTCTTAGCATTTTGACCATGTAAAATATCCCAACACTTTGTTGATCTATAAGAGGGTTATAGTAAGGGTGGACAAAAGCCCTCAATTTCCAACTAACATAGAAGGGGTTAACTAAAATAGGATTGAACGCCTGGACTTACCCTTTGCTTGAAGACTAAAAAGGGCAACTAAAGTTTTGTGTGTTATTTATGTATATAGATTAATAAATAATCATCTAATAATAATTCTAGGATGACTCATGATTGTGACACAGAGTAGTGCGATATGGTAACATGTCGTCCCGCAGATACGAGCCAATACAAATGTGACATATCAGTATGTTGTATCAAATGTGTCGAAATCATGAGTCGGTGCAGAAATACTAATCGTTTAATGATGTTTATATATTTGTAGATATGTAAAGTCACTTTAAGTTGAAATTTACGTGTAAAATTATATTTTGGGCATTACTATTATAGTTAGTGTTTGAATATCTAAATTTGATTAGTTAAATTTTTATGAATTTTATAATGCATGGTTATCTTTATTGTGATATAAAATTGTACTGCTCATTCAAATTAAGAAATAATTCAAAATTTATAACAAAAACATTACACAAACAAAGTTTATCGAAAGAAATTTAATAAAATTTATTGTACATCTAGGATATGTTGTAGGATAATATTTTTCCATTATACATGCTTAAGATTATAAAGTTAGTTTGATTTAGGCCTGGGCCAGCATGGACATGCACAAATCCCTAGTAACAGAGAGCATCTTTGTGTAGGCCCGTGTCCACTCCTCTGTTGGTAGATATTAAGTTCTTGTTTTACTTTCAAATGATCTTACGCTGACTTCAATTTCAGCCAAAGTAGCTTGGTCACTTGAGAAATTTTGGAGTGTAACTCAGAATATTAAATGAGTAATTATGAAGCAACTACTATTATCTATCTAGTTTATATTTTGTACGAACTGTAAAATAATATAATTGTTCTAATTTATAGCTCTGGACTAGTATATATCTAGTGAACCATTATATTTACTTAATTTCTCATTATAATTATCACTATATTATATGTTTTTAATGATATGATCGGTCCAATCGAAACACTTTACGTGTTAGTTAATATCTTGCCTTAAGCTCAAATATCGTTGCGGTTATTATAAATTATGTTGGAAATTATGAATGCAAATACAGAAATGGAACTCTTTATATATCTCAAAATGTCAACTTCAATACAACAATGTAATTTCTGAATAGTCACTATAAAACTTCAAGGCGTGATGTCACTTTCCTAAATACAGTATTTGCCCCACATGAAGAATTTCGGTATACAAACGGGAATCAGCAAATCCGTACTCAAGATACAATGAAGCAATTGCACTGTCTGCAACTTGTATATTTGAAGACAGCCCTTGGATGTAGCAGCGAAGAACAGTCAATCAAGTTCTTATTCTGTTTATGTGCACAAAACAGAATAAGAGAATTTATATCTCCTGAAAACTGTAAAAGAGTAATAGCAGGGTATGGAAATCTGAAACTGGTTTTTGTTATCAATGTAATTCCGTTTTTAGGCAGCCTTTATTTATAGAAAATGAAAGGCTTTGTCTTCAAGAGTCATGACTGTTGAATTAAGTCATTTCCGAACAGGTATGACTGTTAATTACCAACAGTCTTAAGTCCTTTCCGAACAGGTATAATAATACCGAATCGGTTTTGCACGGGTCAACCAAAAAGTGACCGCGCCCGAGCTACCGCGATCCGACCCGGACGAATCCCGGCAACCCGCTACCACTGCGGACACGCGGTGTGCGAAGTGCAAAGTGCGCCACTAGCGCCTCTACAGCCCACTGCCCCGCACGCGCGTGTGCGTGTGCGTACGGTGCTTCGCACCGTATTGAGGTCTCTTGAATAGCCTCTTAAATGCTAGATGAATTAACTCTTCATCTTCCATTTGTAGTTATTAAGTGTACAAATTCTTAACATTTTTCCAATGTGGGACTCAAAGGTTGCCCACCCCTTTTATAGCTTAGTGGTGACACTTAGCTTTGTACATTTTCCAATGTGGGACACTATCCCCTTTTATATTTGGGTTAGCTTCCCACCTCTTCCACACACTTCCAATGTGGGACAAGCTTTTAAGGCTTTTACACCCAAAAACTCTTACTCTCTTATTTTAAAAATCTCCAACATTCCTCCACCATTTTCAAAATAAGTTTTGTAAATCTTTGATTGTCTGTAAGACTGTGTATAAGCATTGGTGTCTCACGACTTGAACCAATACCCTGTGAAGGTTCGTCAAGGTTAACCATGAAAGTATAGTAGACTTGTCTTTGAACTATCAATTTATATTGATTATCCGGATTTGTCTTCACACACAAATCTTTTAGTCACTGATTATCCATATAAGCCGACACATGAATTAGGCCTTGTGTTTGTACCTTGATTTTATGAGTGCTTTAGAGTCAAGCCCAATACTCATAGGAAGCGGCACCACTTCCACACTCATATAGGTAGATTATCATAGGTGTCCATGTAACTTAAAACACCATAAATCTATTAAGGTTAAACCCATCCTCTTTCATTATCCATTACATGTTCTAAGCACTTATCCTTGGGATGTTAAATTTCATAGTGCTTACAATCACGTCGTATGATGTACTTTAATCATTGAACTTGAGACTTGAATATATCAAGTTTCAAGTTGAGTTTCCATCAAGAGTGATCATTATTAATGGGCTTTAGTCCCATCCCTATTGATGTCTTAGACACCAGTCCTCTTGCAAGACCTTTTGTAAAAGGATCAGCTAAATTTTGACTTGATTTTACATAATCCACTGTGATTACACTATCTGTAATCATTTGTCTAACATAACTATGTCTCAGGCTAATATGTCTAGACTTTCCATTATACACTTTACTATAAGCTCTGGAAAGTGTAGACTCACTATCACAATGTATAGATATTGGAGGCATTGGTTTTGGCCAAACTGGAATTTCAATTAATGAATTCCTTATCCATTCTGCCTCTTTACTAGTTGCAGCTAATGCTACAAACTCAGCTACCATAGTAGAGTCAGCTATACAAGTTTGTTTCTTTGATCCCCAAGAAACAGCTCATCCACCAAGAGTGAAAATCCATCCACTTGTTGAGGAATGATCCTCCCGCTCAGTTATCCAACTGGCATCAGAAAACCCTTCTAATACTGAAGGATATCCACTATAGTATATACCATAGTCCATAGTTCCTTTCAAATATTTTAATATTCTATTGACAGCATGCCAATGCAATAAACTTGGATTACTAGTATATCTACTTAATTTACCAACAGCATAAGCAATATCAGGTCGAGTACATGTCATGGCATACATTAAACTACCAATTACTCGTGCATATTCCAATTGTGAAATAGCTCTACCATTATTAGGGATCATCTTTAGCTGTGGTTCAAAAGGTGTACTAACAGGTGTGCAATCAAACTGATTAAATTTCTTTAAAATTTTCTCAACATAATGAGATTGAGTGAGAATTATATTTTTATCTTTCCTTATTATTCTCATTCCTAATATGACATCAGCTACACCCATATCTTTCATATCAAATTTAGAAGACAAAAAACTCTTAGTATTATTAATACTTTCTAAATCAGTACCAAGAATTAACATGTCATCTACATATAAACAAATGATCACACCTTTACCATTAGCAAATTTACTATAAACACACTTATCAGATTCATGAATTTTAAAACCATAAGAAATAATGACTTTATCAAATTTTTCATGCCATTGTTTAGGTGCTTGTTTTAGGCCATATAAGGACTTAATAAGTTTACATACTTTGTTTTCTTGTCCAGGCATAACAAACCCTTCAGGTTGTTCCATGTAAATTTCTTCTTCTAAGTCACCATTTAAAAAGGCAGTTTTCACATCCATTTGATGAATCTCAAAATTATATATAGATGCTAATGCAATTAAAATTCTAATAGTGGCGGTTCTAGCAACAGGTGCATAGGTATCAAAATAATCAATTCCTTCTTTTTGTGTAAAACCTTTAGCAACCAATCTAGCCTTGAATTTATCAATTGTTCCATCTATTTTCATTTTCTTTTTAAAAATCCATCTACACTTAATGGGTTTAGATCCTGGAGGTAAGTCTACTAATTTCCAAGTTTTATTTCCCAAAATTGAATCCATTTCATCATTTATAGCTTCTTTCCAAAATGCTGAATCTACAGACTTAATTGCCTCATTATAAGTTTGTGGGTCTGTTTCAACGCTAAGAGTCAAAGCATATTGATTACAAGATGTGTTTCTAGTTCCTTCAACAAGATAGACTACAAAGTCGGGACCAAAGCTTTTTTCTTTCCTAGGTCTTTTACTTTTTCTAATCTCTTCTTGTTCTACTAGTGGAGTTACAGGTAACTGTGAAGGAGTGCTTACTTCTTTTTCATTATTAATTCTAGGAATAGAAGAAAACCTTTGTTCATAAAAAATTGCATCTCTCGATTCAATTATTGTATTTACCTCAACAGAATCATTAGGTTCACTAACCAAAAATCTATAGGCTTTACTATGTTGTGCATAACCTATGAAAATACATTCAACACCTTTTCTTCCTAATTTCTTTCTCTTAGTTTCAGGTAGTCTTACAATAGCTCTACAACCCCAAACTTTAAGATAACCTAAATTAGGTTTTCTATTCTTCCATAATTCGTAAGGAGTTTTCTTATTATCTTTAACAGGTATTCTATTCAGAATATGACATGCAGTTAAAAGTGCTTCTCCCCAAAAACCTTTACTTAAACCAGAATAAGAAAGCATAGCATTAACCATTTCAGTTAGTGTCCTATTTTTTCTTTCTGCTACTCCATTTTGTTGTGGTGTATAAGGTGCAGTAACTTCATGTATAATTCCCATATCTTCACAAAATTGAGGAAAGTGATATTCACCACCTCTATCAGATCTAAGACATTTTATTTTAGAATCACATTGATTTTCAACTTCATTTTTATATGTCTTAAATCTATTAAGCACATCATCCTTAGAGTTTAAAAGATATACGTAACAATATTTTGAAAAGTCATCAATAAATGTAGCAAAATATTTACTACCACCTCTAGTAGGCGTTCCATGCAAATCACAAACATCACTATGTACTAATTGCAACAAAGATGTAGTTTTTTCTATTTTAGGAAAAGGCAATCTTGTTATTTTTGTTTGCATGCATATTTTACACTTTTCATTCATATCATTCTCATATTTAGGAATTAAATTTAAATTAACCATGAAATGCATTTTCTTTGTATTAACATGTCCTAAGCGACTATGCCATAATGAAAGACAATCAACGATATAAGCAGAAGAATCCTTTTCATTGATATTGAGCTTAAACATGCCCTCATACAAATATCCTTTGCCTACAAAGGTACCATTCTTAGTCAGAATAAATTTGTCTGACTCAAATACAAGCTTAAAGCCAAATTTGTTAAGAAGACTTCCAGAAACTAAATTTTTCCTAACATCAGGAACATGAAAAACATTGGTGAGGCTAAGGATTTTCCCGGAAGTGAATTCGAGATCCACTGTCCCTTTGCCTTTAACCGCAGCTGTAGATGAATTTCCCATATAGAGAACATCTCCTTCCACTGTTTCATAGGCAGAGAACAAGTTCTTGTCCTTACAAACATGCCTTGTGGCACCAGAATCAACCCACCAAGAGTTGTCTTCTCCAAGCATATTAGCCTCGGATATCATAGCAGCAAATTTTTGCTTTGTGTCTGATGTCCCTCCTTTTTCCTTTAGTTTCTTGAACTCACGACAATCCTTCTTGAAGTGACCTGGTTTGTTGCAATGAAAACAACTTCCTTTCTTCTTTTTGTTTGCTTTAGAATTATTTGAAAAATTCTTCCGCTTGTTATTTTTTCCATGATTGCTATATTTTTGCTCCTTTCCTTCCTCCACCACATGGACCTTAGAAACAGAATTTTCTTGTTCCTCTTTACCATCTAGAATTCGAGACTCTTGTTCAATTCTTAAATGAGTCTCTAATTATTCAAGTGAAAGATCCTCCTTTTTGTGTTTGAGTTCTTTCTTATAGTCTTTCCAAGAAGGAGGAAGTTTTTCAATTATGGCAGCAACAATTACATTATCATCCATATTTAATTTTTTCAGTTTGCAATGATTTATGATGCGTTGGATGTCATGAAATTGTTCTAGCACAGGCCTATTATCATGCATTTTAAAGCTTAGAAACTGACCGATAAGGAACTTCTTACTTGTAGCATCTTCCGTTAGATATTTGGTCTCCAATGTTTCCCATAAGATTTTTGCAGTCCCAACATTTTGGTACAAGTCGAACAAATTATCAGCAAGTGCATTGAGAATGTGACCACGACACAAGTAATCATCGGTCTCCCATTTTGTGCGTTGCCTAGTCTGTTCCACGGTTTCATCTTCATCTTCATTTGGTTTTGGTTGTGACAAGACATATACAATCTTCAATGTTGTTAGAAGAAAATGAACCTTTTTCTGCCAACGCAGAAAATTACCACCATCAAAACGATCCAACTTGACAAAGCTTTCTGTTATTTGTCGAAGTGATTTGGAAGAGTCGGCCATTTCCAAAATACTGTATTTAAATTGTTGGAAATTATGAATGCAAATACAGAAATGGAACTCTTTATATATCTCAAAATGTCAACTTCAATACAACAATGTAATTTTTGAATAGTCACTATAAAACTTCAAGGCGTGATGTCACTTTCCTAAATACAGTATTTGCCCCACACGAAGAATTTCGGTATACAAACGGGAATCAGCAAATCCGTACTCAAGATACAATGAAGCAATTGCACTGTCTGCAACTTGTATATTTGAAGACAGCCCTTGGATGTAGCAGCGAAGAACAGTCAATCAAGTTCTTATTCTGTTTATGTGCACAAAACAGAATAAGAGAATTTATATCTCCTGAAAATTGTAAGAGAGTAATAGCAGGGTATGGAAATCTGAAACTGGTTTTTGTTATCAATGTAATTCCGTTTTTACGCAGCCTTTATTTATAGAAAATGAAAGGCTTTGTCTTCAAGAGTCATGACTGTTGAATTAAGTCATTTCCGAACAGGTATGACTGTTAATTACCAACAGTCTTAAGTCCTTTCCGAACAGGTATAATAATACCGAATCGGTTTTGCACGGGTCAACCAAAAAGTGACCGCGCCCGAGCTATCGCGATCCGACCCGGACGAATCCCGGCAACCCGCTACCACTGCGGACACGCGGCGTGCGAAGTGCAAAGTGCGCCACTAGCGCCTCTACAGCCCACTGCCCCGCACCCGCACGCGCGCGCGCGCGCGCGCGCGCGCGCGTGTGCGTGTGCGTACGGTGCTTCGCACCGTATTGAGGTCTCTTGAATAGCCTCTTAAATGCTAGATGAATTAACTCTTCATCTTCCATTTGTACTTATTAAGTGTACAAATTCTTAACATTTTTCCAATGTGGGACTCAAAGGTTGCCCACCCCTTTTATAGCTTAGTGGTGACACTTAGCTTTGTACATTTTCCAATGTGGGACACTATCCCCTTTTATATTTGGGTTAGCTTCCCACCTCTTCCACACACTTCCAATGTGGGACAAGCTTTTAAGGCTTTTACACCCAAAAACTCTTACTCTCTTATTTTAAAAATCTCCAACAAATTATTATTATTATTATTATGAATCGGCTAGTTACTTCTTAATCTTATGCCATGTTGATAAGAAATTCAATTAGCTCGTACAACTACTAGATGTTGGTGGTTAAAGGTTGCTTTCTCGGTCAGTCGACATACAAGTGTTTTTGCATAAAAGAAAATGGGTGTTTTTAAGGGCACCACAACTTTTACTTTCAAAATATCACAAGGAAAAAAAGAATTTTTTTTTCTAAGAGCCACCACATCATATATATATATATATATATATATATATATATTACACGCTATTTTCAAAATAAAATATCACACATTTCCTCTCTCTACATTATACTCCAAGCTCTCCCTTTATCTTCTTCAGCAAATCATCTTAAACCAACCATCTTTAACATTATTAAATAACTAGGGTTTGTTATTTAAATATTCAAATATCAATGGATATTCCCCTCAAAGACAATGATAACACCTCAAAAGTAAATTAAAACTACCCAAATCACATTTTTCTTTTAAACTTTGGGTCTCATTATATATATATATATATATATATATATATATATATGTGTGTGTGTGTGTGTGTGTGTGTGTGTGTGTGTGTGTGTGTGTGTAGGGATTGAAACTATGAAAAATCGCAGAAATCGTCTAGTGATTTGAGGTTGGGCCCCCGAAAAAGACGATGATTTTCGGGGTGATTATCCCGAATCAAACTTAAATTTTTTTTTGAAGAAAAATTTTCATTCGAGTTGATTATGCCAAATGGAATGCATATATTCGGGAGGATTATGCCAAATTAAATGCATATATTAGGGATGATTATGCCGAATGGAATGTATATATATATTTTTTGAAGAAAAATCTTCAGTCAGGATGATTATGCCGAATGGAATGCATATATTCGGGGTAATTATACCGAATGAAGTTTGAATCCAATTTTTCATAGCATATTTGATTTGGGGCAAACATAACGAACTTTGACTCTTTATTCGGGGGTTTTATACCGAACCATTGGGTTATCAACTAAGGTTTTGAAAGCTAAGGTTTATTATTTATGTGGTGTTTTCTCAACGTATGTGGGGTATTAAACGTTCTTTACAACAAAAATTAACACATTATTGTTGTTCAACATGTTTTTTATATGTTTAACATGTTTTTCAAGGGTCAAGTAATAAAGATGAAATGGACATAAAGATGAAATGGGTATAAAGATAAAATTGGTATTTTGTTCCTAACTTTAAAAGTTAGGGATTCAAATGGGTATTTTGTTCAATGTACTTTAATTTTTAGTTGAAGTAGAATGAATTTGAAGATGAAAGGTTTTGAGGTTTGAATGTGTAGAGAGATAGAGGGAAAGTGTGTAAGTGAATTTTAAAACTTTAAATATGTGATGACATTCTATGTGGTATTGAGAAGTAACTATTAGATTTAAGTTGTATTTTGTAGTAAAAAAAATCTTGTGGTATTTTTAAGCGAAAAATGTGGTGCCGTTAGAATCACCCAAGAAAAATGGGTTCCATATGTTTGCTCAAAATTGACAACTCCAACATGTGATGTGAGTCTTATGAATATGAATTTTTTTTTAATTTGCATACTATAGAGAAGAAAAAGGCAAATGCATTTCAACCAAAAAAAAAAGTATGCAAAATTTTCAATTTTACATAATAATATGGATTAAATGTTTAACTACTTTTTATACATACGAAATGTCAAAAGGACCACATTTCCCCTTAAAAACTCACCTTTAAAAAGATCTTTCAAAATCTATCCAAATCTAAAATGATTTTCCCAGTGGATGCTTTATTGTGGATGAATTTGAGATATTTTTTGAAGATGGATTCTTTTGATGAAAACATACTGTAAAATGGTTTGTTTTCACATTAGCCATTTTTTTTACTCATTTATTATTGGACTCTTGAATCAAATTTGAAAAAATGTTAAGTAATGTTTTGTCCTTTAAGATATTCCATTTAAAGTTTAGTCCATATTTTCAAAAAATAATGTTTAGTCCTTAATAGTGACATTATCACATGGTTAGTGACACTAAATTTTGTATCCAATTAATGACGACGGAAACTTAATTTTGAAAATATGTTGCACTAAAAGTTAAATAAACTTAAATCACGGTCTTTTTTTCTAATGGATAATTAGGTAGATACACAAGGAACTTCCGTGTTTTTTTTATTTTGGTCACTAAACTTTTTTTATGGATATAACACTGAACTTTCATTTGTTGTCAGAAAGTTAATACGATTAACTAATACTAACAGACCGATACCGAATGTACAAATGATGTGTCATTCAGGTGTCATAAAATTGTTAAAAAAAATCAAAAACATATTATAATATCTGATGTGGCCTCTATTTCTAATAAAAAAATAAAAAAAATAAAACAAAAAGGAAACCATCACCATGAGACCAACAACCAACCCACATACCAACCACCACACAACATCACTAGATCAACCACCGCAACACTACCCACCCACTAACCGACAACAAATGAAACCATCGCGATACCACATCCACCATCACACAACCCACAACCACTACCCACCATCGTACTGCCACTTTTTTTTAAATGTCATCGCAACCACCCCCATTAACAAAACATCATCACAACCACAACCCACCCTCACACACTTCCATTAATAGAGCTTACAATTTTTTTTCAATTCAAACCCATTTCTTTCGTTGCTTTTAGAGAACCATTTGAAATTGAAATCTATCGCAACCCATTTCATCAAATCGTTTGAAATCAATTGAAACCCATTCCAAAAATTCTTCGATCAAAACTCATTTCATCAAATCGATTGAAATCAATTTCACTAAATCAATTGAAATTGGTTTCACCAAATCGTTTTGATTCTCGGATGAAATTGGTTTAATGAAATTGATTTGCTTCTTGAACATGGTGGGTGGTGATTTGAAGGTGGTGGGTTGTCTTTCCGGTGGTACGAGGTGTGTTTGGTTTAAAGGGGAGACTCACCGCTACAATCACAACAAGCACCATTAAACATATATTTCTCTTTCTTTATTGGATTTGCGAGATCCGGGTAATTTTGATTCGATATCCATTAGTTGTTTTGATTCTACTTCCATAGGATAGAGTTTGGGAATGGAAAGGTGAGGCTGGTTTGGAGTGTGAAGTAGAGAAAGTGCCCAAACATAGAATTTGTGTGGAGGTGGTGGCAGAAGTGGAAGGAGGTGGCAGTGGTGGTGGTGGTGGTTGATTATTCTTTTGTTTTTAAAAAAAAATTGAGTTTGCTGCCACATAAGATATTATGTGTTTTTTTAATGTTTTATCACATTAATGCCATGTCATTAGTCCACATGGATGACACTTTAAGACTCCGTTAGTGATAGTTAACGGTGTTAACTTTCTGGCAACAAAATTCAAGTATAGTGTTATATTCGCCAAAAAGAAAGTTATGTGATTAAAATGAAAAATCATGTAAAGTTCGTTGCATATCTGTGTTATTATTCTTTTTTTTTAAAGTTTTGTTAAGAAGAAGGGGGAGGGGTGTTCTACTTAAATACCTCCATAATATGGATTTTTAGACTTTAATACATTTTACTAACATTTTATTAGTTGGAGTATCTTCTCTATTAGTTTCAAGTTAACATTACTTTGAACATTTAAAATGTCACATGTTTGACACATGGTCATTAAGTGTAACCGAATATTAATGGAAATGTAATAAAGTCAATACACATTAGTGAAAGTAAATAAAATCTAAAAGTCCATATCATGGAGGTATTATGTAAAAAAAATTACAAATTATTTTTTTATTTTAGCCTCAAATCTAGTAAAAATAAGGATTAATTACATTTTTCCCCTTGAATTTTATCCCTATTTTCACTACCTGAATTTTTAAAACTACTTCAAATAACCCTCTGACACTAACACCGTTAATTATTTGAACGAAAAATGAACAATGTGCATCCCATGTGACTTTTTTAATTATTGTATTTTTGTTCTATATATTTGTATTTATCCTATATAAGTGGATGTCCACTCTTATTAGGACTCTACTAGATTGTACTATAAATAAGGGGTGACTCCCCTCATTTTTTACACACCAATTAATGAAAACTCTTCATCTCTCTAAAATTCTCTTTGTGGCCTATTTCTCTTAACAAGTTATCAGCACGAGCTCTAATATTTTAAGACTCAACTGACACGGTTTCGAAGAAAAAAACGACAACACAGGTGAAGATCTTAATCACAGTTCATTTCTTTGTCAATAACCTGAGTCATCAATTGGTAATATTGTCACCCATTTTTTATTTATTTATTTTATGCAGTAGGTAAAATATGTATATATTTATGTGTTTATGAATATAAAATATTATTTGTGTATGATTTCATACACAAAAAAAAACTTGAATATTCATTAGCCATGTGATTTGATTGGATCTAAAGTAAATGATATATGTAATAAAAATTCCCTCAATTTTTTTTTAACTTACTAATAGTTTAACTTAATTTTTTTTGGCATAATTATAAATTCGATAATTATTATTATTTGGATTTGAAGTTACTTTATCAATTTTTGGGACCAGAAGATCCCAAATTAATTAAAATTTGAGACCCGAAGTTCTCCAATAATTATTTATATTTTGGACCCGAAGTTCCAACAAATTTTTTTTAATCAAACCTGGAGTTTTGATTAAAAGGTCGCGACTTGAAGTTCCCAGATGCTATTTAAATTTGGGAGTTGAAGCTTCTAGTAATTGGGGCCTGAAGTACTTAATTACCTTTAAATTTGGGGTTTGAATTGTTATTTAAATTATGGACATGAAGTTCCAAATAATATATACCCTCAATCAAAACCCGAAGTTTAGATTATTTTTATCATAGAGTTAGGGAAATTAAATGTCCCCAAATAATTTATAATTTGGACCTGAAGTTCCAAATAATTTTTATAAAAAAAACTCTGATCAAACCTGTAGTTTTAACACAATAGAGTAGAGACTTTAAAGTCCTTATACTTCATAAAATTGACCCGAAGTTCAATTCTTTTATGTATTGATCTGAAGTTTCAACAAATAAATAGCACGAACCTGAAGTTCTAATTATTAAATCAAGGACATAAAGTCCGAATTGCATAAATGATATTCCAATCAATATTGAATTATTATTTTTCTTTATTATGCATTACATATTTCTAATTGTAATTTATTTATTAAACAATTTAAATATGTAAAATATCTCTAAACTCGAATTTGAAGCACTTGAAATTTCTGGAGTGAATTATATTAATTGGTATCAAGGCGCTGAACTCCACCTCCAATCTCAAAATCTTGGTGATGCAATAACACTTGAAAATACCATGTCCCGGCAGGACAAAGCTAAGGTCGTGATATTCCTTAGGCATCACATACACAATGATTTGAAAAGTGAGTACGTAACTATGAAAGTTCCTCTTGATTTATGGAACTCTATGAAGGAGCGCTATGACCACCAAAAATCGGTCATACTTCCATATGCACGCCATGAATGGTTAAACTTGAGATTTCAAGACTTCAAGACTGTGTTTGGATACAATTCTCCTATGTTCAAGATTACCTCCAAGCTAAAGCTATGTGGAGAAAAGGTAGAGGATGCAGATATGTTGAAGAAAATATTCTCAACTTTTCACGCCTCGAATATACTCCTGCAGCAACAATATCGAGAATGAGGGTTTAAAAGGTACTCGAAACTAATATCATGTCTCCTAGTTGCTGAGCAAAATAATGACTTACTGATTAAGAATCATACATCAAGACCCACTAAATTTGTATCACTCCCTGAAGTGAATGCTAACTCTGTTCAGAATAATGAAAGAGGCCAAGGAAATATGCGACGGGGGCGTGGCAACTCCAGAAGAGGCGGCTAGCATAAGCAAGCTCCTAAACAAAATACGAAATTTAAGAACCACCAGAAGTGGAATAATCACAACAATAAAGGAAATTATAAGTCAAATCCACATAATCCAAATGATATTTGCCATAGATGTGGTCGCAGTGGGCATTGGACACGTACTTGTCGTTCGTCGAAGAAATTGGTGGAAAAATATCAGGCTCGAAAAAGAAAGCGGAGACAAACATTGTGGAAGGTCCCGAAGACCATTGGAAACTTGACGATACTTATCTCAATTTTAATGATTTTTTCGAAGATGAGGATGGAAATGCTATTATGAGACATTTGATAACATGCTTGGAGAACCACCTAAGATGGTCCTGAAGGCCTAAAAGATGCTTTATTTAGATATTTATTTTCTTTATATTTACTATTCAAACATTAATAGTTTAGGATTAGATGTTAGATAACTTTATGTAATATCTTTATTTGAGCATTTATTAGTTAAATAGAAGAGTAGTGCTATGAGTCCCAAATAACTCCCCCAAAACTCCCCCCAAAAGCAATTAATATGGTGCCCTGGCGGGACCCCATAACACAAGGCAATACTTAATAGGCAGGTGAGAAAGTAAGTGGAATCTACATCAGATTTGGGGGAGATTTTGGGGGAGATTTTTGTACTCATATCATTATTCTAAATAGAATGGTTTTGATCAATTTTTTTATACCTATATGATTGGTGGATTAAATTTCAATTTCAATTTAATTATGTTAAAGCTATGGATCCGAAAGTAAACACAAGCGATTACACGTGTCTGGTAGACAGTGAGACAACACACACCATTTTGAAAAAATAAAAGTTTTTCTCAGACTTGGTATACAATAAAACGAATGTTTTCACTATAGTTGGTCCTGCTAAGATCATTGAAGGCTCCGAGATCCCACGTGGTGTTACCAAATGGTACCCACTTATTCATAAATAATGCTATGTACTCAAGAAATTCCAGAAGAAATTTATTGAGTTTTAAGGACATAAGAGTGAATGAGTATCATATGAAAACATGTAATTAAGGTAATAAAGAGTTCATTCGCATTACTTCTAGTGTTGAAATCCAGAATCTCATACTAGAGAAATTGCCTGCATTATTATACCATACAACAATTAATGTTGTAGAATCATATACTTTCATGAGCCAAAAGCTCAATGATCCTTATAATTTAATATTGTGCAATGACCGCTTTGGGTCATCCTGGCTCAAACATGTTGCTTCGAATCATAAATAACTCATATGAGAACTTGTTAACTAACAAACAACTTACCTTACCCGATGATCATTTTTGCACCCCTTGTTCTCAAGGTAAATTAATCACTAAACCATCTTTTCTCAAAATAGATTATGAGTCACCATCCTTTTTGCAAAGAATTCAAGGGGATATTTGTGGGCCCATACACCCTTTTAGTGGACCATTTAAATATTTTATGATTTTAATTGATGCATCCACTCGTTGGTCACATGTTTGTTTGTTATCTACTTATAATTTGGCTTTTGCAAAATTACTTGCTCAAATCATAAAACTCATAGCACATTTTCCTGATCAACATAATAAATCATCCGGATAATGCGGGAGAATTTACTTCTTAAGTTTTTTATGATTATTGTTTACCACAAAGAATTGATGTTGAGCACCCAGTCCCACATGTCCACACCCAAAATGGTTTAGCTGTGTCTTTAATTAAATATTCGTAACTTATTGCGCAATCTTTACTTATGCAATCCAAACTCCTAGTCTTTGCTTGGTGACATGCTATCCTTCACGCTGCTAAGTTAATTAAGCTCAGACCCACTATCACCCATTTTCACCCTTTCAACTTGTGTCTGGATGTCAACCAAATATATCACACTTGAGTAAATCTGGTTGTGCAGTGCATGTGCCCATCCCCCACCCCATCATACCAAAATGGGTCCTCAACATCATTTGGGAATATATGTTAGTTATGATTCGCCATCAATCGTTTGTTATATTAAGCCACTGACAGGTGATACATTTATCGCTAGTTTTATGGATTATCATTTTGATGACACGTCGTTAGGGGGAAGAAAGAACGTACTAGAAGTATGGTCCGTTCTTGTAGAATGGCGAGAATTAACATGGAATACTTTCACTTTGTCTCATCTACACCCTTGTACAGCTCAATGTGAGCATGGAGTGAGAAGGATATTGCATCTTCTGGAAATTACAAATAAATTACCTAATGCATTCAATAATGCTGTAAAAGTAACCAAGTCTCATGTACCTGTTGCATATGTGCCTGCAAGAATTGATGTACCAATAAGACAAACGTTAACATCAACAGCAAATGAATCTGTCGCACGCCAAAAGCTTGGAAGACCTATAGGTTCCAAAGACTCTGCTCCCCGAAAATGGAGATCAAATGAAAAATCACACCCTAATAATCCTCCCGAAAATGTTATGAATAAAAGATTCACTTTCTCTGAAACCCCTGAAGAACTTATTGTTTCTGAAAACACACAAGTTGCTGAAGTGACTATACAAGACCTTAAAGAGGCAAAGGTACCTAATAATAACAATGAGATCTCTATATTTTATACATATTCGGGATAAACGTGGGATCGTAAGAAAACTATCATCGATGATGTATTTTCATATGCAGTAGCTACAAAAATTTCAAATGGCAGTGATAATGATAATGAACCACGCACTCTAAATGAATGTCAACAAAGAGTATATTGGTCAAAATAGAAAATTGCCATCAAGTCAGAACTTGAGTCTCTAAATAAATGTGGTGTATTTGGACCTATAGTATAAACCCCAAAAGATTTAAACCCGGTAGGTTATCAGTTGGTTTTTGTAAGAAAAAGAAATGAAAAGAATGAAATCATTCGATATAAGGCACGACTTGTGGCACAAGGTTTCCTGCAAAAATCTAGGATTGATTTCGAGGAAACATACTCCCCTGTTATGGATGGTATAACTTTCTGATATTTGATTAGCTTAGCAGTTTTTAAAAATCTTGATATGAGACTCATGGATGTTGTGACCGCTTATTTATACGGGGATTTAGACACATAAATATATATGAAAATCCCTGAAGGATTTCCTTTGTCTAAATCAAAGCTAAGGAGTACGCATTCAATCCGACTAAGACGTTCATTATTCGATTTAAAGCAATCCAGAAGAATGTGGTACTATCGTCTTAGTGAATACTTGCGTAAGGAAGGGTATGAAAGTAGTCCAATTTGCCCTTGTTTGTTTATAAATAAATCCTCAAAAGGGTATGCAATAGTAGCAGTCTATGTGTATGACATAAATTTAATCGAGACTCCTGAAGATCTCAAAACAACTGCGAACTATTTGAAAAAGGAATTTGAGATGAAAGACCTTGGAAAAACTAAATTTTTTCTCGGCCTGCAGGTCGAGAAAAATTCTAGTGGAATTTTAGTCCATCGGTCTAATTATACTGAAAATGTATTAAAACTCTTTAATATGGATAAAGTGCACCCACTAAGTACCCCCATGGTTATTCGATCTTTAGACATAAAGAAATATCCATACCATCCTAAATAAGAAGAAAAGGAATTATTGGGTCCAGAAGTACCCTATTTAAGTGCATTTTGTGCATTATTGTACTTGGCACAATATACTAGGTCGGATATTTCATTCTCTGTGAACATGCTTGATAGATATAGTTCTAAACCAACCAAAAGGCATTGGGCTGGTGTCAAGCGTATCCTAAGATATCTACGTGGAACAACTGATATGGATTTATTTTATTCCTATAATTCTAATAGTTCCAAGTTAGTTAGTTATGCAGATTTTGGATATCTTTCTGATCCTCATAATGGTCGATCTCATAAAGGTTATGTCTTTCTTTGTGGTAATGTTGTTATTTCCTGGCGTTCTACTAAATAAACTTTAGTAGCTACTTCTTCCAACCACTCTGAAATTTTAGCTCTTCATGAAGCTAGTTGTGAATGTGTATGGCTGAGATCATTAATTTAACATATTCGTAGTTCTTGTCAATTGCCCTCTATTACAGATATTCTAAGAACTATCTATGAAGATAATGCAGCATGCACAACACAAATTAAAGAAGGATTCATCAAAGGAGATAGAACCAAGTACACTTCACCAAAGTTTTTCTTCACTCATGAGCTTCGGAAGAAAATTGAAATTGAAGTCACACAAGTTTGTTCAAGTGATAACCTAGCTCATCTCTTCACAAAGTCACTACCAAAGATGACATTTCAGAAGTTTTTATACAAGATTGAAATGCATCGACTCCACCAATAGTGAAATTGAACATATCAATCAGGGGAGCATCTTATCAGGGGGGATACAAGAACATGTCACTCGGGACATTTGTGCGCTGTACTCTTTTTTCTTTAGCTAGGTTTTGTCCCATTGAGTTTTTTCAATAAAAGTTTTAACGAGGCAACATTAAGAACATCCAACACTGACTCAATGATCACAAAGAATTGTACTCTTTTTACTTCACTACGATTTTTTTCCATTGGGTTTTCCTTAGTAAGGTTTTAATGAGGCAATAATCATTTAATTGTGGAAATGATGTACATCCATGTGGGAGTGTTCTAAATATTTATATTTATCCTATTTAAGTGGATGTCCACTCCTATTAGGACTCTACCATATTGTACTATAAATAAGGGGTGACCCCCCTCATTTTTGACACACCAATTAATGAGAACTCTTCCTCTCTCTAAAATTATCTTTGTGCCCTATTTCTCTTGACATTTTAATATTTTTTAAATGTTAAAAGAAAAAAACCCTCACTTCTCTCTCTCTCTCTCTCTCTCTCACACACACACACACACATGAACACAAATACACACATAAATTTGCGCGCGCGCACCCACACACACACATATCTACATGGATTTTCTAGGTTTGTTACAATGGGTATTAGGTTTCTCTCTCTTGTGTGGGTTTTTTGGAATGAGTATTGAGTTTCTCTCGCTTGGATTTTTGTGGGTTTGTTGAAATGGGTATTAGGTTTCAAGAAATTTCGATTTTTTGGGGTTTGATGGGAAGATAAATAAATTTTTGAATGCACGAATTTTTTTTAAATGGGAAATGATGAGGGTAATGCATTTGGTGCTATCTGATTTGACTAGAAATTAGTGTTATATTTGTTGAAAAACTGTTTTTTTCTTCTACCGTAAATGTGGGTTTTTTGCTTGAAATTTGAATATCAAGAATTTTTATTCGTGAATTTTTTTTTTTTTGCTAGAATTTTTTATGTTGGAAATATAAGTTTTTCTTTGCAAGAAATGTAATTTTTTTTTTGCTACATTTTTTTATCAAGCTTCAAATCACTAGATTTTCAAAATTTTATGTAATTTCCAGATTTATAATATTTTCATGAATTACTTTTTATTGAATTTCAAGATTTAAAAAATGTTCTTCTATATTTTTCAGATTTGCTAACATTCTTATTTGTAATTTCCAGATTTTCTAATCTTTTTCCTTAATTTCCAGCATTATAAATGTTTTTCCTGTAGAATCTAGATATTTATAAAAGGTTTTTTATAAATTTCAAAATGTTTTTTCTAATGTTTTCGGATTTAATTACACAAAAATCAATATTTTTCTGATTTTTAAATGTATTTTTTTTATTTTCTTGTATTTGTTTTTGTAATTTCCATGTTTTAAAACTATTTTTCTCAAATATCCAAAAAAAAAATTAAATGTTTTTCTATAATTTTTACTTTTTGAAAAACTTTTATAATGGATTGAACAAAAATACCCTCATGCGCATGGCACGTGGCCAATATTACGTTCAAAAAATTAAAAGTGTTAGGGTTTATGGGTTACTTTAAGCCGTTTTGGAAGTTCAAAAAATTAATAGTGTTAGGTTTTATGGGTTATTAACCTAAATATCAATAATGGTAGACTAACAAATTTAAATGTTTTAATTAATGTACCAAATGATGTTTAACTAATTACGTTACTTAAATCTTTAGTGTTCACTTAATACACACACAAATGATTTTTGGCACATCATTTGTTCCATTCCATTAATCATTATACATGTTTTTCATTATACCATTACTCAAAAGTGGGAAGATTATATATATATATATAGGGGTAGCCTATTTATGCAACTTGATTGCATGAGATTTTGAGATACATATTTTGGACCAAAAAATGATTACAAAGACAACTACTAAATGACCCCAACCTATCAGTGAACTTGGGTAGTCCGAGCTAATGGCGCGGTGATAATTTTATTTCCCCGATGTACTTATGTCCACGCTACGTTTCGCTGCATAAATGTGAAAAGCTTCTATAGTTGACTCTATTAAAAAATAAATCAAGAGTATTTACAAAAATAGGCATAACCGATATAAGGGCTGTAAATCGGGTTGGGTGAGTCGGACTTGAGGTTGCTTAGGCTCGGCCCAAACTACCTTACCAGGGTTCAAGCCCAAGCTCGACCCGAATTAAAAAAAATTCACCGAATCCCGAACTGGGCTCATAAATATTTCGGGCTTCTGGCTCAATTTCATTTTTTTGTTAAAAAAAGTTTGAATTAGTGTTTTTTCTTGTGTTTCCATCATGGAGAAAATGTACACACCAAAATCTAATTGATATTTTATAAAATAAAGTGTATTATTATAAAATATAGTAAACTAAAACAGGGAAAGTAAGAATGAAAATCTACAAAGACTAATTAAATTTCATACATATAAAATTAGTTAACATAAATATGTTGTATTATATAAAATAATTTATGTATTTATTTATATATTAAAATTTCGGGCTTCGAGCCCAATTCGGGCTTGACAAAGTTTGGCTTAAGTTCGCCCCGAAATTCATTCGGGATTGAAATTTTGGTTCAGGCTTGGCTCGGCTCAAACTCCAATAAATCTCCCAAAAATAGAGGGCCGAACGGGCGGGCTTCAGGCTTACTCGACTCAATTTACAGGCCTAACCGATGTTGGGCTCAGGATCCTCTCAACAAATTTTTATAAACAACACAAAACTTTGTAACAACCCGCCCTTTTGGAGACAATTAAATTCCATAATTAAATATAAATTGGCAATTTGAGGAATTTTCCTAAATAGTAATTTTTGAGATTTTCGAGGATTGAATGATTTTCGATGGGTGTTGTAATTATTTTTGGGACTAAATAGGTTGAAATATTTTAATTATATGTCGCCGTTGATTAAAGCGACACGAGGTAATATTTTTTATTTGGAAAACCCGCATTTATTTATTTTGGGTTGGAATAGTGATTTGCAGTCAAGTACCTCGGATGGGAATTTAGACTGCGCCGTGAGTCTCGGAATGTCCGTGATAGTCGGAAAAGAGTGTCCGATTGTCGAAAATGAGTTTCGGGTAATTTTAGAGGTAAAAGTAACTCGTAATTGGATAAACGAGTCGTTTTTGGGGTAAAACCCTTTTCTTCCTATTTAAAGAGGGAGAGGGGAAGAGAATAGAAAGAAAAGAAAGAAAAGAGAGAGAGGAGGAGAGAAAAAGAGGAGAACGGGGAGATTCCGGCCAAACTCCGCGGGATTCGGCTTGAGGACGTCGGATTTTATCCACGAGACAAGTGTTTAATTGCTTTATTTCCCTTTTTGCATAAATATCTCATACCGTAGTTTGGTATAAACAAACCCTAAAGATTTTGGGTTGGGGTTTCGTGGATAAAACGGGTTTTTGGGAGTTAAAACAACTAAACTCCAATAATTTTTCGATTTGTGGAACTTAGGTTTTAATCAAAATTAATGGGTGGTTTAGGGTTCTAGGATGTTAAGAACCCTTTATATATGTTTATTTGTAGTTGGTTGAGGTTGTAGGACGTTGGGTGAGGCGACAAAAGCTTGGGAAAAGCTTTAATGGCCAAAACCGTCTCGGAGAAGACGGTGAACAGTAGCCAGCGTGCTTCCTGAATCGATTCGGCCTAGAGGAGAATCGATTCGTCTCTTGGTCAAAAAATAAAAATTGTAGAGTCTTTCGACACGGTCTCGTGGGCGCCGACCGCGTATTTTTCTGATTTTTTTTGGATTTATAGTGATTTTTTTACGGAAAGCTATCCGAGATTGAAATCATTAATTATAACTAATTGGAGATAAATATTAGGGGTTCTCAAAAGGATTGTTAGGACCTATAAAGAATTTGAGGAGATATTAAAAACTTTGGATTTGTAGTAATAAATCCAAGTTATGATTTAAATGGAGGTTGGATTGAATTTTGGGTATTTTGGAGATTGAAGAAAACTTCCCAAACATTGACCCTCGAATGGGACGAATCGATTCGGGTCCAGACCGAATCGATTCGCCCAAGAGGATTTGGGTTTCTGTAATGGGCCGAATCGATTCGGATTTGGACCAAATTCGGATTTAGGGACCTGTTTGCATAATGTTTTCCGAATCGATTCGGGTTGGGAACCGAATCGATTCGCCTAGCCGAATCGATTCGCAAAAGGGGCGAATCGATTCGCCTTGGGTAGTGTTGATACCAAAATTAATATGCTGATGTGGACGAATAGTATGAAGACACGCGTCAATCTACGTGGCACAATAACAACGAGGAAGATCATTTCCCGACCAACCATGCTTCTTTCCGAGCAACGAGAATACACCGAGGAACTCTATCATACCGAGGAACTCCATCCGAGGAACTCCATCATCCCGAGATACTCTAAGCACTCCGAGGAACTCTTTATTAACGAGCAACTAAGGCGGTCCGAACTGCACCTCGGCCGTGTCATCAATTATCAGACGGACAACTGTTCAACTATTCATTAGATTCTTGACGCACACGCTGCATTAAATGTATTACCCATTCATATGTATATCATTTAATGTATTGGACCTTTCATGTACAGCCTTGAGGCTATAAATACCTTGTATCAATCCCATTCAAGGGGACAGGAATTTCTTGAGAGAACTTGTAATCAAGAATTCCACAAACACTCAGCAATAACATAACAGTGGACGTAGGCTTTATTCCTAACCGAACCACTTTAAAATTCTTTGTCTTATTTATTTATCTGTGATTAAATAATTAGAGCGATCTAGTTTTTTACATCAACAGATTGGCGCCGTCTGTGGGAACGATTGTTATTATCGTTTTTCACCAAAATTCATTCATCAACAATGGCGGATCATCCAGAATCTAGCAATCGAAACGATGGAAATGATGGAAATCCCCCAAATCCCTCTGCACATCTAGATCTGGCCGGAATTATGACGAATCTGGCTCAAGGACAAACCGCCATGCAGGAGACAATACGTCAACTCATACAAACCATAAATGGTGGTGCTGCACCTGCACGATCAGGACAGCAAAGTGGTCATAGGCAAACTCATTTACTTTCTTCACGATCCAGGCGTATTGGGTCACGTCACAATGAGGAATCCGATGATTTCTCTTATCAACCTGGGCAAACTTCATCGATACGGGCCACAGATACTGAACAACGTGTCACTCTCTCTCCGGAGAGAGCCAGTGTTTTGGAAAGACTGAGTAGGGTGTCTCCTTTCAGTCGATTAGGCCCAAGGAGGAATAAGACTCCACCTAAAGTCGCGTCAAGGAATTTTCGACAACCATCAGATTTAAGAGAAGGATCAGCACAGTCACGACCAACTGCTCGTCGAGATAGATCTCAAGAGGCTACTTCGGAACGATCATTTGCTCGAACAAATAGGCCCGAGGAAGGGAATGAAGCATGGAAAGGTTCCATTCAACGGTTGGAAGATAGATTGGGAGAAATGGCCAAGGCAAGGAACCCCTTACAGAGAACTTTTGTTCAAGGAACACCTTTTGTGCAAGCCATTGTGGATTTCCCTACACCGTCAAAATTCAAAGCACCAGTAGTGACCCCCAAGTACGATGGAAAGACAGATCCCGTACTTCATATAGAACAATACCAAGCTGCTGCGGATATCTACGCTGTCCCTGACGAGATGAGGTGTAGAGCATTCTCAGGAACTCTTACCGAATCTGCACAGATATGGTATAATAATCTTCCTCGGGGTAAGATTTCAACCTTTGTTCAGTTAGCTGAATTGTTTATTGGCAATTTTTGTTTTGGAGCAAAGCCGGTAAAGCGAGTAGCACACTTGCTAAGTGTTAGACAAAAATCAGGTGAAAGTACTAGAGATTACATAACTCGTTTCAATAACGAGAAGTTGGAAGTCATAGATTATGAAGAAAAGACAGCAATCACTGCTCTGATGAGTGGTTTGCTACCTAACAAGCTGTATTACACTTTGGCCAAAGATCCACCTAAAAATATGTCGGAGTTGATGGCAAAGGCGGCCAAAATCATGAATGCCGAGGAGGCTATGGCTGCGAAGAAGAATATGGATAAAGAAGTTAAAGTGGAGGTCGACAACTCTAAGAAGAAAGATCAGAAAGGTAATGGTGGTGACAAATATTCCAGGAATAACAGAATAAAGTTGGAAGCCCTAAAGAAGTATGATAATTATACTCCATTGAAAATGGGTATTAATCATGTTTTAGAAGAGATCAGGAATAACGAGGAAATCAAGTGGCCAGAGAAACTGAAAACAGATCCTGACATGAGGAATAAGGCCAAATATTGCGAGTTTCACAAAGATCATGGCCATATGACCAAAAATTGTATAGCCCTTCAGAACGAGATTGAAACACTCATTCGAAGAGGAAAATTATCAAAGTATGTAGATCGCAGAGATGAGAGGAAAAATGATGATAGAACTAGAAAGAGATCTAGATCTCCTCGTCGTGCAGAGGAGAAAAAGAGGAGGGACCATGAAGAGGATCCAGATGATGACCCTGATCTTCCTAAGAAACCAAGGCAACCTGAACGAGAGGTATTTTCCATACGTTTTGGGTCATTTGATTGTAATGTTATTACAGGAGGAGATGCAGGAGGAGGAGACCTTACTGCAGAAAGAAAAGCTTATCTCGGAGAGGCTCAAGCTTGTTCATATATTCAGCGAATAAACCTGGCCGAGGATGATCGTCCGAGGAAGGTAAACAAAGAGAAGCTAGTAATTGGTTTTTCAAAAAATGACCTGGCAGGTGTTCTTTACCCTCATGATGATCCTTTGGTGATCAAAATGAGAATGAAGGATGTGATCATTTCAAGGGTGTTGGTAGACAATGGTAGTTCGGCAGACATCATGTACTATTCATGTTTTGATAGCTTGAATTTGAAATTATCTCAATTGGAACCTTATCACAGACCCCTTCTGGGTTTTGCTGGGGAGAAAGTTTTTCCACTTGGGACGATCAAGTTGGATATATTCATTGGAACCTGGCCTGTTTGTCGAACAGAAAGAATACGATTCTTCGTGATGGATAAGAATGTGCAATCAGCCTACAACATCATCATGGGAAGAGTTGGATTGAAGAAGTTCGAAGCAGTTCCTTCTACAGTACATCAATGTTTGAAATTCCCAACAAATTTTGGAGTTGGAGTGGTGAAAGGTGATCAAAAAGTAGCTCGGGAATGCTATTATTCGTCGGCCGAGCAAGAAGAACTTGAAGGATCGATGAAAAAGACTACTACTTATCAAGTGGAGGAAGGTACAGAAATTGAAACTCTTGATCCTAGAGATGAGTCCCAACTTGTGAAAGGACAAGTGGTAGAATCTACAGAAAATGTTATTCTGGACGACGAACATCCTGACCGAACAACCCAGATAGGTTCATCGTTGGATATGTCAATAAAAGAGGAGTTGATAACTTTCTTGAAGAATAGGAAAAATACTTTTGCTTGGAGTCATGAAGACATGCCAGGAATAGATCCAAACTTCTTATGTCATGAACTCAATGTGAATAAGGAGATCAAGCCTGTAAAGCAGAGAAGAAGGGTGTTTAGTCCCGAGAAGAATCAAGCCATACAAGAGGAGGTCGAGAAACTCCAGAAAGCCTAATTCATTAAAGATGTAAAATATCTAGATTGGTTGGCAAATGTGGTGATGGTAAAGAAGAAAAACAACAAATGGAGAATGTGTGTCGATTTCACCGATCTCAATAAGGCATGCCCCAAGGATCATTTTCCATTGCCCAGAATTGATCAACTGGTGGATGCTACCTCGGGACACGAGCTACTCAGCTTCATGGATGCTTACTCTGGCTACAACCAGATCAAAATGAAACCTGAAGACAGGGAAAGTACTTCTTTTATTACCCCTAGGGGAACTTATTGTTATAATGTTATGCCTTTTGGTTTAAAAAATGCAGGTGCAACATATCAGCGGTTGATGAACAAGGTTTTTACCGAACAAATCAGCCGCAACATGGAGGTCTATGTCGATGACATGCTCACTAAAAGCAAGAAAGCTGCTGATCATTTGGTTGACTTGAGTCAAACTTTTGATCAACTGGATAAATACCAAATGAAGCTTAACCCGACGAAGTGCACCTTTGGAGTACGAGAAGGAATGTTCCTCGGATACATCGTCAATCAGCGAGGTATTGAGGCAAATCCAGATAAGATCAAAGCTCTTCTAGGGCTGCGATCCCCGACGACGAAGAAAGAAGTGCAGAGTCTTACCGGACGAGTTGCAGCGCTCAACAGATTTGTATCTCGAGCAACTGATAAATGCATACCATTCTTCAAAACACTTCGAAAAACCTTTGAGTGGAATGAGGAATGTGAAAAAGCCTTTCAAGACTTGAAGAAATACTTGGGAGCACCTCCACTGTTGTCCAGACCAATAACAGGAGAAAAGTTGTATTTGTATTTGGCAGTATCAGAGAACGCAGTCAGTTCAGCGTTGATCAGATTGGAGAATGGAGTCCAGAAGCCAATTTATTACACAAGTAAGGCTTTCCGAGGTGCAGAAATCAGGTACCCAAAGCTAGAAAAATTGGCATTGGCACTAATTGAAGCAAGTAGAAGAATGAGGCCATATTTCCAAGCCCATACCATCGTCGTTTATACTGATATGCCATTGAGACAAGCCCTCCATAAGCCAGAAAAATCGGGGAGACTGATGTACTGGGCAGTAGAACTTGGTGAATATGATATTGTGTATGAGCCCAGATCATCATTGAAGGGGCAAGCTGTAGCAGATTTTATAGCAGAGTTCACATACCCTGATACCCCCGAGGAGCAAAAGGTGCCTGCTGATCTACCTGTGGACGATACAGGATCAACAGAAACATCTGCTGATTTACCTGTGGACGATACAGGATCAGCAGAAACAGGTCCAAACCAACCAAGGTTGGTAAAAGGACTTATGGATGTAGAGAAATCATTATATTCAAATCCAGACCAACCAAGGTTGGTAAAAGGGTACGAACAGATGATTGACGAGGAGCGAAAGATACCGGGGGATGATGGAAGAAAACAGCAGATATTTTATCGAGGAACTCTGACAGATAAGAAATTTGAAGACGAGGTACCTACATGGAGATTATATGTAGATGGATCATCCTGCACAGCTGGTTGTGGAGCAGGAATTGTTTTGATCACTCCAGACGAGATTGATATGGAATATGCTTTGCGATTCCAATTCAAAGCCTCTAATAATGAAGCGGAGTATGAGGCCATGATAGCAGGTCTTAGTCTAGCAAAGACTATGGAAGCACAACAAGTGATGGTATTCAGTGATTCTCAATTAATTGTGAATCAGATGATGGGAATATATGCGGTTAAAGGAGATTTAATGATCAAATATCATGCAAAGGTGATGAAATTGTTGACAGAATTTGATGCCATTCAATTGGTGAGAATACCGAGGATGAAGAATGTACAAGCAGATGCACTGGCCCGACTAGCATCAGCTACTCGTACCGAGATGCGAAGAACTATACCGATTGAAGTATTAGAAGGTCGGAGCATAGATGAAGATCTGACAATGAATGTGATTATCCTTGATTTAGGACCATCTTGGATGGATCCCATCAGGAAATATATTGAAGAGGGTGGATTGCCGGAGGACAAACTCGCTGCCAAGAAGCTGAAGTATAAAGCTGCTCGGTATGTATTAACTAATGGTATTTTGTATAGACGAGGAATTATGGCAGGTTTGCAGAGATGTGTACATCCCACCGAGGTGAAAGAATTGATTGAAGAAATCCATGAAGGATCTTGTGGAGCTCATGTAGCAGGTCGAACACTTTTACAAAGAGTGATGACACAGGGATATTACTGGCTGACGATGAGGGCTGATTGTATAGCCTATGCCAAGAAATGTGACAAGTGCCAACGTTTTTCCTCCATCCGACGAACTCCACAAGCATTGCTAACACCAATAACTTCCCCTTGGCCATTTGCCATGTGGGGAATTGATTTGGTTGGACCACTGCCGACCACCCGAGGAAGATTCAAGTATCTCGTAGTTGCAGTGGACTATTTTACTAAGTGGGTGGAAGCTGAGCCTCTTATCGATATGACGTACGAGAAGGTATACCAGTTTGTATGGAAGAATATCATTTGTCGATATGGTCTCCCTCATGCTTTCATCACAGACCATGGAACACAATTTGATAATGAAGGATTTGCTGCCTATTGTCATCAGTCGAACGTTTTGAAGTTTCATTCAGCACCAGGCCATCCCCAAAGCAATGGACAGACTGAAGTGACGAACAGAACATTACTAAACGGGTTGAAAAAGAGGCTAAGTGAAGCTAAAGCAAATTGGATTAATGAGCTCCAATCAGTATTATGGGCTTACCGAACAACTCCCCGAGCAGCAACGGGAGAATCACCATATATGCTAGCATTTGGAAGTGAGGCTGTGATACCTGCCGAGTTGGGTCTCCCAACGCATAGAGTGCTGAATTTCAACTCTCCGATCAGTGACTTGATGAGAAGAATGGATTTGGATATGCTCGAAGAAGTAAGAGAAGAGGCAGCCATTAGGAATGCTGCTTATCAACAACGAACAGCTCTGTTCTACAACAAAAGGGTGAAGAAATGCGATTTGAAGGAGGGTGATTATGTGCTGAAGAAAGTCATTCAGAAACAGAATAAACTGGAAGCAAACTGGCATGGACCTTACCGAGTTACAGAGGTTGTTCGACCTGGAACTTACAGAATAGCAACTCTAGAAGGAGAGGAATTTAAGAATGCATGGAATGCTGAACACCTGCGCAAGTATTATCAGTGATGTAAAATGTAAAGTATTTCCTTCATTATGAATAAAACGATGAATAAAATGAGGATGGTTCACCATTTTCTTTCTGTTGAAAGTTTTTCGGGGAATACTAGTGTTGAACACTACACTGCTTGTGATAACAAGAAGAAGACTGCTCTACGGAGCCATGCTCTACGGAGCCATGCTCTACGGAGCCACGCTCTACGGAGCCACGCTCTACGGAGCCACGCTCTACGGAGCCATGCTCTCTACGGAGCCATGCTCTACGGAGCCACGCTCTACGGAGCCACGCTCTACGGAGCCACGCTCTACGGAGCCATGCTCTACGGAGCCACGCTCTACGGAGCAAAAGTGCTATAAGTAGCCAACCTCCTTTGGTTAGGAGGACATGCTCTACGGAGCCAAGCTCTACGGAGCAAAAGTGCTATAAGTAGCCAACCTCCTTTGGTTAGGAGGACATGCTCTACGGAGCCAAGCTCTACGGAGCAAAAGTGCTATAAGTAGCCAACCTCCTTTGGTTAGGAGGACATGCTCTAAGGAGCCAAAAAGTGCGAAAGAACCTTACTACTCCTTTGATTAGGAGGTGTACACCAGCATGATCAACTACGGTTGGTAAGACTTTATATATTCTCGCATTACAGCTTATGTTGGTCGGGAGGTATCATTATTACAAAAAGTTCTTTAAAGAACAAAATATTCCAAACTGTACCAAGTATGGTTGGTCGGGGATAAAAACCCACTAACTGTAGTTGGTCGACGAGGATAAAGTATTGACCTTAGTTGGTCGGACACATGTTTATATTTGAAATTGAACCAAGTATGGCTGGTCGGGGATAGAAACCCATCAACTGTAGTTGGTCGACAAACATTATTTATCCACCTTGGTTGGTGGGAAACAATTTTGAACAATTTATGCTCATTGTAAATTCTAAGTTGGTTGATGAACCATATAATTTGCAAACAGAAAAATAGCTATTGGCAAAATAGAAAATGAAATTCTTTCATTAAGATAAAAATGTATTACATGTTACATGTATGTGCTAACTGTTACATTAAAGATTCCTATTCTATTGGTTTCTTTCCTTTATCTTTTGAGACAGGTTCCTCGCCAGCAGGAGGATCCTCTAGACAAAGAGGAGAATTAATAAAGTTCATGTCCTTCAGCATTCTGACATTCATTATTGTAGGAGTGTCCAACAGGTGCTCAGGACGAGATACTTCAACTTGAGAATGAAGGTTATAATCACCAAGATATTTAGAGATCAAACTCCGAGGAATGGAACGAGCGGGAATCCATGCCATATCCAATTTATAAGGAGGAACAGGCAAGTCTAGCAATCCAGGAGCATGATAATCCCATAAATAATGACCTTGTTCCAATTTTAATACACCCGGGGCGTTCAACCATCCCTGCTTATAACCTTCGTTGTTAGCATTTTCAATGCGAGCGTCCAAATGATAAAGAGCTTCATTATAGCCTGCATTCCAGAACTCCCGAGGCTGTTTATGGAATTGGAAAGTTAATCTATCTACTTGCTCGAGAAAGTTCTTGATAAGAGCATCTTTATTATTCAGAGCAGACTTCATCGCAGCCAGTTGATCCTCTAAAGATAAGTTTTTCTTAGACAAATCAGACAGAGCACGATCCTTAACATTCAGTTGGAATGCTTGAGTTTCCAGAGTAGATTGGGTGCGAGATTCTTCAACACTGCGGCTAAGAACTCTTGATCGGCTCCGAGAAGCAACTGGAGAATTTTGCTCCTCGACGATTCTTCCTCGCCCCCGAGAACTCCTTCCTCGTCCCCGAGCAGTCACAGGAATAACAGACTTTTTCAAGTCATCCAACTCTTGCCTTAGTTTGGCGTTTTCAACCTCTAGAAACGAAAAACCTTCATCAGTAACTGGTACTAATGCAGTGGAAGAGGAGGCAGCGGATTCATATTGAGCCAATCTTTTCTGCAGACTATTATTTTCTTGTTCCAGGATCTCGGCAATTTGCCTGCAGGCTTCAACTTCACCTTTTAGGGTCCTTTCCCTAATGTCATATGCAGCAATGATCTTTTTATGACCTGTATCAGAGGAAAGTTGTTGATATCTATTTTCATATTCCTTGTGTAATGAAGCCATCGATTCATTGTGCTGACCTTGGAGATCCTCTAAGGAACAATGCAGCTCTTCAATCAAGTCATAATAAGCGACATTGTTAGCTACAGCTCGGTCGAGTAAATCTTTTAAGTACCGATAAGCCTCAGTCGCCTGTTCTGAAGCATCATGACCAAGAATGTCAGCAATTTCAGAAGAACTAAGGTCTGTATGACCAGCCCTATAGTATTGGTGACATTGCTGCATCAGCTCGGTATCATGAGAAGAGATTAATTCCATTCTAGCAACAAACTAAAGACAAGAAAAAGACAACAATCAACAAAGAATCATCAATAACAGAGATGAGTAAAGAAGTATTTTATTAGATCATAAAAGGATTACATTGTTCGATTACAAATGATGGAAGATAGAAATAATACCGAACAACTTCACACCTTTTCCTTGTCTCCCAAGACTTTCTCGGGAGGCTGGGACGAGGAGCTCGGTTGCTCGATGATAACAACAGCTTGATCGGTAGAAATCTTCTCGGCAGGAGGAGGCATAGAAGAAATGTCCTCGATGACAGAGGGTTGAGAAGCAGAGACTGGGACATCCACAGCCATGGAAGACTCATCTGAAGCAGGTTCATCTTCTTCTTCTTCCACAATTGGTGGAGGAGGACCAGGGAGATGCCGTTGGAATAGCTCAGAATCGTCTTGGACTTTTAGCTCTTATAGAGCAGCTACCCAACCATCATGGAAGTATTTCAACTTCCCATATTGGACTTGGGATGTCATAGCAGCAATCCCTTTATCCCATCCTTTTTCCCAACCAGCACTGAAATGTTTCCTGACTGCAGCTTTTCTTTTCAACTTCTCCGAGGAGAGTTTGACATCCAATTGTTCTTTCTGGATTTTGATGTCTCGCAGGATAGACAGTTCTTCTTCTGCCTTCTTCAGTTGGTCATCGCACTTTTGTTGATTGACCTCCAAGCTTTTCACCTTCTCCTCCAAATTCTTGGAGGTTTCAGCCATCTTCATCTTATCAGCCTCAGCCACAGACAGCTTTTTCTCCCAGGCAGTTTTCTCCTCGACGTACTGATGGCGAGATTCTTTCACAGATTGGGCTAAACCCAAGAGGGCATCGTCAACATCGGACGAGGAACTGGAAGCTTTAATAGCTTGATCTTTCTTCACGATGGTATTGAAGCAGTTCACCAACTGAAAGATGAGAAAAACAATAAAGTCAATACAAATGCAAGAATTCAAGAAAAAGAAAGAAAGACCAAAGGTATGAGAAATTTACTGAAGAAAGATGGCGAGCAGCTAGGGATGTCAGTGTATCCCTAGGAATCTTTTCATCAACCCCGAGAACCTCAGGTATAACTGAGCTCGTTGAAGAACTCGGAAGAAGGATTTTTGAAACACTACTACCACCAGCGGGTAGAGAAGATGCAGTTCCAGCAAGATTAACCAAGGATGATTTCCTCAATCTCTTCAAAGGAGGGTCAGCAGCATCAACCAAGGAAGAAGTCTTGGTCGGAGATATTGTAATTACATCAGCACTAGCACTTTTCTTGCTCGGGGCCACTGGGGGCTTCTCGGCAACTTTGGAGGAACTAGCATCTACTTTTTTAGTCCCCTCTGGGACATCAATTTTGCCTTTCTGTGCTCCAACAGCAGAAGAAATTTCACCAAATAGAGCAGGAGGAGCTCTTTTCTTGCCCATTCTCTGAGATAGGGGGATATGAGAATCTGAAGATGAACTTTCTGGTGTTGAGGCTGGTTCAACAGGGCGAGCAGTATAAGAGGTTGTGTAGCTCTTATACTGCAGCAAATATGATGCAGACCTAATATGCTCGTCTGCAATTGTCTTATGCAAATTCCAGATAAGTTTTAAATGCTTGATATTCACTTCCAACTCTTTTGGAGTTTTTCTTTTACTATCAACTGCAAATAAATACATAAATCTCAGTCATACATTTTGTCAAACATGATGAAAACGCAATTTCATAAGTAAAATAAAATGAAAAATAAACCTATCCCATTGCCGTATGGGGGGCATCTGGGACCGTTGTATACTTCATTCCCAGATAAAGGCGCGTGTTGCCAATTTTTTATGACCAACCCATGCTCAAAATAATCTCTATTTGAATCAGGGAGGTTAACTACAAGGGCTCTATTTAAAAACCTAGTTTTTAAATAATAAACATTATCTAAAGTGGCCCACTTATAGCAGTACATGATTTCTGGGATCCCTATACGAGTCCCATGAGTTAGATTTAACTTGTGCACCCCGTTAATTATTCTCCATGAATTGGGGGCTATTTTTGCAGGAACAAGATCAAAATATTGACAAAACTCAAGACATAA